>OY728136.1:2006530424-2007780424 GCA_963277665.1 Viscum album | reverse complement strand
TCTCATTTCTTCACACCTCTAAAGCCTTTTGGTTCGGCCAAACTCTGCCCAAATACTCTTCCAACATCCCTCACTACAACCTAGGGGCCTTAGTTTGATCAGAAAGCCAACCTAAGGAGCCCTTTTGATCAAATCAAAAGGAAGAACCCGAAGAAGAGGTAATGTTTTCACCACCCCTTTTCCAAGTTCATTTCTTCTTCCACTTCTTCTTCCTTTGTTGTTACCATTCTAAAATAATGACTCCAGTATCATTTATATACTGTGATGTTATTATATGGTACAACCATATTCAGTATTCTATTCACCCTTTGAATAACATGTCACCATACGTGCGTACGTACGGCTTACCGTCTCCACGTCGTGGTGTAATTGTTATTCAATATATTATTATTTGGATGGGTATAATAATGATGTGTAACTCATGTAAATAATAAATATAACATATTAATGATTCTTTATATATGATATACCATCCATTTATATATTATTTTAATATCAAAAGAATGATATTGTCGCTCGTGCGTACGTACGGACTACCGTCTCCACGAACGCGATGAGATTCATTCTCCATCGTATCCATTCAAGTATAATTATCATTTGATGATTTAAAAATGATGTTTAAGGACTTGATATCATTCTGGATATGAATAATATACAACCTATCCTTTACAAACATGTCTTACGTAACAAAACATATAAAAGAAAACAAGTAAGTTAACACCCGATATAATGATAATACTAAGATATTATTAACAAATCAATGTTAAAAGATCATATATGATATCATATTATTATATATGATTCTTGTATAATTTAATAACAACTATTTCACCATTATACAGGAAGTTAACCTACTCCAACCAAGGAAAAGTACTAGGTAAGGGTTTTTTCACAATCTCTTCATTATCCGAGGTTGTTTATACGTAATAATCTACTGGGATATCTTTATCATCCACATCCATGTTTCTTAAAAATGTATTTCAAAACATCTTTACTATTTACAAGAATATGGGTTAAATTCATTTATACCCTTGTTTGACTTTTTATAAGAGGTTTATAAAGGAATCTTTCCGTCGTTTTCAAAACAAGGTCCTTTTTAACCTTTTCGACAGAATTGAGGTAAGAATGTTTTTTTTAACTTATACGGCGGGTGCGGTTATTTTACGCCGTAATAAAATCGTCAAAGCTTTCCTTACAAGCTTACAAGAATATTTTCAAGAAAATGTTTTATTTTATATGGCTCTTAAATGATTTCAAAAATAGAAAGAGATATTTCTCTAAAAAGTGTTTTGATTTCATCTATGTCAACATCCTTTAATGGATTTTACGCTTATTTGAAGTTGATTTATTATAATACAAAACTTCTATATTGTATTGAAGGTTTTGAGATATTTTTGACTGTGGATGTGCTATTTTATACCATTCATAGTTTATGGTGAAACTATTGACATTTCGTATGCTAATTTTAATCCGAATGTTTATGTTATATTTCAAACTTTTCTTCAGATGAATGTGCTAAACAAGTATGTTCCGGGTTGGGGACCGGTAAAAGTAAGCCCTCCAGGTTGGGGACTGGTAAAAGTAAGCCCTCCAGGTTGGGGACTGGTTAAAGTAAGCCCTCCAGGTTAGGGACTGGTAAAAGTATGCCCTCCGGGTTGGTGTCCGGTTATTAGAGGCACTCCGGGTTGGTGTCCGGTTATTAGAGGCACTCCGGGTTGGTGTCCGGTTATTAGAGGCACTCCGGGTTGGGTTCCGGTTAGAAGTAACCCCTAGGTCTTGGGATGAGGCCTAGACAATGAAATTAACGTTTGACATTATGCATTCCAACATTATGAAAGTGGTTATTGACTTTTTCATGTGATTATTCGATTAGTAGAATATCCATGTGAATAAGTAAATGGCATTATTTCATTTTATTTATGCCATACCATGTTGAAATTTCATATTTAAAAGGCTTTTGTTTTAGTTATACATTGCCTTAAATGTTTATTCTTATTTATGAAAGTTTCCGCTATATTGTTATCCTTACTGGGCATTTGAGCTCACCCCTTTTCTATGTTTTATTTTTCCCAGGAAGTGAAGAAGTAAATTATGAATGACCTGCAGGGATTTTATGAGGGGATAATAGTGTGGTCTATTGAGACATTATGTTTTTGTAGTAGTTTTTCATTTTATAATGTAATGTAAAACTTATGAATATATCTGGCATTTTCCAAGGCTACTAAACCAATCGGTCTTTCGAGATTTGATCTTTCTTATGATCATGCCAATGTTACGAAGTAATGCACCGACTCTGGGTAGCTGGGGTCGGGGCGTTACAGTTGGTATCAGAGGAAGTTTAGTACAAACCTTGGAAGCTAGATTTAGATAAACTCTGATTAGAGCACGTAGACCTAAGATGAACTTTGAGGATTAGTATAGAAGAACTTCCTAGAATTTTGGTATTGTAGAGATTTTGTGAGTTTTCCAAGCAATAAATCCATGTCTGGATACGAGCAGGTAGAGGCGGCTCTGGCACAGATGTACCTAGGGGTAAAACCCGAAAACACCGCTTTAAGCTAGACTCGAACGGGAACTGGTGCACGACAACGGGCCTTGCTGCACTCTTGGTTACGACACTCCTGGGGGATATGCTTAGGATAACTCTCATTTTCTTTACAAATCATTTTGAAGGGATTATGAGTATATACTTCCTCAAAGAAAACATTCTTATGATTATGGATTATATCCATAAATAGTTCAATTTATGTTAGGTGTTTTATAAGTATGGGATTATGTATTTTGATTCATAAACTGATCTAGTTTATGCCATGGTATAGAAATGGCGCCCAGTAGAAGGAATGAGAACTCCAGAAATACACATGATTCAAAGAGAAGGAAGGATCATATCTTTCATGGTCTTAAGCTAGAATTTATAAGAGAAATAGTCTCCCATGTATTATCATCATATGAAGAAATAATATCATGTGTTGATAAGATATGTAAAGAGTTTACTGAGTCCTATGGCTTTGAAGGGAAGCAAGAGAAGAAAAGGATGGAAGAGAGAAAGATGGATAAAGGGAAGAGGGAAAAGAAGAATTTTCCCATATGTGGTAACTGTGGAAAGAAACACCCTGGAACTTGCCTGAAAGGAATGGGAGTTTGTTATAAGTGTGGAGGAAAAGGGCACAAAGTACGTGACTGCAAGGGTAAGAAAATGGTTTTAAATGTACAATGCTTCATTTGCAAGGAGTTTGGACACTACGCGAACCTATGTCCCAGTCATCAGACTATGCCGCAAATGATGTTATTGGATAATCAAGTTATGATACTACCACAGATGAAGAGGAATGATTAGAGTTCTTATGTTGATTATGTCAATTGAGCTTTGTATCAACAATGTACTTGTTATAATAATTATGGAGTATATAAGGATTGTACTGCAGTACTATTTCATTAAGGACTTGAGATTGTGTGGAACAAAGAAAAGTGACTCATTAGCAGGATAGATTTTTGGAAAATATATGGTTGAGAGAATGATAAACCATAATATAGTTCTGATACTGAGGTAGTGATTTTGGAATAATATGTGATTGTTTTGGATAAATTATATTGGATATTCTTGACTACCTTTGAACTGATTAATGATTTGTATATTCCATCATTGTTGGGGTTTAAAACATTTTTGGATTAATGAAGTATATCCAGCATTCTATATGGAATAAGGGAGCATGAATGTAATCAATAAGGAATATGGTAATACATGATGAAGGTATTCATATGCTATTACGGGGTAAAAAGGATCTATATTATGTTTACCATCCTTATGAATGTTGGACTGTGAGTTTGGACAGAAGTATTTTGGATAGTTCTAGTTTGGATTATTTTGGATTGCCATAAAAGGACAACCCGGAGGTCGGGCGGCAACCCGTCGCGTCCGGCAAGGCTGCGAGACTTGAACCCGCAACCAAAGGGCGACAATGGTGTATCACCTACCACTATCCCACGAGATGTCCTGGATTAAATAAAGTAGTTTTTTAAAAGATCTGGTAGATGAATTATAAATTCGTTTATTTTGGAACCCTCTATAAATAGTATAAAAAGAATTTTTTTTACGAGTGAATGATGAGTTTTGGTAGAAATTTATTAATGGATAAAACTCTAATTATAATCTAAGTATATCTCCTTATTATCTTATCCAATCTCATAAATAAATTCCTCAACATTAATAATAGAAACATAGAACAAAAATGTTGTCCTAGATGGTACCTTAAATCATCACAAATTTATGGCTTTGGGATTGTTGGAATTTTCATAGCCATGTTCTCTACCACTCTCCATCAGATAATTGATGGCTAGATTTTTCTTCCATATCCATATTTTCTTACATGGAACCCTAGTATGTGTTATTTTCGGTAATCTTCATACTTTAGACTCTTTATTTTAAATAGAGGCCTCGTTAATTCATTTTTCGATGTGGGATTTCAACTAAGATATTTTGAAACGTCAAAAATGTGTTATCCCAATACCCTATATTTTGTTGAACCGATGGTACTTCAAATCATCATAGATTGATGAGTTTAAGGACCTCAATTATACACTTGTTTGTGATTGATGACCTCAATCACTACCTATAAATATTTACGTTTTTCCTCCGATTATATGTCTCTAATTGCCACCAATGTTCTCCTAATCGAGATCATAATTTGGTGGTGACCCTTTAATTTCTCTTTTCCTCATATTAAGACTAAATTTTAGTAACCCAATTTCCAATGTGGGTTTTCCCACAAATATATTTTCTACTTTCAACCTTTTATCTTCGACGAACAATTTCAAATTGCGAGGACGCAATTTATTGAAGGAGGGGAGAATGTAACACCCCAGGATTTCAGAGTGTGTTATTTCTTAAAAATAATTCAATAACTTGCACTACACGCAACACCGAGTTCAATCACACCATTAAAAGAGGTCATGAATAGTATTAACTACATTTTGAACTTTATATAATCCTTATAATTTTAGAATCCCTATTATGAGTTTCTTAGTCATAATGCAAGAACAAATTCATTTTCAGTATTTCACTTTTATCAACTTCTAATAGTGAAACCTTTTTAAATACAATATTTTAAACTTTTTGACTAAATGGAGACATCAAAAAATTTAAAATGAAACATCCCAAGCGTCCACAGTACGCTTTCCTTTGGATAAAACAGTAGCGTGTGTTGTACGCAACTTCGAGTTCTAACACACAGTAACCAATCAAACTAGTTGTTATGAATAGTAATACCTACTTTTTGAAGTTATATATATTTTATATTTTAAAATGGACTTCATTTTTGGATTCGGAATATCAAATTTAGCCTAAGGTGAAATTTTGGTACTTTTCGGATAACTTTCATATATTGATGAATAGTGAAAATTACTAAATTTTAATTAAAAACAACTTTTTTAATCAAAATAATTAATAGTGATAAATTATGAATTTTAGTGGTTTTAAAGTATATTTAGAATATATTTTTACTATTTAATATAATGTTGGTCATTGGACATAATTTTACAATTAAACCGAACATAAACAAGTGTCAATCTTTTGATAGTTATTATCTCTTAAAAACACGCTTTTTGTTTTGACAGCGGGAATTAATTTTAAATTAATTTCTGCCACTTCTGTGTTTTGAATTTAGGAAAATGGATTCCATATTTGAAATCAGGATGTTCAAATTGTGTTAATAGGTAACTTTTATTTTTAGACATTTTGAATAATTACTGCGGTAAATATTTTATTTACCATGGTTAAGGGTAAATCCGGTAAATAAGGGTTAAAAAAATATATTATAATAATACTAAATTACCCTAAAACGTGTCTTAACCCTATTGGTGGATACATGGTCGACCATGGGCATCTTTGGGTCTATTTTGGGACCCCATTGATCCACTTGTAAGTGATAATGACACTTTATTATAATTTAGTTAAAATGAATACAAAAATGACACAAGCATATATCTTTTAGAAAAACAATTTTTACATAGGGTTATATATGTTGGATTTTAGATTATAAATATTCATTAGAAAGCTAAAATGATTTCCTACATAATGATATTTTATTTATAATTTTTAAACATTGAATAATTTATTTTATTTATGACACAATGATGATGCAGTAATTACTATAATAGTGAAAAATTAAAATAATTGATATTGTAAATACCCAAATAATTATAATATGAAACTTTTAATGAATTAAAATAATTTTATATGATAATATGATATATTAGGATTGATTTAATTGACTTTGTTCGAAGTAATCAATCTGTTAGGAGTTTCAAAAAAATCAACTATTGAATAGTGTCAAAATTGACATAAAAGAGTTCTTAAAACAAATATTATATTATTAATTGATATTAAATTCCTAAAAATCTAAGGTTCGGCCAAGAGAGTTATATTATGATATTTTCCTCATTAATGGACCACTTGGGGGTCGCTTGGATGTATATAGTAAGTTTATTAACCATATTATATAAAAACACAAAGAGACATTGTAAAAGTGAAACTAATTAACTTAGAGTTAATACTTAAAGATAAGGTTAATATAAGTACCCAAACCTGCCTAAATTCTATTGGTTGAGTGGTTTTCGACCTATCCCCACCTTAACCTTTGAATAGTCAACTTTGGAGCCATTAGAAACCGAATATGAATTTATTATAAATTAATATTTCTAGCTTTTCCAAAGGTGCCCCTCACCCCTCTTATAAAAGGGCACTCCTCCTTCTCATTTCTTCACACCTCTAAAGCCTTTTGGTTCGGCCAAACTCTGCCCAAATACTCTTCCAACATCCCTCACTACAACCTAGGGGCCTTAGTTTGATCAGAAAGCCAACCTAAGGAGCCCTTTTGATCAAATCAAAAGGAAGAACCCGAAGAAGAGGTAATGTTTTCACCACCCCTTTTCCAAGTTCATTTCTTCTTCCACTTCTTCTTTATTTGTTGTTACCATTCTAAAATAATGACTCCAGTATCATTTATATACTGTGATGTTATTATATGGTACAACCATATTCAGTATTCTATCCACCCTTTGAATAACATGTCACCATACGTGCGTACGTACGGCTTACCGTCTCCACGTCGTGGTGTAATTGTTATTCAATATATTATTATTTGGATGGGTATAATAATGATGTGTAACTCATGTAAATAATAAATTTAACATATTAATGATTCTTTATATATGATATACCATCCATTTATATATTATTTTAATATCAAAAGAATGATATTGTCGCTCGTGCGTACGTACGGACTACCGTCTCCACGAACGCGATGAGATTCATTCTCCATCGTATCCATTCAAGTATAATTATCATTTGATGATTTAAAAATGATGTTTAAGGACTTGATATCATTCTGGATATGAATAATATACAACCTATCCTTTACAAACATGTCTTACGTAACAAAACATATAAAAGAAAACAAGTAAGTTAACACCCGATATAATGATAATACTAAGATATTATTAACAAATCAATGTTAAAAGATCATATATGATATCATATTATTATATATGATTCTTGTATAATTTAATAACAACTATTTCACCATTATACAGGAAGTTAACCTACTCCAACCAAGGAAAAGTACAAGGTAAGGGTTTTTTCACAATCTCTTCATTATCCGAGGTTGTTTATACGTAATAATCTACTGGGATATCTTTATCATCCACATCCATGTTTCTTAAAAATGTATTTCAAAACATCTTTACTATTTACAAGAATATGGGTTAAAGTCATTTATACCCTTGTTTGACTTTTTATAAGAGGTTTATAAAGGAATCTTTCCGTCGTTTTCAAAACAAGGTCCTTTTTAACCTTTTCGACAGAATTGAGGTAAGAATGTTTTTTTTAACTTATACGGCGGGTGCGGTTATTTTACGCCGTTATAAAATCGTCAAAGCTTTCCTTACAAGCTTACAAGAATATTTTCAAGAAAATGTTTTATTTTATATGGCTCTTAAATGATTTCAAAAATAGAAAGAGATATTTCTCTAAAAAGTGTTTTGATTTCATCTATGTCAACATCCTTTAATGGATTTTACGCTTATTTGAAGTTGATTTATTATAATACAAAACTTCTATATTGTATTGAAGGTTTTGAGATATTTTTGACTGTGGATGTGCTATTTTATACCATTCATAGTTTATGGTGAAACTATTGACATTTCGTATGCTAATTTTAATCCGAATGTTTATGTTATATTTCAAACTTTTCTTCAGATGAATGTGCTAAACAAGTATGTTCCGGGTTGGGGACCGGTAAAAGTAAGCCCTCCAGGTTGGGGACTGGTAAAAGTAAGCCCTCCAGGTTGGGGACTGGTTAAAGTAAGCCCTCCAGGTTAGGGACTGGTAAAAGTATGCCCTCCGGGTTGGTGTCCGGTTATTAGAGGCACTCCGGGTTGGTGTCCGGTTATTAGAGGCACTCCGGGTTGGTGTCCGGTTATTAGAGGCACTCCGGGTTGGGTTCCGGTTAGAAGTAACCCCTAGGTCTTGGGATGAGGCCTAGACAATGAAATTAACGTTTGACATTATGCATTCCAACATTATGAAAGTGGTTATTGACTTTTTCATGTGATTATTCGATTAGTAGAATATCCATGTGAATAAGTAAATGGCATTATTTCATTTTATTTATGCCATACCATGTTGAAATTTCATATTTAAAAGGCTTTTGTTTTAGTTATACATTGCCTTAAATGTTTATTCTTATTTATGAAAGTTTCCGCTATATTGTTATCCTTACTGGGCATTTGAGCTCACCCCTTTTCTATGTTTTATTTTTCCCAGGAAGTGAAGAAGTAAATTATGAATGACCTGCAGGGATTTTATGAGGGGATAATAGTGTGGTCTATTGAGACATTATGTTGTTGTAGTAGTTTTTCATTTTATAATGTAATGTAAAACTTATGAATATATCTGGCATTTTCCAAGGCTACTAAACCAATCGGTCTTTCGAGATTTGATCTTTCTTATGATCATGACAATGTTACGAAGTAATGCACCGACTCTGGGTAGCTGGGGTCGGGGCGTTACAACTGACACTCTTCTTTAACCTGTTGACATGTCAAACAGTTCACAGTAAAATCAGCAATATCTCTTTTCATTCCATCCCACCAGTAATACTCCCGCAGATCTCTATACATCTTAGTACTGCCCGGATGAACTAAAAACCGAGAACTATGAGCTTCACATAACAACTCTCTCTTCAACTGTGAATCATAAGGCACACACAATCTCTTCCCAAATCTCAAAACACAATCATTTTCAATTTTGAATTCAGGCAACTTACCTTTCTGAACCAGCTCTACCTTTTTCTGCAACTCACTGTCTTTCTTCTGTGCTTGCATGATTCTATCTGATAGAGATGATCTCACTGATACCTGAAACAAAACAGAAGGACTTCCTGCACCAACAAATTCTATGCCAATGTTCATCAAATCCTTAACCAAAGGATCACATTCCAAACGCAACATTGTTAATGAAGCATTACGTTTTCGACTCAAAGCATCAGCCACATTATTTGCTTTTCCCGGATGGTAATGAATTGTAAAATAATAATCCTTGATTAATTATAGCCATCTCCTCTGTCTCATGTTTAACTATTTCTGAGTGAATATATACTTTAAACTTTTGTGATCGGTATATATTTCACACTTTACTCCATACAAATGATGCCTCAAAATTTTTAAAGCAAAAACAACAGCAGCTAATTCCAAATCATGTGTAGGGTAATTTACCTCATGAGTCTTCAACTGTCGTGAAGCATAATCCATTACCTGATCATTCTGCATTAGGACGCAACCAAGTCCTTTCAATGAAGCATCATTGTATATAACAAACTCACCATTCCTGGAAGGTAGTGCCAAAACTGGAGCATTCACCAATCTTTTTTTCAATTCCTGAAAACAATCATCACATTCTTTTGTCCTGATAAACTTAACACCCTTCCGAGTTAGCTTAGTCATTGGACTAGATAACCGTGAAAAATTTCCAACAAACCTTCGATAATATCCCTCCAAACCAAGGAAGCTACGAATATCGGTTACATTTGTGGGTCTTGGCCATTCTTCCACAACTTTTGTTTTTGCAGGATCAACAGTTATTCCATCTTTAGAAACAATGTGACCAAGGAAAGAAATTTGTTGCAACCAAAACTCACACTTGCTGAATTTCCCATACAGTTTCTTTTCTTTTGAGGTTTGCAAGATAACCCTTAAATGTCTTTCATTCTCCTCTTTACTTTTATAAAACACCAAAATATCATCAATGAAAACCACCACAAACTTATCAAGAACTCATGGAAAATTCTATTCATTAAGTCCATGAATACAGTAGGTGCATTGGTTAGCCCAAAAGGCATTACTACAAATTTATAATGGCCATATCTCGTACAGAACACGGTATTCGGAATATCTGCCTCCTTTACCTTCAGCTGATGGTACCCCGATCTCAAGTCAATCTTTGAAAAAAACTGAGCTCCCTGGAGCAGATCAATCAAATCATCGATATGAGGCAAAGGATATTTGTTCTTAACAGTGATGTTATTCAAGGCTCTATAATCAATGCAAAGTCTCATAGAACCATCTTTCTTTTTAACAAATAAAAAAGTAGCACCCCATGCTGATGTGCTAGGTCTAATGAAACCTTTCTCTAATAAATCATCCAATTGCTCCTTCAACTCTAAAAGTTCAATTTGTGCCATTCGATAAGGGGGTTTTGAAATTGGATTAGCATCAGGAACTAAGTCAACAGTAAACTCAACTTATCGATCTGGTATAATTCTAGGAAACTCAATAGGAAAAACATCAGGATACTCATTTACCACTAACACATCATTAATCTGAACAGTTCTTTTATTTTCAATGACGTGTGCAAGGTAACATTCATTTCCATCTTTTACAAGTTTCTCGGCCTCTTGATATGTTATCAAAAGTAAGGGTTCATTCCTGTAAAAAAACCGAAAGTCTTTCTGAAAAGAAACTTATTTAGCTCTACAGTTAATCTTAGAATGGTAAAAAGAGAGCAAATCCATACCCAGGATAACATCAAACTCTACTAGAGGTAGAACAATAAGGTTTGTAAGTAGGTTCTTTCCACAGATAAGGATAGGAAGATTCTTATAAATTCTTTTTGCCTCAACATTTCCCCCAGGTGTTTTTACCAAGAGTTCAGGAGTCATTTCTTGAGATGGTATTCCCATTTTACTAGAAAAGGTTTTAGAGATGGAAGAAAGTGTAGACCCCGAATCAAACAACACACTGGCATAATCTGAAAAAACAAACAAAGTACCTGATACAACTTCATTTGATTGCCCGACATCTACTGAAGTAGTTGCAAAGGATTTCACCACCCCTTTCTGCTTGTAGTCTAACTGCTTCCCATCACTCAAGATCTTTGTCGGACACTCATTTGCATAGTGACCCATCTCATTGCACTTAAAACATTTCACTAACTGTAAATCAAATTTGTTCTTACCTTCACCTTTATCCTTTTCAGTGAAATCACGATCCTTATGTCCCATCTTAACACATCGGTAGCACTTTCCAGAATTCAGAAGACATTCCCTAGCATGCCGTTTTCCACATTTATCACAAATTGGAAACTTAGTTTTCTTACCATCAGACTTTTTTGAAGAATTATTAGCTTTCTCCTGCCACCTTGGTCTCTTCTTCTACTGGTTGTTATAGAACACTTGGTCATCGGAAAACTCCATTTCCACCTTCTAATCACATCGAACAAGCTATTCATAACTTTTAAACTCACGAGAAGCAAAGGCCCTTCGATATTTTGGCTTTAATCCTGAGTAAAAACGATTGATTTTACTATCAAGGTCTCAGATAAAATTTGGAGCATACCTTGCCAATCGAGTGAACCTTTCTTCATAGGCAGCCACTGAGTCTTCCTCTTGCCTCAATTCCAAGAATTGTTTTTCCATCCTAATTCGAACCGCCTTAGGAAAATATTTCTCAAGAAACATACCTTTGAATTCATCCCAGTCAAGAGCATCAATCTCATCGGCGTCCCTGATATTTTTAACCATCGACCAACACAGATCTCCCTCACCCTCCAAACGGTAAATAGCAAGACTAACCTTTTGATTGTCTGAACACCCCATGGCATTGAAAATCTTCTCCAGTGCTTTAATCCACCCTTCAACTAGCACAGGGTCAGATGATCCTTTGAATGATGGTGGATGTTCCCTCATGAAATGTTCCACCACTGACATGTTCCTCTGCGGTTGATCTGGCTGATCTCGTGCATGGATACCACCACCATTTATAGCCTGCGTCAACTGCGCCATTACTGCAACAAACTGTTCAGTTCCAATTCCAACCATCTCAGGATGCTGATTTAGAAGGTTGTGTCCTTCTGTACTCCTTCCTAGTACTGCTTCCCTGTTTCCTCTGCGGAAAACCATTCTGAACAAACATGTCTTAGATGAAGCAACTTGGTAATATTCAAATGCAATATCACTTGAATTTGACCATAAAAAAAATATTTTTGGATAATCATTTAATAGAATTCTAACTCCTAAAGTTATCTAAACCGACCTCTGATACCAACTATAAGGCCCCAGCCTTAAACCTTACTTAATCTTTAGTTATTACAAGATTACATATTGAAGATCTTTTCGGTTTTAGAGTTTTAGAGAATTAGATCATAAAACATGCATTACATTCCACATATAAACAAAGTGGTTACATAAAGATAGTATTCTTCATTCCCATCAATGTAAACACATTTGAAATAAAACATGGATTATTTCTTGACACTTCCTTGACACTATCATCATATCATGTACCTTTCCCTTGACCTGTGAAAAACATTTCAAAAAAACTTGGGATGAGCATAAAAAGCTCAGTATGGGTTATAAAAACATGGAAAGGAAGCATGAGTTCATATATAAATAAGAATGAAATCATACAATACCCATAAAACATAGGAACATTAACATACCTCATAAAATCATGAATAAATCATAGAAATCATAAGACATAAAGGTAACTTGAGGCATTCATAACATTCTTACGTAGGGAGTAACCCTCTTGGTTACGTTTGGAATACCCATCACAGTATATTCCCTAAAATCTCTTCGGAGAAACCTTAACGTTTCACTCCTTCGTGATACCCAATGCATTGGAGAGCTATAACGGGCTCACCCGCCGTTAGTTTATCACGGAACTACACATCTTCATAATAATGCCCACGAACCATAACATAATCATATCACATAAAACATGCATAAAGGAAACATAAAATTTCCACATTTCAATCACGAGATATCAATACAACACATTGATATAATAAAAACATTCTGAAAACCATTTTCAATACCAAAGTAAAACATGGTATTTATTTTTCGTTTTAAAAAAAGGTATGGCTTGTAGAGGAAGACGAAACTCAAATAACGATCACGACGGTGGAGAAGTCGTTGTCGCCGCATACGTACGACAAAAACATTCCATTTTTTCGTTTAGTAAACACTTCATATAAAAAAGATTCCTTTTGAATAAACGTAAAAGTCAAAGGGGTTTATACACCGTATAAAAGAAAGTTGTGTATAAAATAAAATATGCCTCAATGAAAGGATATTGAGACGAAGTCCCATACCTCATATCCGACATGACCCGACCGTTCTTTAATATCCTGAATAATAAACTTGAGTTAATCTCTACTTGCTTAAGAATTTTTTTCAAGTTCATTATTCCTTTTATACCATTTTATGAACATAATGTAATCATTTAAGTTAATAATGTTCATTTTGTCGGAATTTGGTCTTAAGTCAAAAATAGACTTCTTACACTTACATGTTGTTAATTTGGTCAAAGGTTCATTATACCCAGAATGATATTAATCATTTGGATAACATATATATCATATATATTCATCATATACATGTATTTATAATATTACATCACATTTAGAGGTAAGAAATGAAATGCACCGTTCATGGAGACGGTAAGCCGTACGTAAGCATGAATGCTACTTCCATTTCTATTTCGTATTTTCTGGAATGGAATCATAATGATATAAGAGTATATTATAATTCCAGTATAATAACATATATAATATCATTAACTCAATCCTTTACAAACTCACATATGGTTTTAATGAATCAAATCACTTTCAGGGGGCGGTAGTCCGCACTTCCTAAAATAAAGATATCGTGTTTACCCATAATGGAAACCATAAAGGTATGCCCAAAATGAAAAAAAAACAGAAGATTAAGGAAAAAATAAACATATTATATATCATATATAATAATAGTGACATCATAATGGCCACCTTTGAAGGTGTTAAATGAGTATTGAACAATCATCGTTTCGGGAGGCAGAATTTCGCCATCCACGGAAACCGTATGTTCTTTAACCATTTGATGTAGTTGTGTGAGAGTGTAGCTCAAATAAACATTATAAAAACATCTTAGTATATTGAATATACTGGTGTTGTAACAAAAGAAGTAAATAAAAAGAGTTTAAGGGGTTGGAGAAGCAAAATAAAACAAATGAACATGAGAGAATGAATTACCTTTAAAAGTGTAACAACTTTTGATTTTAGCCTAAAGGATTCCTTTGAAAGGATTCTGCCCAAAGGTAATCCTCTAGGATGAGGAAGAGAATGTGGAGAGAGTAAATGGGCAGGGTTTGGCCGAGCCAAAGGCTTGAGGAGTTTGTGAAATGAGGTAGAGGTGGGGGCCTTTTATAAGAGGAGAGGAGGGGCACTTTTGGAAAGTAATGAAATATTACTTTATTTGAAAATGTGTTTCGGTTTTAAAAGTTCCCACATTGATATAATTCATGGATAAGGTGATAAGGGTTCGAAATCCACTCATCCAATTGGTTTTGACCATGTGTAGGTTTTATATTTTTCATTATCTTTCCATTTTATTTAAATCGTTAAATAATGAGGTCATCGCCGCATCATCATGATGTCATAAATAATTTAATTTATTTAAAGTCTACATATTATAAAAAAAATACTATGATTTAGGAAGTCTTTTTAGATTTCCAGTGACTATTTATAATCAAAAATCTGATCTTTATAACCCCATGTACAAATTGTTTTAGTAAAACATCTCTTGTTTGTGACATTTTTACTTTAACATTTAATAAAAGGTTATTTATGTCATTTCCCAACCAAAGTGGATCCATGGGGTCCCCAAGTTGACCCATGACTTGTCTTGGTCGGCCATGACACAACCAATAAGTTTGGGACATTTTTCAAGGTCATTTCATATTATTAAATCATTATTTATACCTTAAACTACCCTAATTACCACTAATCATGATTAAAACTTAATAAGTTACTATTCACCAAAAAATTATTTTAATCACATTGAACCATATTTTACTTCTTAATGACAACCATGTATGTTGGATTTTCAAAATTCAATACACATTAGTGGTAAACTTTCATTTAACTGAAAAATCAGTTTGGTTGATCACCACTTAGTGGTTTCACTATTCATCAAAAATTGGAGTTTTCCAGAAAATTACCAAAAATTCACCGTAAGTTATATTTGATATTACGAATTAAAAAATGAAGTCTATTTTACAAAATTGAAAATATATAAGTCACATTAATTAATTTAATAATTAATTCCCGCTGTCAGAGCAAATAGCGTGTTTTTATAAAACAATAAGTATCAAAAGATTGACACCATTTTAAGTCCAATTTCAAAGTGAAATTGATTCCAATGACCACCATTGGATTAAATGGTAAAAATATATTCTAATTTAACTTCAAAACCAATTCAAAACATAATCTAATCATATAAATAAATTATATTAAAAATCAGTTTTGATGTAAAATGCAGTATTTTTCACTATTCATTAAAAAATAAACATTGTCAGAAAAATACCAAAAAATTCACACAAAGTAAATTTTGATGTATCAATCATAAAGAATAAGTTTATTTTGACAAACATAGTTTATAAAATTGTCAAAAGATAGATTTAAAAAGGGTTTTCCATCAGAAGGAAGTAAAACAGTCTTTTAAGAATATTAGTGTATTTCATGCATAAGATTGTATTTATTTTCATTTTAAGCCTCTAAAACACTATCCTAATCATTAATAGACATAGATAAAAATATCTATTATTCATTACTTACTTGGGATGTTACAAAATGTCACATCAGGATTTACTTCTTAAGGTGATCTATCAATCTCACAATGATCATCATCAAAATCATCACATAGAAATTAAATCCTCTCCTATATGAACACTTGGTAAAATCCATAGTATCACCATGGAAAATATAGACACACATCACCTCTAACTCTATGAATATCTTCTAAGACACCTACATATTCAAAACTAGGGATGTATCTATTGTCATCTGATGAAGAAAACTCTGGTCCTCACTCTCCTCCACATCAAAATGCACCACTACAGCTTCCACCAAACAACTAGAGACACCCAACCCACATCTCCTTAAGTGATATGTATTAGTGACTCATAAATATACCCCTCTTTACAGGGTGTAAAATATATAAAATTATTAATTATATTGAAAATAAATGAACTTTTACTGACATATATTTAAATTCTACAAGGAAATGGAAAATTTCATGCTCTTGTGGTCCATGAGAACCACAAATCGCTCCCCGATGTTGTAATTGTAGAACAACCATGGTGAAAACGCAACTGGATCATAATCTATATAATTCTATGATGTGTTATGCTCATGGGGATATATCTTCACAAAAAAAATTGATCACCTACCATCTCTGCATCTAGACACATCCCAATCCCATTCATGAAGCATCACAGAATACAGTAAACATCACACCATCCTTTGGAATCCAAATCATCAATGAACTGAACCAACTCTCTATAAGATTAATAAAAACTACATGGAACTAGTCATTTCATATAGAGCCATAGTCATTCCCAGTGATGGATTTATGAATTCCAGTGACCTAAGAAAGATAAATCACAAAAAGATGTTAATATCATGGTAGAACAAGTGATTTATGAACCACTTCAACATTCTATGAAACATACCATGGAACTAAATTTCACGATATTTAATTGGTATACATACACACCATGTTGAGACAAAAAATGCATACTAATGTATAACACATTTTTCATGAACATAAAATTGGAAAACTTCCTTAGAGATGGAGGAGTCATATGACATACCACAACTATGAGATTCTCAAAAAACACATCCTTTATCTTCATGTATGTCATGATATCATCGATGAACATGATGATGGGAAAATCCACGAACACATGAATTTCATGATCACAAACAAGATGTTCACATTACTACAACTAAAGATATTATTTGAGATATCCACATTTTCACCCTCATCTGGTGATATCGATTCAATAATTTGACTATTGAAAACAAACTACATTACGGTATATAGTCGAACAAATCATAGATTTATAAAATTAAGTAATGATTATAGACTCGTTACCCAATTCAACATCTAGTATTATACGCAAAAAAGTACACAAATGAATTACTTATTATGAAAACCACTACATAACCCTATGGGAAAAATCATAACCAGATGAAACCTCTGTGCATAAGGTCATCCATGTACAACCTCAACTCATGTTGTTCTATATTATAATTTTTGATATTGTGACATAAAATAATTTATTTTACTAGTTGAAAATATCTCCCAAAATTGTTGTTGTGTTGGATAAATGGGGTGGGTAGTACCAAAATTTCATCTAGGAAAATATTCATGAAATCATTCAAAACCATTGGAACATCCACGACCCATGATTCTACAAACATGTCATCCAACTGAGAAAAAATATGTTCCAATTACCTTTCACCAATTATATAACCCCAGTTGCCAACAAAAATCACTAATTAAATCATTATATAAGAAATTCAAAATATCATCTTGAAATTGTAGAGGACATAAAAAGTTGAATATAACTAATACATACCAATGGTAACTTCATATACATGTATATGGAGTATAAATAAAAATCTACAAATAGATTGTTTTTCACCATCACCAACTTAAATCCATGATTATCACCAAAAAACTATAATAAATTCACATTGACATAGATATTACTACGGTAACCGTATGTCTCTGTATATCCAGTCCCAAGGAATGTACCAATGAATCATAAATAGAGGAGTTTTAGGGTCTTCAATCAATCATGGGTGAATCAAGGGTAGACAATAAACTTCTATTAACTTAGATAACTGGTGACACTACTATAACTATTTCCACTAACACATGCATTAGACAATGAAAAAATAATTGAAATCTTGGATTTTGGATACAATTTCTAGGATATGGCCTTGTTATATGTGTTTGAGGACCATCACTAGGCTATCCATGTATGAAATATCTTCCCTCGGCTGCTAAACAAGCATCTGTAGTCCCTACTACTGAATATTCTTTTAAGGAAATTGTTCCTAAAACTGAAAATAAGTATGAATGACCGCCTAATAATGAAACCCATGAGCGGTATGCCACTAGTTTTAGTGATGACCATATAACCTAAAAATAAATAAAAAAAGGGATTCCCAGACAATTTCTATTAAGACACTTTCCAATAAGGATGAAATTATACATTCATTGGATGAAACCACATTGTTCCAAACCCTGATTGCCAAAATGTTAACATACCACCTCCCAAATCACTCCACCTCAAGAATCTCTACAATTCACTTTGTCATGTCTCAATTCACAAATTAATAAACTCTATAATATTTTTAAAAAATTTGTTCATATATGTATGAAGAATGAATAAATGCTTTGTTAGAATGAATGATTGTAGGGTAAAATGCCACCTCCAGATGCGCCATGCTAGATTGATCATCTGGAATGTCATATTGGGAAAAGTGAAAGAGTCCCTTGAAAATGACCCCATGAGCGTACATAGTCAAGATCCCTTACTGATGGGAGGAGAATTCCATCCACTTCACTGCATTGTTTTGGAATAATAGGAATTCTAAAATTAAAAACATATGAATTTCTGGACACAACACATATATCTCCACGTGGTCCCCTTGATAAAATTTCAAACACTAAATATTATCTCCTCACATATCAATAACTTCCAATGATACCCAGAACACCTCCCATTCTATAATCAAACAAAAATTAATTTTGTGCTCCTCAGACTAATAATATATATCTAGATCAAATGAAATCACCTCATATATTTCAATATCATATCACTAAAAATGATAACAATCCATCGACAATGTGTCAACATCTTCATTAAATTAAATAAATTGTGGATTAGTAATACCTTCATACTGATTGTCAACCAACAAATCTTCTCTTAACGATGATGATAAAACATTCCAAAAAGGCAAGGAGGATTCATATGTTGAGTAGAAATTATTTTATCCAAATTTTTTTAAATTTAATTTATTTATGTAATTCCCTTCAAAAATTGACCCATTTCATAAATGAACACAATAAATCACGACGTGTTCACTTATCCTAGGTATCTACCCTGAAAATATGTCTACTAAATATGACTACTCAATAAACTAAAACTCCTTGCATATGATTATGGAAATCCTAAAATTCCATTTCCACGAATGTCCCTCTAGACCATGTCACATTTCATCGTTAACTAACACTTACATCCTACCAATGCAAGAAATACTCATAGTTCCGAAATAAAAACTATACCCTATCTATCAATAAAAATATATGATACCACTATTTCATTTCCCCTCATTCGAATGATACCCTTATTATTTAATAATGATGTAAGAGAGATCATAACCCCCCATGTCCCACCTCCAGCAGGCCTTGGGTTGGTGATTAGCACCATCTGCACAAAAAATATCCCAAATGGGAGGATTTACTCTCTTTAACAATATAGGAATGAGATATGTGAAAAAAACGACCATGAAACAACAATATTAAATATAAAAATAAATACAAAAAATTCCCATAACGCACGAGAAATGTCAATACATACAAAAAAATTATTATAAGAAAATACCATAATAAAAATTCTTACTGTAGTGACATAACAGACTCTGCATAACCCTAGATAAAAATAACCGTAATAGTCCCCAAATTCCTGTTGGAAACCTGAAAAAAAGTCTATATATGTTGTGTGATAGAACATTAATACTCAGTTGGATCATCACCATAGACTCCAATGTAGATGTAAAAACATCATACTATCATGATAGTTAAAAAAATATAACCAACATGAACCAAACCATGTTAACAAACCAATATCATCCTTACCATGGCCCAATCACTTTGTAACACACCCAAAATGGTAATATAGTATTGAAAAAAAAACAATGTAACCCTACATCCACCCCTAATTATTATCTAATTTCACATCACAACAATGAACTTATTATCCTTTCATGAAATCCTCACATGTACCATCATAAAAAACATAATTTTTTGTGGTTCAGGATGCTTCCATTGTGATCCCACCTCCTCGCAATTTCTAAATCATGATTCTAGCACTAATAGTCAACACATCACATTACATCTCACTAGAAGACACATTGGATATCACATTATATCTCACTTAGAGACCCATGGGAAATCCCACCACATCTCGTCACATATCTAATGGAGTATGGTATCATAACCATAATGGAAATCAACTTAATGACCCCCTCCTACAACACATGACCCACACCACATAACACATAACAAAACTAATGGGAATTTTCCAATGCTAACCTATATCTCCACTATTCTTGAAGGAAGAGTAGGGATGAGGGGGGTTCAAACAACCCATGTAACCATTAAACTAGTTGTTTTGGAAGATTCATGGAACCCTAAAACATTTATGAAACTATATGGTTATCAAAATCAGATGAGGTTATTATATAGATAACCTAAATGAAAAGGTATATAGATATGAACAATACAAAACTTATGTGTTCAAAAAATGAAATACTAGCATTCAACACTATTCCACTACTACAACACTTGTCAACCATCATAAATAATGCAAATGTTATATAAACAACACCAAACAATAATATAGAAAGCATCATATTCCAACATCTAATTATAGGTTTCATCATTTCCCTACTTTGACAAGTTTATATAAACTCCCATTTAATAACCACTTCAATTAACATTTACACAACCCATTAATTTAACATTTAGGTTAAATGAACAAATGACTTGATAAAAAGTCCAACCCAATCTTATTCGTCTACTATTCTATGACATTTCATTTAAACATTATTATTTTCTCCATTGTTAAAAATGATACTTACATAAACACACCACATAACAACTCATCCATCTCACATCAACCATCTCCATAACATCCCCTTATCCAAACCATATCTCCATGAAGTTCACATGTTTAAACCACCATATGACAATCGGCGCACAACAAAACTTCTCGCAAATTATCACAGTCATACACCACCACAAAACTACCCATATCAACCACCACACATCATAATCATTGCAAAAATGTACACATCACGTCCCATGAAAACACTATATCCCTACTTCCGCACACATATCACAATCATTCCATTAACCACCATAAATTCACAACAACCTACATCACACATGTTAACTAAATAATCAGAATCACATAAAGATTTACATTTCGTCTTGTTCAATCTATTTTCAAGCCCTTACATTACTCCACTTAAAAATATAGCATGGTTATTATAACATAAAACATATTTTCATGGGAAAATTATTCAATAGTAAAATATATTTTGTTATCTTTTTCATTTAGGGTGATAAAAAACATATAACAATAATGATCTCACACGCATAACATAAACAATAATACAAGGGCACCAAAAATCCATAACAATAAGTAATGGAAAAAGTTGGTTGAAATATAATCAATAATAACAACAAATCCAAAATAATGACAAAATTTATCCCCACCCGTATAAATTTTAGATTACCCAATTTAGTATCATTATAATTATATCTCTTTCAATCCACCCCATTGATGGAAAAAGTAAGAAATCTTTACACATACACATATATTATTGAGATAATGAGGATCCCCTACCCCAAGATGATTTAAAAATCATGGTTTATAAGTGGAAGGGGGGACATCATAGAATATGAAACCATGAATTGAATCATCGAACTAACTTGATTGACATAAGGGTAAAAACAAAACACATCCCAAACAAAATATCAACCAAAACAACATCACTTATTTGAATCCATTGAAGATTAATAGAAGGGGAGAAGTTGATAAAGGGAATAATTCGCCATTGACTACCAATAAACAACCTATGAAATTAATATTCAATTTAGAATGAGTGAGGTTGGAAGATCCCTGGATGGACTCTCATTATTTCTAAAAAGTAGAGGGGATGAATGACAGATTAAGAGGAAGTTATTACTGTTCTGAAACATATAAATAAGGCGAAGGTGGGTTAATTCAGATAATGAATTTAGAATAAAAAACATGATTTCTTGTTAAAAAAAATAAATGCATTTCATGAAACTCTTTAAGATATTGAACTAACTATAACTCACTATTCCACTAAAATTGATGAAACATATGCTCGATTAATTCATGAAGTGAGTTCTGTTCACCTCGTGAATTTCTTCTACCAATAACACCTCACCTAAAGAAATCCATGAATCTATATATTCAATTGAATTAGATATACATGAAAAAAAATTAATTATCATTTCCACAAAAAATATATTTTTTTATCATTCTTGTACAACTCCAACCACTAGTGGACCTCCTAAAGATTCCTCTAAAACACCCCAAATACACAATATAGAATAGTAATATATTGAAAATGAATAGATAATTTCAATAGTCCCATAAAAAGAAGAATCGTTAATCAACTAGTTATTATATGTTCTATATATTAGAATCCAATCATTCAATCATGATGGAAGAATCATAATATTTTTTCAATAGATATGATTGATAGATGAGTGTATTTAGGGAGAAGACTCATAAATGGAATCAATGTCAATTAAATTCCTATATGATGTATGTACCATTGATTTATATACATTTTCTATTTTACGATTTCAAGTCAAAAAGTATATTTCCTAAGTACTAATGAATATAAACTTTTTTTATTGCACGATTACTTGGTTTCATAACATGAAATCCAATATCAAGATATATTAACATGATTTAAATATGTTCCTAAACTTCCATCGATCAATAAAATCTATCATTAAAAAAACATACCCTGATAAATCAATGATTTTAAAAAAAAATTGATCCCCTCTTAAATTGGTACTAAGTTGGGTTTTTTACCCCATACCCACCACTTATATAGAATGGGTTTCAGAAAAGAACCAAGTAGAAATATCCAATAAGATGTCGTCCATATCATAATGATTATATAAAAAAAATATCCATATACACCAAAACCATATAGGAAATTATTTAATGTATCAACCCAAGAGAAAGCAATTAATGTAACATATTTTATGAACAACAAGAGTGTATAAATACACATATATATACAAAGAAAAGGGGAAATTAAACACTATAAAAGTAGTAAAAATATCATAAAGCTAAATACGAGGAGAACTAATAGTCGTTCACATGCCTAGAAGATCCAATTACCACTTGTGATCAATCACACCCAACACTTTTGAGCTCTCCCAATGTGATCCCTTTAAATCTCGATGTCTACCTATTTAATGTCTACAAAAGTCATGACACATGTTAAGAATTTAACACCCTATGATTTTAAGAGGATAATATTATTTTTAATAGAGTTAAAAATGATACACTGAACATTGATACTAATTTAAAACACTAATACCGTAAAATTTAATTATTTAAGTATAAATTTAATTTTTTTTAATAGCTTGTGATGGAATCATCACTTTGTTTAAGAAAAACATGGATTAGCCATGCATTGTACACTTAATTTAAAATTAATGATTATCAGTCTTGAAAATATATTAGATAAATTATACTTCATTTTTTAAATATTATCACCTAAATTATCTCTCGGGGATTTTTATTGGATTTTAATAAAAAGTTTATATTTTTCCTAAATACTGAAAATTATATAATTTTAATTGAAAAATAAATTTTCAGTTAAAAATTATATAACAGGAAATTAATATTTAAAAACGTTTCATTGAAAAATTAGTTATTTTCCATATCAATTAATCCATTATTGGTCATTTGAATTGTTATTATATTGACTTATAATATACATACATTGTAAAATTTTAAACATTTTCACATTAAAAATCCACTTTCTCATCGCATCTGTGAGATTAATATTAAATTAAGAAATTATAATTATATTAATTTAATTTGGAAATATTGATTCAATAATTATAATATTAATTTTTTTTTTAAAATATTTATGAAAAATAAACCAAAAATGAATACTAAAATTAGTAAGAATTATTTACCATTGTTAACGTAAAAAACAATTTATATGGTGTAAAACAAGAATGGTAAGTGTAAAAATAAACAAAAATATTATGTTATATTTATTTATTGGGTTTATATAGACCATTTACATAATATTATTTGAAAAATTGAAATTTATTTTCATTATTATTTGAATATGACCCATATAATAAGTTATGTAATAAAAAAGACAAAAAAGATACATTTCATACTGTAAGTACCTATAAATATTCATGTTACAAATAAGATTTCACTTATACATTTTTTTAAAATATAAAATATTAATTATCATTATAATTGTATTAAAATTTTTATATGAAATAACTAGTCTAAATTCCTATGAAAACAATTTTAGAAGCTGTTTAATTAATAACTAACTAAAATAAATCGTAATAAAATATTAAAAGTGAAGAAAATTTAGTAAATTATTGTGTTAAAATAATTTTTCAGATTCATATATCACATTAAATATGTGTTAATTTAATACAATGTAATCCGATAATTTTATTGAATTTTTTTGAAACATTTTAAATGAATATTTTCAAAATTGACAATAATGATATTTTATTATAAATGGTATTTTATAAATGGTTTTAAAAGGAATAAAAAACTATATTATTCTAAGTGATATTTAAATACTAATAAAAATAAAATAATTCCCATTTTGGACCAGTTTTTTTTATAATTAATATATTATCCCCTAAATTGTTAAAACACTCTTAGTGTAGTTATAGTTAAAGCTGTGTTTTTTCATGTTACTTGGGCATGTGTTAAAATTAATTTTCAACACACAATAGATATTTTATATAAAGTAGATATAGTATTCCTATATATTGGGACTAATGTTTTAAATAAATATCAATTTAATTTAGTATTAAATAATAAATTACCATGTTTAGAAACCATGTGATCATAGTGAATGCCTAAAATGGTAAATGTAAGTAATCTTAAATGTTAAAGAAAAATGTATATAAAGATTGAATTATTGTGTATTAGTGGTTTTTCTAGACCCTATAATACATCAAACGATTTAATTAACAATATTTGAGCCACTTGAGTTAATATTGACCTCCCAATTCTGTATTCTTTTGGGTATTTACAATAATTATAGTCCTCCTAAAATATACAAGTACAATAAATCTCATAAGATGTTTACACATCTCAAACCATTTATATTTTAAAAAATTATATATCAAAAAGTTTTATATTTTACTAAAATAATAATATATACCCCATTAAGGTATGAAATCCATCTTTGTAAGGATTTAGTGAAATCATAAAGAAGATACCCATAGAAGAGGCAATGTTCTTCAATGAGTGTATTTATTTTATTTCGTTCAACAACCCCAACACATTAAATTATAATTAATACATGACTATATAACAAAATTAGTATCTAAAATATAATGGGATTTTTTTAATAATGTAATGACATAATACCATATGGACATTCAAAAAATGGTATATAGAACCATCATTTCTGTTTAGGGATGACTACCACAGTATGAACCGATATCATTTGTTTTTCATTTTTAAGCTCTCATGGTTGAGGATGATAATGAATATAAATTATACATATTATAAATATAATATAATTATAAATATGGAGTTATTATTTTGTATATAACAATTTATATTCTATTTTGTAAGGTATATTATATGTTCTCTCTTGTGTATGGCTGACTACCACCTCATGAGGTTATAGAACGTTGGTTCATTAATGCATTACAAGGAAGGTAATAATGGTAATGTTTATATTTATATGTGATATAAATCATAAAATTTTAATATTGATTACATATTTAATAGTATTAAATGTTATTATATCATTTAATTTCTTATATTTCCAATAACAGAATAATGATAACATTGTTTGAGGACACGTGGACTACCACATCCACGAAGTGATGTGAATCATTACTCTATCACCACAACAAATATATTTATATATAACTATATATAATTAAATTATATGATATCTATGGTATTATAATTATTCTTTAAGGATATCAATTTATATACCCACATTCCATAATTATAATTGAAAAATTGAAATGTTACTCATCAGTACATATGACCTACCATCTCCATGATCACAATAATACTTCATTTTTGATAACCTTATTAAATAATTGGCTATAATTGTATAATTTATGTATAAATATTAGAATTATTTTACTATTATTGTTCTAATTTTTTTTAAATAATTTCCTATTTGACCATAATGAACCTTACAACGCCATTTGTGACATAGAAACCAAATTTGGTCAAAACCTCCCACAAAAACCTTATTGATAAAATAATTTTATTTAAAATGATACGATGGTAAAAACTGTAACAATAAATGATAATAGTATTTTCAATAAATTTAATAATTATTTAGATATATTATTCATGATGATATATGAAGACATGAACGGTCAGTTTCAAAGAAATGTTTTTCACATTTCAATTTATTTCCCTAAGATATATTCAATATTCACCATTTTTTATATTTTTTGGGGTGTATATACTACCCATGAATATATTTTGATATTATTATACATAATTATATAGGAATTTAAATATCCCCTTTAGGACCTCTATTTCTTTGGGTTTATGGTTTCCATGTCACAAAAATGGTAAGTGGATTTTGTTATAATTTTACTTCCTATGGAAATATATTATGTTAAAGACCTATATTATATTATGAGATTTATATAATATCACATTTAAATGTTATAAATTTATTCCCATTATATTTTTGATATTATAATTTCCATTTTATTTTATTATATTCTAGGGATTATTATTCAATGTTTCAAAAGTGGTATGGCTCTTTCGTTACAATTTAATCATTTATTATGATTGTTTGTTATTATTATTTCATTAAATATATATTTGTGATATGTTTATTATGAAACTCATAAATTTTCTTATATTTTGGTTATTCATTTTATTAATATGTAAAATTATAATTTTCCTAATTGTTTGAAATTAACATTGTTAGATTGTTTTTATATGAAAACATGTATTTAGTTCTCCCTTTGATTGGAAATGTATTTACTTCCAAAAAAATGTTTACTAAATTTGTTTCAAAAATATTTCTATGCTTTTTAAATTGATATATTAAATAAATTATCCAAATGTTTCTCAAAAATTTCATATTCTTTTATCATTCCAAACAATGGAATATTCTAATGTTTTTACTGTGAAAAAGGATGGTCATTAAAACATTCATAGAATTATCCATGGTCATGATCATCATTTACTAGATGATTACATTGTAATATTTCAATGATATTATTAATGAATTTTTTCATTATAATTTTGAAAATTCATTGTTTTAAAATTGATATTATGTAAAATGTTTTAAAAAAAATTATGTCTTAAATGGCGATTTTCAAAATGAATTTGATACTATCCACATTAATTTTTAATTATATTTCAATATTATTTTCTTTAATAATATTCAAGAACAGATATTGTTACATAAACTCTACTTGGATGTTTAGAATAGATAATATTCTCTTTATTTCTCTAAATGGGATCTGTTTTTTAGAGAGAGTGTTATGAATACCAATTCCCATCCCTAGGTTATTCATGTTTCAAAGTGATTTTCATAGTGGCCATTTTTTACTTTTGTGAACCATGTTATTAAATGAATAATGATTATTTTTTGACTTATATGTTTATATTAAATCTATTTTTTCATTCCTCATTACTATTATGGTCCTTGAAAATTACTTATATAATGGGGTTACAAAGATAACTTTAGGTGTTCTTGTTATATCGTTTATGATGGGGTAGCCTTGGTATTGTTGTTTGATACCGTTACATCTTATAACATGGGTGTGCAATAGTGATCTAATGAGTTGTGTAATGATTATGTTTTCCAATGAAGTATATTGTATGTCGCCCATATGGTTATTCTAATTGAATGGTTTCAATAATTGTTATTCTTGATGTTCAATGAAGAGGATATTCCACGATTATGATATGTTTTAGTTATGATTTCTATGGTTTTACAATGTATCATATGAACAAAATTTTTATTAGATTCCTTATTATTATTGATTCTTAAGGATATTTTTTAAATGCTTATTCCATATTTCACTGTTTAATGATCTCATAATTGATGGGTATGAATATTATTATGATATAACTATGAAATCATATTATGTATTCATAATAATGTCCTCTTCTTATGCTCACATATTCCAATAATTTTTTAGATCTATAATTTTTTCAAATAAAGAATTTTATCTCTCCATTATTATTATTCCCCTTCCAGTAGTTATAATTAATATGGTTGAATAATTATTTCTAAAATGGATTTCATATTGATGATGATGAAGAATTACTATAAAATATGAAAAGCTTGGTAATGTGGGGAAAATTCCCATTTGATGACATAATTATTTTTTATCTCAATATTTTTCATGATTTTATACAACCTTATACCATAAATTCCCTCTATAATTTAAGTGACCTATTTTTTATTTTTTATTCTATATGATTTTGACGTAAAAAACTGATCAAAATTATTGAAATCAATTCCAAAATGTTAATTTCTATCCTTTTGTCTCTAGATTAGGTTGTGTGGGTTTTGGGATGTTAAATGAAAATATCATGAATGACTGAGTATATACATACATAGAAGGACACTATAAAAACTAAAAATGGGGTATATGAATAAATCATTCACCTCAAACCACAAGGAAGGCTGAGAATAAAGAAATCTATCAAGATGATATTCTCAATGAATAAACATATTAAAAATAGATAGATGTGGGGGTTCTTAATCAATGATTCCAAATAATGTCATTAGTTCTTCCCATAACAACATGTGTTACTATGATTATTAGGGCTATTTCCCTTAGTAACATCACAAAATACCAAATTTGTGGATCAAACCATTTTGATTTCACGTGATTTTAATTGGGGTACTAACCCCTAGATGTGGACCTATGCATCAAATAATCTTATATAAATTGGGTAATAACATAAAAAATAAATCATCTATTCCCCATGTGAGTCTGAGGTGGTGGTGGGGGGGGGAGTTGGGTATAAACATCTAAAAAAAGGTTGGGGGACGTATAACCAGATATGTACATATTTTCAATGAGGTTCAATACCAAATTCACCATGAAAATGATAATTAATTATTATTTACATAAAATCATGTATAAATGAGTTTTATGCTCACAAGACAATGCTTCATATCACTGATATTGAAATAGACACTAAAATTATGTAACGACCCGAATCTGGATCCCCTCCACTGGTGCCCCATACTCGGTTCGCCACATGACCTCGGGTGCGTTTCCCAAAATGCCAGAGTCTACTGACTAGAAGTGAGGGCTTTGCTGAGTCGGTGGGGAAACTAGGCCCTCATTCGATAATGTATACAACAGAAGAAGAACTAGACAAAATAACAGAAACAATAAACAACATACAACTACTGGACTAGACAGTGGAAGCAATGTATAAAATAATAATGATGCAACATGGTATATATGTCTATGGAAAGCAATAAACAACCCAATGTGCTAAAGTACATCTGAAAAAAGATGTGGAAAAGAAAATAAAGTAAACTCCTCAGAATCTCTAGCCACGGCTCTATCCCATACTATCCAACACCAGTGTAATCAAGAACATGAAGTAGAAGTGTGCTTGCCCTTGTATATACCTGCAACAACATATTCTACATAGACCCAAAAGCATGGCCCTAACAGGGTGTGAGATACAATCCCAGTAGGCAATCACCCGAAGATCTGTGCCTAACAGTAAATGAATATAAGGATTCTAAAAGTGAAGAATGCAATAACCAGAAAGCACACAGTAGATAAAATCCAAAATACTAGCATATAAGTACACAAGTAGGTAACTAACAAAAAGAAGAAAACTGTTTACAGGATCTCATTCTCACCTCCAGGAAGAGGGTCCTCTCCGGACACACTCTCCCGTAGGACTAAGTCTTCTGAGTCTGATAGATGCCTCATCTGCATCCGATAAATTAGTGTCATGGTAACAACTATAGAAGATAGAAAATTTTGTCCATGTCTGTTGTGCACCTACAGATGCATCTCAATGAGGAGAGCCATAAGCTACCACACACTGCTAGCCTCCTTAACTGCCTGAATCTGAGTTCTCCTGCTCAACGCATCTGCCACTGTGTTGCCCTTCCCCAGGGTATAGGCAAGCTCAAAATCAAAAGACTGAAGATACTCGAACAACTGGAGCTATATCAGATTCAGATCTCGCGGAGTGAAGATGTATATGAGACTCTTGTGGTTGGTGAAAACAAAAAAGTGCTCTCCCAGAAGATAATGTCTCCAATAGCGTAAGACATGAACAATATCAGCCAACTCCAGATCGTGTGTAGGGTAGTTCCTCTTATGTGCCCTCAACTACCGAGACCCGTACGCAACGACTCCATCTCCGTGCATAAGCACAGCGCCCATCCCGATACCTGAAGCATCACAATAGACAATATAGCTCTTCTTAGATATGGAAAGACTAGAATCAGTTCCGACATCAACCTCCCCTTCAGCTCATGAAAGGCCGAATCACAAGAATCTGACCATAAGAACTTCGCCCGCTTGTTGGTCAAACCTGTCAAAGGTTCTTCTAGGAATGAGGAGTCTTGAATGAAGCTTATGTAGAATCCAACCAGCCCTAAGAAACTCCGTACCACAAAACGTTCTTCAGCTGCTCCCAGGCGACTACAACTCTCACTTTCTTTGGGTCCACAAACACTCCTGCATCTAAGATGACGTGACCCAAGAATTGAATCTGTTCCATCCAGAAGTGGCACCTCGAGAGTTTAGCATAACATTGATGCTCTCTTAGTATACTCAGAATGATGTCAAGATGTGTGTCATGGTCATGTCGAGTGTGAGAGTACACAAAGACATCTTCCACGAAGACCACAATGAAGGATTCCAAGTAAGGATCGAACACTCGGTTCATCAGTGCCATGAAAACACTAGGCGTGTTCGTGAGACCGAACGACATGATTGTATACTCGTATAGACCATAACTTCTCTTGAAGGCTGTCATAGGTATATCTGATGGTCTAACACTCATGTGATGATAACCAGACCTCAAGTAAATCTTTGAGAACACCTGGACTGCTCAAAGTTGATCAAAGAGGTCATCGATCCTCGGTAAGGGATATCGGTTCTTGACCGTTAACTGGTTTAGCTTCCGATAATCCACAAAAATCTGAAGAGTACAATCTGCCTTCTTCGTGAACAGGACAAGCTAACCCCAATGCGAAGTACTGGGTTGGATAAAACCCTTTTCCTATAACTACCCCAACTGCTTCTTGAGCTCCTGAAACTCAAATATAGTCATCCTATAAGGAGGAATGGACACCAGTGCAGCTCCTGGAACGAGCTCAATAGAAAAGTCTACCTCATGATCTAGAGGAAAACCCTAAATTTCCACTGGAAAGACATCCCTGAAACAATCCACCATCAGAAGAAAGCCTTGCTTAGAAGTCCCCTGATCGTCGAGATAAAGACTACCAATCTATGATGTCACCCTTCCTAGCCCGTGATACTCGAGTCTTACTCAACTTTCCTGAACATCCCATTCACCTCTATTAATAAAATATTCACCCTATGGTGAAACAAATCTCACTCTGCAGTGATAAAAATCGATGAATTCCTGGAAAAGAACCAACCAATCCATCTCGAGGATGACATATTATCCTTTCATAAGTAGAACATAGAGATCCCATAAGAAAATATAACATGCAACCTAGAAAGGGAACTCTCTACACTGGCGTACACTAGATGTACTTGTCCCCAAAGGTGTTTCCAGTGTCAAAGAGTCAGCAAAAAAAAGATGCAGAGCCCACGATTCACCACGACAGCAACAGAGTTAAAGATATGTGTATCACCAGTCTCGAAAAGAGATGAAGATAAAACTAAGGCTACTAAAATCGTACATCGAACTGTAGAACAGCTTGGATCCTGCTCTATGTAGGATTGCTCCTTGGAAAAAGTATGCCCTACACCATGGCCCTGCGTCCCTGGCTGACCAGTCTGAGCTGATCCACCTTATTGGTGCTGAGGGACTGGTGGCTGAATGCCATGACATAGACCTCCACCTCAGCCCGAATGGATGAAAGAACTCCAGTTCCCTTACTGGTGAGAAACTGGCAGTGATACTTCTGAACGAGGTGTCATGGAAGAACCCCTGTCACCATCTGCTGGTGAGAGAACCTTACAGAAACACTGAAGGTGACCCATCTAGCCGCATGATCGGAACTCAATGGGGTCTCTCTAGCACTACGGCCTCGTGTGCCCTGACCGGCCACACTATTAGCATACCACCTGGCTGCCTGACGATGCATCTCGCTTCATCGGATCACCACACGTAGACTCCTTACGGTGATTATTAATGTCATCTTGCGTAAAACTAAATTTGGATGTAGAACCGCCCTAGTTCGCAGCTTTGGAGTCTCTCATATTTCACTCCACAATCAGTGCAAGATTGAAGATGGAAGTGATAGAAGACAACTTGAAGATATTCACCTGCGAGCAGATCTCCTGCATGAGGCCATCCTCAAATTTCCTTCCCACAAACACCCCACTCCCATCCCAGAGGGGTTTGAAATGCTGCAACTCGGTGAAACGAGATAAATACTACATGACAGAAAGAGTACCTTGCTATAAGCTCATGAACTCAGGGGCTCGGTTGGCCCTCAGGGTCTCCGAGTAGAAGTAGTCACAAAAGATGCGCTGAAACTTCTTCCAAGCCATGACCTACTAGTGACCCGCCTATTAGATCATGTCCCACCACCTCTTGGCGGAGTCTCAAATCATGTAGGTAGCGAGCTTGACCCACCTTTCTGGAGGTATCTCAAGATTGGTGAAGATAGTCAGTATGGCTGCCATCCATGACTCTGCAGTCTGAGGTCCTCCTTCCCTTTAAAACGTAGGATGGTGCTGCAGCTGAAAAACCTGCGTCAAGACTAACATAGTCATGGCAGGAGGTGGTACTCCCTAAAGGGTCTGGATCATCCTCAGAAATCCTTCCCTAAACTGAGAATCGGTGCCTGCAACTGGTATGACAACCGGTGCCAAGGCTGGCTCGACTGGAGGATTGGCAGGAAGTCCCCGATCAGCCATTTCTGGAGTCTGATCACTACCTGATGACAGATGTACAACCAGAGGACATCTCTGTGGCATAACTCTTAAAGATCAAAAGTACACCTTAGATCAGAAAAACAAGGACAAAGAACACAGGAGTACAAAACGGGAACAAGGAAAGGAAAATACACAAGTTTACAGAACACAACTACACAGTGTGTATAAAAACTACACGACGTGTATTCATAAGCCACTGACATGAGTGTGTACCCATTCCCTATAGGTCATGTGACACCTCAACTACACGGTGTGTTGACCCAACACACGACGTGTACTTGATAACTATTACAATTCCCAATTATCCTTACATGGCTAACCCACACGGTCTGACATAACCTGAGACTACACAGTGTGTTCCGATCAAACACGACGTGTACTAGACAAGGCTTCGGCAACCCGTGTTGTTAAACACATGGCCATATACATGGATGAACCTTACATGGAGTGTTTTTAACAAACATGGTGTGTATAGGTTCAAGTGACATCGTCCCATGTAGTTAGTGACATGGATGGGCACCTGAACAAGACTACACGGCGTGTTCCAAAGACAACATGGCATGTCGAAGTGAAGGTCATGTCAGCCCGTGTTGTTCATGACATGACCGAGTACCTGGACAAGACTACGCAGTGTGTTCCATTACAACACTACATGTTCTTCTCATGATTCCCCGACCCGTGTTGTTAGTGACACGGCCGGGTACATGGCTCCGAACTAAATGATGTGTACCTACAGTAGACGTCGTGTTCCTGATGATATTCTCACGATACCTTGTTTCTTCTCACATGGTTAGTGACACATCTTGAAAACAACATGGCGTGTATCCGAAAATTACACATCGTGTATTCTGGGATTTTCTGGGTAGTAGCTCCAAAACTGCACAGTTGCCCAAAAACACCGAAAACATGGAAAAGAGGTTCCAAATTCTGATATGTGAGGGTCCATACACCCCAAAAATAAAATCATGGCATATCCTACAATCATAGACAAGAGAAAACAGGATCATGGTCCACCAAATTCCAATTCAAGAGGGCCCATAACACCTCAGGAATCAAAATTTAGCGTTTATTTAAGCAAAGTAGGAAGAAAAAAATCCTCTAACAAGGCAGCAGATATTCTATCAAGCATCTATCACAACAACATGCAAAATCTACATGAAGTCTATCACAATAGCATGCAATTTCTAATGCACCCTAGATGGCAGTAAAAAATGCATGGAATGTGATTCCAAAAGTGCATATATGATGCATGGGATGGCATACCCTCATCTCATCAGGTTTCCATGGAAATAGAACCGGAATTTTCATGAAAATAACAACACAAAGCATGTGAATCACTCTAGGTGAAATCCTATCAACCGTAAAATCTCAAAACTAGAAAACTGCAATTAACGAGGTAGTATGGCTTTTCCCTGTGCACGAGTTAGAAACTCCCAAGCACATTTTTACACCATGTACCAAATTCTTCCTATCCCTTGCTAAAGTCTCCAAATAGTAATGCACGAGAAAATAACCCCTCTGATAAAACTTTGTAATGACCAGAATCTGGATCCCCTACACTGGTGCCCTATACCCGGTTCACCACATGACCTCAAGCGCGTTTCCCCAAAATCTAGAGTCTGTCAACTAGTAGTGAGGGCCTTGGTGAGTCGGTGGGGAAAATATGCCCACATTCGGTAATGTATACAGAGGATGAACAAACAGTCACAATAACAAAAACAATAAACAGTGTACACCAACTGATCTGGACAGCAGAAGCAATCTATATAATACTATTGATGCAACATGGTACATATGTCTATGGAAAGCAGTAAACAAACCAACATTCTAAAGTAAAACTAAAATACAATGTGCAAAAGAAAACAAAGTAAACCTTTCAGCATCTCAAGCCACGACTCGGTACCATGCTCTCTAACTCCAGTGTAATCAAGAACCTGAAGTAGAAGGGCACATTCTCTTTTCTATACCTGCAAACAATATAGTCTGATTGGGCCCAAAAGCATGGACCAAAACGGTGTGAGATAGAATCCCAGTAGGCAATCACCCGAATATCTGTGCCTAATAGTCAATGAATACAAGACATGTAAAAGTGCCAAAAGAAGTAACCAGAAAGAACACTACAGCTAAAATCCACAATACTAGCATATAAGTACACAATTAGGAAACCTGAAAATACAAGAAAACAGGTAACCCTCTGGGTAGCTCTCACAGCCTAGCACCTATGGTTCATCCTAAAAGTACTAGTAAGCCTCTAGGAGTCACAGAAAGTCTCACCCCTCTGGATCAGCTAAGAATAGACTCTCTGAGGAAGCACTCACCATCAATTCCCCCTATAGTCTCATATCATGATAAATGATCTATTGGGAAGCACTCGATGGTTCATTACTCATGTGGCCCGCATCGAGGAGCTACAGTCTCTCTGGGGAAGCACTCAACGTCAATTCCCCACTATGGTCTCGCATCGTATTAAAAGACACTCTCGATAAGACCTTACGTCTATTCCCCATGTGGTCTAATACACTAGGTTCTCATAGTCCTATGTGAAACTAACTTTCTCAGTGCGCATATAACATCCAAATAAACCTCAAAGCTACTTGGCTATTATTCTAAGGCACAACAGAATAACAAATAAATTGTTCCACTATCCTACAACTAGGCATGGCAACCAGAAAAATTCCAAACAAGAAAAACGAGCATGGAAAAATCCAGAGTACAGTAAATACTACCATATAAAAAGGCGAATACATCTACTCAAGAAATCAAGCAAAGAAGGAAAACAACAGGGGAAAGACAAGAAACATGCAATACCCTGTTCAAGGGTATTAGTGGAATTTTCTCATAATATTCAAAGAATTTATACAGAAAGGCACAAACCACCTACCTCGATCCTTGGAGATCGATATACATTTACCACGACGACTGATTCCCCCTAAAACATCGTAGATCTGATATAACACACCAAACGTTCATCCTTTGATACATGAGAAGAAAGAAGAATTGGAAAACAGGGCTAAAGAAAAAGGGATAACTCACCGATGTGCTTCCAACACAATTGCCCATGCTCGAAACGGGGAACGGACAGAGAGGCGGGAGATCGGGGAATATCCAGCAATATGGGTCGCTATGGGACGATGACCCTGGAGAAGGGGTGTGTTCTATCCATCAGGCACGACCCTGGTGTGTTTTTTGAAATAAAGAAAATTACACGACGTGTACATTTAGAGTACACTGCGTGTACTAGGTTTTTACATACTCCGCCGAAATCGGCCTCTACGTCACCCCTACATGCCATTTTTGTGACCTGGGCACGTCCAACACACGACTTCGAGCCAGAGAAGAGTACTCGGTGTGTACTTAGAAAGTACACAACTTGTACTTTAAAAATTTCCAAAAATATTATTTTTCTCAAAAACTCCAGAAAAGGGAAAGGCGTACATGATACGAAGATCCGGGTTCTTAGAAAGTAAATCCTATACAAAAGGATTCTCAAAAATTACTACTCATTGGATCATTTCTATTTCTAAATAAGGATGTATGGTGGATAATTTCAATTAGAAAATATACATGATGTACTCGTTTATGTTACCTGGGGAGTACCCTATTTCCAATTCCATAACAATGTGATACCATTCAACATAGAATTTCAATTTCCATTTTATTGGTGAGTGGTTTTAGGAACATGATGTTCTATAAAAACCAATGTATTAAGTGTATTGTTCATGAACCCATGGATATGGTCGTTGATGTTCACATGATGAGTGGTGTAGGCATTTGGTGTGTGATATTTATCTCTCCTAAAAACTCTATCCACAAATTCAACCATGATACAAGACATATGTTATACTCAAATGCCTATTGTGATGTTCGGATTTCAAATGAATGTTATTTATTGTCATAAATATTCTTGGAATCCACCATTACACAGATAATTCCGTATTGATCATTACAATATGTGTTTACTATGGTTGTATCCTACTTTGTTGATTGATTCAAGACAATCCCAATCAAAAAATCACATATCCATTACCCTACATCATCCTCTATTAAGACATAGGTCACCACACAATTCGCGGTCATCACTTCATCATTTTTCATTCCTCTATTCTACAATAATAAATCAATAAATCATTATACATTACAAAACTCACACAAATAAAATAATATTCAAGGATCGATTATGATGTGGATAGGATCAGTGGTACAATCGATTTCAATCTTTTAATTGGAGATGAATGAATAATGAGCAGGTGAGTAATGATATAATCAATATGTGAAATCATTAATGAACATTAGGGCTCCAACGACCAATCATTAATGGAGAAATGAAATGTAGATTAAAATATAGTACAAAATAGAGATTTCAGTTCCAATGAAAATGTATAAATTAATAGGGACATAATAAATATGTGATTAATTTAGGGTTTAACGAGGGAACTAGAACTATGATTTAATTCATAACGAATAGAGGAACCCAATAAAAATAAAAAGGCCATAAAAATTGATGGCTCAATTGTTAGTGAGGAATAAATTAACGATGATTAAATTGAATATCCTTATCGATTCTAATTATATATTAATTAATTTCCCCTTATTTTACATCAATGATACTCATAATTATAAAGCTCAATAATCAAAATATTATGTATCAATCCACAGAAAATTTCTATTATGTGGCGTAAATAAGCATGATATTTATCATTAGAAAATTAATAAATTAATTAATTAATTATCATGTTTAATTCTATTAAATTTATAAGAAGATGAATTATATTGTAGAACCCAATTTAAATATTAATTACATAATTCATAAGAATCCCCCTACATTTTTGACTAGTGGTAGACTAAGTTTTCCAAACTATTATCCAATTTAAGAGGAAATCTATTATTTTTGGAATAATTTATATATGTTGGTTAATATTTTTGATATTTATAATATATCAATATATATGTTCAATGTCACCTTATCCAAAAAATAAATTTCAAAATTATATAAATAATAGTATTTATAAATATTTATTGCTTCCAAACACAGAATTATAGTGATTTCAATAGAATTTACTTGTCATAGCCATGGTAGATCATGTTATGAATATCAATATATATATGGGGGGAGATAGTAGTGTTGTGCTGGTAATAGTGTATCAGGTGAAGGAGTGCTGGTTTGGTTGGGTGGAGTTGGGTAGTGGTGATGATAGATGACACTAGTAGTGGAAAAATGTGATTATGAACTGTTTGAATACAGTCGTTGCAAATCGATGTTGGAAGAACTAGCCATGTTGTCTACCATAGTTCATGGAAAATGGGGGAATGGTTCAGATAGTGCTCAAAGACATATATTCAAAACCTAAGATCACATTACTTCCCCTTATAATGTGGTCACGGGTGGGCCAAGCAAGCTATTGTCCATTAGATTAGATCCACCATGCTGGCCTCATAGAAGAGAGAGTGATCAATAAAGGTCTGGTGTAATGCCACAATATTTTCATTTTAACATCTCTTTAAATAAATATTATGTTTTTGATATATCATAATATAAAAAACAAAAAACTATAATTAAAAATCATTTATCTTATTGAGAAAAAATCAAGGTAAAAATTAAATAATTATGATAATATTAAAATAATAATAATTAAGAAAAATACTGGAGGAATAAATCTAATAGTAAGTAAAATGAAAAAGATCCAGAAATCCTTGGGATTATAGATTTCATTGACAAAAATACAATTTATTATAAATATATAAAGAAGAAGAAAATTATAGGAATACAATAAATATTTTCATATTAATGTAAATTAATATGAAATATTATTTCATTAAAGTATGTTCGTCGATCTATAATAATTTAACATGACTATAGTACATATGGTCATAGAGATATAACTATTAGATATTTTCATTGTATATATACATTTTTAATATGAACAAATAATTTTTTTTATTTTTTAGAAATATATTAAAAATTATTATATTTGGAAATAATTAATGGCACTGAATTGAGGAAAATATAATATTTCATTTAAGTATTTTTTTTATTCATTACATAATAATATTATTTTTAAAAATGAAAAATATACCTGATGTTTTTATTAAATTAAATGTGTAATGATAATAAAAATTTATTTTTAAGTTATGATATTTTTAAAATGGATAATAATTTTTAAGGAGATTTTATTTAAATAAATTATTTTTAAAGTGGAATATTATTAAATTAATTTGTTTTATTATCTCTAAATGTTTATCATAATATATTAATTTATAGAATATTACATGTCTATTTTTATTATTTATTAAATTTTAATAAAAAGTATATTAAATATCATTTTATGAATAGTTGATACATAAGAGGATAAAGAAAACATATTGTTTTAAAAATAATTTTCTATAAAATCTATTTTCTATATAATTTTATTTTTTTCAATTAATAGATAAATTTCATGTATTTATAAATTCAAATATATGAAAATGAGTTCATTTTTGTTAATCAACACATCCAAATTATATAATAATTACAATATCATTTTAATTCATAAATATACGTTGTTGAGGAAAAAACTGATTTATCATACTAAAGGTAAAATGAATTAAAATTTGTCGAACTATGTTGTAAAAACATATCATAGTATGAATAATTATATATAAATTCTATGTATGATAGGATTATTGAACCATAAGAGCTACAATTCTTATTTGTGTGTTCTTTCTTATTAAAATTATAAAACATATAAACTACAGAATGAATATTTGATTAAATGCCACACAAAACTAATCTATATATTGAACTATCATAAATCCATTAAAAACCCATAAGTTAATTTTTTTTCTAGAATACATGAAAAGAAATTCTTCTGAATAATTAGTATTATTTTAGGAACATCTTGTCCCATTATAAAATACTATATCATTCTTTTGATGGACCACATTTTGAGATGGAAAGAATTCATCAATGTATATAGTAATTCACAATATTTTAAAAATATATTTTAAAATTTAATCATTAAACATCTCAGTTTCCATTGATTTCTTTTTTATGTTAACAAAATTATAATTTTACATATAATTATATTATAATTATATGTCTATAATTTTACACAATAGTTATTATGCAATTTTCTAGTTTCGGTCAGTTCAATAACTTACATGAGAAATGTTATAATAAAATCATTATTTAAAACATGTGTTGGTATTAAGGATTTTTTAATATATTTTATTATTTAGTAATTTATATCATCCATATGGATTGTTATGTATGACATAATTAATGAATTTTCATTACAAAATTACTTTTCATTATCAGTAAATTAACTGAAACATGCTCATCATGGATTCCAGTCGCACAACACATACCCCTAATTCAAACATATAATCATTGGAATATATAAACTATCAATTCCTAATGACTCCAATACCTTTAGTAATCTTATAGTGTTGAAAATGGAATAAAATAATGAGAATCAACATCTTTGATGAGATAATTTTATAGAAAATTCATTATTAATAAAATAAAATTATAAAAATTGTTTACTATCTAATATATACGTAATTATTGATTATAATTGACTATTAAAAAAATTAATAGGTATTATTAATTATTCATAATATATATTTAAGATGCATAAATTTATTATATTTGTGGTTAAAATTATTTCAGGGATGTCTTCAATAAATACAGGGGATTCTCATCTCATTTTTTCATTCAAAAATATATAATTTATATTCACAAGATATATATTTTTTGTATATATAGTACACTATGAATTTATTTTCACATAATTTTAATGAATTTTATTGTAAATACTTCTTTGTTATTATCATTCAATGGATTCTGATTCAATAATTATATTAGTCGGAGGTGTTTATTTTCATAATCAATTTCAAATCACGTTTTTACTTTTATTATGTTCTTGTTGATATTTTTTTCAATTAAATATAAAACACAAAATATTTTCAAATACAATAGTTTTTAATGGGTTTTTCAATTATTAATACCATTTCACCCCAATTGGTTATTAATTCAATGAAATTAATGCTTGTAAATGATACCAACCTTATCTATTCTTTTCAGTTAGGAATATTTATTCTCATTGACCATATTATATATATTGTTTTATGGAATTCCTTACACATACAAAGATAATTTATTATCGTATTTTTATAATTTTTTTTATATAATAGTTTTTAAAAGGAATATTTTTTTAAAAATATCTAAATCGGTCATTTTATATTAACTTGACTATCATTATACAATTGTAAAACGAATAATTTTCAACTTTTTTTACAGAACGCATATAACAATCATCAGATTATATTTTATTTTAGAGTAATAATCTCAAGGGTTTCATTGTATTCCAAAATAATTTCATTTCCCATATATTATTAATTATTTATTTTATAATAAATGTTGTCTAAAAATAGATATTTCATGTTATTTTCAATGAAATGTCATAATTAACTTATAAATATAATTTTAATCTTTGTAAAAATTACTTAATATTACTTATTTATCATCGATAATATGAACTAATGATACCACCAGCCTTATATTTTTGGGTGTCTTATAAAAATATCTTAAACAAGTTTCCATGAAACCTATTTATTTCCAGTCACTCAGTTAAACTATGATGGAATTAAAAATACTTTAATTTTCATGTCAAAAAATTATGTATTGTGTATCATTATGTGATGGTTGTGCCTATTACATCTTTCAAATTCATTATGTAATTAATTATATCCATAGATTCAAAGCATAGAGATTGAACGAAATCCCCTAAGGGTCATTTACTATTATGTGATTGGTGAATGATCTATGAGCATATAATTCATTAAGTAATGTCATATATCTCATGATACAACATGTAATATATATGTTAGTAATCCCAATACATTAATATGTTCAGTCCAATACATGATATGGAATTTAGCACAGTCATTAACATGAGAATTTTTTTTGATGATGTATGTGACACATTCTCATATATGAAATCTGTGTTATGAAATATTCCTATTTGATGTTTCTATGGATTAAAATAGCTTACTTGTGTTTCCAAACACCAATGGATTAATTATATTATTAATATAAATGGCTTTTGTGATGAATAATGTTATACGGTCATTGATTTTTTTTTTTGTATTATTTTCCTGTACAATGTTTATTCATATTGATTATGTTTTCATGCAAACATGTTTATCTTTATCTAACTTTGGTAATTTGAGCTATATCTCTTATACTAAATACTTATTGAGAATTTATGATTACCCGTTTATTATTATCCCATTCCACTATTTATTAAAAATATTATAGCACATGATATGTCCTAAAGGTGGTCTAGTGTGGTTGAACTTCAGAGAAATGTTGATATTATTATAAATATGTTTTTATATAGAAATTATACAAATACAATAAACATGTGTGTTCTGAGGTTTATGTTAATTTGAGATATATTTATCATTCATGTTATTTAATATAATATATTATTCCTGTTATGTATCAATTTTTTTAATTGAATTTAATGAATATTTTTTTTTGCTATTAAATTTTTGATTATGCGTATAGTGTGACTATAGTTGTTATATTTGGGGGGTTCATCTATTAATAAGGACCAGAATATAATGAATAAAAGTATATAACGTAAAATAAACTATGATGAGAATAAATTTATATATAATGAGCCAAAAATTTCATATTATTAAATAAATGTACCTAAATATTAGATATCATAGTATTTATTTGTCAAGAAATATGATATCTTATTCTAGTTAATAGTATCGATACTCGTGTTAAATATTTTTGTTTTAGTAGTTTATTGAAGTAATAGTCACGAAATTTTTTGGTTGATAATTACACTATAAATTGGGAAATTCTTATTTGGGACTAGTTCAATGAAGTCTATAATATCATAAAATTTAGCTGGAATATATAGTTTTTATCTCCAAATAATTTATATTGAATTATTATTAATGAATTACAAGTAGTTTAATGATTTTATATCATGATTATATGTTGTCTCTGATAAATGATTTTTGGAAATGTGTAGTATGAAAACATAATTTCTCAAGAATTAGTACAATTTCATTTGATTTCTGGTATAGAATTCCTCACATTGTACTTAATCCATATTAATTGGTAACATTTTTATGTCATATATCATATACAATATAATTATATATTCATATATAAATTAAAGGATCACCATGAACCTAATATGGAATTTAATTCCATTTTATTGGCTGTAATAAAAAATCATGAGTGGAATTTTGAACAAAATGTTAGAGAGATAATCAATAATGAGGATTTCATATTGTTAATTAATACATTGGTGTTTTTAAATTAATTTTTTTGTAATATTAATCTAAATATTGAGGTTGAATCATAAAAATATATCATACCAATTATTTAATCAGTACAAAACACTTGTTATAATATTTTATATTTAGTTAATTGAATTAAAGATGTAATTCAAAGGGAACCTAGGTAAGTGTTTTGACCACTAAAGTGATTCAATATGTGTTGAAAAAATCATCTTTTTTAATAATGTATATTAATCAATGAACCGCTTAATTTACTATTATTTCTAAAATAATATAACAATCTAAAACAAGTATCCAAGGCCATTTATTTATGTCTTGATAAATTAACTATCAGTTGATCATGTCTTCATAAGAATTGAAAATTATTCTACATATCATCTCTTAGGTTAGAATATAGAGGATATAACTAATATATAATATAAAATAAGATATAAACACAATGAACTCATTGTTCTTTCATTAACTATTAAAAATTACTCTTTTATATGTTCGGATATAATTAATAGAGTCTTTAGGGATTACCTTGGTTATTTTTTCATCAAATAAGTGATTGATATGTGTCGCCATGAAAGATTTCATTATGATAACGTATCACTCATATTAATTAAAGTTCCATGAAAAAAATTTCATGTACATGGTTTCTAGCAAGTAAAATTGATATTTTATGTTATGATATAGAGTTAATAAATCTATGGAAATTGGTTTGAAATACATTTTTATTAGAAGACAATAATGTATATATTCATATAAAATGATTTGATCTTATTCCCAAGGGGATGGTTGGATTTGATCAAGGATTATTACTACTAAATAAATATCCAAGGAGAAATAGGTAGATGATTAGATTAAAAAGAAGGGTTGTGTTAACTTATTAATTTTGAGGATTTAAATAGACATAATACCTAAGGAATTGAAAAACATATTCCATGAATTTATAAGGGATGGGGAATACTCATATATTTAATGAATGAATGTTAAACCATTCATTCATATATTGATTAATGTGGCGGATTAAGGGGATAAAAATATTTAGAAAAGGGACACGAATATTCTAATGATAATCTATTAAAATGATCATATTATATAAATTAGGAAAAGGATTGTGTCTCTTTATTATTGGAATTGAAAAAACGTAATTTTGATTATACATGTAGATCATAAATACATATCCATAATGTATGAAAAAAAATGTATATATGTGTCAAGGGGTATTGATGGTGGTAATATTGGGAGAGTGATATTTCATTATATATATCTCAAATATTGGTTTGACAACATGTTAATGGAATCATTTGGAAGTATATAGGGTTGATGTAAACATTACCTATACCGATATAGAAATAGGTTAACATCATTATGGATATAAAAATAGTTATTCCATAGATATCTAAATAATATAATTCATTTTGGGTTGTACTTGTTCACCTCAATAATTCAACACATTACATTACCATTCTTGAATATTTCCCATTCAATCAACATTTCATTATATAAATAATGGAAGGTGAAATGAGAGATGCATTATGACTCTAAATTTTATATAATTGATATATGTGGTTTAACTCGATGTAAAAGAGATGTTTCCCTTAATAATTTGATATTTTTTTTAAACTTTATCACATTTTACCATCATACTGATGGTCCATTTAAAAGTAAAATTCAAATAATAAGAAACATTATAAGATCCCACTAATTTAATTTCAATGGATATTGGAATGAACACAATCCACATGTTGAGTTATCAAAGTAAAATACTTTCTATTATAACATTAAAATGTAACAATATGAGGTGATTTATAGGATGAATTCAATAAATCCTTCATGATTGGATGAATTTTGAGAGAGTGACCTGATGGGACAATATCATTATCATGAAATGCAGGGGATGATTCAAACAAGTCAACAACACACTAAAAAATACCATGGAATATAATAGACTTCCACTAGTAAATATTTATTACAACTATTGTTTTTATTTGGATATAAGGTATTTAATAAAACATCTCCCATGAAGATGAGTATGAGATTCGTGAAAGATGGAAGATTGAGTCCTATATACATTGGCCTTTTTAAATTCTCGAACATATGGGGAGAATATATTATCATTTTACACATCCATCAATTCTCACTCAAGCACATGATGTTTTTATATATAAAAAAGGATGGGGTACATACTTGATCTATCACATCTATTGAACATAGAGGTCATAAAAGATAATCATGATCTCTCCTACAAGGGAAAACTGGTAGAATTTTTGGACCTTATAAATAATTTATTATATAATAAGACCAATTACATTGATAAAATTATCTAAAATAGTCATAGTATTATGAAATGTGTGAGCCTGATGATGTAATGAGTCAGAAGTAAAATAATTTTTTTTCATCATAGTAATAAAATTTATAGGGAAAAATTATTTTATGTGTGGTTGAATGTAACATAACCTGAAATTTGTTTGTATTTCCAGAAAATATGTATTATGTGTTCAATATATTTTAATAATATAAAATAAAAAAATATTCCAAGATATAGATGATTATGATAAATGAGTAATTAACATTATTACATGTGTATAATAATATATTTGACAACATTATGAAAAATAAAAAATTAATAAAACCATAAAAAAATAAAATATTTGAGAACATGAAATTATGTTCTCATGGGATGAATTTAAGTTCAAATATTCATATTTAATTATAAATTACAAGAAAAATACTATAAATATTATTTAATTTTTAGAGTCATATAAATGAATAAGATAGATAATTTTAGATATGTATAGAATAATTTATTTCTTAATATAATATAGTCATTGGACATATGGCCATTGGATAAATTTTATTTTTATATATGTACATTACGACAACCCGTATAATTTATATAATTACATTTTAAGATTCATTATATAAATATAATAAAAATAAAATTATATAGAATCTAGAGGTCAAGTGTGTTTGTAAAATTTGATACATAGAGTAGGGAATCAAAATAAAAATAAAAATAAACTATTTCAAAAATCCCTAACATGACCTTATGCTTTGTAGATATTTGTTTTCTAAATGGGATAACATGGGAATATTCTGTACGGTACAATCCTTAAATACAACTTATTCCATGGTTTTCTAACTTTTATTACTATTTGAGAATCTTTTCAGTTTATAGATTCAAGGAATTAGGAATAATTCTTACCATGTTTGAAAATACTTTTCATGGTGACACATATAATCATTATCTATTTTTTTAACCAATGTAACCCCAATAAAAACTACTTTTTCTTAAGACACATCATCAATTCATTCATTATGACGTTTTTTTGTGCCCCTACCAATCTGAAGAACTTAAAAAAACATATAAAAAAATGGGATGACCACAAAAAAGATTAGTATGGGACATAAAGAAATGAATTTTTAGTCCTTTGAAAACATAAAAACCATTAAAAACTACTTCTTATAAACTCATTATCATGAATAGAAAAATATTATAAGTTTCCTAATTCATCAGTTCCATATCAAACTTATGTTAACCATTACAAATAGAATTACCATACGACTGAATTCTATCATTGGAGTACACCAAAATCATTGATGAGAAATAATGGGGCTCACCCTTCATAAAATATATACCCGTAACCTCCATCTTTCATGAGCTATAATGGGGATCAACCAATTTTATAATAAATATTGGTCTCTCTTGTGATCTATAATGGTGTTTAACCCATCGTATAATCTATATCATTATCACCCTGAAAATGTTAATGTACCATTATATAGTAATAACATATCAATGATTATGATTTTCAACATGTCACTAATAAAAATTTATATTAACAAATAAAAAACATTTCATGTTATTTAAATAATGAACCCATTTTAAAAAATCCAATAAATAAATTATAAAATATATTTTTGAATTAATGTGTCCCACGAAACTATAAAACATTTTTTTAAAGTTAAAAAATTATATTTTTTAATAATTCATGTCCATAAAACATAATCCTAAAAACCATTATGAAATCCTTGACATTATTTAGAGTTAATTAGATGAATAATTCCATAAAACAATTTAAATGACGTATTAGTTAAATATTTCCTTACCTTCAGTCCCACTAATCAAATTCGTTCTTTATATTATTTTTATGATGAACTTTGGTTAATTAAATAGTATAAATATATCATTTTAACGTTTTTTATTACTTTTATATCACTTATTAACATATTACCACTATTACATTATTATTCAAGTGAATTTCAGACGTTTTGAAGATATTTGACATTTGAGTCCAAAATGAATTTCATATGATGTCTTTTATTATAGTGGTAATTAGTTCAAAAACACTAGAATAATATTAGTAACATTGTTTTCATAATTATGAATAAAAAATTATTTTAAATAAAACAATTATGTATGTTTTTGAAAAATGAAAAAACATTATAGTTAAGGAGATGGTTGGTTGTACGTATGCATGAATTACATTTACATTTTTTAATCATCATAATGGAAATAATGAAAGATTTATTTTATATTTAAAAAATGATAATAGAATAATTAATTTCATTTTAATAATTTAAATATACTTATATACATTATCAATGTGATGTGTTGAATTAAAATTAAACACATCGCCGTATGAAGGTGATATTTCACACGTATGCACGAATAATGTTATTATTTTTATGTGCTTGGAAAGTAAGAAAATAATTGAAATAATATTATCTCATAATGAAAAATATTCCAATAATGTGAAATATAAAAATTAATTTCGTCATTATATCTAGTCATGAGAGATTGAGATAGAAATAAATTACATCGGTTCATAGAGGTGATTATTCACATGTATGCACAAATTATTAATTATATTCCCATTTGATACAAGTGGTGATGGATTCAGGTTATGTTGTTTATATAATAATATCTTCAAATTTTTATGATAATGATGTTTTTATTTCCTCATTCTTGACGTATATTTTAAGGTAGTGGAAGGAGAAATATAATACAAATAATAAATTAAAAATCATACAATTTCATTGAATGAGCTCAATTAATTAACAACATAACACCTCCAAGTAAAGTGATATGCCTATTGTATGAACTCTAGAATATGGGTATGGATTCTTGAAATTTATTTTTGAATATATTTTGATAATCCATATAGGTAATTTAGTTTGAAAAATATAGAATAATGGGTTCAAATTTATAAGAAAAGGGAGGGTCACCCATGGAATTCCACTAAATATTAAAATTTACTAAGACTATTATATAATCAAAGACATTGAAATCGAAAATTAATGCATTTGGGAAGATACTTTAGACCATAAATTTTCCTCTTATTATTATTTAACAATTTTTTTGATTTCTGAATAATTTCATAATATATTAATTCAACCAAATATCATAATTTTAAAATTTGATACAATTAATTGAATTTGATTTTACATATATCAAGTCAATGTGAAAAATATAATTTATTAGTTTGAAATATCTTTAATATTTCTTATAGTTTTAAACATTTATTTTGACACATTAAATCATCCATAAAATTTCAATATTAATTCAATTAAAATAAATTTAGTTTATTATTTTTGTTAAATTAATAAATACTTATTTTTCATTGATGAAGTATTAATGGTAACTATATAGTTTGTAAATTTTAAAAATAAATATATAATATGAAATTAATTTACATTCAATAAATATAGACAGTATGCACTGTTCAGAACTTTATTTAGTTCCAAAGAGAAGACATAAAATATATTAAACTAATGGAGAGTGACATTTTGTTAGTATCATTCATTTAAAAAATCTAACATTTATTTTCATAGATAAATTTATACTAAACAAAAAAAATAGATTAAAAATTTATAAGGATAAAATAAACATCATTAAATTAATTTTTATAATGTTTTACAATGTTTTCAATCCTTGTCCTTTCCTTCAACAATTATTTATCACTTTAAACTATTACTAATTTCGTGGTTAATATTAATATGATAACAAGACAAACGACCAATAAACAAGACATGTATTTTATTTTAGGACTTATCATTGTTATTTGGACATGATTTGTATTTTTATTGATTTTATATCATTTAATAAAATATAATTCAATTAAAAATAAAAATAATGTCACTTTTGAAACTATTTAATGTTTTACCTTTTAAAAAAATCTTAAAAAATAAAATTTTCACAAAATATCCATTCAATAATCCATAATATCTTAAATTAATCCCTAATATTCTTATATGAAATATATTATATCAATTTATATTTATTTTAGTATTATTAATATCTGTTGTACAATTCTTCCACTAATGGAGTAATTACGGTATCATCATTGTGTGACCAATTAATTTTCTAATTCCATTCCTAAAAATAATATATAAATTTTCATGTTTTAGGTAAACATTTTAACGTTATAAATAGTATTTAATGAAAAATATATTGTCTAAATTTCAATGCATTGAAAATAATATTTTTATTAAACCATGAATATGTCATCTTTGTCATTTTTTATAATAAAAATCTATGAAGGGCCTAATGTCATTCATGTATATCCATGTGGTCCTAAAATCATAAAAATTATGATTTTGGTATAATCCCAATTTTGAAATTACAATATAAAAAGTTTTAGAGTAATTTTAAAATGCATATAATATTTTGTTTATCCTTAATTACCTAATTTACCCTTAATTGTGGAAGCAACACAGTTAAAATTCATAAAAAATTAATTATTTCATATTAGAAATACAAATTCACATTAATTAAAAACATATATATATATAATTGTAATAATTAAATACACTTATGTGAAATAATTATGTTTCATTCCAATCATGTAGATATGATGACAAATGGAGTTTATAATGTAAAAACATACAAAAGTATGTTATGTCCAAATTTCTAAATATATTATGGAATTGTTTCCAATGAAATATATTGGATTATATTAATAAAACATGATATAATTATACTTTAAAACCAATTAATTTTTTTTATAAATATATAAATACATTTTAAAAAATAAACCTTTGAGTTAAAATGAATAACTGTTACTATTCATTAAAACAATATCCTTTTCAGAAAAATACCAAATGTTCATCCAAAGTAAATATTTTTTTCCATATTTAATTTAAGAACTTTATATTTTTAAAATATAATTTATTAATATCTTATAAGAAGGATTTCATATAGGTACAAAAATAATAATTGACAAAACTACTTTTTTAGAAAAATACTCATTTTATCCGTAAAATTGAATTTATTCTTATATAATGTCTCAAAAACATAAAATTTGAATTTGGAAAAATATATTTAACTATATATATATATATAGATTTTATAGAATCTAACGAGAGTGATTTTATTATTTTAAAAAATAGTTCTTTATATTTATATTGTTTTTAGAAATAAAAATTACTTTATTTTTAAATATGGGGTTTAAATTCAATTATATTAATTTATCGCAATATAAATAATTATATACACATTTCTATACCATATTTACATAAATATGTTAATATTATTTATTCTATCCTTTCTAATTATTTTGTGACAACTACCAAATTAAATAATAATATTTCATTGTTTATTTAAGATTGACCTGGTGTGTCATGTACTTTATCAAACATAGTGTTCATTTAACAAAATGTTGGGTTATTACATTGTCCCCAAATTAAAAAAAATTAAATCCTCACAATATGAAATAAGGATTAAAACCATGGGGTTTAACATTTAAAAATTCATATTTTTATATCCCACATAAAAAAGGATAAATGAAAATACAACTTTTAAAATAAATAAAGGGATGTATAAAGGTCTCATGAGATATCACATAAAAGAGTTGTATATAGGAGAACATGTAAATTGAAGTAGAAATACAATCATGTTCTGATTGAATGTTATGGAGAATGTGATCAGGATAAAGTTACCGATAAAAAACAATAAGCTTGTGATAGGTCATAAGGTCATTGACTTCTTATTATGTGATTTTGATGGATATTTTTTTTGTTTTGTGATCATATTCATATTGTTGATGAATTATTTACAACTTTTATTATGAATAGAGGGAAATATAATAACATTACAAGAATATTTTCATCTATTTATCATATTCGACAAAAAACACATATTTTTCTCTCAATGATGTGTATTCAGGAATTTTTTTTCACCGTTGAAGACATGAATCAATATATTCAGATCAAAAAATAAACAAAATTAAAATATATGTTCCTAATATCTGGAAAAATTAACAAAAAATAAATTTATTAGTTTAATATAAGATAATTCCCATAAAAGAATAAACAATTATATGAAGAAAAACTACTTTTAATCTCCAAAATTCTACAGTAATACCCGAAGATATACATAGACCATATAACATATAAATATCTACAAAATTAATTAAAAATATAATAAATAAGATAAAAACATAGATAAATTATATAGATTTGATAACATAGTCACCAGTGTTCAATTTGAAAAATTATCTCCAAATAAAAAAATTACTCTTGAAGTATTATACAAAAAATTAATTTCCATGGTAATCATTTTGATACACTCTCCATTTTTATAAATAAACTAAAGCACCATACTCGCATAATAAAATAATATATTCATCATTAATATATTCAAAAAAATTCTTCAAATAATATACCATATTATTTTATTTAACTTTTTCATATTAGATTCCCAAAAAATTGAAATATTATAAAATAATAATCATCAGTTAATCCCAAAATAATTATTTCAATATGAAAAACATTTTGTTAAAAAAATCAATACATTATTCATCCATATAATAGTTTAACTAATAATTAATAGTAAACTAACCTGGACATTATGTATGACATTGTTATTTGATTTACCCTTATCACCATTCGGTTGTGGTTTCTATTCCCAAAGCCTTCCCGAACACAAAGGGTGTCACCCGTTCTATGGATTATCACATTTATAAGACAATATAATTATTATAACATTCCAAAAATGGGATAAAATTCTATAAATGACCATTACATAATTTAACATCAATTTTTACCTCATACAATTCATTTACCATTCCATAATTTTATAACCCATAAATACCTAAAAAATTACTCCACAATACCATTAATCACATTATAATTTCTTAACTTCTTTCCTCAAAATAACATTCTATGACATTAAATATTTGAAAAATCATAAATTAATAAAAAATTGTGATATCATTAACCCTTAATAAAATATCCTAAAATGCAATGAATTCTAATCCATGATATGATACCATCTGTAAGGACACATCTTTAAACATAACTAATTCTTGTGTTTTTAAAATGACTTCAAATTTTAGAATTTTTTTGTCGATAGTTTTTGATAATAAGGAAAAATACGAAAAATTTAGGACTATACATTACATGTGGACAATTATACTTAGTATTAATATTTTTCAGCAAAGTAAACCCATTATTAAATTACATATTTTCTTGAAAAATCATCAATTCCTTTATTATTAGATCTTCTTTTCCATTATCAATCATAAGACATGGGTTTTTAAAAAAAAAAATTAGTTGAGAACAAAAAACTCAATAAGTTTAACTAACAAAGAAATAGTTAGTCAAGTGAAAACATGAATTTCCGTAAAACAAATTTCTTCAAATGACAATATGAAACATAAAATAATCACAAATGTTCCTTGAGACATCATTTCCATATCAGTCTTAAATTCACCCTTTCAAATGGAATAACCATGCAGTCGAATTCCTTCTCTGAAGTACCTAATGCATTTGGAGATCTATAATGGGTATCACTTATTGTATGAGGTATATTAGGGTCACCAATCCACTATGAGATATAATGGATCTCAAACCTTCTTATATTCTAAATTTGGATCACCCATAAGTTATAATGGTGATCAACCCTTCCTATAATCTCTACCAATATCACCGATAAATTTTATAAGTACATTTAAATAATAATAACATATAAAATATTTCAATTTTCTGCATTTCACTCAATAAAATTAATTTTCCCTCTTATGAAAACATTTCATGCCATAGAAATTGTCATTACATTATAAAAAACTAATTTACAAAATTTATGAAGGAGATTTTTGAATCAATGTGTCCCATCCAACATTGAATCATATAAAAATAAATAAATAAAATAACACATTAAAACATTATTCTATATATATATAATTCCAACAAAAACATTTTAAAATCATGGACATAAAAGAAAAATAGTGAGAAGAAAAAGTCCTTAAAACTTATAAAATTATTTATTTGTTAAAGAGTCCCTTACAATGATTCTGACTCATCTTGTTTGTTATTTATCTTCAATGATAATAAAATTAGGTTAATTATTTAAACTATTCGGAAAAAAATCATTTTTATTATTCATTTTATATAACATGTTAATGTTATAATAATTACATAATTATTTGTGTCCACGTTTTATGTTTTAAATATATTTGATAGTTGAGTCAAAAACGGCTTTGATATGATGTCTATAGAAAAAGATGTAATTATTCCATTATATCTATAATAATATTCATGAAATGGTTATCAAATTTATACATCATTAATAATTTCTAAGTAAACTATTATTTTTGGTTATAAAAAATGGAAAATTTTATAGTCATGATGATGGTAGGCCATACATACGCATTTGTAACATTTCTATTTTTCAATGATAAATATTGAAATAAGGTAAGTATTATTTTTTCTAGTACATAATGATAATAATATAATAAATATCATAATAATAAATTAAATATATTTTTATATATTTTTCAAATTATATGGTAATTAAAAATGATTCACATCACTTAGTGGGGGTGATAGTTCACACGTACGCCCGACATACATTATCTTTTTTATGTGCATGGAATGTAACAACCTAATTGACATATTATTCTGAAATAATGATAAAAATTGAATGTTTATCACTTATAAAAATTAATAAAACAATAATATCAATTCTTCTAATATTGTTAAGGAAAATGAATTATATCGATCCGTGGAGGTGCTATTTCATTCGTACACATTAAAGATTAATTTTTTTTCCTCTTTCAAGTATGTGTAGATGGATTTTTGTGATAATATTACAATTATAAAATATCTATATATTGAGCATAATAGAGTTATTATTTCATTTGAGCTGAATAATATTTTATGTAATTGGATGAATATATATAATATAAACAATTAATTAAAATCAATAAATCTTCTTTGGTTGTTCTCGTTTGATTAACACCTAATCTCATATATATAGGGCTTCATGAGTAAATTAATTCCAATAGAATGTGGGTAAGGATTTAAGTGAGTTATTTAGTAAGGTATTTGTCTTATCGTATTAGGGATTATGTGTGAGTGAAAGAGAAAAATGAGCTCCCTTTTATAAGAGGGGGCACTCTTGGAATTCCTAAAAATATTAAAATAGAAAAAGATTAATATATATCCAAATAATAAGAGATGAACAATTAATGAATGTATTATGAACTTTTAGAATATATGTCATCTTCATTTTATTATTTAATATTTTTTTATTTTTAAATAATTTAAATTCATTGGACTAATTAATTCATCAGAATTTATAAAAAGTTAACTTTATTTAAATCAATTATTGTTATTTTTCTGTTAATTAAATGAATAATATATTAGTATTAAAGAATATTTAACATAAAAATATAATTTATGAAATTTAAAAATAAATTTATATAATGAAACTAATTTATTATATATCAATATAAAAAATTTATGATCTTTTCTATATTTATTTCTCACTACGATAACACATAAATGATATTTAATACAAAAGGAATAACATATTGTAACTTTAAATGATTTAGATAAAATAATAGTTATTTTCAAGAAAATGTGTCTAGTAAACAACCCAAATTCGATCATAAATTGGGAAGGGTCTAAAAACCTTTATAAAATATTTTTAATGGTTTTTAATTTTTTTTATATTTATCATTTTGTTTTAAACCTTATTTTACTCTTTATACGCTTAGAGCATTTTTATGTAATTTACACTTTGAGTGTTAGTAAAATTAAAAAAACACTAAAAATAATCAATAAATGAGTCATTTATGTCATTTTTGGAATTATACCCATCAAATGTAGAAATTCTATTTTTTCAAAAAAAAAATATTTTAATAAAATATTTTTCAATTTAAAAGATAATAATAATTAAATTCCACATTATTCAAGATTTGACTTTTTAAAAACATCATAAAAATTGATATATTTGATAAAAATTTTTTAAATCAACCATTACCTGTAAAATTCAACTAGTAAATATGCATATGGAATCAACAAATAATGAAATATTTATTTTAGAAATTTTAATATCATTTAATTTATTTTTCCAGTAATGAAGCAATTACTACATCATCACTGTGTCACAATTTAATTTAATAACACCTTTTAGAAAATTTATAAAAAATTACCAAAATGTATGTAAAATTTTTTGATTTCAAAATTTTATTTATAATTGATTATATCATCTAAATGACTCTGTATTAAAAATGTAATAGTTATTAATACATGAGTATTTAATATTTGGCCTTTTATTTTCATAAAATACTATAAGGGGAATAATGAAAAATTATTTTCAGTGACCAATGTTGGATTAAATTATTAAAAATAATCTATTTATAATTTAAAACATACTAAAGATATAATATATCAATATAAATAAATTTGATGAAAATACAGTTTGTATTAAAATATAAAAATTTTTAACACTAATTAAAAATAAACTTTATAAAAAAATTCCAAACGTTCACACAAAGTAAATTATGATATCCCTAATTCAATAAGGATGTTTATTTTTTTCAAATACAAGTTTCATAGATCTAAATAACTAGTTATTAATTAAGAACTCCATCGAAAGGTGGCACAACAACCATTTTAGAAAAATACCCATTTTATTTGTAAAATTAAAATTGTTCTTATGTCATGTCATGAAAACATATAAGATGAATTTTGAAAAATAGATTGAATATATTAAATATATCTATATTTCACTAATAGTATCCCACAAGAATGATTTTATTATTGTATAAACAAAAATATATTCATTTTAACTGTTTTTCTGAAAACCATTTATGTTTATTTTCAAAAAGGTTTTAGAATTCATTTATAGTTAATTAGTCACCCAATAATTTATTATATATTAATGTATAATCCATATTTTCATAATTTTGTTAATACTTTTAATTCTCGTTATTCTAATAGATATACGATAACTACCATATAAAATTGTAATATTTTCATGATGGATTAAGATCGATTTGGTATATCATTAATGCTATAGAAGGTTGTGTTAATTTTATAAAATCATAGGTTGTTAAATATAAATAATAAATTAATATGAGATAAATCAAAGCAAGTTATTAATTATAGAATAGAATAAAGCAATATAGTGAATGTGAGTGAAGAGGAAATAAATTATGACACAGATACAAGAGAATTAATGTTGAATAATTCATTATGATGATAACATCAAGGAATGATTCAAATTTGAAAAAAAACAACTAAATAACCATAATTCATTGTAAATTATAATGTCTCTAGGTTATATATCTCATAAAAATTCAACACATTCTTTGATAATCATCAACTCATACAACACAAAAAATAATCTAGCAGTAATATATTAGAATAAAATCAATGAATCAGATATGTGGAATTCAATTAAAACTAAATACCATTATACTATTAATAATTCATATGAGTTAATGTTGAAAATGATATTTTAAATAAATATTTTTTCATATTTTAAAATTTTCAATTAAATGATGTTTTTTTAAATTTAGAACATTTTAGGCAAAATAATCCTCATCTATTATTTTATAATATCAAAATTTTATTATTAAAATCTATTAACAATCTCTAAAATGTAATTTTTTTAAGGGTAGGATTTAGGAAATATTAAATATAAAGGATTTTATTATGATTCTGGACTAACCTAGAAAATTTATGAACCCTTAAAGTATTAAAATATTAGATTACTTAATAAAAATTTTTAATTTGAAATATTCATTATACATATAGTACATATGATATTAATTTTTAACTAATGAAAAATATTGCTTAATTTTTAAAAATAATTTATTTGTCATATTGTTAAGTTGTTCTTTTACATGGTGTGGTTCATTTTTTCCTTTCATGTAAGACACATGAAATTAGTAACATTTTTAATTAATAATTATATAGATATAAAATTATTAACCATTACTAAATTATGATATATAAATTTAATACATTAATAAATTTATTATAAAAAATTTCTACACAATTATGTTTTTTATTTTAAAATTTTCATTTCATGCAAATGAAAAATTTATTTGATAATTTTTTTAACATTTTAAATAATATGTCTTAAATATTATATTGGGGTCATTTATAATTTTATTCATTAAATATTTTTACTATGGTTAATAATTAATTCCATGATTAAAATAAAAATTTGTAAAAAAGTATTTTACAAATGATAGAAAGAAAAAAAACATGTTCAAAATAATTCCAAATGGATTATTAAGGTACTTATTGACCAAAACTTAACCCATTTCTTGTATATTAAAATTTCCTATATCTTTATCATTTAATTTTGGAAATAAATTATTTAAATTCAATGTGTATTTCGAAAACATTCATTCCGCTCGCTTAAAAAAAGGTAAAAATTACCCCACTTCATGACTAACCAATAATATTAATTCATCCTCTAAAATAGTCCATTTTAATTTACCTATAAGCATATAAAACAAAATATTCCCAAGGTTACACATAGTTAGCATATCCCTTCAATTTCATTGGGGAAGTCCAAGGAATGTTGTTGTCTCCAACATAAGTATTATATCTTCCTTAATGTTTTTTCATAATTATAATCTTGTATAAATATTATCACCCTTAAAATATTATCAATTATTATTTATTATTAAACTGATATTTTTTATTAATGGTAAAAATATTATTTATTCATTTTGGTCAACTTATTGATACAATGTATCATGAATTTTTCATTAGTGTGGTCTATAATCTCCCTTAAGAACCAATATTTGTTGTAATTAATTATTTACCAAAAAAATTAACATGTGGTTCAACAATATAAATTTATCTAAATAATATCATTACTTTTCTATTATATTTATATTATATTACTAGAAGAACCTCCATAACCATACTCACCAAATGACAAAAAGCATGGCCATGTTTCAGGCAGTCTAACAACCTATATAAAATATTGTTATAAAACTATATTATTCATAACTATGGGTACATAAAACATATATTAATATAATATTAAAAAAAATATTCTTCTTATTATTTTCCTTTAAAATACTATTTAATTTTTATAACTTAATGTTAATTTATAATTTCTGATCTTATTAATCATTGAAATAAGCCAACATTGAGTCTATTTTCATATAGAGTCACTTACACACTTATATACTAACATACGGTTTTTCATCCTTAATGTAAGTTATATATATATATTATATTTTGTAAAATTATATTACTTTTCACCATATATATATTATTGATATCAAATTTTTAAATGGTTCACAATTATATGAATATATTAACACCCAATTTTTAAAAGAGTTTACCAAAATATTATATATGAATAGAATTATTGTTAATTTTGGGTATAAATTGATATATATATATATATATATAACAAAAAATTTCGGAAATAAGGGATAAAGATATTTAACTATATGTTACATGGGGTTAAATAACATCCAATTAAATCAATTGTAAATTTAGTGAAGTTGTTAACTCAAACTCCTCTATTTGAGTTATGAAATTTCTAAATGGTCCAGGATTTACAAGTTATCAATATTTAATGGCTTCATATTATTATTATTTGGAATATATATTTTAATATAAAATAACTGTTGATGAATTTTTTATATGTTATTATGAAAAGTATGATGAATTTTTTAAAAGTGTCTCATAATTGTGAATTTTATATTGAATCTTTCAAATTTTTTTAATCAAATCTATTTTGGGATTTGGTTTTCATTTTACACTCTATATTTCAATAGTCTATCTCTAATGGGTTATGATTTCTGATTCCCAAATTTTTTTTTACTATTATGTAATTATTTGCAGTTTTTATATTTTGAGTATCAATCAACTCAGTTCATGATGTTATTTTATAATATATGGATGTTCTATGAATCCCATTCTATTTAGATGGGTTATTTATTAAATTAAATGATTTTCATTAGAATATTTTTAAAACACATTCATTTCAATTAGTTCATTACTATATGACAATGATTTATTTTTTGTGCAACAAATATAATGGATTATTATTGGTGGGATCATATATATACCTCACATGGATTGAATTATTTTCCTATCTCATGTGATAGTCAGGCATAAACATAATGAATATTTTCACATTAGTGTACATGATGGGTATTCAAACAATTTTGGGCTTGTGAATAATGAATTTGTTTAAATCACCATGGGAATAAAGAGATTTCTACCATTTATTTCTCTATTATTATAGTTGTTCCACACCCCATGTCGTTCATCATGTTATGTTAAATTTTCTCGATTCCATTAATTTTGATGAAATTCCATGTTTTGAAGACGGTTACATTTCTCAAGTATTTAAATCATTTATTCATTCTCACATGTTATATAACGATTATTATTAGCTATGAGACATGATATTTCATTTATTATTTCTTAATTATCTTTCTAGAATATTATGGGACTATAACATGTCTATTGAAAATAATATATAGACTTTAGATCATAAATTTTTATATTTATATATCTATAATTTTTTCTTTCATGTTGTGATATGTTTTTACCTTACCGAGTTTAATGGCTCATCCACTTCTTATGTTTTCATTCCCAATGTTTCAAATATCATTATATAATGTGATATATAAAGAAAAGCATCTAGAGGAAATAAAAAATGGATAAATGAATGATAGTGTAATAAAATAATATTCATATTTAGCTACCTTCCAACACAATAAAACCTGTAGTCCATTGAACCATTCGAATGATTCTATAGTGAGACAAACATTTCATATATAAATATTAAATCCATTTATATGAACATTAAACACATTATACAAACACATGCATGAGGATCGTAAAGGTATAGTGAATTTTGAAACGTTGAAACTTAAAAATATGGATCATATGGGAACTACATCATCTCCCTCTAATCTCTTCGTAAATTTCACCCTTCATAGAAATATCATATATAATTCATTTCTTCATAACTCGCGGAAATGATTCATGATTAAGGGTGATATTGGATTCTCAGTATGTGTAAACAAGGAATACATGTAAAAATAAAATGAAAATAAGTGTATTAGAACATGAGAATAACAATTCAAAAACATACCCTTCATATAAATAATCATAATCATGATCCATGTACCAGTATTTGATGTTCCTTAGACATAAATCATCAGGAAATAAAAGGGCATTATTCATGGGATCGTAAAATTTGAATAAGAGATATCATTGTGGCATACACATAATCATAGAAAATAATTTCATTATTAGTCATGTATCACTACCAAGGATTTAAAAGTTGAATGGGTTTACTCCGAAAACTATCATAATAGTGATGATTTACTCCCAAGAATATCATTACAATAACAACCACGCTTTTTATTTCATATTTAAACATAACATATTACATAAACATGAACATAAAACAACCTACATGATCAAGAGGACAACTATAATTGGGGATTAGGAACATGAAATACACACATGTATTGTAATAATCATTTTCATAACAAAAACATTCATTTGTACTTAGCATTTCATGGGATAAATTGATGACATACATAAAAAAGGGTTTTCCATAAAGCCCATTAAGGGAATAAACATAGAATAACCTGAGGAAGACAATACATGTTAGTTAATAAACATATCAATTATGAATATAAGAAATAGAAACATAAAAGAATTATATATAATGATATTTACAACATGTAAATGTGGAAATAACATACAAATTGATATGATAATGAGCCAAGGATCATTTCACATGGATTAATATGAGTAAACCGTCATTGCACATGAATTATCATGAGTAAAACATAATTTCACATGAATTAGCATGATTAAACCATGATTTCACCTGAATTATCATGATTAAACCCCCATTTCACCAAGCGTATCTTGATACTAAACATTAACCAATGCATTGCAGTGCAATCAGGGTGAAGCATTCATTAATGTTTAATTTATTACATATTTGAGCCACATAGATCACATAATATGAAATCATTCAACCTCAAAAGTTATTCCACAATAAAGGAATGTGGAATAAAGAAAATAAATTTCATAATCAATAAATATAATATCACAAAGGTGGATACCATTGATATAGAAATGTAAAGGGTATTCACTGCACAATGATTTTGGCTTGGAAAAGCATTGTGCAATATTAGAAGCATGACGATATCTAATAGAATGTCATAAAATGGGTTCATGAGAGAGAAATTGTCTTATTATCATTTATACATGAAATTTATAGTAATTTGATCATGTAACAAAATATCCCAACATATTAAATGGAATTATATTTATAATATAAAAAAATTCATGAATGTAAATGAGAATAGTGAAATCCATTAATGAATTTCAGAATAGAAACAACATAGGTGAGGGATAAACTGAGGGAGAATAGATGATAAAACATTACAATAACAAAAAATAGACAGAACGAGAATTATTATAAAAGGATTAAAAAATATCTAATTGAAAATAAGAATACCAATTTCAAACCAAGTACAAGAATTGAAAGAAATAGAGAAATGTGGGGATCCCTTAAAATATTTTGGCATAAAAGAATCATTTTTAAGTGTCCAAATGTGTAATGATAAATGTACCATCATTTAAATAATATCAATTGGAATGTAATTTAATAATTAAAAACCAATTTCAATACATGAAATTGTAATTAAATGTACAACTGTCAAAGAAGGTGCTTGAATTCAAAGGGGAGGAGAAGAATCCATTACATGGATATGTCATCTCAATGTATTGGATTAGGATTCATGGGTGCTTTGGGACAACATGGGTGAACTCTAGGGAGTATCTATAAGAAGGTGGTCATGATTTAAAGAGCTTGAGTGATGGGAAATTGGATCTATGGTGGGATTATATTGGAAAGGAAGGGGAATTAATTATTATTTTGTTTTTGGAAACTACATAATAAAATACTCAAAACCATAAACCATACAATGGTTTTTATCAAGGGTGTATGGAAAAGGATAGTGTTATATATTATTTAAATTGGATAAGGTCCATCAATATTAAAATATTTTCCATTCTTTTTTAGAGGTGATTCTCACATATAAGGAAATGATTTTGAAATTAAATAATATTTTATTTTTATGAGGATTTATGAATGCATTATAAAATAAATAAAATAAACCTAAAATTTATATATTTTAATAGAAAAAATATATATTGTTTTTAATATACGTTATATAGTATTTTATTATATTACCATAGGGGAATTATGATGTCATAAAACACTTTATATATTTATATGGGTTTTTTTAACCAAAAACATTACTGCCTAAAAAAATATGAAAAATATAATGTTGGATAATTTCACCATCATGATTCAAAAAATATTATTCATTTTATATATTATTTTATAAATATATAAATATTCAATTTAAAAAAATAGGCATTCATTGAAAATTGTAGTGTTTTTACAACAACAATTATTAATTCACGTTAACAATTACATTTTAATTCATTTAAATTATATATAATTTATATTTTAAAAAATAATTTAATAATAATATTTTATTAAAATATTATATCTTAAAAATTTCTATTATTTCATCCAAATATATTTCTCAATTGAATTTTAATTTTAGCAAATAATATTATTGTTTATTTAAAAATAATTTAAAAATTTGGAATAATTGAATGATTGTATATTACTTATTCAGTAAAAAAATAATTCTCACAAACATAATGCTATGGTTTTGTTACATATCACATTATTACAACAGCATACGACCTAAGGCTACGGTGTGCGATGGTGGGGAATTCATGGGGCCATTCCGTGACCATGTTTTGGGCTTGGATCTCCATGGGTTTGATGTTCTCCAATAAATGGTTTAAGTCATGCATCAGTTAATGGATAGTTTCTTGATATTGGTCTAGGCTAGTGCCCAAAATGCTATATCCCTTATCATATCCGATAAATGGGATTCATAGGGTAAAACACTACAAGCTGAGTCCATCACTTCCTTTTTCTATTCCAAAATGATTTTTAAAACCCTATATGTATACTGGTTATGTGATCACTATTCAACGACTAAATGATAATCAGTAATGATAATTACCAAACATCTAAATTAAATTGGATATAAGAAATAAAAATGAGTTCATGAGTTATCTATATTCATACTAAATTTAACTAAAATAAAGCGTATTTTATCCAATAATATCATGGTCATAAAAACCTTCTCCCATTAAAAATATCATCATCACAATTTCCTTTTCCCTAACTATAACAGATGAGGGTAACTCTACCTCAAAAATTCCTCTGGTTCCCATGTAACATATTAAAATTTGTCGTTTCACCACACCACCATGAAAATGGTCATTGTGTTGTTTCAAAGACAATTTATCTACAATATAATATCCTCACTGAATTCTTTTCTTAAAAGAGTTCATTATCTAATGGTATAATCTTTCGGTTGAGTACATTTGATGGGTATGGTATGAATTCCCTTAAGAGGGATACCTGGAATATTTCATGGACTAGAAACATGTTCTGTGGGAGTGCTAATCAATAGGCAACTAATATGACGTGATCAAGGATCTAAAACTGGTCGATGTAGCTTTCAATTATTCCCAAATATTATAACTCTATTCTATGGAGATATGCTGAGGAATACCATGCCTTTGATGTCAAAATCTTGGGCTCATAGATGATTATTAGCCTATCTGTTTTGTTAACTTTTGACATATTTGGTATGCAGCTGGATGGCCTTAACCATCTCCACCATTTTTACACCATTTATAAACCAAGAAGTTTTTGTTCCCCAACATTTTGGACATCTTCACATATTCCCGTAATGTTGTTCATAAGGATCTATTTGGATTCTTGAGTGAAATTTATTATTGTAAGTGAAATCCTCCAAAGGATGTTTTCGGTCCAATAAACATTTAACGTCCATCAAAAAATATTTCAACATTTCCTCACGTGTATGGGTAGTCCACTAATATTGGCGATCCATTTGAGGGTGATAGGTTTTGATGAATTTCAACTTTATGTTCGTAGAATATACAAGTCACTTCCATAACATTGAGGTAAATCAAGGATCCCTATCGGACAAAATCGATAGTGGTAAATCATGATTTCGTACCACTTCTCTGATGCATATATGTACGAGCTGATCCAATGATAAATCATTTCAAATATCAATTAAGTGTGTTGTCGTTGTAATAATATCCACAGAAACCCAAATATCATTTTTTATATTGGATGTATTCAAAATTCTGGTGACAAATTCCATGGTGATGTTTTATCATTTAAATGTTGGCAAGGGTAATGGTTTCATCATTCTTTGAGACTTATTCCACTCAGCCTTTAGTTGCTGACATACCAGACACATAGATGTTTATTTATAAATATCATTCTCTATGTTATCCCACCAATAGTGCTTCTGAATATCTCGATACTTGTTCTTGATTCCTTTGTGAATGGACAATATTCGAAAAATGAGCATAATTAAAAAGTAATTTCATTTCGTCAGGATTTGTCAAAACACATTCTCTGGACCCAAATCTCACAATTAATTCTTAATTAACATTGAACTCAGAGGATTTCATTTTCTATTAGTTTCCATTTTTTTAGAATTCACATATCAGCCTTTTGAGATTCCATATACCATTACGAATGATATGGTTGAGAAATCATTTATTAAAGGATTGATATTTTTCCCTTCCTTATGATTCACATGTCCATATTCATAAAAAAGATTTCATCCTTTTCAATTCACATTAATTATAGAATTGCTAGGTCATTTCTAATTAGAGAAACATCCACCATGTTTTGTTTCCCATGATGGAAATCGATGGATTAGCCACAATCCTTGACGATATTCAACCATCTTCATTTTTACATATTCAGATCTTTCATTGTGAATATATATTTGAGAATTTGGTGATCTGTATATATTTCAAACATCTCACCAAGAGATAATTCTTCCAGATTTCAAAGTAAAGATCACAACTATCATCTCTTGATCAAGTGTGGGATAGTATTTCTCATGAAATTTCAACTTCATTAGGTCAAAGTTATGTCCTTGTCATTATGAATCAACAAACACCCTTTCCCTTTCATAGGTGCATCAATGAAAATTTTGAAATTCTTTTCATTTGTATGTATTGTGAGAAAAAGAGTATTGAAAAGACTCTTCTTAAACTCCATGAATATTTATTCACATTCATCATTCCATGAAATGTTGAGTCCCTTTCGAGTTATTTTGGTTAGAGGGTTTGACAATCATGTGAAATTTCCCACAAAATTGAGAGGATAACCACCTAACCTGACACTACGGGAAGAAGTCTGTCGAAGAGCTTATTTGCGATGGGGGTAACAACCCGTCCCAAATAACCGATTATTTGTAATCGGATTTCATGCTCGGTCGCAAAAGGTTTGGTGTGGGTAGCGCGCCAAACCCTGCGAAGGTTATTTGCGACGTGGGGATCCCCCCTTCCCAAATTGTGAAGTATTGTCGACAGGGCCCATCGCAAATACATGCCAGTGGTTAATATCTTTTTGCGACTGGATGTCCTCCCATCGCAAAAGGTGTGTCTGGAGGGACAATTTGTGATGGGACCCGTCGCAAATACCTTTTTAACCGCTGACAGTAATTAATGCGGGCATAGGTATTTGCGATTGGCCATATCGCAAAAAGATACTATTTGCGACGGGTATCTCATTGCTAATAGTCCTATAACAAATAATCTAACTAATATATATCTCCATCCGTTTTTTTCACATTCAACTCAATTTCTAGATATTGTTTCACTCTGAACTCTAATTTCAGAGGGAATATTTTTCTAGGTTATTTTTTTTGGTCATGAAGAAGTTGTGAAGCCGTCTACATCAATACCAAATCAAGAGTAAAGGTATTCATGTTTTATTTAATTTATTATTTATTTAAATTTTTTGTGTTAAATTGTATTATTGTTGATTAGTGGTAATTAAATTGTATTTAAATTGTTTTGTCTGGACTATTTATTTGTACTAATAAATTGAAATTTGTAGTATTAATTTTTAATAATTAGTAGTAATTAGTAATTATTAACGATAATTAGTAATGTATATAATTATTTTGTACTAATAAATAATAATTTGTAATAAAAAATAATAAATACTAATAATTTGTAATAAATATTATTAATTATTAGTAAATAGTAATAAATAGTAATAATGATTAAAAAATAGTAATAAATAGAAATAATTAGTAATAAATTGTAATAGTTAGTAATAAATTGTAATGATTACTAATAAATTATAATAATTAGTAATAAATTTTAATAATTATTAAAACAATTTAATAATTAGTAATATATTTTAATATATTTTATTAATTATTAATAAATTCTAATGAGTAGTAATAAATTTTAATAATTAGTAATAAATTTTAGTAATTAGTAATAAATTTTAATTATTAGTAGTAATTAGTAATAAATTGTAATAATTAGTAATAAATTGTAATAATTAGTAATAAATGGTAATAATTAGCAATAAACTGTAATAATTAATAATAAATTGTAATAATTTCAAATAAATTTTAATAATTAGAAATAAAATTTAAAAATTTGTAATAAATTGTAACAATTAGAAATATATTTTTATAATTAGTAATAAATTGTAATGATTTGTAATAAATAGAAATAAATTGAATTAATTAGTAATAAATTTTATTAAATTTTATTAGTTAGTATTAAATTGTAATGAATTGTATTAATTATTAATAAATTGTAACAATTAGTAATAAATTGTAATAATTATTAATAAATTGTAATAAATGGTATTAATTAGTGATAAATTATATTAATTAGTTAAAAAATTTATTAATTAGTAGTAAATTGTAATAATTAGTAATAAACTATAATAATTAGTAAAAAATTATAATAATTAGTAATAAATTGTAATAATTAGTATTAAATTGTAATAATTAGAAAAAAATTGTAGTCATTAGAAATAAATTGTATGAATTAGTAATAAATTGTAATAATTAGTAATTAATTGTAACAAATAGTAATAATGCGTAATAATTAGTAATTAATTGTAATTATTAGTAATAAAAATTAATAATTACTAATAAATTGTAATACATACAAATAAAAAGTAATAATTAGTAATAATTAGTAATTTTTATTAATAAACACTAATAATTAGTACTAATTAGTAATATTTATAAATAAATACTAATAATTATTAATAATTAGTAATAATTAGTAATAATTAGTAATAATTAGTAACAATTAGTAACAATTAGTAATAATTAATAATAATTAGTAATAATTATTATTAATTATTAATAAATTTGAATAATTATTAATAAATTGTAATAATTATTAATAAATAGAAATATTTTGGAATAAAATAGAATAATTAGGAATAAAAAGGAACAGATACCAATAAATAGGAATAATTAGGAATAAATAGAAATAATTAAGATTAAATGTAAATAATTATGAATAAATAGGAATAATTAGCAATAAATAGGAATAATTTGCAATAAATAGGAATAATTAGGAATATATAGGAATAATTAATAATAAATATGAATAAATTGTAATAATTAGGAATAAATAGCAATAACTATGAATAAATAGCAATAAATAGTAATAAATATGAATAATTACTAATAATTTGGAATAAATACTAATAATTAGATATAATTACTAATAATTAGAAATAATTATCAATAATTAAGAATAATTTGAAATAAATAGCAATAAATAAAAAAATAGCAATAATTATTAATAAAGAGAAATAATAAGAAATAAACATGAATAATTAGTAATAATTAGTAATAAATAAGAGTATTTAGGAATAATTAGTAATAAATAAGAATAATTGATAATAATAAGGAATAATTGATAACAATTAGTAATAAATTGTAATAAGTACTAAAAATACAAATAATTACTAATAATTGTGAATAAATACTAATAAATAGAAATACATAATAATAATTAGAAATAATTAGCAATAATTGGAAACAAATAGAAATAATTATCAATAAATAGGAATAATTTGTAATAATTTGTAAAATTTAGTAATAATTATTAATAATTATTAATAATTAGTAATAAATAGTAATATTTGGTAATAAATAGTAATAGTTAGTAATAAATAGTAATAGTTAGTAATAAATAGTAATAGTTAGTATTAAATAGTAATAGTTAGTAATAAATAGAAATAGTTAGTAATAAATTGGAATAGTTAGTAATAAATAGGAATAATTTCTAATAAACTAGACTAATTTGTAATAATTAGGAATAATTAGAAATAAATAGTAATAATTATTTAAGAAGAGTTAGAAAGTAAATTTAATAAAATTTAATAAATTTGAAGAACTTGGCACAATTTCCAGTGGATTGACGACACTCATTTTGCTCGATGACTTTTCTCCTTTCAACTCTCACCGAATCAAAACATTATGAAAAATGTTCTTCTACATAGGCATATTCAATCTCGTATGAACGAGATTGGATATGCATTCGTTGGATAACATTTTCTATAATGATTTCAGGTGGTGATAATTGGAAGAAGATGATTCATCAACGAAAATGGGCTCTTTTGTCTGACACCTCATTTGTAGCATCTTTCAGTCACAGAAATCAGGATGAAGAATCTGGTTGGATGTACGCATATTAATTCTCAGGCATATGAGAATGAATATACGTACATCTAACAAGATTGTTCACCATGATTTGATTGTGTGAAAGATACATGTAAATGAGCCTTCAGACAAAAGAGGATCCGTCAATCAACTAGAAATTGTGTTGCCCATATTTAATGTTAATTATTAAGAAGTATTAGTAATTACTTATATTTTATTCATATATTGTTTTTATAATTTCAAATTATTCAAATATAGTGATGATTTTATATTTTTTAGAAAAATATGGAATAAGGAAGTCGACATTAGTCATTGTTAGATGATCACACATGGATAAATCATTACAGAAATCCCAATGGTTCTAGTTTAAATCCTGTATATGTTGAGGGTGTAAAAGAATTATTATATTTTTCATCATCAGAAAAAGAATATATTTCAAAAGGAACAATTAAGGGTCCACGTTAAAAATGTGCACTGAGAACGTTTGACACATTTGACTCGGTTGGGGGTTATCTCTTGCGGTTTGGTATTCAAACAGATTATGTTTTTTGGTATCAACACAGTGAATGTAGTTCCAGAGAAGATACTAATAACTTGATTCTGGATCCACCATGGTTCCAACATTTAGTTCATGATGTAGCAGGTCCATCTCTTCAGCAGACTAAAACTCATGATGATAACGATTTAACTCCGGAGTTGGCACCATATTAATTTTATGATTTGATAAGGCCTGCTGAGGATGAATTATATCATAGTTGTAGGATAAGATAATTAGAAGAGGATGCAAAATTAAAGTCTATTAAATCAGATAATGCAATGTCAAACCACAATTTTAATCAGGTATTTTTATTGGTTAAAATACTATTACCTAATGGAAATGAGTTTCCTGTAAATTACTATGAGAGTAATATGTTGGTTCGTAATCTGGGCATTAGTTATCAGAAGATTCATGCATGTGAAAATGATTGCATCTTATATTCTGGTGAAAATGAGTCGTTGGATTGTTTTCCCACATGTGGACAATCAAGATATAAAGACACTCTACCACGGATGTCTGGGTCGAATCCAGTAAAACAGTTGAGATATTTACCCTTACACCAAGGCTGAAACGCTTATTTATGTCTTATAACACAACGTCAACGATATAATTGCACAAAACCAATATTTCAACCAGTAAAAGCTTCAATTATACATTTGATGGTGAATCAAGGAAGCATTTTGATAAGATGCATCCATCTTTTGTTTTAGAAGCCCGAAACCTCTGATTGGGTCTTTCTACTAATGGTTCCTGTCTATTTGGTTCTTGTGGTGGTCAGTATTCATGTTGTCCTATCTTTATAACTCCGTGAAATCTACCTCCTTGGATGTTGATAAAGAAGCCCTATTCCATTTGGACCTTATTAATCCCAGGACAACCGAAAAAGTATATTGAATTTTATTTGAAACCATTGAATGATGAGTTAAATGTATTTTAGAGTAATGATTTTGGAGCATATGATGTTGATGAGAAACAAAATTTCACATTAAAAGATGCATTGTTGTGGATTATCAGTGAATTTCCGACATATGACGTGTTATCGGGCTGGAGTACACATTGTCTGAAATCAGGTTCTTACAGTATGAAAGACTAAAAGCTTTTATCCTCATTAATGGAAAATAACCTTGATATTTTGACTGTCATCACATATTTCTTCCAACCTACCATCCTTTTCAAAGGAACAAATATCATTTTAGAAAATGATAAATTGAAAGGGATGAACCTTGAAAAAGTATCTCAGGTAAAGAGTTAAAATCTATTGTATTTTCATTACCTCCCATGACATTTGGGCCAATATTAATCCAACAGAAAATTCATGGAAGTGTGAAAGAACCTATTTGGATTAAATGAAGCATTTTTTGGTACCTCCCATATTGGTCAGTTTTTTAGTCCACCACATGATGGATGTCAAGCATATTGAGAAGAACTCTTTTGATAATTTATTTCATACTGTTTTGGATACACCAGATAAGACCAAAGATACTATGAATGCACGATTAGATCTTGAACGAATTTGCAGGCGACCAGAACACGATCTATTTGAAAATGTCATATCACAGAGGTTAATGAATCCAAAAGTAGCTTATGCAGTGTCCAAAGAATGTAACTTATTATTTTGTTAGTGGATTGTAGATTTGAGACTTCCAGATTGATATGCTTTCAATTTCTGCAGATGTGTTAAGAAAGGTTATATTACCAGATTAGAAATTCATGAATGTCATGTTATAATGGAAAAACATATTCCGATTGGATTTATAGATTTGTTGAATTCTATGATTTTGGGTTTGATAACAGACATATCATATTTTTTTGAGACATTTGTGCATTGAAAATAGTCTACGATGCGTTAAGAAAAACTTGAAGAAGATGTTACTATAATAATATGTAAACTGAAAAAAATCATTCTGCCTGCTTTCTTTGACTAAATGGAACATATGATATTACATTTTCCACATGAAGCTAAATGTGGAGGTCCATTATAGTTTTGATAGATGTACCCATTCGAGAGAAGCATGTAGAAATTGAATAAAAAAGCACGTAACAAAACATCAGTTAAAGGATCAATTGCTGAATCTTATTTTCAAGAGGAAATTACTTTTTTCTGCTCTTAATATTTTTAATATGAATATCACTCAATACAAAACCTCATGGGATGTAACGAGGGGAATTTTAACGATGAAGTGGATAATTAATTATCAGTTTTTAATCATCCAAATACTGGCTTCAGTGGAGTTCAAGAATGATGGCCTTCAGAAGATGAACATCACAGAGCTCATACATATGTTCGGCTCAACTGTGAATAAATGACTACATTTTTACAATAAGTTCTTCAATCAATTATTTTATAATTTCTGTTAATGTATGTAAAATTATATTATTTATAGTTTATAGTATAATCATATCATGAAAAAACTTTCACAAATTACAACAGCTACTCTTGAAAAACACAGAGAATTTTTTTTCTCAATGGTTTCAAAAACTGGTAATATAAATTATTGATTGCTTAATATCAATTCATTTTACTAATTATTATATTGATAATTGTTTTAAAAAATTTCATGTTCCTCAACATGCTGATAAAATTGATAAGCCACTATGTATATTGATTTACCCACTTTCCAAAATGGTTAAATCTTAAAATTCATATGTGTGAATGGTTTTTGATTTCATACATGTGCATATAGTGAATCAAAAAACAATGAACAACGGAGTTAGTTTGAAAGGATCACATCATAGAGAAACTGAATTTGACTTTTACGACATTCTAGATGAAATTATTGAGCTATGATATCTTGGAAAAAATTACATAACGATGATTAAATGTCGGTGGTTGGATACTGAGAGAGACTTGCGTGTTCATCCGACTCCGGGAATCATCGATATTAAATATAAAATAATTCTTGTAGTAAATTAACCATTTTTACTGGCACAACAGGCACATAAAATTTATTACGCAATGTGTAGTGCAAGTTTAAGAGACCTGAGTGATTGGTGGAGCATAATAAAAACGAAATCTCAGGAAAATCAATTTACTCAAACTGAATGTGGTTCTGCTGAAGTGGAAGGAATTTTAATTGTTCAAGAGGAAACTCAAAATACATCCATTTGACAATGAAACATGAATATTGATGATGACACCTCACAAGTAAGGGTCGATGGTGATTATGATGTTAATGATGTTACAAATAAATTTGAAATTACAAGGGTTGGTGAAAGTGAAACTCATATAGATATTGATGATGCTGAGGAGGAATATGAAGACATTGACATCGTAAAATATGAAGATGATGATGAAGGTGTACACTGAATCAATTATATGCTGGTTATGATCATAACTTATATATATCTATATATGGTAGATATTTTCAATTATCGGCTAACAATAATAATTTTTTGTGTCAGATGGATCCTGACCTATTTCGCGAGTTGCAGGATGCTGATATACCTTTGGGTGATGGGGATGTGGGATCATCTGACCCTCATCCTACTCGTGGTTCAGGAAGTATCCTGAGGGTGCGCGGTCGTGCGCGACTGATTATTCATGAACCTATCCTAGAGCAACGTCCAAGTCTTGGCTTCGATCCACGCACATGGAGGTATGATAACCTATATATTTTAGTTAGCCTTATCATTAAATAATTTATTATATATTAATTGTTTGATTATTTATTATTTTTTCTTAGTTATTCACATGTAGCTGTTGGACATGGGAGCACTACCTTGTGCAGATATTTTTCTCAACCATGGATCACATGGGAACAACTTCTCATTGATGTGCAGCTCACCATGTATAATCATTTGCTGGTACGTAAAAAAATAATATTTATTTTGAAATATATTTGATTAATAACTTGATATTATAAATTATTTTTAGGGTTTATGGTATCCCATCGATGATAGCTTGCATGACGGTATCTATGCAACATGGGAGGTGGCTATACGTGAGCGTTTGCATTAGTTTTTGCACAATTTGAGAAAGAAGACCATTAAGAAAGAAGGATAGATAGTATTTGATGAGTCTTATAGAGCCCACCAACTAGAGTACATTTCATCTCAGGTTTTGGATGGATTATGTGCACCCTGTTTGGTTGGTTGATTTTAGAGGAGGACTTCTTTGGGTCGGCAGAACCGGGGGAGACATGAGGTGAAACATCGAGTTAGTAGCCATACATTCAGTACACATAGAGAGAATATGGTAAGTATATTTCTAAAAAAAATTATAACTCTAAATAAAAACATTTTATTTTATATTTCTGTAGACAGTCAAGCATACTGATATTACGGAGTTCGAAGTTTATCAGAGAATGTATAGTGATATAGCCACTAGAGAGATTAGAGGTGATCACAAACATCAGATTGTGGTTAGTATTATTTTTTCAGTTTTATAATTAAATGCATATAATATATTCATAATTTTAATTTAAAATTGGAATTAAAGGAGTCATGTGAGGCTGCAACCTCTCAGACACAGGCTGAGGGTCAGGATGAGGTGACTGATCAGACCAGTGCACACAATTTCGATGAGGCGCCACAGATGCAGGAGACTCAGTATGGCTTTGATAAGAGATGAGTAGTTGGTACCAACTCTCATGTGACTCCTAGTACCTATTATGGTACTTATACGATGTCGTCATCCATCTTGAGAGGTGCTCATGGAGATGCATCATCTTCTACCTCATAGTATTAGGTGCAGTTATGAGCTCCGAATGACATTATAGAGAGTTTCTAGAAGTAGAAAGAAGAGATACATCAGCAGCAGCTGCAGTAGAAGCAATATCATGTGGAGGATATGCGTCGATGGCAGTAGCAGCATCAGGAGCAGATGGAGTATATGCGCCTTCTAACTCATAGTTTGAGGATGGATTTTTCTCCACCATCTCATCCAGCTCCTCCACCTCCTCTATAAGACGACCCCCTAGTGATTATTTTTATATTAAAATCATGTGAAATTAACATTTTTTGTAATATGAACTATTTACAATTTCTGTCTTTTATATTGGTTCAAATATTAGATAATTTAATTTTAGAAATTTTCTGATTTTTTTGTGAGTATTGAGAATGTTAAGAATTTTAATAATTATTATATTATTTTAATAATATTAATTTTATTTTTTCATTAATCAATATTTTTGTAAATATATTTTTTTTGTATTGATTTTTTTAATATTTGTTTTTTACTAGTAATAATAATAATATTTCATGATTTTGTTATTTTTTTGTGAATTTTGAGAATTTTAATATAAATATTTTTTAAATATTGTAATAATATTAAAATTAATTTTTCAATAATCATAATTTGATTAATATTTTCAAACGTTATTTATTATTTGTGACGGGATCTATTACGATGGGATCCAATCGCAAATAGTCTAAATAATTTTTTTAAAACAGTATTTGTGACGGGATTAGGGACCCGTTGTAAAATTTATTTGTGATGGGCACTTCACAAATAGTCTATGTAATTTTTTTTTAAAAAAATATTTTCGATGAGCCTCTAGAAAATATGTTTATATATATACTGTATATAATCAGAAACTTATTTGCGATGGTGATGTAGCCCATCGTAAAAAAATTATTTGCGATGGGCCCATTACAAATAATATTTTTTGCGAAGCTGTTTTCTGCCACAGGCTGTTTGCGACGGGACCTAGTCATAAAAACTTATTTGCGAAGGGATCCCATCACAAAATAAACCATATAAAATACCAAGAATTGTAGTTGCATGTGAAGGGTACAAATATCCATCAATGATGTCAGCCTCGTCCATCACCCAATTTAATTTTTTGGGAAGGATACAAATATATACCACTGATTATGTTGATATAACCCATGAATGAGACATCTATAAATTAGAACTCATTCTTCTTGTACATTGCGCAGATCTTCTTCTTTTGAAATTTTTATATCACATCACTCTAATTCTTATGATGATCCTCCTTGTTTTTATAGTACATTAGAATATCGTTTATAAATAATTCAAAAAAATTGTGAAGTTACTCTCTAAAGACTATATTCATCATGTACATGAAGATTTATTAATCATTAGTGATTCTAAAATAAGTTATTTTGATCTCATAATGCATATACCTCATATGAAAAGTTGTTTGGGGATATCTTCCATCATCACCTTAACATGGTAATATCCTGATAGTAGACATAACATGGATAAGTTTTATAATCCATGAAGTTGATCAAACATGTCATCAAATAATGGAAAAGTGTACATGTTCATTATAGTGATTTTTTAGTTCATCATAATCAATGAAAAAGCAAATTTACCCATTTTTTCTTGGCGGAGAGGACTAGTGCATCCCATGGTGAAGAACATTAGAATATAAAACCATTATCCAGAATATCTAATATTAGTACCTCTATCTCTTGAATCTTAAAAAACCATTCTATATAGAGTCATGGATATTGTCCATAACCCATGTATAAGATCAAAAGATATTTCAACATCAATTCTCCGAGGAAGACCGGGAAATTCCTCAAGAATCACATCAGCGAAATCCCTCACAATGTGCATGACTTCGATGATGGTTATTACCTTAGACACAGTCATCTATGAGTGATACGAATGGTCATAGTGTATTAATATCCTTGATTGATATTATAATTACCAAGAATAATCATCCTCCCACTTTCACTTGTATTGAATCAGGGGTTGATTCAACATATGGAGAGGGATTTCCCTCTCATGGAAATTAATGTATGATCTATACATTGAAATATGATCCATGGAAAAAATTATATCAAATTCTTCTATGGGATATATGATGAGTTTTATCATGAAATTCAATCAACCAATTGTTAAATGAGAGGATTTATATACATAGTATGAAATAATTTTTCTATTATTCATTTTCACTAACATCTATACTTCCATTCTCTATGGTGCTGTTTGGATTATTATTCTATACATTCAGGATATTAAAGATCATGTACAACTAGAATAAAAAAGTATGCTCAAAATTCTTCAATGAATAACTTTTATACATATCACCAGCTTTTTTTCAGGATTCTCATCAGTGGTGGTGATGGATAAATTCCTTATTTTATACCATGATGGTTTTTGTTTACCTCTAATTAACCATGTCTTTGGGCTCATGTTTGTAAATTATTCTCATTCCATAATATTGTTTCATTGAACAACATGTTGAGGGTCGACTAGATAATTCATTTTCTCTTTCACATTGAGGTTTTTATCATGTTAGAAATTATTATCCATGTTCATTTCTCTGCCACAAATATAACATTACATTAAAAACCTTAAGAAATTTACGAGGTTCATTATTCTACACATTTGACAAGAAGGTTGTGATAATCTCTTCACACCATTGTATTTATCCATTAGACCACCAGGATTTATGTCTACTTTCCACATCTTATCACCATGACACCCCTATGATTTAATGATCTATATCTCGAGTTTGATTAAATATCGAATAGTTTCTTCATAGCTATCAATGTCACGGATTACGAATTCTTTTTCTAGACTAGGCTTTATCCCACAAAAGAAGAATTAAAAATTACATTCTAGGATGATGAGAAAACGGGATGTGTACCATGAAAATATTATGATTTTTTATCATATGATTTGATTGATTTTTCTTCTTTTTCTTGATAGAAAGGAAGTCACTTTCCATCTTATGTGGGATGGTTCGATGAGTTTATTTATTAAAAATAATTTTATATAAATCTTTCTATTCCATATCCTCATTCTATTCCATAGGATTTATATTTTTTATGATTTTTCACCATTAATCAACTTAACCCTCCATACAATAAGTATAAAGAATAACTATAAATTATTCATAATATTGAAGGATGTAGATGATCTTCTGAATAGAGTTGATCCATTGTATATAGAATGAGGGATCAGATGATCCATTGAAAGTATTAGGCCTTTGTATCATGAATCCTCCATTTTCGGATTATTATTACATTGAAGGTGGGAATTCCCCTTGACCCACAATTATTTTACAAAACATGACTTAACAAAAAAAAATATCATAAAAAAGTTTTTTATTTCAACTCAAATCGGATTGGGAATCATATTTGGGAAGTCGTCACAATGATCTTTAGATCGGTTCTTATTCTGATTCCTCCAATTACACACCAGTAGATTGAATTGAATGAAAATTAGGCATGAGTATCTTAAATGGTTAAATATATATATGTGAATATAATGATATTAAATGGGTAATTTATAAATTACATTTTATGTCATTATCTTATGAATATATTGTATTCGATCGATGTTATGCACGATCTACTTCCTAACATATATTATAATGTTATTATTTTTTCACATAATAATGGTTCATATGAAGAATTTTAATTTTCCAAAGAATATCACTTGGGAGTGTCGGAACATAGGTGCAGAGAGGTCCGTTTTCATGCATAAGTTCTCATTCAAGTGTTTCTCAAAGCGATGTTTTCTAGTTTTTCCCCTAGATATCAATGCCATAGCCACCACAACTTGTTCGTATCCAATATGGATGTATATACATGATAGAAAACTAATTGTATAATCTAAATACTTTAGGGATTATTTTCTTATACGTAATATTATCACTATTTCTTTCACAAGGGTATTGTAATCATAATCCATAAAATAACTAAACTTATCCTCTAATACCATTAATAGCAACCACACTCTTTATTACAAATTTAAATATTATTTACTACATAAAAATTCACATAATAAAATCAAAATGATATATATGTATATTTTATTTTTGGATTAGGGCAATGATATAAAAAATTACAACATTAAATACATATATCTATTTAAAACGATTTTCATATGACCACAACTGTTTTTTGTATGAAGTATTTCATTGAATATTCAGAGGTCATACAAATGTAAATGGTGATATATATTTCCCATTAAGGGAATAATCATGGAATAACATGAGGAAAGAAATACACATTATTCAATAGGAATATCAATGGAGGTAAAAAAGAAACCTGAACATAAGGGAAAGATATATCATGATATTCTTAACATTGAAATATTGCTACAACATACAATATGATATTTTCATGAGAAGAGGCTATTTTAAACTAAATTATCATGACTAATCCCTAATTTAACAAGAATTATAATGAGTAAACACTAATTTCAAATGAATTTTTATAGGTAGTATCTCATTTCACATGGCACATCATTATACAAAACATCACCCAAAGCATTGGAGCACTATTAAGGAATAACATTCATAATCAATTCATTTCATGCATATATGTTTCATAGAGATCATATTACATGGAATCATTCAACCTCATAAGTTATTCCATAATCATGAAATATGGAATACATAAATCTATGTCCCCAATAAATATTTGCATGAGCATATTTGTAATACCCTTAACAAATTAATGGGTATGATATTCCATACATGATTATTTTGGAAGGGGAAATCAAGTTGAAATTTTGGAGGCATAACGATGTCAAATATATATTAAAAAAATCAGTTGATGAAAGATAAAGGGATATCTAATCCATTATACATTAAATGGATAGTAATGGGATCATGAAACATAACATATAAATATATTGAATGGAATTTAGTTGGAAAATATAAAATAAATTATTGAATGGAAATGAGAAGAGAGAAATCCCTTAGGAAATTACAGCATAGTAAAAGCATAATTAGTGGTCAAAATTAGGAGGAATAAATGAAACCTATTTATAATGATATCAAATTGAATGTTTTTAATTCATTATAAAAGGATGGAAAATTAACCAATAGAAATTAAAATGTTTAATTTCAAACAAGGTTCTTGAATTGAAAGGAAGGGGGAATGGTGAAGATCCCTTACAGAATTTTGGCTCAGTAATGGTTTAGGTAATGATCCTAAGAAGGGAGGATAAATTATAAATTCCTAAAATATAAAAATTTGGATATTAATTTAATGATTTAATATAAAATTAAATATAATAAATGGATATTAAAATGACTAGTCTCAATGAAGTTGCTTGAATTCCAAGGGGAGGAGAGGAATCCCTTACATGGATGTGTTATCACAATGGATTGGGGGAGGCATCATGGGATATTGGGGACACCATGGTATGAATAAATGGATTTGGGGGAAGAGGGTGGTGGAGCAGCAATGATCTTGAGTGAAGGGATATATGATCATGGGTAGGTTTATATAGGAAAGGAGGGGAATTTCATTAATATTTTGGTTTTAGAAATTACACAATAAAATATTCAAAACCACAAACCATACATTGGGGTTTTCCCAGAAGTTATTTAAAATAAGAGTGTTAAATATTTGTTTATATGGATCAGGTCCGATGATATATAAATATTTCACTTTTTTATGCAGACGTAAGTCACACATTTATTGAAATGATTTTAAAATCTCAAAAAATATTTTATATGTGTTGGAGGATTCAATAAGGATATATAAAATGAATCAAATAAAAATAGTATTAAATTATTTTAAAGGAAAAAATATATTTTTCCAAATATACCATTTATATTATTTTATTATATCACTATTGGGTCATTATGATGTTATAAAATGCATTATATATTTATACGATGTTTAATTTGTACCTAACAATTCAACATTCTCAGAAAATAATGAAAAAATAACCATTTGATATTTTCAATATCCAAATTAAAAAAATATATTCTTTTGATCTAAATAATTTTATTAATATAAGAATTTTAAATTTTTAGATAAAAACAGATATTAAATTAAAATTGAAGGGTTATGACAAAAATTGTTTTCAAACATTAATAAAAATTAAATATGAAAACATAAAAATTATACAATCATTATAATTAATAAAATTAATTTGAAAATAGTATTTTAATAAAATTTTATTTAATTAATAAATACATTAATTTATAAAAATATTTTCAGGAATTGAATTTGAATATTAAAAAAATATACAATTTGGCCTTTAAAAATAATTTACAAAGTAACAATAATCGAATGAAATTATATTCATTATTGAAATAATAGATAATGCACATAATATTTACTCTATGTTATTGTTACATATCACATTTTTACCTGAACATATTCTATTAATGTAAGTTGTGTAATGATTAGGATTTCATGGGGTTGTTCGGTGAACATGGTTTGGGTCATGATCTCGATAAGCATGAACTTCTTTTGTAAACAGTTTCTCTATTGCTTAATTTGATGGATCCCAACTTTGGAATAGTCTAGGGAAAAGACAAAAAAAATATACCACCCTCATAATCTCTGATAAATGGGAGTAATATTATATGATCCTATTTGTTGAGGTCATCCCTTCTACTGTCTATTCCATAAGGATTTGGTAAACCCCTTTATTGACAGTTGTAATGTTATTATTATTAAAAAATTACATTATCAACTGTAATGATAGTATATGGTCATATAAATACAATTGGAATTAATAAATTAAAAGGATTAATTTTTTTTCTATATCCATAAGATATTTAATTAAATTAAATATGATTTTATTCATAAATGTTTGGGTTGTTAAAATAATGGAATAATTCCCTTCGTGATCTGGGTTCACAAAATGTTCCCATCCTATATATAAAATTAGATATAAATTATTACCCAATTCATTGGAGGGATATATAATGTACATCCATTATGTAATGAAAATAGCATAGATGTGTGGCAAAATGTTATAAAACAAGCACCATATAATTAATAATGGCATGAATTGGGGTTTGTAATCATTTTTTCATATCATAACCTTTATTAAAGATTAATGATTTATAATGATTTTATAATTTCATTGTAGAATAACTAATTAATATTATCATTTTTCATATGAATTTGATCGTCGTATAACATGTAAAATAGAAATGGGGGTTTTAAGCATCATTCCATCTGAAATATAATCTATTTAGAGAGAAAATAATAAATGAATTTTCACATCATATCCCTTGTAAAGTGTATGTATCAGGAATAGATGACATATTAGATATGAAATGATTTTAATGGACAATATTGAAAATTTATTTATGATAAATAATTTTTATTTAAAATAATTTTTTTCAAAAAAAAAACAATAAAATATTTTAGAAATACTTTTCTTTGTAAATAAACTTGAAAATATATAATTGATGCTTGAAAATTAATTTATCAAATTTATGAAGGAAAATATCTTTTATAAAAAGAAAAGATTTTCAAATAGAGAACATTTTCCCAATTATTTTAATTGAAAATAATCCTAAAATATTTCAAACTAATCTTCAATGGAATGATTTTTATAGAGGATAATAGTGTGCTATTCCTGCACGTTAAATTATGATTCCATAATCATTTTTGGATAAAATAAAAATTGTAATTGTTTGGGAAAATGCATGAAAATTCCATTGATTTTATTAAAAGTAAAACATCCATAAATATGAATTTAAGAATTTATTTGTATATTGTGAAGTATAATTTGGATTATTTTTAAAAAAAATGTCTTAGAAGAAAAATGGGTTTTTGACAGCAAGGAGAAACAAATGCACTTTTTCATAAAAAATTATTTTGAAATATATTGTTTGTAAATAGAGGAAAATGAATAGAGAAATTTATTATCATGAAAAATACATAGAATAATAAAATTCAATAGTTTATTCATATATGGATCACTAAATTTTATCAGCATAAACATAATCCAAAATAATATAGATAAATGATGATCTTGTTACATTAACCCATTACCACATTATTAAATTTTAATTATATGACCCCTAAAAAAATATTATAAAATTAAACCTAAAACATAATGGGAACAATTAAATTATTGATATTATATGATAATTAAGATTTATATACACCTTATTTAAGAAGATATGTGCATAAGAATACATGTGTCTTAATGAACAAAAATTTAGATAAATATCCCTTACCTCAATTCTATACTTCCCTTGTACATGTTCAAAACTCTTGTATAATTAATATAATATTATAATAATTGTATTTCAAACCTATAATTATATATATATAATTCCATATATTATTTTATTATAAAATTTGTTACATATTTTTTTAGAATTCATTGCTAATGTCACATTTTTGGAAATAACTACATTGTTTTTCATGTTTGATTTGATTAGTTATTATTGGTCATCATACGTCGAACATGGTACCATTATATATAGAATTTAAAACATGAGAAAATTATCTTATATATTCAGTATATATGTTTTCAGTGTAATCCATAATATATATATATATATATTTATTTAAATACATCATTTATGGAGATGGTTGGTCATACATATACTTGAACATTGTTTCCATTTTATTGATGGACTGAAAGAATGAAAAGAAAAGAAAATATTATTATTATAGAATTTGTTTTGTGTAATATATATCATATATTTTCATTAATTTTGTCTTTATTATCTTCCAAGTATTACATGAATGAATCTCATCGCTTTGTAAGGAGGTGGTATATAGTTTTCATAGGAAACACTATCTTATTCTCATAGAATATTAAGTTCTATGTGATATGTTATATAATAAATCCATATGTATAATAATATAATAAATATGACATATGACCATTCAACCCATCATTATACATTTTTTTATGAGTGGTGTATGGGAAACTAATAAAATCAGTTTGTGTGGTGGTAGTTCTTCGTACAAATGAATAGTGGGTCTGTATCGTATATGATTGAATTAGATAATTTTTTAGTTAAATAAATTAATACAAAAAATATTGTAATAGTTAGGAAAATTTTTCTATTATATTATAATGTTTAAATTATAATTTAATTCGGCGGGTGAGGGCATAATATAAAACACTTGGTTAAGGGTGTGGCCTCTTCTTTAGTCAACTTCTATTAGTTTTCACCAAAATTATTATTTCGTTCCCTATTGTAAAAAATGATTATAGGATGGTATAATGTAATTAATAAAGTTATTTGGGTATGGAGTTTAAAAAAAGGGTTTTAGATGTTTAGACATGATTGGAGTAGGGGTGCCTTTTATAAGTGATGTTAGTGGCACACTTGAATTTTTGGAAAGGAAGTAGATGTACCTCCATTTATCATATGAAAAAATAATCAATAAAAGAATAAATATAGATAATATACGTGATAATAGAAAAATATTTCATGAAAACTTTTAATGAATAAGTTTTGTGTAATTTTTAACACTTATATTTGTAGTTTAACCCTTGGTAAATGTATTTTTACATTCACTATGTAAAATAAATTTGACTATTTTGAATATTTTTTATGGTAAAAATGTTATATGATCATGTTTTGAAATATATATTATGAATATTCAGAATAGTTAATCCAATTTTCATAATTCCACTCACATAAAGGGGATATTTTATATGAAATAAAACTTCCATACATGATGAGAAAGTTGTTTTTCAATGGGAAAATGTTCGAATTCTGATATGGTTTTTATATCAAAATATAATATAAAAAATATTCAATGAACTAAAATCAAATAAATGATATATTATTCAAAAAAATTTACTATAAAACCCAATTTGTTTTTTAAAAATATCATTATATATTCCAAAAATTGAAATTTATTTTTCAGTAAAACAAGAGATTTTTACATTTCATTAAAAAATAAATATTTTCATAATAATAAGAAAAACACTACCTAAATTAAATTATATATTATTATTTTGAAAATTATGTAATTTTTTTCAAATAATATTTTTAATATTTAAAAAAAAATTATTTATTCACAAAATTCAATAAAAGCATTTTTCTGAAAATAGTATTTTCGAAATACATTATTATTTTTTAAAAAATGATGCAATATTTATAAATAAGTATATGTATAATTCTATTATAATTAATATTTTATAATTATTTTTTATATTCATTACTCTATTGGTAATGGATGGGTTCTAATAGTCACATTTATATAAATAATAATTATAATATATCGTATTATTTTAAAATCTGAAGTTGGGTAATAAATTTTCCAAATACTGCATTGTGTGTAACAAAATTAATTGATGAAAGTCAATTTTTTGATAAAAAATAATTCTTAAAACATATGGTTTCATATTATACCCACTTAAAAATGATTTTCTCCTTATAAATTTTCCACTATAATACAAACAAATAAGGATAAATATGCCTAATATTATCCTCACATTCCCATATACTTTTTTCAAACACCTGGTTTACCCAAAAAACATTGACATGGAGGCTGATACTAATTCATAGAAATTCTCTAAATGATCTAGAATATCTAATGGAATTTTTTATATTAAAAATCATTCTCTTACAGTGTAACCTTTAACAATAATACATGTGAAGGGACAAGTACTAACTTCACCGTATGAGATATGTAGAACATTTCATGAACATGTGAGAGGATTGGTGGGATGCCAAATTTTAGGATATTATCCCCATATGATCTTCGGTATGAAATCAAATAATATAAATGGGGATTATTTTCCATTTATATCAAAATCTCATAATATATTTCATGGAAATTTTTTGAAATACCTTATCACTAACATCAAATTCTAGATCAGATTGAAAATTTACGGCAAATCATTTCTGCTAAATTTGAGTTGCCTTGAGGTGTTTATAAATGGATTTAAACTTATATGAAATTTCATTATCTAACTCAGATACTAATTGAATTTTGTTTCAATTTCATTCCAAAATGCTGGACCTTTACAATTCTTTCTGTAGTCGTCTTCATAAGGAGCCATATGAATTTTTGGGTGAAATCGATTGTTGTATAAAAACTCAAATGGAGGAATGTGTTTATCCTAACCACATTAAAAACCCTAGAACATGATATCAACATATCCTCATGGTTATGAATTGTTATCATATACTTACATTTTTTGTAATGATGATATGCGGTGAGGAAATTTCCCTCAGTATCATGAGCTTGTTGATGAATTCAACAGATATTAAACGTAGTCCTTATATTCTTATCAAGCACAAAAGAATGTGGTACACCATGAAACCATACCATATACATAAGTTATATTCCATATATATGATCCAGATACAATTTCTCTATTACAGTGATGATGTTTTTAGACATTCTATGAAAATAGACTACAATCCATAAAACATTATTCCCTTTAGAAATTTTTTTGAGTATGATGATAAAATTCCTGATAATGTTTTCTTATTTCCATTTTGGTATGGGTACTGTAGTTAACATCCCATTATACATTTTTATCTCAGACTTGAGTTTCTACATACCATTAACTATCAAATAAACACTATAATATATATCTTCATATCATCCCTCTTATAATACTATTTGAAATGTCTATACATATTCATACTTATAGGTAAAATAAATAATGAAGAACTATGATCTTACTCAAAAAAAAACATTTTTCTAATCTGTAATGGAAGGAACACAAACAAGATTTATAAAACTTATCATTTCATCAGGATCAAGGTTTTACATAGGAACAATTCTATCCTTCTTTTTCACCTCCAAAACATCCATAAATGCCTCATTAATCATCACAGTGATAGATGGTTGAAACTCAATTGACTAGAATATGATTTCTACAATTAATTTGGAATTTCCAAATATATATTTTGAAAATCTAGTAAAATTAAATAATTTGTTTCCATGTATTGGATATTCATCCACCTGTTTTTTCCTATGGTATTAATTTTTTTTGTAGTCATATTCCTAATCAGCTTCAGCCATCTTCTCTAGTAAATATTAAAATCAATTTTTTTTGAATATATACATTAAAATTATGTTATTGGTATATGTATAAAAAACTTTCTATAAGTATAGGTCATCTTATATTTAATAATGAAATTACCACAGGTAAATCCAAATAAAGGGTTGGGTAATTTTTATCATTGACCTTCAATTACTGCAAGGAATATGCCTTTACCATGAATGTTTTCATGTTAATTCATCCCCATACCTTCATGCATGATACTATATATATTACAAACCCTTAACCACTAATGTGTAATGTAATCATAGGTCCACTGAGTAATCATCTCAATAATTCATTGAAATTTTCATCAAATTTTTCAATCCAAAGGATCTTGTCTCCCTTCAATGCAAACATAGTGAGTGGATTAGATAGTAATGAGACATTTTACAAAAAATGTCTATATATTCTAGCTAATACAAGTAAAATATTTATATCAATTACATTGGTAGGCCTATTCTAATATTCAATATCAACCATCATTGATGGATCTACTAAAATACCCTCTTTTAAAATTATATGGCTCAAAAAACAAATACATTTGTAGCCAAAATTCACAATTTATAATTTTTTTTATAGTTTCTACTTAGTATATTTAGTTAAATTCATTGGTATCCTTCATTAATTTCATTATTTATTTTAGAAATAAAAATATCATCTCTAAATACTAACACAATGTTATCCTGGAAATCTTCAGAGACTCAATTCATTAAATCCATGAATATAGAAGAGCTTTAGACTGATTGAGCGACATTAATATTTATTCATAGTGTGAATACCTTGTATGAAATGATTCCCCTGTTATATCCTCATTTATACCATCAGTTAATTATATCCAAAAATAGGGTCAACCATAAAAATTTATTGTTGTCTAACCTATTGATAAAATAAATCATAAATATAGTGTAGAGGATACATGTTCTTTATAGTGATCTTTTTGAGTTAATGATAATAAATGAAGAGTCCATAGATAAATATGTATTTTTATCAAAAAAATGTAGAACCCTAAACTGCAACCCATGGAATAATGGATCCATTATTAAGGTTATCCTAGAGTACATTTCAACTATTTAGACTAAATATGGGTTATTGTGTACAGAGTCATTGAAATATGTGTGGCACCATGTTTGAGTTCTATACACAACTAAACATCTTTATTAAGTGGAGGATAATGACACTTTTATGTAAATACATAATAACATTACTACACAATAGTAATATAAATATTTTCATGATTCTATATAACCATATATGATAGTAATATTTTTTGAATGGTAATCAATACCCATACAATGGATGTCACATCCATAAGATGTTAAAATATATTTTTTTCACTGATATAAGATCATAGGTTGGTTTGGAATATCAAATGTGACTTCGATTCCTCAAAAATAGATTTGGTATTTACATAGTGAAATTTAATTAGTTCCAAATATAACATCAAAATCAATTAGAAGATAAATTATTATATTTATACTAACACCATTATAACAATCTATAAATGAAGAAGAATCAAAGACTTGTGACATGATCATAAGAACATTAGTTGTTTTCAATACAAATTATATGTCTAATCATTTGGTTGGAATCTTAAGGAACTTTAGATTTCTTTTGATATGATATAATCTATGTATCTAGATTCAAATATGTCATTATCATTTCTATATTGGATTATATGTCTTCCTTTTTCTTTTTTGTTTCGACACCCATAGTCAAAAATATTGATCCCTTCAGATTTTCGTTTATCAATTGTATAACGAGGCCAATAAAATCAATCAAAAACAACAAGGTTTAGTTTTAAGAACTAGATAGAATAATTCCAATACTCCATGATTTATAAAAATTGAATACTGGGTAGTGCATTCAGTGGAGATTTCTCCCTATTTTCATCATTAACTAAATTTTTACCATCACTTCACCCTTCAATATCCCATTGAACTCCCCATCTATACATATAAAATTACTAGATTCATTACAAAAATTTCAACTATGTTTTTTCCCGCATATTGATAAATAAGGAAATATAATCTTCATCATTCCATGGTTTATTGATTTTCTTTAAATTCAATTTTTCTCATCTTATCAAAATCATGAGATTGATATGTAACTCCAACCACCATTTCCACCATCATATCAAATCATAAAATATATTCATATATACTATAGTATTTTTGTATAACATCTATTAGATAATTATTTTTAGGATAATAAATCATCAATCAACCCTACATTCATTTTGGATAAAAATACCACGAACATACCTCTAATGTAATTTAAATTTTTCCTAGTATGTTACAATATATTCACCATTATTTTTCATTATCGTAGGAAACTTCATCTAGATATTAGTATTAATAATACAAGTAAATTACTTATGTAAAATAAGTTCATGAACTCATCTCAATCCATGGAATTTATTACATCATGTTACCATGTATTTTTTGTGAGATTCCATCATTGATCGGATTTCCCTTAAAAATGACACATAGCCAAAATGGGTTTTTCTTGTTCTGCACACTAGAGAATGGAAAATATATTATCAACGTTATTTATCCATTTCAAAATAACTATTATTTTAATGAATTCAATGAAGTATGGTGGAAGACTCTTCATTAAGGACTCAATAAAACATTGTTCCCACAATTTATCATTTGATTATTCCATATGATTTGTGGCATGAGAAAGTTATGTTTTACATTATATAATATTTTACATTCTATATCCCATAACCATTGACTACTTAGGAGGAAAATATTTTTACTTTCAATAACACATATAATTTATATATTTACCTTGGGATATATATATTTACAAAAAAATGTATTTTTTTAGAAACAACAATCATAGGGGAAACCATATAATATTAAAAATTCACTTATAAGATGTCTAAATCATGAGAGTTTATTGATAATCGTTAAAAACCTAGGATTATACTACACCAGACATAGTCATCACCAATTTAAATCATTAGCAACCATTTATAAAGAGTTTGTGAATCTTCAAAGCATATCACTTGGGTGTGTCAAACCAGGAGTGTAATAGGGCCTACTATCATGAATTATGTGACTATAAAGTCCATAAAAATCCATATTTTCTTAATATATTATTCCATGTTACCTCTATTCCAGATACACATGAACTTGTTATATCAATTGATAGATATAGTTTCATTTAAACCACTCACTATATCAATTACCAAATCTCCATGAATTTTTCCAATACAATGGCTCATCATTCTACATGTCCTCATACATATCCTTTGTGTTCTCACTACAATGTTATCATCCAAATTTATAAATATGAACTCAACATATCCTCTAAAACAAACTATAAAGACATGGAATATTTATTCCTAGATATAAATTATTTTTATTACTATTTATTACACTATTCAAAAAATAGTTTAGGTTCGTAAGGGTATAATTCCTTTGAAAATAGGGAATCATAATAAACATGATCATATGTGAAAGAAATCATCTATGACTAATTTCTTCATAACTATATCCCTTCATTGTCATTTCATTCATAATGAATTTCTCCATTACCATTGGAATGAAAATATATGAAAGTTTGTGATTATATTCTAAATAAGGGAAAACAAGGGTGGCATTTAAGCGTAATGTAAGGGTAACAGTATGAGATGTAACATATAGACTGAGATTTCACTAAAATTGTGATTTGAGCTGGTGGGTCACTACACATTAGGAATTCCTCCCCATATTTTATAGTCTATCGACTAGCTAAGAGGGCCTAGTAGGTGATATTGGTGACACTATGACCTCATATTTGAGTCAGAAAAAGATAGAGAACAACTATGTATTATACACGGAGTAATGCAAACAGAGTGAAGAAGCAGAAAAAGGATGAAATATATCATGATGAAATAGTGAATTTCTAGAAAATTCCAAATATCTATGCAATAAAAATGACATTGGTAAACAATTGGGATGACCATACAAATACTAGAGTACAAAAGAAACAAAAAGTAAATGTTCAGGGTTCTACAACTAACTTCATGCCCGATCACATACCTACTCTCTAAAAACTGTTGAAATATATAATCCTAATTTTAAGAACCACTCGAGTAACTCCTCTTGATCATGTAACATTGGGCCTCATCCCTATCCACCATTTAACCAATCATAACCATGAAAAGTATACATGAGTTCTATACGTACATAGAGATTAATGTGTAGCGGTGAAAACGAATCTATGTAGGACACCCTGACAAGAAACTGATACCTACAATTCAATATTTAAATGAAGAGAAACATGTTCAGCCTAGATGAAGCACAACCAAAATGTAATTAAAACCACATGTCTAACCACAATCGATCCTAGTGTATATAATCCTCGTAAACTAGATGATTCCACCATTGATGTCCATAACTATATATTAACACATGTATAGAACAATACATATAAATATATACATAGATATGAATATTAATTAGTATCTAAATCATTAACATGAAACCAAATTAGTTGTTGAACTACGAGTCCGTAATCCGAACCAACTAGACATCCTCTACAAGGTCATTGAGATGGATGTTGTGCCACTTAAGTTGTGTACCATGAATTCGATCTTTGGATCGAAAATCCCATTAACATTTACCATCATTTTCTAAAGTAGGAAAATTTTCTAAGATAAGTATGTAACCATAGGACGATAAATATCCTACCCTAGGTTCTCATGTACTCAAATTGGGTCACCAAAACAAGGATACCATATACTAATAGTTAGTCTTGTAAAAATGGTTTTTGAAGTGACCATCTAGATATATGAGGAGGCGCCACACTACCCCTCGAATCATGTAACTAGTGGATAAGATCATATACATTCTGACCATAGAACATCCATCCAAATAGACCATCCAATCACTCATGGAATTGAATTCATTAGAACTCTAAGCCCATACAATCACTTTGGTAACTAATGTTATAACCCATCGAGTTCATCGAAGGAAGCCCTCTATATGATCCATACATCAGTCATGGTATAACAATAATTATCTACTGATACCCACCAAGGAATCACATAATTGGATACAAGTATCTCTCAAGGCATAATCACACTACACCATTGAGTACATCCCTAGCATCCCTCGACTAGATTTATTTTTCACTCAATATATACAAGTCTTCAATCCACTAATACTATCATAGAATCCCTCAAAAGATTCCATGATGCACTAATGTATTAATTAAAAAACCAATTTGTCTATCCAAGAAATTCCTCAACTAGATCCACTTATCAATCAGTTTGGAATAACCAACCCACTAAGCCCATTAATGGCATCTGTGAACTAGATTCAAGTGTCACATAGTGTATCATATCCAACCATTGAGCCTGTAATTTGAATCCCTCATTGTATCTAGGTATCAATATATATTTATTATTAATAAAACATATAGATATAAATCAATATCCTAATGTGCTCATCCTAGGCATCTCAAATATGGGAATCTATGTATCTGTCAAGGAGAAAAAACAATTAAGGGTCGATAACCAGATACATTGAATAACCATTGGATATCCCAGAAAAATATTTGTGTGTATATATATATATAACTACTCTCAAAAGATAACTCCTTGATAATACCTTAGTGTATAAAAATAATAACATAATTAAAATGACCCGGATGATAGATTCTAGGAATCCATGAATGATTATCCCAAATTAGAAAAATAGATCCCATTGGGAAAATATGGAATCCTAACAGAAGAAAGACACCTAAAGATAGGCTCAACAACCACCAACCTGGAGGAACCTTGGTTATCCAACGATGCATTATTAATAACCATGTAATTATATATAAAAAAGACTGAGGGTATCCCAAATTCCCAACCCAACGATCTACCAATAGACTCTCATGGTTACCTATTCAGCATGGGTTTTTTGTGACACCTGAACACTGACTCTACCAAAAACCATCATAACATCTCTGGATAACTCAATTAATGGAAACCATTGAGTACCTAATGTCAAACACTAAGAGAAATCATAATCAGGATCACATAGGCAATCACATTTGAAGGAATCATACATGGGATCCTTAGCTATAATGGTTAGGGGATTCCTACTTGGGATCCTCATACGTTACAAAGATATATAGATCCTTTAGAGGATTCCATTGATTGAAATTTACGTAAAGGAATATTTTAGGGGATCCATAAAAGAAACATGTATCATGACCTTAGAGACATCACTCTAGAATAGAATGACTCAAAAGGGAATCGTCTTTAATGAATAGTTCTAGGTAAATAGATCCAAACTAATTTCATATCAACTAGTTATGTCCAAAAACTCATCCTATCATTCACACCAACTCTCACTCTACGGTGAGAACATAATTCAATAACTGGAGAAAAAACATAAACCTTATGATAGAAACCCCAAAACACACATTAGAATACCTCATAACAATCCATGGGTTCCACTATAATGATCTATCTGAAAACTACTCATAATGGACTACTGTTGGGTCCAAAAGTGGCACCGGGGAAATAAAAAATTAAAACTATCAAAGGGCTGAGTAGAGGTAGCACCGATCATGTATACTCAATACATGATGTGTAATACCATAATGGTAGATAGGTGTATACTCCCTCTAACTTGGGAATGTTGAATATGAATTTACATGGTGTGTGAATGGGGTACATGGTGTGTGCCCAGAATGCAGTACATGCATGTTTCCTGATGTAAGAAAATGATTTTTAACATATGTATGAATCCTTTAATTTTCAATATAAATATTTATTTTTGACCTAAATCGGATGCCTAATGAGTTATTAATTGTTCAAAGGGTGTCTAGGGATTTTTCTGATCCCAGATCCCATTCCATTGGGGAATAAAGATCATACGAACGGTTTAGAATAAACAGTGAAGATTTTGTTTTTCATGACAGTCGCACCATTCATTGATGGTGAACGTCCAGGTATAATAACTAGGAGAATGACCCTATTTACCAGGAAACCATGAATGTATGGAGAAAGGTTTGTTAAAATCATGTGGAGGAAAAAATATTGGGCAGAGCCGTTCCACACAGGTATCACATGGTTTGATAGACCGTGCCGAGAAACTGTGCAAAGCTATTTTTAATGGTATATTTCTAGTTTTCCCATAATGATCTATTAATCCTCCTCCATAATAATAATATTAGAACATCTATGTTATTCCTCCATTTTTAACATTTTTAACTTTTTTAAGTCCACATCTAGGGATCAAGAGATATCCTTCGTCCGACATCTGACTGAGCATCCTTTTGTCGTGTTGTATGTGCAACGGTAAGTACTCGACTCCCATTTATCCATTCTTCATCAATTTCACTATTAACCTATATATGTCCATGAGTGATTTTTCACCTTTTCATAGATATAATCCAATCGGTGGGAAATCAAGGACCAATACTAGTGAAGAACGATCGTACAACTCTAAGGTAGGTGGTCTATAACCAATCCTTCATGATTGTTGTTTTTTGAGTGTTTTTGTAGGGCCCACCAGATTTTTTGGGAATTGTTAACTATATTTACATACCATGATAATATGGTTTAGTATTGAATGGTTATGATCATTAAAATATGTGATTAGATGTTAGTGGATACACCAAAAACTTAATCCACCTCATGTCGAAGTTTATTTCATTAATGGGGTTATAGTGTTCTAACAACATTGAGCCACTATTCTGGCTACCTTTTCTTGACCCATCTAAATTAGAGTATTAATATCATAAGTTGATTTTTTTACAGAGAAATTCACTATGGAATGTATCATGGAAGCTCACTGCAAGACCTTCCTTCGGTACATTCTATCAAATGGTTATTAAACATGAAAAGTGAAATGTGAAATGGAATGTATACTAAGTATAAAAATTGGCCTTATTAAAAGAGAATGAATAATGGTTATATGTCTGTAGAACACCTTTACATATTGATTTAAGTTAGAAGAGTAAACATCTATAATTGAATATGCCTTAATGTAAATATATGATTTTATTACATTGTTGAAACATTTCGTGGCCTATCAACACTAATGGAAGACATTCCTTAGAACAATAAATACATGGTTTCAACTCTACATGAAATATTAACACAAAGGTAAGGAAACACAAGAACCAAATGAATTAACTACCTTTTGAAAATATCAAATAGGAATGGACTGACTGGATCCCACCTTATATTCTTTGAGGAGAATACATTCGGTCTCAGGAACCCCATTTATATTCAACGATATAGTTTCCTCAGTTTGAAACCTACCTAGACTCTGATTCTTGTCTATTCCTCGGATTATTTATATACAAATGTATGTTAATTTCCATTAAAACATGATAGTGTAGATACAATCATAAGATCCAACATTGACTAGTATGTGCCATTGTGAAAGCCCATATGGCCTTATCTTTGAATATCCCCATTTTACCTATGTAGAACACCTTAGACTCAGAAGGTACATTATTGTGAAATTATTTGTATTACGTTCAATGGATTACAATAACATCCCTTAGCTAGACTCAGATACTACTGAGTTATCATTCCAGGAGATTTACATTACCTTGGTTATTACCCTAGTCCTCCATCACTAGATATCATTTCAATTTTCCTTGTTATGTTATAGGACCATCACTAATTAAAATATTGTGAGGTGATGTAAGTGATAGATATTCCTCACCTATCCTATTAATAAAATCACAATTGATTAATTATTGAATTAGTTACATGGTCAAACACCATACAATGGGGGGAAGAAGGTATTTGGTTATTTATTTATATTATACTACTTGTTTTACTTACATATTCTTTCCATCACACTATTATATTCCACTAAATGGGATATTTGTTATGGACACCATTGGTGGTGGCCAACTATGATTTATCTCACTCACTCTGTGGGTGTATTTTGGTACACTATGTAGATTAAATTATCTCAAGCATTGAGAAAGGGAAGAAAACTTCTTCCAATACATTATTGTGTGTTAATATAATGGAGATCCATAGGAGATCATTGAGTTAGTTCTCAGGATTCCTGTAGTAGTATTTGTTTTCCATTACATTTTGGAACATGTTAGACATGCTGTCTTGAATCCATTTTTTCTAGTTTTCTAGTAACATGAAATTACATCACCATTATTCAAGTGGATTTAGTTTTAATTGATCTTGTTTATCTATTGCATCAGTTTTCATTGATTTTTTATTTATATAACTAATATTGAATCAAATGTTTACTATTTATTTATATTCCTTCCACTATGATATGCTCTGATAATTAGGGTCTAGTCTTTCTACAGACACCCTAGGCCCTCCCTCCTAGCCGGCAACCTAAGGGTATCAGGAAGTTGGGCTTGAGGCCATATGGACCACCAGGATAGGGGAACCCCTTTAGTGGCATCTAGTTTTGGGTCATCAAAAAGATGTATTAGAGGTGGTTTCTTTTCATTCATTACTATTTTTAGAAAAATGATTGCTGAATAAGAATGGTTGGGACATGATCATATTCCATGATTGGGTATCACAAACTCATGTTCAGGGTAAAAACCAATTTACCCAAAATAGAATTGAAAATATACATTTTCTAATTATAATTGATATTATTTTACCATTGGGTGACACAAATATTTTGTGATGTTGTAGACTATTTCTCCATTTGAGGGTCTTATTACATCGTTTGCATAATGAAATGAGGGCAAGGTTCATTTTATCTGGTACCATTATAGGCACCTAAAATTATCCTATCATGAATATTGGCATAAAATTTAGGTGAATCTCACTACTTTTCTTTACATAATATGATTGTATTTTCTAGCTGATGTTGTTATAGTTTCTTGTACATGTATTACATTCAAATCTATTGAGTGAATTCCTATCTCAATTCATGAGGTTTATGGGCCCTCATGGGTTGGGATGGGTAATTTACCGTGTCAAGCCATTCGGTTGTAATGAAATGGGTTTCGTTTCTTGTGATTGGTTTATAAGAAGTGATTCATCTCAAATGGATATCCATTATTATGTGAATCATGAAATATAAAATTAATTGTTTGCACATACGTATTCTACCTTTTCATATTTATGAATTGTAATGGAGTGGAACTGGAAATTAATTTCAATGCAACCTAAAACATATAATTTACATATTATCAATACATAGTCCTCTATGTAGGTAGTTGGGGTATTATTCCTTGGGTACTGAGTTTTCATACATTCAGCTTCTGTTAGTGATGATATCACATTATTTATAATAATTTTCTAAGGTGTCGACATGGACTTGAAAGACCAATTCCACCATGAAATCCTCATATTGTTAGTTAGGAGGGTGGTGACGACCATGATCCTAACATGGGGGCCCCGTGCCACATTCGTACTTCTAGGAGTTCCAGATGAGGAACTACAATATGTACATAATCCATGAACTGATTCCAATGTACATGATAGTTTCCTACTCTGATGTAGTCAATTCATGGCACTCCATGTGTTTCACCTATGATGGTTGATCTGGGCCATGGGTTCCAACGACAGGATCCTTTTACTTTTTCAAGCGATGAACATTTCCAGGCTGCTGAGTCATGGATTGAGGCCATTATGTCTATCCTAGAAAATCTAGAAATACCTCCCGAGTGGAGAGTCATGATTTCTAGTTACATGCTCTGGGATTTTTCCAAGCATTTGTGGGATTTCATTACCCAGTCCGGTCATCCACAAAGTATGTTATGGGTTGACATATAGACTACCATCTATGATCAGTCACAATGAGATGATAGAGACAGAGAGTTCAAGCTTCTTGAGCCGGGTTCTGTGTATGTTATGTAATATTTAGAGTGTTTCACTTACTTACAACTCTTTTCACTGATTCTTTCTGGTGATGAGCATTCACGTGCATGGAATTTTTAGGATGTGCTAATGTATTCCATCTGATCTTTGGTGATTGTCTATATTTATCATACCTTATTTTTAATAGGTGATCATGCCCTTATCACTATGTGTATCCTGAGGTATATTGCATGTACCCGTTTCAATGGATTAGTGTTGTGTTTGCCTAGGAGTTCTTCTGGTGGAAGGAAAGTGTCAAATTAGTTTTTTTGTTAGGGATGCGGTAGCCAGACTATCCCATTTTATAGATCTATAGTTTGAAATCATTGTGGATGGTAAGGGAATAATAATCTCTAATTTAATAGAGACCATATGGAATGTATGGCTTGTTCCTGTATGGGTCATATTCAATGCTTTTGCAGGAACATTCCACCATAATTGAGTGAAAAGTGGTCAATTTCATCTATACCTTTAGAAGCATGTTCTTTTGAACCACATAAGGTGGGGAGTGGGAGTTACACCGATATGTCTGGCCAAGGAGGAGGTTTTGGCCGTAGTTTTTTTATCTCTTATCACGAGAAGAAGTAGTAGAGAAGTCATAATCATGGTAGTCCATAAATTGCACATGTTCACGGATCAGGTTATTTGCATGCCTTACGGCCGCAACCTGATGATAAGTCCATGTGACCATCAACACTACGTGGTACTATTTACTAGCCTCCACTATTTTCTCTTTATTTTTTGATATTGGTGCTTCAAACACTATTATTTTTGCATCTATTGTGGAATGTCTTAGAGAAGACAGAAAATAACACTATTGTGTAATGACCCTCGATACAACATTGGGAATACAGATGGAGGTTGTATACAATTGTAGTGACAATCCTCTTGGGGTTGGAAGTTACCCTTTCTTGTGTAATCTCATTATTCATGTGAAAAAGGGAAATGTTGTCATTCCTGAGATGAACTGTTTAGTTCACTATCACTCATTTGTAGACTGGTATCACTGCATGGTTTCTTTTACATCACTTGAAGGCAACAGTTTTCTTTTCAAATTTTGGAGGGATGTCCATGTTGGGAATTCTAGACTGAATCATTATGTGCTAGGTGGAGTGACCACCCAAATTGAAACCCTTTTCATGGAAGATAAGGGTTTGCATCAAACTGATATCTCTCCTGTAGTTGATAATTTCAGGGATTTTTTTTCAAGATTATATTTATGTCTTATCTCCTAAGACAAAGGTAGTGTTTAAAATGGAACTTGTTCTAGGAGCTGCACCAGTCTCCATTCCTCCATAAATTATAACAACTAATAATCATTAGGATATCCAATATCATATAGAGGACATAGATTCCAAAGGATTTATATGGAGATGTGCATTTTCATGGGGTTGACCCATGTTTTTCTCTGTGAAAGTGGTTAGAATCCTTTGTTTGGGCATGGATTATAGAAGGATGAACCAACATAGAGTCAAGAATCAATACCCACATCCTTGAATACATGATATATTTTACAAGCTCTGAAGAGAAAAGTCATTCTCCAAAATTGACATATGTTGAGGTTATCATAAGGTGAGATTCACACCATTATACTTACCCCATACAATATTTCGTACTAGGTATGATTTGTATGAGTATCAAGTTAGGCCATTTACTCTTACAAAAGTTCCTTATGTTTTTATGGATTATATGAATAGGGTTTTACATCCCTGTTTGGACTCTTTTGTAGTGCCCTTTGTGAAATTCATCTTGGTCTATTCACGCACTCGTAACGACCATGGAAAAAAAATTAGATCGTTTTATGTACACCGAGAGAGCATCATCATTATGCCAATCACGATAAATGCGACTTCTTTATCGGAAAGGTCCACTTCACTAATCATATTATTTCATGATTATGAGTATTTGTTGACACTAAAAGGTTAAAGGTGTAGTCTCCTAAGATCATCATAATAACGTGTTTGATATCAAAAGTTTCTCAGGAGTCATTCCATATTTCATGCATTTCATCCAAGAATTTTATCATCCAAAAGAACCACTTTCATGTCTTAAAAAGAACAGTTTCAAATTCACATGGTTATGAGCATGTGAGAAATCGTTTCAAGAGCTGAAAGGGAGGCTTGTCTCAATGCCAATTTTAATTCCTCAAGAAAAATGTAAAGGTTATATTGTCTTATGTGAAGCATCAATCATTGGCCTAGGAGAAGTGTTGATGTTGGAAGAAAAATTCATTGCATACAAATATTTTTATTTGAGGCCTCATTAGAGAAATTACATGACACACGACCTTGAGCTAGCAGCAGTTGTCCATGACATACATTTCTGGGGACATTATCTCTTGGGTGAGTGCATTATAGTGTATACAAATCCTAAGATCCTCAAGTATTTCTTCTGACCTCATGACATGAACCTCTGTCAGTGAATATGGATAAAAAATCTACAATCCTTTGATTTTGAGTTTTCCTATATTCATGTAAACGAAAATGTGGTTGTAGATGCACTATGTCCGAAAATGAAAATGCAATCCGTACAAAAATCCACTAATTAATTGAAGTTAATGTCCATATTTTATAAGATTTATATATAATTTAATGAGAGTCACAAGAATTAATACCTCTCGGCCTTAATAGTTACCTCTTCCCTACTTGAAAAGGTTCAGAGTAGACAATTTTCATATCCTATAGGTTTGGTTATACATGAGGATATATCTAGAAATAATCCACCTCCTGATTGGTCTGAGGATAGATACAACATCATGCATCTACGTGGATGTATCTTGGTAGTTTCATATGTGAGAGAGGAGTTGATGAAGGAGTCCAACAATTATTAGTGGAAAGTTCATCTAGGAATATCAAAAACGTATTATGATGTGTGACATAAATATAGTTGTACTAGGATGAAACATTATATTACAGTTTTCATCACTTTGTGTGCCACCTATTAGCGGGTGAAGGAGGAGCACTAGAGACCATCGGGCTTGTTACAACCAATTACAGTCCCAGAATGGAAATTGGATGATGGTACTATCGATTTCATAGTCGACAGACAAAGGTCACCAAAGGGTAGAGATTCTATATGGGTAGTAATTGAATTATTAATGAAATCATCCCACTTCATTCCTATTTAGGAATCATTCTTATTTGATGAGCAATGAATAATGAACATTTTTGAGTTCATATGACTGGACGGGGTTCCACGTACTATCATATCAGATAAGGATGTGCATTTCACTTCATTGTTCTAGAAAGGTTTGCAGAATGATATGGGGACTCAGGTTATTATAAAAATAACTTTTCCATCCTTCATCAAATGGGCAATCATAATTGACATTAAATGTTTAAGATGATATGCTCTGAGCATGCATCCATGATTTTGGATGTTCTTGCGAAAATCATATCCCACTCATTGAGTTCCCCTATAAAAAACAATTATTATGTCATTATCCAAATAGATTATTTTGAGGCCTTATATTCTAGGCCATTCCACTCAACCTTATGCGAGATAGAGGTATGTGAGATTGTTGTACTAGGTCTTCATCTTGTTTAAGAGACAACATATCATGTTCAGCTGATCAGGAAGCATATGAATACTACATTTTATAGAAGAAAGTATTATGTCGATCATCATAAATGATATTTGGACTTAGATTTTGGGGATTTTTTTCTTCAGATATCACTAATGATTTGGCATATATGGTAACATATACAGGGAATGTTGTCACCCCATTACATCGGGTCGTTTGAAATTCTAGAGACAGTCGGGCTGGTAGCCTATCAGATGTTACTACGATAGCGGTATCATGCCATGAACAACAACATCAATGTCTCACAACTTCTCCAATACCATGTTGATCAATCTCATACCTTTGATCATGATGATATATAGTAAAAAGTCGATGCTACCTTTGAGGAATATCTATTATGCATCATTGACCGAAGAAAAAAAGTAAATCTGAGGCATGTAAGTCCCTATAACATGGGTTATATAGTAGCCTGACTGATTACAATATGAGTCATGGGAGACATAAGCTGATGTATGTGCTCAGTAGCCTTCTCTATTCTCAGATAGTGTTTCCTTACCCATCGAAGGAGAACTCGAGGGTAGTATTCTTTTATGGGGGGATGAAAGTAATAACCTAATTTTTCACTAATGTCTGTATCTATTACTTTTTAGTATAAATCTATACATTGGACCAAAATTTGACGTGTAATGAGTTGGTAATGGTGTTGCGGGTTTCTAGGGCTTGTTCGATTCACAGAACCCATTAATTTGGAGAAAACAAACCTTGCACACAGTTAAGAATTAAAAGTATGGATGAGATTTATTCGTACATAGTAAATATTCATGTTTGGCACACGGTCAAGCAACACAACCATTAAAACAATGTTTTTCCCTGGTATCTATGCATGGATGGAACACAATTTGATCAAACCGTATAGATGTATACTTCTCGGGCAGAGATGTTTTACATGGTTTGTGCATGGTTAGACAAACAGTACAGACAAATAAGGAACAATATATTTTTCCTAGTAAATTACATGTTTTCCTTTAATGATTTATTAATCCTCCTCCTTCCTCCTAATCTAAGAACATTCATGTTTATTTTCATGTTTAACTTTTTATAGATGTTTGAATGCCAAATCTAGGAATCAAGAGATATATTTCATTTTTCATCTGATCAAGATTCCTTTTTTCATATTGGATTAACAAACGTTAGTACATGGGTCCCCATTATCTGTTCTTCTTATCTGTCACTCATGACCAAGTTATATCTATGTGCTAATTTTTCACGTTTTCTTATGTCTACTTTGATTCGAGGAAAATAATGTGATGATACTAGAGGAGTAGGATCGTACAACCCTGTAGGTGGGTGTTATATAACTAATCCTTAATGTTCTTTGTTTCTAAAATGTTCATGTGGGGCCCAACGATTTCATTGGGATCCATTACATTAATTTTTATTCCATGACTATACCTGTGAGAATCATCTGGTTTCTCTCTCTCAACAAATATGTTATTATTTGTTTGTGGATACACCCACAACTCAATCTGCCTCATGTCAAAGGTTTTTCCATAATTGGGATTTTAGTATACCATCACATTTGGTCCAATGTTCAGGTTTTCCTCCGTATAACCATTCTATAGGTGAGTATTATTATCATAGATGGTTTTGTTTACTTTAAAATGCATATTGGCATGTACAATGTATGGTCACCACTTGACCCTCCAAAGGTATGCACTTCCATCTAGTTATTAAATGTGAAAATTGAAATGTGAAATGGAAAGTATATAATTATATATCATGGCCTTACTATAAGAGTTTGAATAATGGTTACATGTCTGTAGCTTCCCATTCCATGTTGATGGGTGGTAGTGGAGTAAACCTAAATAATTGAGTATGACTTAATAGATAAGTATGCCTTGATTAATTAGGGTCTCAGGAACACTATTCTGGTTCAATGATAATGTCTTCTAATGTTTATACCCAACTAGAATGCATTTCTTGTCTATTCCTAGGATTCTTGCTATATTGCCATCTGATCCATTTTATTATTACATTATACATGAAAATAAACTACATGAATCATGCATTTTAAAGTAATCACAATGGTAAATGAACATACAGAACTGTCATTGCATAGCCTCACTTTACCTAGGTTGATCATCTTGGACTCTGTTGACACCTTATTGTGGAATTCCAAGGATTAAACTCTTAACACATTGCGAGAATCATATACTACTATGATAGATTTCCATATGATTTAAGTTACCATGGTTATTATGTTGGAATTCTGTCACTAGATAACATTTTAGGATGTCTTGTTACAACATGGGACTTCATTACTTATACTATCATGAGGTGATGAATGTTTTAGCAATGCCACATGTGACCTTTAATAATTAAATGGTAATTTATTAATTAATGAACTAGTTAAATGTTTAGACGCGGGCTGAGAGATGAAGCAGGTACATGGTTATTTAGTTATATGCGACTACTTGCTTTACATACATATGCATACCTACACACTGTTATATTATATTACAGAATACGGGTGTTATAAACACTATTGGAGGTGGCCCACTTTGATTTATCTCACAACCTCTCTAAGTACTATTTGGTATCCATGATATATTACATAGTAGTTGGTATTGACCAAATGAATCATAAAGCTTCCAATACTAGATTTTGTCTTGATTGAATGGATATTTATAGTAAATGAATGTGTTAGATCCCTGAAAGCTTGGAGTGGTATTTATTTTCCTTTAATTTGTAGAACATGTTATTCATGTTGCCTTGTATCCATGTTGTCAATTTTCTAGTATCATGACATTACATCATCATTTTTCTAGGTGATAAAGTTAATATTATTGTCATTTATCTATTCCATTAGTTTTATTCAACTGTTTATTTGCATCACTTATATTTTATCTATTTTTTACTAATCCTTTATATTCCTCCGTCTATGCTATATTCGGCTAATGTGAGTAGAGTCTTCCCATAGACACACCCTTGCCCCTCACCACCAGTTGGCATATGTGGGAATTCAGGAAGATGTGCTTGAGGTTATGTGGTACATCAATATCGTGGTACATGTTAAGTGGAAACTGGGTCTGAGCCATCACAACCTCTACCAGTTTGGATGATTTACATTCCATTATGTATACATATAAATCACATTCTACAATAAAGAGGGTCTGGCTGTGTACAACACACAGTCGTATACAACTACATGGGTAGAAAAGGATGGATACACTGAGACACAATGGTGTATCAATACACTTTTTATATACCCACACACAAAATTTACACCCTAAAACATCATCATAAACATAAATTATGAATCCACGACCTATCACTATGGACCATAGGCCGTCTTACATGGTTTCCCCAACAGGAAACCCTCTGATCACCCAATACAATGGTTTTATCCCTCAAAACAATAGTTCCAGCCTCAATATGTCGTATGTAAGAAAATACATAATTTAAAAACATGGAAAAATATATTTAAAGGGCATTTTTTGGTAAATCATCAATATTGCCTATCATCGAGTTGAAACTGCCGAAGCATTGTTTGATTTCAACATCTATGGTAGTTATATGGCAACTCAATGTGTATAGGGCTTTGAAAAGGTATCAATCATCCATTATCTCTCTATCTATTTCTCCATCTCCATTGGTAGAGTGGTGTAGGTGTATAATCACATGAAGAATGGATGAGAAGAGGGATTATAGAAAACAAAATTAATATGAATTAAAAGACATGAAAAAGAAAAATACGGAAAGGGGGTCGAGCTAGCCTCAACACTAAACTCATGTTTATAAAACATGTAGTATAAATTCCCAATTATAGACTCAATTGTGGTCATAGAATGTCAATATTACACCTCATTCTAATGAAATAGAGGAATGAAAATGTAAGAATAATTTAATATTTAATTTAATAAATACTAAATATTAATTATTCGGTCAATATTAAAATGACTCAGAATTCTAACAACCTATTATCATATGGTAAAAATCATTATTTAGTGTACAATGAAGTAGTCCATGAGAGTCTGATAGATCATATTATAGGGAAAAAACTATTTTACAACTGTAGAAGAATCCAAAAGCAAAAAAAATTAAACATATTCACAAAAAAGTAATTCCGAAAAACACGGTTTCTCACAACCTCCCCACCATAATCATTATCAACCACAAGATGCATTGTTAATAGGCCATCATTATTGATTCCAACCCATGAATATACACAAGAATACTATCTGGGATATTCAACAAACAACCTCAATGCATCATCATCATACTCTTATATGGAAGCCATTAAACCACAATTGATACAGTACACACCATAATTGAAATTACCTTATCATCAACTGAAAAAAACACAAAGCCTAGTTGCACAAGAAAAAAACTGATGCTCAACTGAAATTTAATGTCACCACCCTCAAAATTTCATTGTTGCACTCCCAATAATATGGATTTCCATACACCGCTCCCAGAGCACAACCACAACATGTTCATTCCTCAATAAGGAAGAACAAATAGAAAGAAAAAACGAGCTCGATATATGTCCAATTCCCTCTCAGCATAATCGAGATGAATAATGTTAGATCATGATCATCTCTAATTGGATTATAACAATATTTCACCAATGGAATGTACAACTCCTTCAATGGAACACTCAACTCCTATGAAACCTGTCAAGGATTCAAACATGGGTCAATAGTCTCACAGTGACCCAATGTTTCACGATATCACCTCTACCATGGAGGGACATTTCAACACAATTTCTAGGATCCAATCCTACAAAATGTCTTCATACACTGGTCATCGGATTTCACCCGACATCCCACTGATTTAGATTCAAATGATACCATTTTAACAGAAATGTATCATTATCACCAATCCCGTACACATATTTTCTTTAATATTAGTTGCATCTACCCATATTCTGACTACATTAGCAATAGCAGAAACACAAGTCGACCAAGCCAAGAACAAAAATAGTCCTACCTGTCAATGCTAGTCTCATAAAACAATCACCTTAGCTGCTTCATCAAAATATGTATGCATAAACATTGATATAATGTGGAACTCCAGAACCATGTGTGCCTCTATATCATAAAAAGGGTAATAAAAGATCACTAATTAAACATAATTAGAAAAAATTATCCAATATTTCATTATGATTTCCCATGAATGAAATAGTTGTTGTCATAAATGGGTCCATTTGTAAATTAAGGTCTCTAGGTCACCCACCTAGCCATATAAAACAATCCTCACAAGTGGGACTGTGGTCTACCCACCACGCCCAAAATATACAACGTTTAAAAAGTAGGTTAATATCACAATGTCCTATAAGTGTCAAAACATAAAACCTGGCATACTAGGTCCATGATTCCATATCATCATCCATAGAAGAAACAACCATATAGAGGTTGAAATACCAATGGAAAAGAGAATCTAAACTAACAATCATTGAAAATCCATACAAGAAAATACCCCTAGTGTTCCATTTCACAGGAAACATCCTGGTATCTATATAAATTGTTCTTAGTGATTTGAATAGATAAAAAATTCATAATAAGCATCACTGATAAAGGATCAAAAATGGGGTATCATGTGACAAATCGACCTACTAGGTAGCTGCACCTTCTTTGCATAAGGAATTATTCATCACCCTCATAGAAAAATTACTCAATATAAATCAACATAAACTACAATAATTGTGATATATATATATGTATGAAGTTCTAAAAGTCATAGTCTTTAATAAATTGACACACTAGAAGGCCTATAATTTGTAGATGTTATAAGAAAAATATGATTCTTGAGATGCCTCATGCTTTTGCTGGCCATGTGTCAAAATCGTCTCTTGACACATACCAATGGACAAGATCTGTAGATCCACAGAAAATCATAACATCCACACATCTTTGGTATTTGTCATGTTGAAATATAATACAACTGTAACATCACAAATCTGAAGAACAATACCATACCCTGGAAACCTGGGTTTTGTACCAAAAAAGAGTTCTTGTTGCACCTGTCTGATATACATCAGAGGATAAAAAATTACTGATAATCCAATATATCCTAACTAAAGAAGTAAATACTAGGAAAAGAAAAAAGAAGATATCATATGGAAGAATCCAAACCCAGATTACACAAAATCGGTGCTCTGCTAAGGTAGGTCACCATTTCTCAAGTGTTCATCCCCATATGCTAGAGGATATAGAATTGAATTGAGGGTCTAGGAGGTAATAGTTGAGAGACTATGACATCTTATTGGAGTATAAAAATAGTGGAAAACTAATATGTATCATACATAGTGGAATTTAAATAGTGATAAGAAGAAATAGAATTTTTAAATAGAACATGTTATAATAGTAAATTTATTTAAAAAGGATGAACAAATTTTAAATAAAAACAACACTGGTCACACAATGGACCGACCATGTTAATACAGGAGTAAAAAAAATTTAAAATAAATTTACAGAGATCTACTAGTATATTCGATAAAGACCATGTATACAGTATCTATACACTATCAAACTTCACAAGCCATATCAAAATAACAACACGAGAATCTCTCCTCGATTATGAAACATTTGGCCTCAACCCTATCTACCTAGCAACTCATGCTCACTTGAATAGAAAAGATAAGGTAAAAACACACAATGAGTTGCACATTCAATCATGAGAATTAATCTCATTAGGAAACCACTATATTTAATATTTACCTCTTCTACTATAAGTGTATGTAAAAGTAACATTCATTTCATAGCTGAATAAAAAAAAGATAGTAAAACAACATGTGAAACCACAGTATAACATTGGTTCAATAATATATGTAAACTAGGAATGTTCCACCATGGATTTACACAACAATATATGTACACATCTATAGTACCATAACTATATATAAATATCTAAACATGAATATTAATTTTTATGTAAATAAATAACATGAAACCACAAAAATAGTTGAATGTTGGGTCAATAATCCTTGTCTAATGGACATCCTATGAAAGAGTATTGAGTTGGGTGTCATGCCACTCAAGTTATGTACCATTAAGTTGATATTTTGGTCTATAATACCATTAACATGTACCTTCACAGACCAACACAAGAAAAATATATACTAAAGGTACATAACCATAGGAGGATACACCTCCTGCCAAGGGTTCTCACATACTTGATTTCAGTCACCCAAAGAATGATACCATATACAGTCAATCAATCATGTAACAATGTTTTACGGAATGACCATCTAGGTATCTGGGGAGATTTCATGATACCCCTCATATCATGTAACTGATCTGAAATATCATCATCACTCCAATCACAGACCATCCAGCCATAGATCTCATCTAATCCCTCAAGGAATGAAAGTCATCATCTTTATGAGTCTATCAAAACACTCAGGGAACTTTGGATATAACTAACTAAGCCAATCAATGGAATTCCACAAATATATCAATGTATCACTCAATGTATAACTATAATCAATTGGTGAGATCATCCAAGTAATCCATCAATTAGATCTTTGTACAACACATTTATTAAGAACAAACCACCATTGAGTATATCCCATGGATCCCTTGACTATATCTGGCTGTCAGTCCATGTATATTGTTCTTAAATCCACTGAACATGTATTAGTATCCATTAATTAAATCCAAGATACACTCAAGGATGTATTAAACCACAATTGAGTCTATCCAATGGAAACTATCAACCAAATCCGAATATCATTCATAGTGGAAACAAAAACCCCAACAACCAATCAAGAAATCTATCATTTGGATTCAAGTGTCAATCAAAACATCATATCCATCCATCGACCCTATCAAAGTAATCCCCTCGACTATATATGGGTATCAGTTAGGGTTTAATTATCATCCCACTAAGGGATATAAATCAACATCTTATTGAGCCAGTCAATTGAATTCCTACTACAGAAATCCATGTATCACCTAGGGAGTAATAACACGAAAGGATCAAAAGAATGATTTCATGAATCACCTATGGACATCCCAAATATATATATATATATCACAGTATATATCTAAATAATCAGGATCAATATCCAACACCAAGGTAATACATATCGGTATATAAAAAATAGTATAAATAGAATGGCATAGAAGCCAGATCCAATGAAAGAATGTCAAAGCATCCCAAATTATAAAAACATATCATATGGAAAACATCTGATAATTCTATGAGGAATAAAGTCACCAAACATTAGTCCTAACAGACCCCAACTAATAAGTACATCTAATATCTATAACATCATCATCAATAACCATGTCATGATATAAAAAACAAGTAAGGGTAGCCCGAACGCCCAAACAATCTTTCCAGCCACGTCCTCATTGGATTACTAGTTTTACATGGGTTCTATGGGACTCCCAAAATCCAAATCTACTGAAATATGATGTAAAATCGTAGTGTTGGTCGAACAATGAGAACCACTATGTACCTCGAGGAAAATTCTAATTGGAATCCTACTTGATATCCTCCAGGTAAACATGACTGAAGAAATGCAATAAGGGATATATAAATATAATGTTATGGGTGGTGTCCAAAATATGATTCCTGAATGATACACATGTACAAGGATCCTACATGAGACTCCCTAGATCAGAATTCATGAAATAGTGTCATTCTAGGGATTCATAAAAGCAACATCTCTCATGACCTCATATGACACAAGGGCACATCTCATAAGGGAAATGTCATAAATGTTTTGTCATGGATGATATGTCACAGCTCATCCTAGATCAAGATCTCAAATAGTTCGGCCTAGATACCCCACATATCATTATTTTCAAGTCTCAATATCAATAAAGAACTAGATTTGATAACTGCAGGAAGAACCACTTCAATAATGTAATAACTAAAAAAATTGTTTAGGATACCTTAGAATGATCTACGGGTTAAACCATGATGATCTCCATGAAAAACTACTCATAATAGACCATTGCCTTTTCCAAAACCATCATCAGACCATGAAAACATGGAAAACCATCAATGGGTTTGGAAGGGGAAGTAGGCATGTTACAATGGTACACGACATGTAACCACAACAAGTGGTGTGAACTCCCATTATACCTTGTGGGAATGTACTCTCACCGGCCTCAGTGTGTAAAATCTCGATGAACATTTTGTGAGAAATTGGTACATAGTGTGTACCCCACATAGGGTACAAGCCCATGTCCCTTAATTAGCTTAGTGATTTATCTGGCCATGTTATGTATGTCTATACTACATGCAACACTACATGGTGTTTGCACATGTACTCCACACGGTTGTGTACCCCTATACAGGTAGATAATCAATGATACACGGCTACACAGTCGAGTATCATGAAATTTTGTGTATACTCCTACATGATGTGTACTCCTTAAAACATCATATTCTCATAACATAAGAAATACACATTGTGTCACCCCAGACTACACACCGTATCACCTGGTTTCCCCAAATCCAAAACTCTCAGATAACCCAAAACCCATGTTTTCCCCCATAGAAGTGGATACTGACTCATGAGGTCATAAGATAGTATAAATGGTATTTTAGAACTTGATATAATATTTTTAATCAGGATTTTTAGTAAATCATAAAAACAACATAACTTTAATCATAAACCCCTGATGATTTGCATGATTTCACCATATATGGTCGTCATATAACAATATATCATATCAATGGATTCACAATGGTACATCTCTTCTATTCCCTCTTTAAATTTTTATCCCTTTTACTTTCCTCTCCTGGTAGAGTGACAAAGAAGGAAAATTATTGGATGAATTCACAAGAAAGAGGGTCAAATAAACAAAATGAGAAAAGATATAAAAGTAAAGAAATGGAAGAAAAAGAAAAAGGGGCACAACTCAATCCTAGGGCCCAACTCAATTGTATACCTCGCCTAGGATAAAATAACCATTATGGACTCAATGGTTGATATAGAAATTAATTACTATTATACATTCAAAATATATATCCAAACATACTATTGTATGTCACATAATATATAATTTAATAAACATCAATAATTAATTATTTTGCTAAAATTTGAACAACACAGAAATCTACAAAACTCCTATCATATAGAAAAAAACATATTGTGGTACCAAAGTGTTGGTTATAAAAATTATCTGAGATCATATTCTATGGAATGTTTTTATTTGACTCCTTTATGAGCATCCTAATGAAAAAATATATATTTCAACTCAAAAATATAGTTTGGAAAAAAATGGTTCTTACAAACTCTCTTAATTAAACCTCCTCGTCTACAAGAAGCCCTGTGAATGGAATAACAACCATGCTCATAACCCAAGAATCTACACAACCCAGCTATCTGGACAATCCAACATCCATAATCATAGAGTAAACTACTACCTACTTTACATAAGTAATTTTCCAAGACCGATCTGGTACTCCCCACAAATGAAATACCCTTACCATCATATCAATGAAATCAATGATCCTGGTTGCTCATGAAAAATACTGATTTTCAATTGAAATATGGGGTCATGAACCTGAAATTTTCAAATCAGGAATCCCCACCATATGGATTTCCTTACATTGATCCATGTGTGAAAACACAATAGGTTAATTCCTCAAAAAAGATAAACCACTAGATAGAAAAAATTAGATCATCATGGGCCATTGACCTTGTAGAATAATCAAGAAAAATCATGATAGTTCATGATCATCTCTAATAGGAATATACTATTATTATACTGATGGTATCTACATATCCCTCTGAGCCACTCACAAATCATGTAAAACCAATCCATGATTCATCCATGAATAACCGCCTCATGGTAACCCAACATTTCCTAATGTCACCTCTACCACATAACGACATTTCGGTATAATTTCCATGATCCAAGCCCACAAAAAGTCACGAAACATCATTCATCTGCTCACATCGAGATACTCAAATATTTATATTCAAATGATACCATGTCGAACTAGTGATTAACATTATCTACCGACCTAAAAACATGGTATCCTTCCTATCACGAGTATCTTCCCATGCTATGAATATGTTTAAAATATTGGAAACACTATTCAAGTGGGCCATGATGATGAATAGTCATTATCATCGAAGAAGGTCTAAAAAATCATTGTAGGTGATTATTCTAAAGATGTATGCATTAATATGATTATAATTTAGAACTCAGTCACCTTCTGTGGTATTATCTATAATCAATCTCAAAAAATAATTGGTCAACCTATAAAATATGATTGCCTATATAAAATAGATTTTGACCTATAGGGGTCCATGTCTAAATGAATGGTCTTATGTTCTCTCACCTTGACCTAAAAAACAATCCTCACAACTGGTTCACAATTTCTAACCCCCTCACCCAAAATATGCAACCTCTTAAAATAAGTTAATGATACAAACGACCAACATGGGTAAAAATTGAGAACAATACATACTGGGGCACTAATTATCTCATTGAATCCTCAGACAGAAATGATCCCAATAGGTCGAAACACCAATGTATAATTGAAACTTAACTAAATCTCTTCATGCATCCATACATGTAAATTATGCTAGGAGGCCCAGTTCATAAGAAAATTCGAGGTACCCACTGACTTCGTACTCATCGATCCGACTGGATAGTCATGAATTGAGAAACTACACCACAAATGTGTAATAAAGTATCCACACATTACCAATATATATACATGGTAACTTCACATCCTATGCATGAGGATTATGTCATCTAACTAAAAAAAATTCCCAATGTATATCCACATAACCATTCACTAATGGTAAATATATATATTCATGACATAAATCTGTAGTCATTATTTAAATCACACATTTACAGGTATCTATTTTATGGATCATATATGCCAAATATGATTCCTGATATAACTCTTGACTTTTCTACCCAATAGTCAAAAACCATCACTGGACTCTTACTAATGGACATGTTCTAGAGATCCTCATCAAATCATGAAATCTACAAAACATTTCTGTCCCTCATGGTGAAATTACATACAACTGTAACATCACAAATCAGGAAAACAATTTCATACCAGGACAATGTGGAAATCTTATCGGAACAAGTGTTCTTGACACACAAGTATGATATCCTTAACTTGTAAACATATTCCTAATAATATATTCTATCATATAAAAAATTGTTTAGAGAAGGAAAAGAATACTTATGATACCACATTGTAACATCCCAACCCAGATTCAACTAAACTGGTGATCTGAGCCAATGTGTCACTTTGCCTCATGCATCATTCCCCATATGCCATAGGCCACCCACATAGAGTGAGGTCCTATGAGGTGTTATTTTGGATACTTTTCCATCAAATAAGAGTAAGAAAACAGTAAAAAATAATGATGTATAATACACAATAGAATGGGAACATAGTGAAAATGTTGTAAACTACAGAAATTGAACATTGTATAATAGTAAAATGTTTTAAGATGTCCTATAAGATATGAAATAAAAATATCACTGAACAACCACTAGGCATACCATATAGATATTAGAGTATAGAATAAACTAAATGCAAATGTATTGGAATCTAAATCTAACTCTGATCTAGAAGACATAACCGGTATCTGGTCACTATAGAATAGAAACAACCTGATTAGAAGAACCACACATGTATCTCTACTCATTCATGAAACATTGTGATTTTCCCAATACACCATGTAACTCAATCTCATCATTAAATGTAGATATATGTTCAGCACAAAGATTGTGGTGCCCATGTAGGGGTGTGAAATAATCTCGGTAGAAACCCCAAAAAGAAACCTATAATTATGCTTCTACAATTGTATGAAAAAGAAACATGATCAGCCAAGTAGAAGCCCCAAAAAAGGTATTAAAACCAAAAGTGAATCATTAGTCAAACCCATGGATAGTAATTTCTATCAACTGGGCATGCCCCAACATTGATGTGAATAACTATATATGTACACATATATATTCCAATATCAACACACACACACACACAGATATATATATATATATAAGAATATTCAATTGTATGTGAATCAATAACACAAAACTACAACAATATTTGAAAAATAGGTCCATAATCAAGGTCAAGTAGAAATCATGTGGATGGAATTGATATAGAATAATTCCCACTAAAGTAGCATACCATTTATTAAATATTTAGTTTTATAATAACATTAACATGTACCTTCTTTGAAAAATGATGTAAAATTCTATGAGCAATTAAATAGATGCAAAGTAATACATGTACTACCCTAGGTTCTCACGTACTCTCTTATAATCACCAATACAAGGATATTGTATATCAATGGTCAATCATGTAATGAAATATTTCAAAAAGTACCAACATGAATTACATGGAGATTCCATGATACCCTGAGAGTCATGTAACTGATATAAAAGAGAATAACCATTCTAATCATAGAACATATAGCCAAAGGCCCCGTCCATCAGTAATGTCATGGAAGTTGTCGGAGATCTTTGTCCATAAAAACATTCAGTGAACACAAGTCATAACCCACTGAGTCCAACCAAGGAATCCCTCAACTAGATAAAAGTAACAATCAATGTATAAATATAATTATCCAGAGAGACCATACAAGTAATTCCTCAATTACTTCCAAGTATCGCTCTAGGATTAAGTACAATAAACCATTGTGTCCATCCCAGGAATCCCTTGACATGAAACAGGTTTCACCCAAGGTATACACATCATCAATCCACTAATACCTTCATGGTATCCTGAAAAAGAATACATGAGTTACTCAAAGATTAATTAAATACGCCACTATGTCCTTACATGACATATTTCTACCAGATATGAGTATCACCCATAGTGGAAACACCAACCCATTGAGCCCGTTCAAGGGATCTGCCAACCAGATTATGGTGTCCCATAAGTTGACAACTCCAACAATTTAGCTCATCCAGGGCATCCACAAACTATATTAAGGTATCACTCATGTTTTATTTATCATCCCACTTATGTATATAAATCAACAGTCTTCTGAAACATCAATGGAATTCATACAATGGGAATCCAACTATCGATCCTGGTAAATGAACATGTAAGGCTCAACAGATAGATTCTAGGAATCACCTCTGGGTATCCCAAATAAATATATATACAAATATATATACATATATATATATATATTTATATAAAATCATTCTCAACAGCCAACTCTAAGGTAATACTACTGGGTAGAAAATAAATATAAAAAATAACATGGCTCAGAAGCCAGCTCCTATGAAAGAATATATGAGCATCCAAATTAGAAAAACGTATACTAAAGAGAACGTATGGGTATCCAAAGAGAAATAATGACATCCCAAATCAAACTCAATGACCAACTACTCAAAAGAACCTCTAGTATCAATAAATTCATCATAAATAACCATGTCCAAATATAAAAAATGAGCGAGGGTGTCCAAAACACCCAACCCAACACTCTACCATAGTGTCAGGGGATTTCTAGTTCGAAGCGGGTTTTAGGTGACACCCAATGGCCACCTCTACCCAACCATAACAAAATAGTTTAGGGTCAGTCAATTAGTAGGCACCATAGGGTCCCTCAATTCAATCACATAGAGAAATCCAACTTCTGATCCTTAATGTTAAACAGATGTGATGAAATAATAAATTGGATCATTAGGTATAATTGTAATCCAAGAATTCCACTTGGGATACTCAAATGATACAAATGAATGGTGATAATATAAGGGAATACCTATATTAGTGTGTATGAAAAGACATACCTATGGGTATCCATAGAAGAAACGTGTTTCACATCCTAATAAGATTAAAGGGTACAACTCCTAGGGGTTACAACCTCAAATAATTGGTCATGTGAGATAACTCACTACTCAGCTCAAAACTTCTGCTCTTCTTGGTAGGTCTGAACACCCAACCTATAATTCATGCCAAGTATCACTCTTAATAGAGAACTGAATTTTATATCTGTAGGAAGATCCTCTCCATTATTATAGAAACACACAAACACCCATTAGGGAACCTTAAAATGGCCAATGGGTTCCAATATCTTGATCTATGTGGAAAACAACATAGAAGGGACTACTTTTAGGTCCAAAACTGACATCAGGGAACAAAAACATGGAAAACCCACAAAGGGTTGAGAATTGGAAGTTCATGACCAGAAAAATTGATACAAAATGTGTACTCCCACAAAAAACATGGGAGTATTCTACCGTAGGACTTGGCGTGTAAAAGTCCCAGGTACACAGTTTTTGAAAAGGGTATACAATGTGTACCCAAAAAGGGGTACATGCATGTGGAACTCAACCACATTGGTTGTTTACATGTCCAATCCATGAACATATTCATGATGTGTTACCCTACATGGTGTCTATCCATGTACTCCACACAACCATGTATCTCTACCTTAGAAGACAAGCATTGATTCTCACCTACACCACTTGTATACCCATTATAGATATGTAATCCTTAATACATCATCTTCACCAAATGAAATTAATTGACCATGTTTCATGTTGGTCTAAACACAGTGTCATGCATATTCCTTAATAAGAAACACACAGATCACACAAATACTTAGTTCCCCTCCCAAATAAAATGTTTCAGACTCAAGAGGACACAAGCAAACTTATATGAGAGTTAAAAATTTGAAATAACTAATTTAAAGTGTACTTTTTTAAAATCCTGAAAACAACATACCTTAAAGTGGAATCCACCAAGGATTAATTTATTTCACCATCCCCGATCACCGTACAAAGACTCAGTGCATCAAGGGATTCATAACAAAACCTCAATTCCCTCCCCTCTCTCTATATTTATCTATATCACTTTTCTCCCTTAGTTAATGGTGTATGATGATAAAAAAAGGAGTTGCTCATGAGAAGGAGGAGGAAGAAAAATAATATATAAAATATGGAAAGAGAAATGAAAAAAGAAATAAAATTTCCCTAAGTTGGTCCATGTGCCCAACTTTAGTATATTCATCACCTAGGCAAAAATCCCTCTTCCGAATTCAAAAGAGAAAACAAACTATCAATCCTATGTACTGTTCAAAAATATGGTTGAATGAACCTGCATGAAAAATATAATATTTAATTTAATAAATATGGACAATTAATTAACCCCAAAAAAAATTGTTTCTGAAATCTACAGAACTCATGTCCAGAGTCAAAACCCAATTTCAGGACAAAATGAGTTGTTAGAAAAGATATCGAAGATCATATGATTTGCGAAAAAGTACATTTTACCCTTTTAAAAGAATCTGAATGAACAAATTTACATTTCCTATCAAAAATAATGTCAAGATAAAGATGTAATATTACATGCTATCTTTTGAATATCATTTGAAAACCATACCCCACATTACAAAAATCCTATGAAAAATCCATCCATAGAATATTGGTAATTCATAAGACATGGATCATAAGGAAATAAAAGTACATGAGCAATGATATAATAACTTTTTAATAAGAAATAATTTTGTTTCATACATATAATCATTTAAAATAATATAAAAAGTAATCAAGGATAACATACAAGGCCATCATAGTGGAATGGGTTCACTTCCCAAACCATCAAATTAGGAATGGTTCAATATGTAGACCATAATAGTTGAAAATTTTCCTTTCTAAATTAGATTCACTCACCATTATTGTTCTATCAATCTCATGAGATATTAATCATTTCCTAATGAATTAGATAATGAAATATTTCCAAAAAATAACATAATGAAAACTATACGTCTATGTTCCAAAAGATCTCAAAAAAATTCATCATGTCATCTTCCATGAAATGAAATGGGTTTCATAAAAATTTCATCATATCATAACCTATATGAAATATTAAGGATTCTAAATCATTTAATAATTTCATCGTATAATAACCCTTCAAATGTTGTGGGTTTAATAATCATTAGATACTAGTATAACTCATCGAAGAGAAAAACATTTCTTAAACATAATGTTATCGTAGCAATAAATCATCCAAAGAAAGAATAATAATGTAATACTTGGATCATATCCCTAAAAATTTATAGGTAGAATATAAGGATATAATTATATAAGAAAAATAATTTCGAAAGATCCATAAAAAAATTAACCAGGGAAAATAAATTTTCCTTCAAAAGAAAAAATTTTAATCTCAAAATAAAAAATATATTTGAATTTATTTTATTTGAAAATTCCCTTGAAAACTTTTAAATAAGTATTTTTAAAAAATTAAACATTTTTGGGTGAAAATATAACATTAACTTAAAAATTAATTTGTAAAACATATAAAACATTGGAAATTTTTTTATTTAAAGACATAATTTGATTATTATTAATAAATCTTCAATGAAATTATTCTTCAAGATGATGGAGATTCCATTCATATAGTAACAGTTCAAATATTCCTTCAAAAAATATTAGAAAAAATCAAAAAGACAATATTTAGAAAACAAAATGAATATTCCGTTCTATTTTTGTTTGTATAAAATTCATAATGGTTAAAAACGTATCTAATTTATAATTTTTAAAATGTCCTAAAAATTGAAAATATTTATTTAGAAAAAATTGTTTTAAATGAAAAACTATTTTTTACTGAAGGGAGAAACAATGTTGTTTTTTATAAAAGGGTATTTTGTAATGTTGAGTATGTAGGGAGAGAAAAATGAATGATGTAAATGTATTCAAAATAAAATATAAAAGAGGATGAATTTCATTATTTTTATGAGAGATGTACAGTATGATTTTATCATGGAAAATATAATCATAAACAATACTGATAAATGATGAGATTGTAACAAAAAGTATTTAAATCATTGGAAACATTTTATTTTATGCCACATGATATAATAACATTAAATAAAACTTAATATATCACGAAAAAAAATAAATTCATCATATTACATGAATATTAGGGGGAATATTCACCTTTTAAAATAAGATTTGTCCATAACATTAAGTATATCTCAAGGAAGGGAACTTATTACGGAAATCCATTATGGTAGTTCTCATATTTATTCATTCACATTATAATCCTCTGTATAAAAAATATATGTTCATTATTTATATATTAAAAAATATTGGTTAAAAATTTCATATCATATATGACTACCTTATGATGTTTTATTATCATTTTGTTATCAGTTTGATGTTACTGTAATAATTTGGGAAATTAATTAATTAACTTCAGTTTTAGTTTTGATTGGTTTTTTTAATTATTATGCTGATCTTGCTTCCTCAACTTCCAAAACACTTTCGTTTATATTAATATAATATATATTCATTATTTATGATTTTATTTTATTCTATAATCGTTTGAGTTAGAAAATGAAATACAACATTTTTGTAAATGGTATGTCATACATATGCATGAATGTTATTTCCATTTTCTCAAAGGGTTGAGAGAAAAGAAGATAATTAATACATTACCACAAAATATCAATTTTTTGTCATATATATCAAATATTTTCATTAAAACCATCCATAGTATCACCCAAGTAATCCTTGAATAAATAAAATCCTTACATGAGGTGGACATCCACCCTACACATATGTGACATTATCATATGCCAACTAAATGGGATTCATGATGTTATATGTAATATAGTAGTCAATTAAGTATAGTAATAACCTAAATATCCTATAAAATCAATTAATTCCCCATTATATTCAGCCTTGACAGTTAGTGATGGAAAACGAATAACAATAGTTTGTGATGCGGTTGTCCTTTATATATTGGAATAATGTTTTGTATCCCATTTTGATGGATGATAAGATGGATTGAGGTCATTAAAATAACATAAAAACCATTATTTATATTTATAATAATTTTTTATTTATATAATAATGTTCCTATAATAAATTTAGGTGGTGGAGGAATAAATAAAATAAAATACTCTAATAGGGAAGTTACCTCTTATGTAGACAACTTCATTTGGTTTTCAGTTCAAGAAATATTAGGATGGATTGATGAAAAATATAAGGATTTAATAAATTTATGAGTTAATTAGGGATGTAATATTTGGAGTTATTCACAATATTTTTTATGAATTTTTCATAGGATAGGAGAAGTAGTGGGCTTTTTTTATAGTGTTGAGTGGAAGACTTGTGTTGTTTTGAAATAAAATATGTAACTACATTTCAAAAATTTAAAAATGAAATAAAATGTATAATTATTTCTAATAAAATATAAAAGGTAATATTTGATCCAATACGGGGTTTCACATTTTTTTTATCATTTATAATCAATATCGTTTTAGTCTAACACGCTAGAAAAGCCATTTTCTGTAACATCGTAGTTAAATAAAGAATATTAAATTTTTATATTTATTAATATTTGTGAATTAAATATTAATTTTACTTTAAATGGGATGTTATTTTCAATGTATTACCCAACACACAATAATGGGTTTCTACAAAATCATATGTTTCACTCAAGGTTGAGTCATAATAAAAAATTGTAATAATATAATAATTTTATTTTTATTTGGTAGTTGATGCCTAGCTGTTTTCTTGTAGAGAATGAATAAAATTATCCATATTAATATTAAACATTTTGTAAATGTTGTTACATTTATCCAATAAAAATTAGATGCTTAAAATGGGAATGAATTCAATTTTAATTATAAATACAAAAATATTTTTAAAGGGATGTTTTGCTGCCTTTTGATTGAATGAAATTTTTAAATCTATTTTTTCTAATTTTATATGTTCTACATGAAAAAATAAAAATATTATTTAGAATAAAGACATTAATATTTACATTGGGATATTTTTGTTGTATTTTTTGTTATATTTGATTTGTAAGGAATACTAAAAAATATAGCCTTTTGATTAAAAACATCATTTTACTATAATATATTTAGTTAGTTAGATTGTCATTTTAATTTTTTTAATGTATTTTTTTATTGTTCTTTTATATTTTAATTAAATTTTGGTCATTGGAAGTAATTTAACCGTTAAAGTTTATAGAAACACATGTCAATATTTTGGTGTTTTTTTTCATAAAAACATGTTTCTTGATTCTAACAAAAGGGAATTTATTTTAAATTAATTTTGGAAATTTCTATGTTTTGAATTTAAAAAATTAGATTCCATATTTGGAATCAGGTGTTCTAAATTGTTTAAATAGATACGTTTTTAACATATTTTGAATACTAACATCGGGAAATATTATCTATAACATGGTTCAAGGGAAATTTTTTTGAATAAGTGTTAAAATTATATTATAATAATATAAAACTATCCTAACATATTTAAAAACCATATTTGGTAAGCTATATATGACCATGTGGATATTTTTGTTGATTTTTGGACATTTGGGTTAATCATGAGAGTGAAAATACCATCTTAATTAACATTAATTTAAAGATAAGTAAAATATAACCTAAACATGTATCTTTTACTAAATCAATTTTTATATGGTGTTATATAAGTGATATATTCAACTATAAATATTAATTATAAAGTTAAAAATACTTCTTATATCATGGTATTTATTTTTAATTTCTAGAAATTAAATAAATAAATATATTTATAACACAATAATAATATAGTTATTAAATTATTAAATTAGGATTTAAATATATCAGATTATAAAATTTAAAATAAATATATTTTGAAAACTTTTATGCAATTAATGATTTTTTTGAATATTTTGAAATTTTATAGTTGAATGAATTAGTTTTTTTTGAAATAATCATGTTTCTATTATTTTTAAAAAGTTATCAAATGAATAGTAAAAAATGAAATAAATATGTTTTTATAACCAATACAATTTTATTAAAGGATATAATTGTCATGAATGTCTTTGATTCATAAATAATAAGTATATAATGTTTTAAGTGTCATTATTGAACCAATTGGGGTTCAATTGAAATTTTGTGGCAACTATATTAACCATATATGCTGAATATATAAGAAGACATGGTAAAATTTAAAATAATTAACTAATGGTGAAATCAAAATTTTATGGATAAATATGAAACTAATACATTTCAAAAACTTATTGGTTGAGAGTATTTTGAACAGTCTACATCTTATATTCAAATTAAAAGAGTTTTGGACCTTTCTAAAATCTAAATTCAGTTTATAATAAAATAATTTATCAAGATATTCCAAAAGTACCCCTCCTATTTCTTTTGAAAGGACACTAAATATAACCTCATACTCACACCTATCATGCATAAGGGATCATCTAAACAATTATACAATCTTCTCCCTACATCCCTATATTCTTCCTTGAATCCTTACACTTTAAATAATGAAATTCAATAAAGCCTTTTTACTCTAATCAATATAAGTTACACGATTTAAATGTAACTTCTTATCTAATGTTCATTTCCATTATTCTCCTTCCCAAATTTGTATGTTATACATATTAATTGATTAAAAAACATCACTAATATTGTCAATATACTATGATGTTGTTATGATATATATTCGGACTACACTTAAACACACCTCCATCAAATGGATTTGAACATTCTGTTTCTATGTACGACGAACTACTGCCTCAATAAAGGATGATTGTTTAATTTTCCCCTACCACCTCTCATGGTGGTTTTATGAGAGAAATGTATTTATATATGATATGTATAATGTTTATATTGTCTCCATGATTCTTTAATTTTAATTTAAAAAATAAATTTAGGATTCCAATGATGTGCAAATATGAAAATTTTATTAGAGGAAGTGAGGACTACCGAACTGTTAATGTCAACTGACTCATTCATGCTATATATAGATTGTATAAAGGATGGATTTATTCAAATTATGTTTCATAAATGACATAAATATATTATTGGAATTATTATATATATTTTTATCATTTTATTATTATTCTTTTAGCATGACAATGAATGTAGCGTTCAAGTATATGTACGACCTCCAATCCCTAGGTATAGTGAATTTCATTTCTTATCACCAAATGTTATGGACTATAAAAAATACATATATAATGGATATATGTTATATTAAAATCCAGAATATCATTTTTTAGGTGATTTAATTTTATCTACATGTACAAATTATACAAAACATGTTCATTTTCTAATCAAGTAAACAACTGATATTATCTAAAATAATAATGTAATAATTATAAAACAGTAATATGTGATATAAATGGAATAATATACATGAATATTTTTCAAATCATGTATATATTAACTAATATTTATTATTCAGGAAGAACAATGAACATATGTGATGTGCCAGACTCAAGGTAAGGGATGTTGTCTTAATATTCATTCATTGAGGCATATTTTGATAATATACACCTCCTTCATTTATATGGTGTATCATAAAAACTTTTGACTATTAATTTCATTCTATGGGAATCTTTTTTCCACCAAGTGATTTACTAAACAATAAAAGGAATGTTTTTAACATATGCAGTGAAAATTATCTTTCCACCACCATGAATGTTATTTGATATTTAACTTCCTTTACTAGACATAATATTTTTTATTAGAAAAATAAATACCATATACCCATTTTATGTATATTGGTATTAAAAATGGTATTTGAAAAAGATTGAGAACTTAAATATCTTGAAATGAATTCTATTGAATGAAAATAAAATTTAATAAGATAAATTTATATATTTTTAAAAATTTTATGCTTTATGAATATATAATGGTACATGGAAATTTGAGGGGGGTTACATGATAACACAATGACCAGTCGTTACTTGGTATGAAATATTATGGGAGGATCTGTGATAATCCAATGGTGGGGGGTGGGGTTAAGTTATATCCTCCAATGCATTGGGTATGAATTTCGGCCTATGGCTATTCCATTTATTGATATGTATTTAATTAGACCGTATGGTTAATCAATTTAAATATGTTTCTGTCCCCATAAATCTTTATATTCAATATGTTTTTATGGTATTTATAGATATATTTTTCTTAAAAAAAGGGTAATTGATGATCTTATATTCAGTGAAGTGTTTTGTTTCATCTTAAGGGTAAAATTTATTACATTATGACTACGTTTTCATGGATTACATTTTTTGAAAAACTAACAATTTTTCTTCTTTATGTATATTTTATTGATATTTTTTTTCTCATCCCATGTTTTGAAATGTTTTTTACAGGACTAAAAGATAAATAGTGAGAAGGATGTTATCAAGGAAAATTCATGTTTTCTAAAACATGGAAGTAAACATGTTTTGTGTTTTTTTTGATAAAAATAGGAAAATTAGTAGAAGAGTCTACCTAGAATATTCATCTTGTTGTTTATTTTTTATGGCCTTATTATCTAATTATCTAATCCTAAAAAGATCATCCATGTTTATTATTATGATAATAGATGATTATGTAATATTTATTATTGGGGAATAATAATTGGTATCAGAGGTCAGTTTAGATAACGTTTGGAGTTAGAATTTTTTGAATATAATATACATAAATTAATTTTATATTATTGTGAAATTGAAATGATATCGTATTTAATGATTATCATGTCGTTTCCTCTAATATAATTTGGTTCAGAATGGGTTTTCACAAAGTAAATATGGTATTTATGCTATGAAGGATTACATAAGAGAATTACCATCTAAATCAGCATCCTCATATGTTCAGAATCAGAACTGAACATTTTTTTAGAGTGATAGCTTAGTTGATTCATGTGATAAATGGTAGTTGTATTCATGCATGAAATCACCCTGATCAACTACAATGTAACATGTCTATAGTGGAGAATTTCATGAGCCAAAATTCTTTGTTATTTAGAAGATCATTTAACCATGTACAAGGTGAAGGGTGGATCAATGAAAAAGAAGTGATTTCTGATGTCATGTGGTTTACAGACAATTAGAAGTTCAACCTTGATGTTTTCGATTTTGAAGGATATATAGATTAGTGGTGGTGGATTATTAAAAATATCTAGTACAATGAGGATATTTATGTTCTTAACTGGAATGAATTCAATGTTATATTTCATGATAAATATTTTCCTATGGAATTTCGACTTAGGATGGAAAACACATTCTTGGAATATAGGAAGGGGGATGAGTCAGTGGCTTTTTACAAATAAATTTTCTCTCGACATGAATGGTATGCTCTAAATTTCATTCAAGATACTGATAAAAAATTAATTCAGTTTCTATCAATATTGATACTATGATATAAAAAGTCAATAGCCACTTGTGAATTCAAAATCTATGAGAAAATTTTCAGATGTGTAGAGAAAGTAGAATGTGTGTTTTCAGATGGTCAGATGTTCTATGAGACAAAGGAAAAAAAGAGCACACGTTTGAAGGAAACAAGAATGTATTCATTAAATATGTTTGTAGGTAAGAAACTAAATTTCCATCTTTTGAGATGTGTGGTAAAAATAATCCTAGATAATGTCTCTAAAAGCTTGTAATGTTATTCTCGTGAGGTAAGTGTATACATATTTCACATAATTGTATGTATGTTGATCAAAAAGGCAATAAAAAGCCACAATTAAAATGTTTTATTTGAAATGAGTTTGTTCATTATGACAATGTGTGTCTAAAGATGATTTCCATGGGTTGAAACCAGATAGATCAAAAGAAGATTGGTGTGGAAATTATTTTTTCTACTATTACAGTTAATGGGGGACCATCAAATGAAGTGGTATGATGTGCATTGTTTTTTTGGATTATGCCATTGGGTTGATTGATTCAGGATCTACATATTCTACCATTTCTATGAAATTTTTTGGTATTTCTGGAATTCCACCTCAAAAATGAATCTAGAAAATACGGTAAAAACACATAGGGGAATTATGGAGGAAAAAAATTATAAAAATCTTCCTATCCTTATATGTGGAATGAAATTACCAGGAACGAATTTTGTATTTCCTCTAGTAGAGTTTGATATAATTTTGGGAATGGATTGGATTTCTGTTTACCATGATAAGATTGATTATAGTGCCTAATTGGATTCTTTTCAGAATTACTTTCAATTTGTGTAAAATAATTAATGCTTATCTTTGATAAAATATTAGAATGATGAGAAAACAGTTCTCAATGGGAATGAATGTTACCATGAACATATTAAAAAAAGGAACTATTCAGATTAATGATGTTCTATTAGTAAATGAGTATCTTGATGTTTTTCTTGGCGAGTTTCCTGGAATTATTTCTAATCAGGATGTTGAATATACTATTGCCATAATTAGTAATGCTATTACAATTTCAAACCCCCTATATAATGGCTCAAATTTAACATTTATATTAAAAGAATCAATTGTAGGAGTTGATATAAAGATGTATCATTCGACCGAGCACATCACCATGGGTATCTCTATTATTGTTTCTTAAAAACAATGATGGTTCAATGTGACATTTCATAGATTATATATCCTTGAATAATATTACTATTAATAACAAGTATCATTTTCCACATATCTTTTATTTGATTGATCAGCTCTAGGGAGATCATTATTTTTTAATGAATGACATAAGGTCCATGTAACATTATATGATGGTGAAAGGTAATTATATTCCAAATATAGATTTTAAAATTATATATGGGCATTAACTGTATATTCTTATTCCCTTTGGGTTATCAAATTCATCTGTTGTATTTATGAGTCACATGAATAGTGAATTTCATTAGTTTCTGGATTAGTTTGTGGTTGTTTTTATAGATGATATCTTGTAATATATTAAATGATGAGAGGAACATGAAAGTAAATAAATGATTGTTTTTTATACCTTAAAATAATATAAAGAACATGGGATGTTTATCAAGAGTGAATTTTGGTTGAAAATGTTTATTTCCATGGTCATATTGTTTCTAAAGATGGCATAACTGCTGACCCTTCAAAAAAAGTTGTTAAAGAGTGGCCAAGACCATACAATATCCTAGAGATCCTTATTTTTCTTGGTTTGGTAGGATATTACAGAAGGATTGTTGAAAATTTTTGAATGGATATCTAGCCCAATGACTAAGTTGACTCAAAAATGTTTTAAATTTATATAGACAAAAGAATGTGATGATTAATTTCATGAATTAAAAATAAGAATGGTGAATGCTCCAGTCTTTTCCTTCCCTTCGATAAATGGTACATTTTTTATGTATAGTGATGCTTTCATGAAAGGACATGGTTGTGTCCTATTGTAGAATTATCAGGTAACTATTTTGGCTTCACCACAATTGAAAACACATGAGTTAAATTACCCAACACATGATTTGGAATTTCCTAATATAGTGTTTTCTTCAAAAATCTATAGTAATCATTTTTATGGCGTAAATTGTGATGTATATTCTAATAATAGAATTGTGAAGTATATATTCACTCAGAAATTATAGGGCCTATGTAAGAGGAAATGGCTAAAATTAATCAAGAATTGTTATTTCATAAATCCTTACCATACAAGAAATGTAAATAAAGTGACTGAGGCATTCATTCAACAATGTACGGCTCCATTAATCTTCTTAAATTTGGAACATGATCTTTTGATTAATGATTTGATGATTTTTGAATTGGAATAAGTCAGTGTAAGAAATTTCAATATTTTTTTTCTGATGTCTGTGAAATAATCTATCTCAAATATAATTAAGAAATCACAGAAATAAGATGGTGAGTGGCATAACAAGCTTGAATTGGTTCAGAAGGGCATTTTACCTAAATTTAACATTGAAAAAGACTGTGATTTGATGTTTGGAAATAGATTATGTGTTCTTTGTGACTCACAGTTGAAGAAAGAGTTTTTTTCTAAAGCCCACAGTTCTCAACTTTCTGTTCATCGAGGTAGTATTATGATGTATGAAGATCTTTGGGAATGTTTCTGATGGGATGGAATGAAAAGATATTTTAGTAAAATTATTGTGAAGTGTTATATTTTCCAAAAGGCTATTGAAGAGATTATTTTAACAAAAGGGATGCTCCATCCTTTTCCAAATCTAGAGTAGAAATGGTAAAATGTTTCCCTGGATTTCATGATAGGGATACAAAAAACATCTCTAGGTTAAAATTAAATCTATGTTATTTTTGATTGATTGACTAAATATGCTCATATCCTTCCTATTCTAGATAATTTGTCTCTATATCAACTTTTTCGGGTGTATATTAAAGAGATTGTTAGGTTTCATAAAGTTCCCCACTCTTATGTATTAGATCATGATATGAGGATCACGTTAATCATTTGGAAAGGCTATAAAAAGTCATTTGGTGCTGAATTAAATATCAGTATATCTTTTCATCCTCAATCATATGTGTAGTCAGAACTAATAATTCACACATTGGAATATACGCTATGTTATTATTCAATTGATTTCTAGAGAAATCTTGAACAGGTTCATTGTTTGGATGAGTTTTATTATAATAATAGTTTTTATTAAAATATGTTGATAGATCTATTTGTGGCATTATATGTAAAGTGGTGTCGAAATCCATCTTTTTGGGAAGATGTATGTGAGATGATACTGATGGGAACAAAATTGGTAGAAGATATGGAAGGGAAAATTCAGTTCATTCAGATGGACATGAGGAAAACCAAAAGAATGCATAAAATTTATGTGGATAACCAAAGAAAATATCTTATTTTTGAGGTAGGTGATCATTTCTTTCTCAAATATTCACCATGGAAAAGTTTTATGCATTTTGGTTAGAAGGGAATGATGATTTAAAGGTTCATTAGACACTATGAAATCCTAAAAACCATTAGATTATTGTTCTACATAGTAGATTTACCCCCATGTTTATCCCAGTTTCATAATTTTTTTCATGTTCTAATTTTGAAGAAGTATATTCTGGATCCATCTAATGTTTTGTGTCTAGATGATGTTCATTTTAATGAGGATCATTCTTATGCGGTTCAACCAGTCAATAGTCATGATAGAAGAGTGAATGTGATGCATAATAAGGTAATTAATCTGGTAAAAGTCATTTGAATAAACCCATAAGTTTGATGAGGCAAGATGGGAATCTGAAAAGGCAATAAGTGATAAATACCCCCACTTATTGGACATGTCAATAAAATTGTGAGGATATAATTTCAAAAGGGGGGGAGATGTAACATCTCAAATAAATAATGAATATGAAAATTTCAAATTTATTAATATTTTCAAATTAAAAAAAATTTACATTAAAATGGGTCCTATGATTGATGGTGTACCCACCACTGCCAAATGGGTTTCTCTGAAAACTTATGTTTCTGGAAAGGCTGAGTCATACTAAAAAAATTATAATGATAATAATATTATTATTTTTAAATAGTAGTTAATGCCTATCAATTGTATTGGTGGGACTGAATCGAACTAACTATATAATGATTAAACTTGTTTTTAAAATTTCTTTATATTTATCAAATAATATTGAGAGGCATAAATTGTGAATGAATCCAATTTTATGAATAAATACTCTAATAATTTTAAAAGGTAGTTTTACCTAATTTTAATGGTGAACCAATTTTATTCTAGTTTTTTTCACCTTTATATGACCCATTGAAAAAAAGAAACTTCTTCTTTAGTAGAGGGACATCAACATATACTATGGGTAAATTGTTTTTCTTTTTCCAAAAATGTTAATTTTTAATGAATAATGAAAAATACTGCATTTTATTTGAAAACTACCTTTTAATATAATTTATTTATATAATTATTTTTTATTTTTTATTGGATTTAAATTATAAATATATAATATTTTATTATTTAATATAATTTTGGTCATTGTATGTAATTTCAACTTTAAATTGGACATCAACACATGACAATATTTTGGTAATTTTTACTATTGAAAACAAGATTTTTTGTTTTTGACAATGAGAATTAATTTTAAAATAATTTATAAAATTTATATTTATTAAAATTGAAAAAATGGATTCCATATTTGAATAATGATGTCCAAATTTTGTTAATAGGTACGTTTTATTTTTAGACAATGTGAATAGTTACTTCAGTAAATGTTTTATTTACCAAGGATGATGGGTAAATCTAGAAAATACTGGAAAAAAATTATGTTATAATAATATTAATCTACATAATCACATGTACAATCCTTATAGGATGAGATACTTCCGACCATGGGAATCCTTGGGTCATAATGTGGTCACCATGGAGCAACTTGTGTGTGAAAATGTCATTTAATAACATTTAAATTAATGTTTAGTAGAATATAACCTAAACATGTATGTTCTAAAAAAATAATGTCCATAATATTAGTGATATCATAGACTATAAAAATTAATTATAAAAATAAAAAGATTTATTTTATCATGGAATATTATTTATAAGTTTTAGACATCATATAAATCAATATATTTATGACACAATGATGATGTAGTGATTACCTTATTAATGAATGGTTTAAATAAATGAGATTATGAAAATATACAAAAATTTATTTTGATTCATTTATCCAATCCTTGAATTTGATATATTTTTATTTATTTTTATATTTGAATTAAGTATGGTTATATTAAAATAATAATGTTCTGAGTTTGAAAATTCCATGACATGAATAGTAAACAAATTGACATAAATGAGTTTTTAAACCAAGTACTATTTTATTAAATGATATAATAATTTTTAAAATAAATGATTCCACAAAATGACTTAAATAATGTCATAAATGTCATTATTGAACCACTTGAGGTTAGATTGGCATTTTATTGTAACTATATTAACCATGTAGTATGAATATACAAGAATCCATGGTAAAAGATAAATTAGTTAACTAAGGGATAATACTAAATAAAAAGGTTAAATTTTAAACCATAACTTTTTGAAAACATATTTTATTATGATTATTTATAACAATACTATTCATATATTTTAATTAAATGACTTTTAGACAATTTGAAAATCTAAATTCATTTTATAACAAAATAATCATTCATGGCATTCCTTATGTACCCCTCCCCCCTTTTATAAAAGGTCACCACCTCTATCCATTTACTCACACCTCTCAATCCCCGTGGCCCATCCAAAATATACAAAAATAGGACCCAAAAATCTTTATACTCCTTCTAGAAACCTTACAATGGGATGAAGACAATTCAATAGTTCCTTTGCCTCAAATAAAAATAACTTACCAGATTTTGAGGTTACGTCTTCTCTCAAGTTCATTTACATTATTTTCCTTCTCCACACCCTATAATCTTTTTAATCATTGATTAAATATAAAAAAAGGATATTAAATTTACAAGTATTTTGTTATGATAATTACTAAATCAAAACATACACACAACTGAATCTAGTTTATATGAACATATTGTTTCGTTGTACGTAGAACTATTGCATCACGAAACAATGATTGTTCAATTTTCCCCTACTATCTCTCAGCATGTCTATTATGATGAAATTATTTTTATATATGATATATATAATAATTATTTTGTCTTAATGATTTTGTAATTTATAAGTTCTATATACCTTTACTCATTATGTGATTTGTAATTATGTTAATTTCAATTGAGGATGTGCGCACTACAGCCCCCTCAATGTGATATGACTCATCAATTCTATACAAAGAACACATAAAATAATGATTTATTAAACTTTTGATGCATACATGACATAAATATAATTATGGAATTATTTAAATCATTAATATCTTATGATTATTTTTTTTACTATCACAAATAACTGAAAGTAGCGTTCATGCATACATACGGCCTATCATCTCCTTGAATTGGGCATTTCATTTCTTGTCTCCCAATGTTATGCACTATTTTAAATTCAAATATATATATATATATATATATGATAATTAAATAATTGATTGCATTTTGCTTATGATGTAAATTTGAGTAAATTTACAACATACATCAAAACATGTTCACTTTCTACACAATAAACGAATATCTACAAAACGACTTATATTAACATAAATAATTATGTACATATTAGATATGGAAATAAGTGATATAAAAGGAATAATAAACATGAAACTGGTTATTATGAAATTATAAATTTTTGTATTTTTATTATTCAAGAAGAAATGGATCATATGTGAAGAGTCAAACTCAAGGTAACGAACATTGTCTCAATCTCCGTTCATTTAGGCGTATTTTGATTATACACCCCTATTTCTTTTATACAGTGTATAATAAAATACATTGAAATTTAATTTCATTTGAAGGGAATATTTTTTTTAAAGCATATTATTAGATGATAAATGGAATATTTTTAACGTATGTGGTATCAACGACCTTTCCTCCATTGCGAGCATCATTTGATATTTCGAATCCATATCATGCCGTAATATTATTTAAAATAAAAATAAATACCATATACCCTTTTTATGTGTATCGGTATTGAAATTGCTTTTCAAAATGGTTGATGTTTTCTATATATTTAAATGATTTATGGTTATTTTAAATGAAATTTTATTAGTCAAATGTTGATATATGAAATATTTTATGTGTTATGATTATATAATGGTACTTTGACATTTGATGGGTGGTTATGTAGTAAACCAATATTGGGGTGTTACGTGATAAACCAGGGATGGATGGTTATGTTATAACCTCAAATTCATTTTGTATGGAAGTCGACCGTATGGCTATTCCATTTACTGATATTTGTTGAAGTCGACCGTTGGGTTATTCCATTTCATTACTTTTATCACTGATGTTACCTTTATATGATATATGATGCATTATATGAGATCTATAGTAATATTTTTGATACAAAAAGGGTAAGCAATGTGCTTATACTTAGTGATGTTTTTTCTACTTCTTAAAGGTTTAATATATTACTTTTTGATAAAGTTTTGATGATTTATATGTTTTTGAAATAATTAATTTTTTCCATAATTATGAATACCATTGTAAAATTTTTAGGCTCAAATCATTTGTTGAAATGTTTTTGATTGGACTAAAAATGAATTGGGTCAAGGATGGGATCATGTAAAAGTCATGCCATCTAAAACATGAAACTAAAAATGGTTCTATTTTTTAGAGAATTTTTATAATAAAATTTATAGTGACCAAAAGTTTTTAAATATAATATTCAAGATGTTATTTCAAATTTATGACCTAATTATTTAATTATATAAACCGGAAAATATCCTCATTTTGAATTTATAACAAAATTCAATATTATGTAATATATATGGCTAGTGCATTATATTTTACTTTCACCACAAAAAATAATTTTTAATGGTTTTACAATTTATTATGTTATAAAATTATGTTTACCATATGATATAATTTATATTTTTCTGATTGATTATATGGATTCAATTTTTCCCAATTCTATTTGTATAATTATAAAATATTATTTTACAATTAAGCCCACTAAAGCAATAAAAAATATGTTTTCCAAATAAAAAATGATCGAAAGATTAAAATGATTTTAAACACAAATTAAATAAAAAATGATTAAAATGAATTAATATTTAATAATTGAAATATATATGAAATAATTTTATAGTAAATCCCAATTAAAAATTTTTACCATATAAATTCTTTAAACGAAAAAGTTATTTCAATAAAACCCAAAATTTTCACAATTCATGGAAAAAATAATCTTTTATAAAACATCCAAAAAATCATTTCTAAGATAATAATTAAATGGTAGTTTAAAAAATAATTTTAATTTGATAAAATAATTTTTTACAATCGGAATATATTAATTTTATTATTTGTTCACAGAAAGTAGCTAAAACATTTTTTTCGAAAATTTTATTTTCATAACATATAATGTCTTCCAAAAATTTAGTAATTTTTATCAATATGTTATCATTAAATAAAAAATTATATATAATATTTAAAAATTAGATATTTCTATTCATACTTATATTTTTCATTGACAAGTTATACCGATCACATTAAAATGGATAATTGTAGAGCCCCATACAACATTGACATCTAAGAGGGGTGGAGTAAATGAGTGGTTTAATATTACATATTCCATTTCAATCAATATAAACCTCAATAACATTTATTGGTTATTAATCCACTCAATTGGATCTCTGAATATCACCTAGTGAGAAATAGAAATTATAGAGGGAGAATTATGCATGATTTACAAGGTTCTGCAATGAGAAGACAAATATTTGTGAAGTTGGTTAGACACCCCAACATAGATTATTTAATATCAAACATGTTAATACTATTGATTTAACCTCCAAAAAACAATTACAATTTAGATTCCACAGATACGATTCTTTTTTAGATCCGTGAAAAATAATTCATGTTTTATATCCAATTGAGAGGCAAAATATTCTCCCCTCTCTATCCAGAAGAATTAAAAATTATTTAATGTTTTGATCCACAATAATATGACATGTGTTCATTCTGATGGAGATTTATCAATATATTTTTCTTTTGTACCTCTTTTAAAACATCATCATTGATATAGTCAATACTCTTTCTAGATTTGGTGCAATTTGTATTCTCCTCAAACATTGAATGGACAATCAGACATGTTTCTTCCTCTTAAATATTTTTCCATACTCAACCACTTTATCTCTTCAATAAAATAATGTATAAAGATAACAAATGATATTGAAATTAAATAATTCCATGTCATCACATGGATTCATATATTTAAAAAAAAATTATGCAATGGATCTCATTGAACTAAATAATTTTAATTCATATTTTAAATCCACAATTAATTGTCTTTATAATTATACACATTTATTTGTTCATAAAATATAAATGCACAAATGATGTGGCTAATATATTTTATGGTCACATTAAATACCCAAAATTTAATTGGTATTATTTTAATTAGTATGAATACCCTATAAACTAGGGGTATTTCATTTCACGCATGCACAGATAAAATTAATGAATGTACTGTAGGTATTATCTTTTTCATGGATAACATCACATTTTAAAAAAAATGTGGAGTTCGTATGTTTCATTGTTCTTATCCTGATTAATTGTCTCATGTGGTTCACACATTTTTTACATTCATGAAACTAAAACTTGAATACCCAATGGTATTCTGAATCTTAATGAATTATTTTTAAATACCCAAGAGACTCAGGTGAACATCAATCATCTCATGTGGATAACAACTACATATTAACCAATATGAATTCATTAAAAACATTAAATAAAATTCATTAATATACATTATGAATATCATGTTCTATATTATTCATGCGTTCATCATAAATTACCCACATAATTCATTGTTTATTCCTATAGAAAAGACATCATCCAACTTCATTACTCCACCTGAGTACCTCAAAGTGTCATGTTTTTTTTTCATGACGTTGGTACAAAAATTCCCAAAGACTCTTACATAACTCTATATTTAAGGATTTGTTTCACTAGATTTAATTACATGGAAAACAAATACACTAATAATTCTCATCATTCACCATTTTCATTTATCCATTAAACGAACATTCTAGCATGTGAAACTGCATGAATATTGCAATCATTCCAATATATTTATCACTATATATTAGTTGATAATTTTGTAGATCCAACTTATAAGAATCATTAATGAAGAATTTTTAACAAATCTAAAGCATTCCTATAATCATGTCACAATCATACATTTAATGTATCCATTATAAAACCAGATACAAAATAAAATCATGATAATATATGTGGTTATATTCAACGATTACGGTATCATATGATATCCATAACTCAAAAATGGTATAAATGAATGTGTTGTAGATAAAAAAATTGGAGGAAGAGGATGTAGAAACATCCCTTTTGATAAAAAATCACATATATTATGGTTCAAATGGAATTGTTTATGTACATAAATTTTTATGAATGGAGAATAGTGAATGTAGGATCACATCCCACACAAATATAAAGATTTGTTTTTAGCATTGATATATTACATGTCCACCCATAATGTGGCCAAAAGTGTGTACGAGGTCTGCTCTCGGTGAATTCCTTGTGGCATAAATTCCACTATTGTACATCTCATATCCATTTGTGACTTATTTGTGGGGACATACATTCAAGATGACATGTGATTATTTGGGAATTATTCACATGTGCACCCTCTAGCATGTCATTAAACCGGATTCTCTGAGCTAAGAACCCATGCGAATAAATGCCCTTAGGGGCCCATAAATACATTGGTTGGGATTGGATATGACTCCCATGAATGTTCACCCTTAATTTTTTATAAGGTCACTGGTTGTTAAACATAGTTAATATATATATATTACATGAAATTCAAATCCAAATTTTCATATAAAAAAACACTTACAATCCAACATAAAAATAATATCATCATGTATTTCATCATCATTGAAAACAATATATTTTCATTAAATAATATTTAATTTCCCTTACCATATTTTAATGGAATCGTAAATTCCTCATGAATGTAAATATTATAATGGTCTTCAAATGTAGTGGAAAATTTAAATTCCTCAACCCATGTCTTTTGACAATGAATATAACTTCAAAATTTTCAAACATTACAATATGGATAATTCCTAAAAGTGTAACATAAAATTCCATTTGAATGAATCCATAACAATTCATTAAGAATATCTACATTACACACCAATATATGTTGAATTATTTAATTAAAATGAATCATAGGATAAAAAATTACATTAATAATAAAACACGGTTTGTTAAAATTGGCCATCGAGTGTAACAAAAACTAAACATGGTGTTTCATTTTTCACAAGATATCTAAGAAACTCTATTTATTTGAAAAAATAGAATTCAAAAAAATCATGAACCCTTACATTGTTGATATATAAAATTTATATAATATGATTACTTTTTTATGTATGTGTTTATTAGTTTGTTTATAATTAGTTAGTATCATTGCATGGATTAGATATTTTGGATATTATTTCTATTATCATTAGTGATTTGTTTAGATAACCTTAATGAGATCCGTATGAGAATTTCTAGGGGATGATTCTAATTATCAGATAACATCTTAAAGTTTTTTTTAATAAATATATTATATGGAACTTAGATAAATTTCATCAATTCCTGAATACTAATGGTTGGAGTTTTTTCGATGAAGATTGTTATAGTATTAATAATAATAAAAAGACTAATTTGAGTATATCTTCATCATCATATTAGTTCCCAATTAGTAGGACCTTACTCTGAAACTCCATAAAAACTCCTGAGGGATATTATTTCGATAATCACATAATAATTCAAACCATTATGAATAATTTAAATATATTTATACAACATTTTTTGTAATAAATCAATTTAAAGATGTCCTATATTTTATCTATGACATTCATTGGATGACATATGCACATCATTTATGTAATAATTCTTCTATTATTACATTTTTCTATGTACAATAATTAATTCATATTTAATCATTCAAAATATTGTCTTTTCATCATAATGGTGATAACCGAAAATTACTAGGTTAAAAATGTGCTCAATTTAAAATTTGAGGATTTACCCGATTGGAAATATAATGAGATTAATTAAGGAATTAAAATCATAATGAAAATTATCATTAAAAAATCAAATCATTTTTCCAAAAACCAAATCATGTTTAATTCTATAACACAACAAGGATAGAGTAACTCCTAATAGAGTTGTTTATAAATAAATATCTTTTTTATTTTATTGGGTATTATAATTCACATGTTGTTGAGTAGTAGGATAATGAAATGTAAATTTATTTTTCATTTCACTAGTTCTCATAGAATTAAAAGGTTTTTTTGGAAAATTACCATTTAAAAAGTATTGTGGGCCAGTGGTGGGGTCTCATTATGAATACCATAGAAATGGGAAAATATATTATTTTGAATGCGATGATTTTATGAGGATGTGTTTCACTAAGTGTTTTCTATGGTCCTATGACATAAATATAGCGAATGAATAATTGGATAAATTAAAAACAATATAAGATTATATTGGAGCATATCAATAAATTTTCAAGAGTTTTATGAGGTATGCATTTGATTTTTTCTATATTATATGGAGTAAAATAGATAATTTCTTTTTTTGGATTAATGAATAGTCAATAAAGGTCTTTATCTATAAGATAATTCAAATGATATAAATATATTTATTATTCCCTTTTATTGTTGATGTATACTCATGAATATATTAATATTTATTTGAATAAAAATGTAGTGTATCATGTATGTAGTGATTATAAGATACATGTAGGAAAGAACACGGAACTTTCTACCAGTAATAAATGTGGGACAATAAACCTAGGTAATTGTGTCATCATATTTGGGAATTTTTATTGTTTTGTTAAGTAAGAAATTAGGCCCCCAACTGTCAAACAAATGAATAGTGGTTGATTAACTCAGAAAAAGATAATCATTTTCTTTTTAATGATATTTTGACCCTGCGATACTTCAATAAAATAGATTTTAAAAAATATAATATGGAATTCCCTAAATCATTGTCCAATGAATAAAATATTCCCCTTAAACCATCCAAACTGATCAATCAAGGAAGGGAATTAAAGATCACTATTACAGAAGTCTCTCAAGATACTAAGGTGATAACCAATACACTTAATCAATATAAGACCCACTTGTATATTATATTATTCTGGTTGATCAAATCCTTTTATATCATAAATATTTTATTAAAATATGGAATCACCACGCTAAACAGTTGATATTAAAGTATTCATGAAACCGACATGGGGAACAATGATCATGTCTAAAATTTACCAATATGGTCTAATTAATATGCATTGAAGTATAATTACAATCGATATATATATTCATCCATAGGTCTAATAGAAAAAAATATTTTAGTATGAATTTGTTGTCCATGTTGAAATCATAAATATACATTCAATTTATGAAAGACTCATCTAATTTCAATAATCGTCATAATAACTTGTACCTGATCAATGATGATTATGAACTCCCTATGAATGAGAATTCTATAATTTTATTTATGATTCATAAAAATTGGAGACTCCTCGATCATGTAACTAGGGTGAATTAAACATTTATATCATGAAAATTATATGGGAATATACTAAGGTATTTCTTGAGGAGAAACCTATTATTCCTCAAGTTAATGATGTTTTGTTTTTAATAAAAATCATTACATAATTGATGTAAATATCACTAAGATCATATATAATGGTTTTCATTAGATTAAATGAGTTATAAAGGAAACTGTAACATAATTTGTATGATGGGTATATACACCCTAGTTCATCATAATGGGGATCACTGGTCTTCTTTATAAAAAAGAAGTTTCTATCAATGTTGTGTTCCATTGATTATCAAATTCTTAATAATATTTAAATAAAAATAAATTCTTCTCTAGCATGAATTTATGGATTTTTCAATCTATAATGTGGAGAAAAATACTTCTCAATGATTGACCTTCGATTTTGATACCATCATTTAAGGGTCAGTGGGGGATATTTCCATGAGAGCATTTAATATGAGGCATGCACACTATGATTTTCTATTGATTCCATTTTGACATATTAATTACCCTATTATTATCAAGAATCTAATGAATAGTCTTTGGGGAGTATATATTTTATTTTTTGGTGTTTTTTATAGGATATAATAATATATATTCAAATGAATAAAGAATAGCATGGATATCAAATGAAATATACATCAATTTTCATAATAACAGAGAAGATGAATTCCACATTTAGAGTGTGTGAATTAAATATACAGTAGAAATTATTCATTCTTAATGTAATCACAAGAGCATATCATTGGACTAATCATTGATGGTAGTTATTGAGTAATGGACCATACCAAATATTATAACGAAAATACATAATAACATCATACTGATAAATCGTGACAAATTTATCTGGGATATAAAATAATATATCAATCTTGTCATGGAATGGAGTAATGTTTTATTTTATAGATAAATGTGAAAAATGTTTCAATGAACTGAATAAGTGGTTCGTCCCAGATATTTTACATACATCACCCTATAATGATATGTGTTTGTAATATATAGTGATCCTTTGAAAAAAGGTTTGGGATTCGTACTCTAGAAAAATGATATGGAAATTTCATAGCGTTCACTAAAGTTTAATACTATTATAAAATTTACCCAATTCAATATTTTGTGATAGAAATAGTAATATTTTCTTTGAAAATATGAAAAAATTATCTCTACTGAGGGAAGTGTGATTTTATAATAATGAAAAATTCTAGAATATATATTCAAAATGAATGGATTGAATATGATACAAGATTATGAATATTGAATATATTACTGCTCATTGAAGGAAATTTTGGTGGTTTATTCGTTGATATAGAATGATCATTCTAAAATATCAATAATGGGGATTTAAAAAGGCCCAATAGTCATGGAATTATAACGGATGGGACAAGAAGTATTAATGGGGGTGGAAATAAATAAAATCCTTCCCGAAAGAATGACCAAACTCTTGTTTATGTAAATATAAAATAAGACAATAAATTTGATATAAATATAAAAAAACTAGAAGAAAATATTGTAGAGTTTAACTATGAAAAATTTTGATTTATAAGGATTGTAATATACTTGTGTGGCATTTGTTTGACACGATATAATTTTAATGATCACGTACCATGATTATATTATTATAAATGATTCACATGTTTTATGATTGAAATTTAAATGGAAATACATTTTTTTATAATAATTATGTCATGTATGATGGATGGTCTCCATTAGTTGAGAGTCACATTCAAAACATGTTATTATTTTGGATCTCCCCTAACTGATTCTACTACATATAGTGGGAGGATATCACTTTATCAGTACTGGATAACTAAATGAACCAAAAGCACAAAATTTATTATAGATAATTATGGAGATGTAGACAAAGATAAAATATAATTTTCATGTAGACTCTTACGATCCTCTATTAAGATATGATTTTCCAGAATTAAGATCAATATCCTATCGAAAAATAAAACGGCGGCTAAAAAAATTCTATAAATTTCATAATGAGCTTTACTAAATAAATTATTTTTAAATTATTTTTTTCAATCAACATTGAGTAGTGTGTTCCTACTTTTTTATCAAACAAACACTATCTTCTACAGCAAACTAGAGAATAACTATTATCATCACTTTTCATTGTATATGTTTTCCCACAATGTTTGTTGAAGAATTAAATCTGTGGCCTATTATATTCTCACTACCAATGAATAACTCTCATGGAGGATTTTTATGTTAGGCATGTAGTAGTTGTTGATTTGTTACCTGATATTGGTTTTTATTTATTTGAATATAATTATAATCATGTTGACATCAGGTGATTTCAAATTGCAGGGGACTAGGTTTCACCTTTAGACTGATCCTCTAGTTTATTCTGCATTGTCATTATGTTAATATTTATTGTTTTTTTGTAATATAGTAGATTGTTTTCAAATGTATAAATATAAATATTACTTTGATAATTAATCTTAATTATTTATATATATATTTTAATCTAAGTAAAATGATTTCAAATGTTAGGGTATTTTTAAAAATTATATTAATTTAGAAATAATAACTCTTTAAAAATTATCATAACAGGAAAAATATTATATAAATATTATATATTGATTAATTGTACTGTACATTCTATCAAGTGGTTTTTATTTCAACTTAATATTTCAATTTTTTTAGAAGTCAATTCACCCCCTATTGTGTAACTCTATTTGATCAACAATACGGTCTAGAACAAGGATTTGTGTTCAATTTTAGATAATATTGAAGAAATAAATTATGGATGAATCATATAGATCAACCATTTCAAAATATCTAAGATTTGTTTATATTTGTAGATATCCAAAATTAAACATTATTTGTTATATTATGATGATTGATATTATAGATTATGTATCTCAATTATTTTTACGCTAATAAGTTATGATAGAATTAAAAAACTTTATAGGTATATTGCAACCATTACCCAATATAGTAGGAAAATAGGAAATAATTATCCTTGATTTATTTAGAAGAATTTCTATAACTTATAGTGGACATTGTGGTATTTGGGTTTTTGTCAGTTGAATTAAAATGTTATAAAATTTTATTTCAATCAAAAAATATATCGTCCTTTACAAAATTGATAAGATATTCATAATTGATGTGATGAGGCAGTAGAGAGTACAAATAACGATTATATCTAACTGGGATATAATTATTACATTGAGGATATATAGATGTTTTTCGAAATATTTATTGATGGAGCTGATCTTTTTGACAGTATGATTATAATAGAAAAATGGTCATTCTGAAAGGATGACTATAATTGTAGAGGATATGTTAGGTTCTTTTTCAAAGTATTTGAAGTTATTTTTTTATTAAAACCATTCCTGGGTAGATTTATCAAATAATAATATTTTCAATGTTTGAATCTAATGAAAATATGTGTCTTTATATGAGATGAGATGCCAGAATCGAGAATGATAGGATGAAGTTGGAGAGACGAAGATGATGGGTTTTAACAACATCAACGAATGGATGAAAAATGTTCCATAAATTGAATTAAATTATTTTAGAACAAATAAATTAATTATTTTATAAAAAAATATTGCTGATATCTCGATTTTGATGCTTCTAAAAAGTTTTTACTTTGAATATCTCCATGGAAGTGAGTTATGAGATTTAGGAATAATGGGAATTTGTGACATAAGTACGTTGAACTGTTCTAGAACATTTATTGTGTTGGGTTTCTAGTCAATCATTTAAAACAACCTCCCAAACTCTCCCAAATACAATATGTGTTCCACATGTCACTTCTAAGTGAGAACATTCTATAACCATTAAGTATTCTTTGATTATAGGCTGTAAAACATGAACCAGATCCCTCATATGATGGTCAAGTGGTGGAAAATCTGGATCAAAGATATCAGGTTAGTTAGAATAAGAAAAATACTACATCTAATTATTTATATTTAAATAATATTTATGACGAGGAAATGTAGTAATTTTAGGATGTTATTAAATACAAATAGTGTCAATTTTTTTTATTCCATGCAATGAAATTTTGAGGATAACTTTCTACGGTTATATAATTTAATAAAATGAGATCATAGACCATGTTAGAAAATTATAATTAAATCTTTAATTACCTTTCATTTATATAAAACCAATAATAAATTATCCACCACACATTATTAAAAAAATACTGATTATCCTAAAAAAATAAATATAATTAAATTTATAAGATAAATTGTTAATATCAGGAAATAATGAAAATAAATATGTATAGTAAAAGTTGTTTTATCATATATACTTTTTTATATTAAAATCATGACCTAACATTGTTATAATTTTAATTAAAAAAATAATAATCTTTTTATAATTAATCAAATTAAAAAAATCCAATTACGAATTTTGGAGAACACTAACTGGAAGTTGTATTTTAGTCAAAAAATGGGGGACATTCAGAAAATATAATTTACATGATTTTATCATTATTTAATAATATCATATAATATTTTAAAATAAAAAATTTAATAAAATTCTAAATTAAAGTATAAAAATATGAATTTATAAATATTATTTGTTCATTGAAAGCCTATTATTATTTTATTACAACAATAACAAAATATTAATTTAATATAGAATAATGTTCTTTGGTAATATCTATAAATAATGTTTCTTAAATTTTTGTTTAATTTTTACATTTACATGGAATCTTAAAATATATTTTTTTCAATTAAAAAGAAAAAAAATCCACTGAAATTAGTAAATATGATAACATTATCATATAGAAATTTAAAATAAATGAAATGGTATTTCAAAAAATTATTTTACGCCTTTATGCGTGTTTTTTAAAATATCATCTCATACCTTTAGAATTTTTTTTATAATAATTTTATTTCATTTTTGAAATCAAAAATCTAAAATTAGTCACTCACTTCGAATTTTTTTTCATTACTAAAAATTACAAAGGACAGATTTTTTTTTCACGGATAAATGTCAAAATAGAAAAAAATCATTTACTAATGTGGAAAGGAAAAAAATGTTTCCATATGGACGTTTGTTGTTATGATTGTCCAATAATCACCCAATTTCATCATTTTTCACTATTTTAATCCATAAAACCATTAGTTGTAAAATTAAATTATTGAAATTAAATGGTTATTTACAAAACTACCCATATTATAACATATAAAAATGTAACACATACACCACATTATGGATCACTAATAATTTGAATTTCCCCATGAAGTTATTCAAATTATCAGTGCCTAGAGACATTTCCCATGAAGATAATACCACAGTCCCTCCTAATACCCCTATTCTATTAAAATTATATTGGAATTCCATGGAATGATAGAGTCACCAATGTTATGTATTTTATATTTCTTATGTTTTTATTCATGATTATATTCTTACAAATATTTTTTCTTCATGGTAGTATAAATGGTTTTATATCATTATTCTAATGAGTTGTATTTTACTAATATTATAATATGTAGTTATTAATTTCATTCCACTTGTAAAAACAAGTGAACATCAGTCTTATTCCTATGCGAACAATCGCCACCATAAAGAATTATTTTTTTATTTTTATTGTATCTTATTTATTATCCAAACATTATATTATCTATTTCACCTATATGAAAAATGAAAAAATATCATTAATCTACTTTATTATCAAATTATGTCAAAATAAATTCATTTTTGTCCATACATAATAATTGAGATAAATCATTTTCACGTAGGTTTAGTTTAACAACGTATACGAATAGTTCTATAAAAAACTATAATGAATAAATATGTGAATATTAAAAGTACAATTATTACAATTAAAATTAAAATAATTTATTGACTTTTTTTATGAAAATATTAAATTAGTTATTTAACTTATTATTTAGGTATCATTACTATTTGCTAAAAGCATCAAAATAAGCCAACAATGATTCCATTTTCACACAGCATACGAAATCTACTTTTAGTATAATATAATAGTTTTTTATATTAATATATGAAATATATATTAAATTCTCGTAACTGATAAATCATGGAATCAAATAGTTGGAAATGACGTTAACAGTATTAATCTGGTATAAATAAGATTATTTATTAACAATTAAAATTGAAAGAAGATTAAAACATTATAATAAATTATGGTAATTATTATTAATTTATGATATAAATTAGTATATTTATGACTACTGTTCCCAAATTAGTGATTATGATTTTTATATTAATTTTGTACAAGGAAAGTTTCCTTTCTCTAAACAAATTATAGTAGTTGGTCATGGTATCTCAAATTCAATCCATTGAGTAATACAATATCATATTAATCTAAATTTTCCAAGAAAACCATTTTGGATGATTTAAACATTTTATTTATGGGTATGATATTTTATATATTAAAAAAGTACTTCATGAATTGCTATTTTTTTCTTTTTATTAAAATTAAAAAGTCATTCGGAAGAGGGACATGTAAATTTACTTTTACAATTATATTCTAAATTTATTTAAAGAAACCCCCTTTGATATTTTTTTGACATTTTAGTATATATATTTTAAATTATATAACTCAAATAGATTATGTTCTATATTTCCACCAATATTTTTTACTATTATAGAATTATTTTAGGTGATTATGTTTTGGATATCCCTATATTTAATTAATGAAGTTATTTTATTAATTTTTTTTGTATTATGAAACCCATTTTATTACAATGGATTCTTTAGGAAGGATAATTATTTCCATTGGTTCTTTTACGAAACCATTCTATTTCCTTGAGATATTTAAGGTACGAGGATGAATTATTTTATAATGCACACATATTTATTAATAATGATGGTTGGATTCTTATATCATCCCCATTGAACTAGTTGATGGTAATATCTCACAAGATAGTTAGTCATGAAATTTTTTTTGTTGATACTGGAAATGGAATGATTGGTTTTCTTACACTCTCAAGATTATAAATAATGAGTTCTTTTACATAAGGATTTTAATAATTAGTTTTAGCACAGTTGATTTCATATAAATATTATTTTTCTACATTTCCATGTTATTCATCTAGTTATATAAAATTTTTAATATGCATTTAATTTCTCTGAAATACCATTTTATCACAATTACACATTTTTTTGTATTCTTATCATTAATTTCATGCTGATATATCATATGAATATTATTATGTTTATTTTTATATTTAATATAATGCATGCATCTTTTATGTTCTTTTTATAATTTTATGTTGCAATATAATGACTTATTATTATTATCAAAGTCGTTTTGATCATTTATTATGATATTTACATATCCTTCATGTTTTCCTTCATATGATTGTATTTTTTTCTGTTAATGATCATATGATCTCAATTGATTCTTATGATTGACATCATAATGTTTTAAAGATTATTATATAATGTGAGATATCATGAAAAGGGTATATAGGAGTGTTAATATCAAGAAATTTTATCAAGTTTAATAAAATGAGATATTTATGTAGATAATAATTAAGACACTAATCCTTTAGTTCTTTGGGATATGTGAATATTGAGAGATGTAATATTTAAACCATGTGATTAATGTATTATTTAAATCCTGATTAGATTGGGTTACTTTAGTTAATATCATATTATGGTTAAGTTATTTTTTAGATTATGTTTGTTATTTTTTTATATTATTTTATATATATTTAGAAGAAACCCATTGAAAAAATCAAGGGGAGTGACTCAGTTTAGGATGACCTATCAATGATACAGAAATGTCGATATTATAAGGGTATCCTTGAAATTACATCGTTTAATAGACACTAGAAGTGGACATGGTTTCTCAATGTACTCATATGATGTTGATAACCCAAAAAAGAGTTGATTTAATATGTTTTTAACATTTTGGTGAAAAATTAATTATCAATTACTACACACGTGGTTTGGCACTCTATGGGGATATACTTCAGTTATTTACATTACATTTTGAATCAATTATGATGGATTTGAAAATATATATGTTGCTTAGTTATATATCCAACCAAATATATCCTATACTGAATCCTAAATATTAAAATTCCAACATATGATTTATATTCATGAAATCCTTATTGAATGTTTATAGTATCATTTTTTGCACAATCATTAATTTAATTAGTATCATTTTATATTTTATTTAGTAAAGAAATTGGTGGTAACCTGAAATATCTTACTAAATAGTGTTCTTAAATTCAACTAGTGATTTACCAAATATGAAACCTAATAAGAGTAGTAGTGGAATAAATCACATCATGTAAATTTTCACCCAAAAATAATATGATTTTTGTAAATAACCATAATCATACTAATATCCCAAATACACAAAATAAGGTGTAACTTGTTGTAAATTCATTTGTGAGGCAACAACCACCATCTTTTTGTGTGTATTCAAATCCTGTCATTCCTGGGTAGTGGGAATGTAAAATGGAAAATAATTTTCTATTATTTAGTGTTTGGACCATCAATGGAATGATTTGTAAGTCAATTATTTATAATGTTACACAAACTAGTTGTGGATTCTCATTAAGATTCACCATGAAAAGGATGAAATTAACTCCATAGAATGGGAAGTGTTCTCAAATATATATATTTTTTGGTATTATATATAGACTCTTCAAACAAAAAACGGTAGAATATTTAATTTAAATGATGATTATTGGTGTGATTATATTAGACCATGTGAAAAAAAATTCACATTAATTGTGAGGAATGCCTCTAATTTTATCTCTGACATAGAGATTAAAATCTCTTAGATTATTTCTAGCATAAATAATTAAATTCATAAAACATTATACATAAGATAATATGAATGCCATAAAATAATTCTTCAATGAGATATTCAATTTTATATTGAAATGGGATCCTTTTAATATTATAGTGAATGTGAAAAAACGAAATTGTAGTATCATGTATCCATCAATGATATGATATATGGTGCGGAAGAAAAGAAATATCATACATGAAATAAATATGGGAGAAAAAACCCCAATATTTTTTTCAAGGGATCTAGGAAGTGTTTTATTTGAGGTAATGATTGAAACAAGGACCAAAACTATTGTACTAAATCAAGAAGGAAAATTACGAAAAAAATAGATGAAGTACCCCAATAATATTTATCACAAACAATAATTATTAATTACTAATGAATTAAGACTTCATATGAATCAACACCCCCAACTATAAGATAATGGTTAAAATAATACCTAATAAACTCCTAATTCAAGAATATAATGATGGGAATTAATGATCACTATAAGGAATGATGATTAAGATAATTATGTGGTGCAATTTACATGTAAAATCTATTCTATATTTTCAAGTACATAATTTGATTATGGTTTCTTCAGATTGTATTATAGCGCATTATTTTTATACGAATGGTGAATCGCCACAAAAAAAATTGAATATTAATCTGTCTTTTACAACCCCTATCAAAATAATGATCATGACTAGTATTTACAAATATTATTTTATGGATTTTTATGGGAGGATACTTTCTATAGATCTAATTATTCTTCCTTTGGTTGAATGTGAAATATCAATGGGTGTAAATTTTATTTCCATATTCAATGAATATATAATGTAGTAAAATTTCATATAAAAAATAATCCTTTTATCAAATTTCATTGCAAGTATTATCATGAAATCCATCTAGTATGAATTTTTTTTATTTGGTTATGTTTCCAAAAAATAAGGGATTCTTATTATACGATATTACGGTTAATGTAATCATTGATAACCTACCTATTTCATAGGAATATTATAAGGTATTTAAAAATGTTCAACATGCATAGATTGTATTGTTAGGTTTATATTTCAATTTAATGCGTAACAAGATCAATTTATATCTCAGCAATTCAATATAAAAGGGATCCCATTAAATTAGAGGGGTATAAGAAGAACGTTATGAAAAAATGGAAAAGGTTTTTATATAATCCACTGATTCACTATGGGTTGAAGAACTATTCCTTCTAAAAAATTAGTATTATTTAATACATTTTTTTATTGATTATTTTGATAATAATAAAATCATGATAAAAAAGTGACCCATAACTCATATCAATGTTATATTCAGTCTACACCTAGTACCTCAATAATTCTTCAAGGGGGATCTTCAATCAAAATAATATAAGTTAAGAGTAGAAATGGGGGATATTTCCAAGACAACATTCTATATGATGTATTGTCACTAAGAGTTTTTTGTAATGAAATTTTAATTTAACAATTCAATATCTATCATCATAAAACATTGTAATAGGGAATTAAGGAACTACGTTGATAAATTTGTGGTAACATTTATTGACATTATTCTTATACATTTAAGGATGGAAGTGGATCACCTGTAAAATTTGTTACGGGACTTTAAAATGAGTTATTTTATTCCAAATATAATAAATGTGAATTGTAGGTTTACATGATATCATTATTGGGACATGTACATAAAATAGAGGGAATATAAATATACATATTTAAGAAATGAGTTTTGGGAATAGGCATAGAGAAAACATTATTGTTGATATCAATATTTTTTATTGGACTATATGATATCAATGATGATTTCAGATATTTACAAGGGAAATAAATCTAATATATAGGATGACATTGAATGGATTAATGTTATTTTAAATATAGGAATGATAATAATGTTATAAAAAATTGATGAATATAATGGTCTCTTATTATTTACTTACACTACACTAAATTTGGTAAGGTTTTATGACATATAATGAAACTTAAAAAAGAGTAATAGTATGTCATACTAAAATTATAATTTAATTGATTACATTTCATACTAATTAAATAACAATGAAAAAAATTACTCAACTCAGGATTTAGCTATTAAAGTAGTTATATTTTCCTTGAAAACTTGCGATATTATATCTATTGAGAAAATAATTATATATATATATATAATGAATAAAAATATAATTAGATATATATTCACACATAAAGAATTAAGTATTCACCAAAGGATATTGTTTTAGTAGATAAATAATAATTACTACCCAATACATTACCACTTGAGGAAGGAAAATAAGGATGAAAATTATTTACGAAGAATATACCATGCTGCTATATCCATGACATGGATTTAAGAAGACCCAATAATCATGTATATATATATAGGATAAATCATGAAGTCATAATGGGGGGAGAAAAATCCTATATTTCTAAACTGAATTCTTTATCTTTCATTGCGTTAAGTAATAACTATCCCGATGGGGATGATGTAGAGATACGAAAAAGGTATAGAATATTCTAAAGATCATCTTTGATAAAGAAGAAGTCATAAGGATTGGATCACATATATATTTCCCATCAAAGACAAAATTGATGCATTTAATTTTGGATGATGAAAAAATATAATCCTTTTCTACACATGTATATAGTATACAGATATATAGATATCTTAAAGAATACCTCTAGTGGGATATTATAAAGAGAAAGAATATTGAATTCATGTATCGATGGATGGTATGCCAACATGTTAAGGATGAATGACAGAAGTATATGGGTATGTTGTATCCATTACCCATATTTATAAAAATATTGTTTAACATCTCATAGGAAATTGGTATTGTAATACACAAATCATCTAAAAAATCATTTATTTGGTTTTTAGTCAATCACCTTATAAATTCAGTGCATTTTATTTCCATTAAATAATATTTATCCCTAAACCAAATTTCTATTGAATACATAATAGAATTGGTGAATATTAAATGAAAATCACTATCCCTTATATATAAATGAGAGTATTGGTTATACCTATCATTTTTTATAAGTATTTTGAAATATTTTGATACAGGGAAGTGATTCAACACTGCATATCATCCCCATATAGATGGTCCATTTAAGAAGAAAATACAAACTCTAGGGAATATGCTTTGATCTTGTTGCAGGGATTTAAAAGGTTACTTCAATCAACACCAACTAGTAGAGTTATCATATAATATGTTTCCAATATAGTATTCATTTGGTAGTATATGAGACATTTTATGGGATTAGATGCATGAATCCATCATGTTGAGATCATTTAGAAGGGAGGATGTTGATAGGTATATATCTTGTCCAAACGTGACGATGATGTTTGAAAAAAATTATTTATTCAAGAAATTTTAAAAAGAAAAAAATATATATTTATAAAATAATTTATATGATATAAAATATTATTATGTTGATAAAGTTTTCTTTTAATACCTCTATGGAAGAATTTTATAATATGTGGGATGAATGGGTTGATATTATTAAGACACATCAATCCCATCAATGTCATTGATCATCGTGGGGTCATATCATATATCATAGTAATCCCTCCATAGATCTCCCAATAACACAATGTGCACTATGTATCTCTTTTTGGAAGTTATATACTACACCCATCACATATTCAATTGTCAAAATTTATGAAACTATAACGATATCTCTCTTAAGAGGATAAACCAATGGATATTATGGATCGAAGAGATAAGGTGTTGTGTAATAAAAAAACTCATATAGTCAATGATATATGGTGGATTTTAAAAATTAGGAGTATATATTGAAAAATTAATATTTTATGCAAGAAAAAAAGACTCACTTTTTCATCAATGAAATTTAATTTTGAGGACTAAGTTCTTTTATAGTAGTAGAATGTTATGACCTTTGATTTTGGATATTCTATAAAATAACACAATTATTGAAAACATTTCATTCATACAATTCCCATAGTAACTAATATTTTTCCTATTCTAATAGTAGTTAATATTTTTCAAATATTCTTATCCACTGAATGTCATTACCTTGGGAAGATAAATATTTTATATTGGTAAATGTTGAAAAATGGTATTTTCAATGAAAGTCATTTTTAATTTTTTTTAAATTTTCCATTAAAATACATATTTTTTTAGTTTTATAAATTTAAAAAGATAATATATAAATCATTTATGAATTCAACATATAAAAATTTAACAATTATGACTTTTTGATCATTTTCTATGAAGGATGATTTTTAGTCAAAAAATTAAAGGATTTATAAAAATTATGACATACATGATTTTTTCATTATTTAAGAATATCCTATTATATTTTTAATTACTTAATTTATTCATATATTTAAATTATATATTTATATTATGTATTCTTAAATATACATTGTACATAAAGAACAATGTTAAGCATTTATTGAAATACATAACAATGATAAATTACAATAAAAATGGTTTGGAAATGTGCTTAAATAAAGTGTTTTAATATTGTTGTTTGGATTGAGAACTCCATGGAATATTAATTTATTTTATATAACATATAGTATGTCAATTTATGGCTCTAAAAATAGTGACCTCGAAAAATTTGTATGCATTGTAGAAATTTTTTTCGAAAACATTATTTAACCATTTTATTTTTTTTATTTTAAAATTGAATTATCATAACTGTGAAACAATTATTAGATGAACTTGTATTCAAATTTCAAATAAGATGGATTTATTTATTTAATCATCCCAATATTAATTTTTTATTAAAAATAATTACTTCGGTAAAATATTTTTGACCACGGTGAAATTTAAAAATTGTAGAAAGTATTTGTAGGAGGAATGGTAAATACATCTTTTGAAATGGATATATGAGAAGTGTTTTGATAAAATCTCACCCATTTTTGTCATTTCACCTTTTTTAATACCATAACCCATTAATAATGAATTTAAATTACTAATATTCAATGTGTATTTCCATCACCACCCTATTTATGAATTATAAAAAGGTAATACTCCAATAACATTAATACCCAAGTATCCATTGAATTAATCCTTTTAAATAACCCATCATTCACTACCTTGATCTCTATCCATTTAAAATTATCACTAATCCACTCATACAAATCATATTCTGTTCAATTTGAAGTGCAATTCCAATTAATGATCAAGTCTCCTACTAAAGTATTAACTTCATCATATATTTGTCTTCTTAATAGTACTCTTCATATTATATAGTCACTATAATAATATGATGGAATATATATAATTATTATAAATTAATATTTACATATTAATTTTTAAAGAAATGTTATTTAATTTTTAAAAACTTATAAAAATTAAAATAACCTCAATGTTGTGTCAGTAAGGACTATCGTCTATACAATGACAAGTTTTTTAGTTTTCCTAAAATATTCTTTCATTATTAAAAAATATTTAAATATAATTCACCTTCCTAAAAAAATATTTTATTATTATTCTCATATAAGGATATTAATTGAAAATAAACATCTTCATATCCAAACTCAACAGTCAAGATTTTGTGCGATCATGTTTGTGTCAGTTTAACCGCCATCTTGAATGATTCTATAAAGATAAAATATTGATTACTTTGGGAAGATGAAAGTTAATATTATATATAATATCATGAAATATAATAAATGTTAAATGGTTGATAAAATAATATATTATATATTTAACTTATTATTAATGTATATTTTATATTCACTAAATTCATTTAAATAATCCAACACTAATTCCATTTTCAAGTAGTGTAACTAAATCACTTATAGAAGTATATAATAATTTTTTTAGATAAATGACTGTTATATATATTAAAAGGCCTTAAAATATACTTAATATAATATCAAATTGGTATCTATATCAAAATTAAAAATCATGTTCTAATGGATGAAGACATTAAAACATGATATTGAAAAGAGATTAAAACAATCCTATACATGTGGAAATTTTTTATAAAATATATATATATAAGAATAATTATATATCATTGTTATTTAATATTATTATATTAATGATACATGACTTTTACATTATTATGTGGAAATAATGTGTATTTGTAAGGGACATAGTAAAGAAAACTCCCCTCATTGAGTTATAATATTTCTTATTAAACTATGTTTTCCATGTATTCCATTTTTAATGATGTTATATCTTAACATAAATTAATATTATTTATAAAAAAATTTAAAATAAATTTTCATGAATTATTTTATTTTGATATGTTTATATGAAAATATTTTACACTTATTGAAATGAGACTCAAAAATAGGAATTTTTTCATTGTTGATTTCAAATGTTTTCATGATAACTATTTTTTTTATTTGGATTTGATTTATCATTTTATATATCAAATGATATATCTCCAATAGGGTTATGTTTCATGAATCAAATTATATTTTCTATAAGTATGAGAATATTTTGTTTGATTAATTATTTTTGTTTTTAATGATCAATTATTGATGTTATATTATTCCATTTGTATTTTTTTTCCTGATTTTTTTTCATGTAATTCATATATGATTAAATTATTTCCATTGTATTTTTAAGAAACACAATATTTTCCACTAGTTTAGTAAGATATAATGATTTTTGATTTAGGATGAAAAAATATGTTTGGATGACAAAAGGATGGGTCCAATAACTCCCTCTAATGTGTTAATTTATGGTAATATCTCATTAGACAGTATGGGGTCAACCAAATGAGATTTATCATACAGAATTGGGCAAGATGTGTTTTTTTCACATTTTTGAGTATTGTCAAAATTACTTTATTCATATAATAATGGGAATGATGAGTTTTGTAAAATATGGTTTACTATTCTTATGTAAAGTATACATTCTTAATTATTATCATTTTTGTCATATTTTCATGATATTTTTATTTCAATGAAATTCCATGTTTTCAATAGTACTCCCTATTTTTAGTTCATTCCTTATGTTTAGCAATCGTCCCATGTTATATGGATATTCAGATTATTTTGATCCTGGTCACATCATTCATATATCTGTAATTATTATTTTAAGAACTTTTGTTACTCTAACTTGGTTTATAATTATCATCTAACATATTTTCATCATTTATTATGAAATTTATCTCTGAATTATGTTTTAATTCATGTTATGATATATTTCCCCTTATTTAGAATCTCATATCACTCCATTATTATTTTTATAATATCCAGGATAAAAAACGATTATGCCTACTGAAATATATAGAAAGGGTTCTAAAGGATCATGAATATGGACAAATATTCAGAAGTGTAAAAATAGAACATGTCTATATAGATAAATTTCAAAATAGTAATCCATTAGTTCCTTATGTTAAGAAAATTATGTGAGAAGAAATATTTTAAAAAGGTTATTAAAATAGAGTTTATGTATTGACTATATTGGGTTTATTCCGTAATAGTCAATATATCATAACATAATGGTCTTATAATAACATACCATGAAACATGCATTTTTTTGTAAGGGTATTTATGTATTAAATAATTCAATGAATTCTATATAAATCTAGGGATTCATATCATATTTTTCTGATATACGTGAATTTCATTTTAATTTTTTTATAAATTATAAAAATATATTTTATCACTTTTAGTCCCTTGATTATGGAGTGTGGGTTGAATTTTTTGAATACCGTTGAGTGGAAATTGGTATAGGTACTCAGAATATAGATGTTTTTCATGTAGAATCATAGAATATTTTTAGTATCCTAAATAATTTACATGAATTTTTATGGAATGGATTAATAATAGTCGGATATAGAATCTCATTAATAAATAGTCATAAGCATATGAAAGGTAAGTCGAAAATCACATCTCAAAATGAAATGTTTGAAATCAAAATCATTAATTTAGAAACAATTATTGAATGGAAATGAATAGAGAGATAGATCTATATTCTTCAATATAGTAAAATCATAGATAAATTTTATATTTATAGAGGATAAATAAAATATTATTTTTATACAGTGAGTTTTATTATAAAGGGAAAATAATAATATCAAGAATACATTATCAATTGGGATAAAAGATATCAATACAAAGGATATATTTGAAATAAGTGGAATAGAAAGAGAATATATAACTATGATGTTTCTTATAAAATATTTTTAAGAGATCCTCATAGAAATTGTCACACCATTAGAGGGATTTAAAGAGCGATAGAGGGAGGAACATCTTGTTTTGAGGCATTATAGTGAAGTGTAAAGGTGGTTATTTGGGTATATATATTCAATGAAATGGAAATTATTTATTATTTTCCTAACATAGGTCTTGGACACTATGCAATAAAATAAAAAACCACAAACCATCAATCGAGTTCTACTAATGAAGTGTGGTTTTGAATATTTTATTATTTTATGAATGGAATTCAATAAAACGATACCTTCCTGACGTGGATGTAAGTCAATTTCATTATGATTTGATTTTAAAACAAAAAAAATACAACAGGTTTTTTATTATTCATTATATATCTTTCAATATTAATTCAAATATAATTTATTTTAATAATATAAACAATTCATGGTTGAGAATAATTGTTATTTTTTTAATTAGGTAACTTTCATCAAAATATGATTTCATAAAAAATATATATTAATAATTTATTTAATATTGAGTCAAAAATTTATTTTCCAAGATATTTTTGTATATAAATAATTAGAGAATATTTTTTTTTAAATTTTTTAATTTTTTTAATTTTTTTAAAATAATTATTTTAATCATAATATCGACATTTAAATAAAATTCCATATTTTATGAGAAAATACTATTCTTTAGGACAAAAATCATTTCGACCCTATTATTAATTACATGTTAATTTATAAAATTAAATTATTAATTGAATATAATTTTATAATTATTTTGAATAATATTTCATGAAAATAAAATTTATGCCTAATTCAAGATTATATTGTAAAAAAAATTTTTATTGTAATTATATATTTAATAAATAAAAATAAATGTTTCCTTGAATAAAAATATTTTTTTTCTACAACATTAGTTAATCAATTGTAAAAAATAATAATTAAAAATGAATTAATATAACCTTCATAAAATCATTATAATGAATTTATTTAAATTCATACTACCATGTTCGGGATAGATAATTCTTTTTTATAGTAGTGTGTAGCCCATGGGTACTGTGTACAATAATAGTTCTTTCATATGGTGGTTTTATGAACATGGTTTGGGTGGTGATGTCTATAATCTTCATATTATATCAGAAAAAGTTTTGATCATGTTTAATTTTTTTTTTCTCTACATGATATTTTTCAATGGAAAATCCAACTTCTCTCATCCCCCTCATAAGCTCTATTAAATGGGATATATATGGTGTAATCTTTCTAGTCAACATGAAACATTTCTTTCATTTGTTCCAATTATACATTATTAAAACCCTTAAAAAGTACCATCATTTAGGTCACTATAATAGTTATTTATTAAAAAAATCTCATTGTTTTTATATAAGATTATCATATTATAAATAAACATTATAACATTATAAAATTAAAAAATAAATATATTGAACATGTTTGTTATTACTACATTACATAATAAGGAATATATTACATTAGAAGGTAATTTATTTTATAATATTTTGTATAATTAAAATCTTCCCTCGTTCCTAAATATCACCATAAAAATTAATATTGTAATCTACAATAAACATGGGTACTTATATTTCATCACCAACTCTTGTCCATTGTTTCCTTCTCAAACTTGTGGTACCTCCATAAGATATAAAATATTTGAGTTATCTTGTATTGTAGGATATTATTCTTATAACCAAATTTTATCACATAATACTCATCATATGAAATATTATTATCCAAATGTACCACCTCCAAAATCATTACATGGGAGGGGTTTGGTATATACTTCATTAAGAGGGATTCATTGACTATATAATGTATATATGATAGGTTATTTGGGAGTAACAATCAAAAGACCATAACTATAATTCATTATAATATCTAAAAAAAGTTCAATTTATCAAATTTTATGCTTATCCTTCTTCCACAACCTCATTAAATTATTCAATAGTTGCGTTTGAAGGAACTCATTATCTCCATCCTTAATCTCCAAGTATCACAATAATTTTATTTTTATATTTTCCATCAAAACTCTCTGGATATCATATATATCTGAATAGTTTTGACCTTATCTTTTATCAATGGGATAAGATGACGAATGTTATTCTTTATCCCTCTTACATATTTTCAGTATGTGGTAGTTTGAAACCTATTCTAATGATAACCCCCATAAGGTTCTATTTGAATACTATAATAATTTTTTTTTATTTTAAAACTATATTAGTGGAATGTGTTGATTAAAAATTCCTTGAATATCTCATGAAATTGATCTCAAAATATCCTATAGATATTTAATGTTTCTATCAAACTGACCACCCATATATATATTACATGTTTTAGTAATACTTTTCATTACATCCAACCCTTACAATCATTTTCTCTAGAACATTATGGTAATTTTTATATTTTAATTACATTATAATAATATGTGTAATCCATGATGTCTTAACAATTTATTTATATAGAAATCCTAGATGGATTATTATGAGATAAATTTTAAATAATACAAATAAAATGTATACATTTTGTAAAGTGGTCAAATACCACCTAAATTCTATTATGTACTAAATATATATCACTGATTCCTATAAAGTAATATATGTTTATTTTTCCCACTTATGTGTTCCATATGGTTATATATTTCTATTCAGTAATTTTTTGGTCCTCATTAATCCATTTAAAAGGGATGGTGGATCTAATATTTGATCATGGTATGGTGAAAATCTATTTATGATTCAAATGTACATCAGTTTCATGTTGAATAAGATGGGATCCTTATACGTCATCATTATAGATCGGTTTTTGGGAGCCATTCTACTCGTTGTATCAGCCACATTAATCACCTTCTATATAAGGTAATGGACTGAAAAATCATAGTATTTGACCAAATCTAACAACATTTATTGGTTTATATTGATCATTTTATTTGTTAATATATATATGAGTATCTAGTTATCCAATTAAATATAACAAAATTCCACTCATAGATACAATTTCATCAAATAACAAAATTAAATATCATTGTTTCCATTTTGATATCATGATTTATAGAGTTATGGTAGTCGATCATTATTTAACTGGTGGAATATGCTATCACATTTTAATTTTTCATTAGTATTCATCAAAATAATTTTTGTTATTCATCAAAGAATATCAAAAATCCTTCCCCACTAGTTTTTAATGTGAAAATGGGTGAAATTATTTTCATCTTAATCAACAAATCAATCATATCCACACATTCATAAACTGATACCACCTTCACTCTTTATGGTGATATCTTCTGTAATGGGATTGAAAATCTAGAAATTTTTTCCAAAATTAAATGATATTAAAATGATAGTCCAAGAAAATTATTGATTTCAGTCACAAATGATGTTGATGTACTTCAATTAATTTATTTTGTCTTCAAATAATCTACAAATATTCATTTTTTGGGGATAAAATTCCCTAGTAATGTGAAAAACTCCATCCCAAACATATATTTACAATAATTATCATTAGACATTTCATTACATTAGTTCATAAATAAAAAATTCAAATAGTCCTCTTGTCTACTATTGATTTTTTTGGAACAAGATAATATTTCTATAAATAATACCATAAGTCATTCAACGTAAAACCTAAGAAGTCTATTTAGTTTTCCACAATGATATATAGATAATTAGTGAGTTGGAATTGAATCACTATGAAATCATAGCACATGTACCTTTTATAAGAATTAGTTTTAGAGATTTAATCATTTTCACCTTTAATTTAGTATATGCGGAAGAATGATACACCTTAGTAAAGAACTGGGCTCAACATTTGTGATCGATAAAGTCATCAAACCATGGAATTTGATACATTTTTGTTGATATTATTAATCACATAATATTCAATGTAGATGTGCATTGTACCATTCAAGTTTTTATTGAAAAAAACTAAAAAATACATGATGTATAATTTCACAGTAAAAACACTTTATCTAGATTCTCTTATACTTGATTCTTCAGGTCATCATGTTCAATAGTGAAAATTATTTATGGATTCTTGCATAATGATAATGGTTCGGGTATATGATCAATTGGGAACTCTACCAATCAGTTGATGGGAATGGAAGGTAATTTTCTGGTAATAAAATTATTGAATTTCATATAATGGAAATGTAATAAAAGAATATTTTTTACATAGTCTCCTTCAATTGAGACAAACACACTAGCTCATATGGAAAAAATATACCTATCTCAGATGATGAATCCCAAGGAGGACCATTATCCTCCTTTCACATGTATAGAATCAATGACTCATTCAAGATAAAATAGGTGATTAATTTCTTATAAGAATTTATTTTTTCATTATACAATGAAATCCAATCCTTAGATAGTATAACAATGAATTTCGCTGATCTGAATATTAGAAGGCTCTTTTGGAAATCAACGCACAAATATTAACGTGGTATAATTTATATTCATGGGATTTAGTAATTTACTCATTTGAAATATTCACTAATAACATGACATAAATGTTTTTTTGGAGGTGAATGAAGATTATATACAAAATTGATTGATATGAAGAAATTAACAGGAACAAATTAAATATTTAAACATAATATAATTGAATTAATTACTAATATATATTCACTAATTCATTTTTAGTGTATGCCTTAGTGATTTTTATGGTATATTATCATTGAAATTCTATAGGACATGGAGTTTTATATCATTAATAATCATTGAAAACACTTAACATAACATGTTAGTGTACACATTACCATTAATCATTGAAGTTTAGAAATTGGATAATAGTATGATATTTTTCTATTACATTGTTCTTATCAATCAAATTGGGGGGTTTCATCATCTTTTGTTAGCTTTCAGTAGCTTATGTCACCTCTTTCCCACAACAAAATAATTCATTTTCTCCAATATGAATTTTTATATATGCTTCTTCCCACATATATGATAAGTGGGATGTTAGAATATCTTACCACCATGATATTTCACCACTACTCCCCCAAATGAAAAAGACCTTACACACATTATATCTATAGTCCCATGGGATCCTTGATATTCTTATTTATTTAATTGTACATTAAGGGAACATAATAAATTTTCCTCAATATTTTCAGTCAATCGTATTTTAAATAATTTTATATATTTATATTTTCGTCACTAATGAATAATCCAAAATTAAATTCTTGGTCGATGGTAAGAAAAATAATATCATTCATGTCTTTTTATGTTTTCAATATATTCCTTGATTGATTATTATTAATTTTATTTGGAGATAAAAACCCCTTCCCAATTATATGAAAAATAGAGTGAGGAAAATATTTTTAATGTATTTTCCTAAATTGAACCCAATAATCATTTTTACATATTTATTAGGGTTCATATTTCTGAAAAAAAAACAACAATGAATCATATTCTCTCTCTAATTAGTATCTATAATAAATGAAAGATTCATACTCTTAGAATTGGAGGATAGAGATGAACTTCTCATGTGAGTTGATCAACTTTATTTTTATTAAGGTAGCATAATATTTTTGAAATTTTAGAGGCATTTTTGTATAAATGACTTATTAAAAAAATTACCATTATTAAGTTTTTGTGAGAGTTCCACCTGATTAAATATCATATTTATAAATTTGGTAAATTATGTATGAATTTTCATGAACTTCTCACCTCTTAATGCCATCATGTTGGGTATATCATTCACATAATCCTCGCATTACCCCTCACATTTCTTATTGAATCATACATTGACTAAAATAAACTGTAAATAAGGAAAATTATTTTTAGGGTATTAAATATGTAAAGGGAAATAATGGATATGGATGGGAAAAAAATTAATATAATATATCCCATAATGTAGGAATTTCATGGTTTCAATCAAATTTATCCGGTCTATTTTATAATTATAATGTATATAATTTTTTTTCCTTTATAATGTGTTTTAAAAAGAAAATGATTAAACTATAATATCCCCACATGAGTGTTTGATCATGTGTGAATTATTTGGACTCATTCAAATGCATTAGGTATAGGATGAAAAAATTCCCAACATATACTCTTTGAGTTACTACCTATTTGTTTGAAAATTCTATTACCACATACATGTGATAGTATCAATACATGGATGTTAATTCTCATAAAAAAGTTTCTAGTTATTTACTAAAATTATGTGAATTTTCCTATATTTATTCTTGGCTCTAATTGTTTCACTAGCGTTATGTAATAACATTCACCATATATAATTAAAATTTTCATTGATACCAGTTATGAATGTAGATAAAATTAAAAAATAATTATTTCATTATATATTACACATTTATACAAAAAATACAACCCTATAAAATCAAAATATCTATTGTCTTTGAAAAAATTTACATGTATAACAACGACCAAAAAATTATATAATGAATTTTTTAAAAAATTTAACATGCATTCCAAATTCATTGATATTTTAAAACAAAACGGAATAACATTCGGATATATATAAGAAATAGTTGAGTAATAAAGCCATATAATGGAATAAAAAATGTATAACATAATTTTTTACAAGTTAGTAATGAGGTATTAAATTGTGATATAGGTAAATGAGAATCAAAATAAAATCTTGACATAAGATGATATCATCAAGGGATTATTGGAATGTGGGAATAACATAAAACAAGACATTATAATAATATTTCATGGATACCACTATGAAATCATAAAAAAAAATCATTGGAAAACCACTGGTGTACCACACATGGTATACCATGAGATAAAAAAATAACACATTACATTAGACTGATTTATACATTTTACCACTCCATTTATATTCATATCTTGTATATGAATTCTTTTTCAATATTAGATATATCACATAAGAACATTTTCTAGTAATTTTAATCCTAGTATTCAGGACTCTTGGTTTAATATGATTAAATCCATAATAAATTAAGGATATGTAAATAAATTTGAATACAATTTAGTGGAAATGGATATGGTAATTTAAAATGTAAATGTATTATGGAAAACTAGAGAATAATTTCTGTAAAACAAAGATTATATATAATAGATCATGTAATGGATTAATGGGGGTGAATGTATGTCCCTCATCAATAGTATATCAATACGATATAAAAATAATATGTAAATAAACTTTTCAACATGATGATGTTTAAAATAAATATGATTAATATAAATAATAAAATTGAATAGAAAAAAGAATGATGAGAGGAAAACCCATACTTCATCACATTAAATGAATAGATAACGATTATAACGGAAGAGGTAAAATAATCAATCATTTATATAAAATACATTGGAATGTAAAAGGAAATTTATGAAGATATTAAAATATAATTAATTGACATTCAAAAATATTAATAAAAATGAATTACTTAAATGAAGATGAATATGAAGGGAATATATTACTTGAGAGGATTCCTATAAAATCATTGGAGTATCTTCTAATGACGATGTAAAAAACATTTAATGAATTTGAAGAGGTGTAGGGAAATGTAATTAAAGCTTCATGTTTTTTTATTATATAGGGAATGGATGATGGTATGGTATTTATATCAAAATATAGTAGAATTTTTTATTAATTTCAAAAAATAGGTTTTAAATTCTAAGTAAAATAATAATAAAACCACCGACCATCCCATGGGTTTTTAATAATAGATTTGGATTCCAATATTTTTTAAGGTTATGAACATAAAAAAATTAAAATAATACCATTCATTATGTGTAAGTGAGTCATTTTCATAATGAATTAATTTTAATGTAAAAAAATATAATATTTTTTATAGGATTCTGTTATACATTTCTAAATTTTAAATTATTACTAAAAAACATTATTTCAAAGGAAATACTATTTTTTTGGGGTTGAATTTTATACTATTTATTAAATAACATTCATATATATATGATTTCTTAATATGTACCATATATTTATACTGCAAATTAATTTTTATCCAAAAATATTTCTTCCATTAAATATTACAATAAATTCAACATTGATAATTTTGACACAATACTTTGAGAAATGAAATATATTTTAACAAAATATTTTTCAAATTTATTATTTTCACCTTTTAAATGATAAAAAATATTTATTAAAAATAATAATTCAATTTTGGATTCACACAACTATATTACCCTTTTAAAAATACATGTGATATCATTAAATTTAATTCAAATGTATACATAAAAAAGAACTAAAATTTAATTATATTTTTGGGATATTTTTTTCACCATTCTAGATTTAAAAATTAAATTTAGTTTTAATTGAAATTATATAATTTAAAAAATTATAATTTTGGTTTCCTAGAATCAAAATATATTTTTATAATTCTAATTATATAATAATGTTTATGAAATGAAAATGAAAAATCTGTTAATATAAACATTATTTTATCACTAAAAAATAGCACATAATGTCATAATATTGGGGGATGTATGCATAACTCCTTATTAAACATGTGTATTCCTGATGGGTAAGGTGTACAATAGTCATAGTTTTATGAAATGGTTTAGAAAACATGGTTTCCATGGAAATATCTATAAAATTTTTCTTCTCTAGTAAGTGCATATGATAGTGTTTTCTTAATTTAATCTCAATTTTGGATTCTAAAAATGAAAATATCAATGATGATATATCCCTTAGAATCTATTTGAAATGGGCCTTATAAGGTATTATATTACAGGTGAAGACCATCGCTTATATCTTTATTGTATTTTATATATTATTATAAAACAAATCATATAATTTTGTAATGGTAAATATATAATGGAAATATTAAAAAAAAATTATGATACATAATGATTATTTTAAGATGATCAATCATAAAATATATATATTTTATAACTATCCAAAATAAAAATGAAACCTAGAAGGTATTTTATATAACTATATTACACAGTATGTCACATATTCCTTAGGAAGGAATTTCCATTTAATATTATTGGTTTTCAAATTTATTAATTATTTTATTATATAATAATTATAATAAATTGTTAAATGGTTGTCAAATAAATTAAATATAATATATTTTTAAAACTATAAATAAAAATATAATAAATCATAATATTAATATTTTTTGATTTTGTTTTTGATTTTATTCATTAAATTCAAGAAATATTATTTCAAATGTATTATCTGTATCTATATAATTATGATATATTTCAAAAAAAATTAATTCTAAATAATTGAATTGTTAGATGGTTAATAATTAATTTTTGGAGGATGTGATTAAAATCATGTAATGTTAAAAATCAAGTATTTTTTAATGCCATTTTTAAATGTTCTGTAATTTCATAAAATTAAATTAATGATATTTATATTAAATTAAGATTATGATTTAATGATTAATGTTTTCAAAAATATATTTGATGAAATTTAATTATCAACTTATTTGATATGTGATTGATATGACATAAATTTTATAATTACAATTTTATATTAAGAGAATGCTTTTATATATTTTTTGTTTATATTAAAAGTAAAATTCATAATGTTTTGAAATTCAAATAATTCATATGGGGTAAAACAATTTACTAATTACATCGATATTAGGTGTGACATTCAATTTAATGATTAGGCCTTAAAATAATTTACCAATATAAAATTTGAGTTACTACAACAAAGGTAAATCGAGATAAAAAGATAAATCTAAATGAAAAAAATCTAAAAATTCATGAAACCTTATCTCTAAATTGTGTGAATGAAATGATTCAAGGACTAAATATCTTATTTTACACATTTTTAGATATTATATTTAAAATGATATCATTATACATTATTAAATAATCTTTTGTGAAAATAAAACTCCAAACTTGCATATAAAATGAAATATCTTATACACCATCAACTCCGTTATTTAAAAAACATAATCAAATAAATCCCTAAATATTTTAAATCGAATAAATACATAACACGTATTTGGAAACCATTTTTGCAATTACACATTACTAAACCCTCCATTCAGAAGGAGTTTGTTTTGAGAATTGGAGAATACATCAATTTTGGTACCTCATACTTCCTCATATTTCTCAATTATCTTCTTACATAATCTCCATATAAGTATAAGTATCCAATATTATGTTATTATATGATTTTTTGATAATATGATATTAATACTATATATCCAAACAAAAACGTTTTAGTAATACATGTTCTTGTTTCAGCCTATTTAACTACTTATATGAACGATTCTATACAATCATCATCAATTCAAAAATTAATAATTATAAAGAATTTTATTTTGGTAATATATTATATTAATAATTATTTCAGGTATTTAATATGGTTATTTATGTTTTATATAAAAATTAATCGTTTATATAATGTAACTTATTTTTATTGGAAAATTTCCAAAAACATGCTTGTTATGGATTCAAATCTCACTCACCATACACATAACTTAAATAAAATAAAAAAAATAGACTATATAAATAATTGATTCAATAAAATCATTATAAATTTACTAATCAAGGAATTATAAACATGATATCTGTGTATGTATGTCAATAAATACATTATAAATCAATTATGAAAAAAATTACTTTCTTCTAATAGGAGAATGAAAATATAAAAATGTTAGGTAAGCAAAAGTAATGATCATAATTAATGAAATTAAAAGATATTAAATTAAAATAATTCATTTTAATATGTGATTAAAAATATTATGTTTATTATATTATTTGTTAATGTGATTTTATAGATGATAGAATATTGTTTTGGGTTTCTCTTCTATAATATTAATTCATTAAGATATATCCCATATTGATTGCCTGTATTATTTTTTGTGGTTTATATACTAAACAATGTATATATTTTATCATAATTATAAAAAAATTCATGGATTTTAGAAATAATTTTTATGTCATCTCTTTCTAGTTATATTGATTCATATGATAGAATAATTATAATTGTTTTGTTTCCCATATCACTTTCAAATTACAAATTCCTATGAATGAACACTAATTTCAAAACAATTTATAGATTTATATAAAAAAACAATTATGGTTTATTATTATATGGGTCTTATTTTAATTTAATTGTATTCCTTGAATTTCAAAATAGATTGTGTTAACATTAATGTAAAATACTGCTCACAATTTTGATCGACCATATCTCTTCTTTTTAGTCATGTATCGCTATCAATCATGTCCTTATAATTTATATTATATTATAGATGCCATTTTTTTAACAAATATGATTACATTAAGTAATTTATAATTAATTTTTCAAATAATTATATGGGTTTCAAAATAATCATTTTTATCACATTTCACATGGGGATCAACTATTTACATTAATATATTTTGAAAATTATGAAAATTATTATTATATTTTTCTTTATCGTGAAATAATGATCCATCAAAAATCATATTATTTCATTAAGAGGTTAAATATATCTATTTTAAATGATTATAATTGAAATTATAATATAATTAATTATAAATTATTTTCTTATAAAGAATTTGTCAAAAGTAAAATATATTACATCTTATTTTTCAAAAAAAATTCTACTACAATAAAAATTGGATTTTTAATAATTTTAATTATCTATTAATTTAAACATACACAATATGTGAATATTCTTGAATTCCACCACAACCATCTTTCCAAATATCTCTTCTAATAATAACATATAACAATGTATTTTTAAATTTTTTTGAAATTTTTTTTTCTCATGGGTCTATTAAACAATGATGTAATTAATATTTTTTAAATATTTATGTCGCACACATATGTATGGTTTGATATTTTCTAATGTGTGGGTCCATTTTAGACTTCCAATACACTAGGTAATAAATTCTTTATTGATATGTTTTGGAATATTTAGTGAAGGAAAACCCCTATGGATTTTTTCTATGATGTGATGGGTCGATCATTTTTATTACTGTGATGAATTAGGTATAATATTAAATCTTATGATATGGTAACTCAAGGTTTGAAATGTAAAAATAATCCCTTAAAGGACTATAAAAATAGTTTGATTATTTTTATATAAAGGAGCCTTAATATAATAAATGATTTTTATATGCTTATGCGTATTCCTATTTACTAATACATATATTTATTCTCAAATATTCCCATACCATATTTCTATGGATTTTTATAAATACTTGATTTTTCACACATATAAGAATCATGTATTATTTTGTTTCAAAACGATAATATAATGGCACATGTTATATGATCTATATTTCATTATGTATTATATTTTCATAATATATTCATGAAAATCGATTATATTTTAGTACCAACATGTTGATATTTTTTATAATTATGAAATAAAAATAATATATCATAGGTTTAACCTTTAATAATAATATATGTTCACCACATCTAGTTATTTTCCATTCCCTAGAATATGTAGTAGTTTATAAAATATTATTTATTTAAAATGGATTTTGATATGGAATAAGTAAGGGAAATTATTCAATACATTTTTAAATAACGTGTGGGTGCAGCTACACACCAAAGGCTCTAAAAAATTGCATTATAGGGGAGATTGATTATGATTTCTAAAAAATATTCAAGATAATTGATTAAAAATACCCATTTTATTCTTAGTATGACATAGTTTGTATACATTAATATGTGTTTTAACATCTGATTTAGGTTTACGTTTGTTGGGTGTCACATAGAGTCATCCCCAACTGACCATAATGGCTTGCGTTAGATGCATGTCACACATTTGTACGATGAACATGAGTTCATCTATAACATTCAATTGGTGAATTTGAATGGGTGTGACCAACCCATCCAATATTTCTTCACATGTAATCATGGGGCCACCACAAGTCCCACAACTGGCGTGTGTTGTATTTTTACTAATTATTTATTGGGTGTCCACTATAGAAAAATAAATCGAATATCAGGAATAATTTTTTGGTATATAAAAATGTTAATTTATATTTCGTATGAAAATTTTGTTCCCAATATGTTATATGATGTTTATAGGATTTTTTCTGTTGGGTTGATGATGGGTTTTAGGTATATAAAACATGGAATTCTCTATATCAGTACTCCCCTAGGGGCATGGTTCTATCAAATGTGTGTATCCTATCACATTGAAGGGTTATAGTGCTTCCTAAAATACCTAGAAAATGGGTAAGACATTTTTTATCGATACATCACAGTCAAATTTTTCAGGTAGGATTTAGATCATGCACTAGGGTCTGTACTCTCCAACCCTTGTATATCATTCAGTATGTAATTAGAACCCATTATAATTTCAAATATTTGACATGGGGTTTCTTATATATGTGTAGTTATGGTAGTAGGGTTATGTACGCCTTAGCAAGCTTATTTTCTGAAAGAAAAGTGTAGGCTCCCAAAAATGATCTTAAATGGTTTATCAAGAATGGTAATCAATATATATATATATATACACCCTCAATTGATACACATTATTGAGTGAGTGTGGGTTACCCTTAATAGATTTTTTTCCTTGTTATAGAGAGAAATATTTCATGATTATATTCATTGAGACATCTAAATCCGTAGGCACCCTAGAATCATTTCCTGGTATATCATGTAGATGGAATACCAACATTATATATCATGGACATTTATGTACTAAAAGAAAAAAATGATGATTGTCAAAATTAAACCATATTGGTGTAGAGATTATGTTATTTTGAGTTTCAATATTATCTGTAATTATATTTATAGTGCATATCTAGATTGTATTCAATGTCTTCCTATAGGATTTATTTTTATATAATTTAATGAGATTACTAGTTTCATATATTTTTATATGTTGGGGTGTTCTAATAAAAAACATTATACTCAAACCTAAATTGGACATGTTCATATATGTGTAGTGTCTATAAATTTGATCCAAAGATTAGATATGTCATTGATAGACATGAATTTATTGTGGCATATTCATATTTGATTACTGGATATGATTTTCATTACATTATAGAGTGTGGAGGTTCTTAATGGTTGAAATTTCTATTATAGATGATGATTTATAATAGAGATAATTAAGTGAGTAAATTCATTTTAGAGCCTAATTTATACCAAAATCTAGATGATTTTCAAATGTATAGTTTCCTTTGGTACATTCCGATATGTTTTTTACTTTTATTTTTTATTCACATGCCTGTATTATACACACATTAAATATATATATATATATATATACACTACTGGGATTCATCAAATTAAATAAATTGAAAATGTGTGTATTTCTTATTTTAATATTTTGTATGGGCCCCCATATTGTGTGATAAGATGAGTTTTAGCTATCTAGTAGACCATGGCCTATTGGATGCCGCCATAGAGGGACATACATAGATTAATATATTCCAAAGGTGGGATATGTTTTGTGAGGATGTATAAATGTGTTATTTGAGTTGTTGAGACCTTAAGATAATTCTTGGAGTTTTAAATTATAAGATAAGTAGTATATTAAATTAATATAATAATTTATAATGGGACTTTAGTTATTTTATCCATCTATGGGGACCAACAGATGTCTGGTTTATATCAAATCAATTATAGAGTCCTATAAGTATACCTTATCCAAATAATAGATCTAAATATCATTTAATGGTACGATAAGTTTGGTACTAGTTTTATATAATGTTTAGGATTGATCATTCCTTTTTTTTTCATTTCTAATAATCATGATATTCTTTAATCCATTTCAGTTCATCCTATCAAATTAATGGTTATACATGAAGATAACCATAGTTTTTAGCGAAGGGTCATTATGATCACCCTATAGTAGTTAGTCCTCTCACAATTGGCTAATATTTCCATGAAGAATTCTTTTATATTCAAGATATAGTTATACACTTTCTTCATGACATATGGTTGTCACTATCCACTTTAATTTCAGTTCATACATTCTTTTATATCGTTTTTTAGATCCCACTAGGGATGAAAATACTGTCCCTTTTTTAGATATACAACATGTTCTCCAAAATGGAGTCCTCATAGTTTTATATAGAGAACCTAATCCCATGGGGATAAAACATTATATGGAGTTTGAGAATTGAATTTTCATCTGGTTCATTAATTTAATGACCATTGACGATTACCATATGATATACTCATATGTAGTAATGAATCATTGGTGGATGAAATATTTCTTGAGCTCATTTTGAGACTAATATAACATTATTTAATTTTTGGTCCTTTTGGTAATTCATTTTATTTGAATGATGTTCCACCATTTAAAGGATAATATGACTATGTTTTTGATGTATCAAGTGTAACAACCTCAACACTAACATCCCCAAGTCATTGGTTAATTTATTAATTTGGAACTAGATACAAGAAATCACATCCAAATGGACTAGATAAATTAATAGTATTGGTACTCTATAAATGTTCTTTATTTCACTAAAATTTAAAAACACCAAATAAGTAATGTTTTTCTTTGATAACACGATTAATTGGCATAGTATATCTCTACATTTCAATAGCATAACACTTCCTGTTATCTAGGTAAATATAAGTCATATAAATATTTTGATCTCTGATACCCTGAATTTTTAAGAATATAATAGAATCTACCATAAATTAGTAAAGATAATCAATATTACAAGTTAAATAACTAAATTTTTTTTATTCAATGAAATGAGCATAATATATCACAAATAAATGATTATCAAATAAATTGAAATAAATAATCATATGATCTTGAAACCTATACATGGATATTCTAACTATTTGAATAATTGCATTGAAATAAATAACTAATATCATAAAGGAGAAATTCATAATTTTATAAATTTTAAACCTTCCATCATGACCTTTCACAAGAGTGTTTAAATTTGTAAGGTAAAAATAATCTAATTGTCCACCTAATTTGTCTCATGAGATCTCTTAATGCATCATGGGGATATCATTAACAGAGATCCAACCATCACTTACTATGTATACACCATAGCTAATATCAACGAGGTGATAAATATATAAATAAATTTTCATATTATAAACCTAACAAACCTAAGGTCAATATATACCACAATAAAATAAGAATAATATTATATGATCCAATGTATTATATTGAATGGTAATAAAACTATACATCATTATTCAATATATTCATTAACTAAAAAAATAATGATGATGATATTAATACAAAAAATTTCAATTCGATCATATGTACATAAAATATTAATTTCATTGATGAATATAAATAGAATAATATTTCATTTTAAATAATATTAGAGAAAGTATTAGTTTCATATTGAAAATATTTTTATTCATAAGATAAAAAATATTTTGATAAATTTTTATTTCAATGTTTATTTTTAAAACATATAAAATTTTATTTTAAATTTTTATTGTTCATGAATATAATAAATTCCATTCAAGACGTACATGATAAAATAATTATTTCTATTACATTTTAGATAAAATCCAAACATGCATATCATTGAAAATATATTAATGGTTTCATTAAATATTTTATAAAAAGTTAAAATATGTAATAATATCATTTATAAATCAATGTAAAATGATTAAAACCATTTTATGAAACATTTTTAGAATACATGGATTTTGATAAAAATTGATGTTCAAATAAAGAGTTAAATAAGTTATGATTCTCATAAAAGAGTTATGTCATTAATTTTAGAAAATAAATACGTGTAAAATAGAAATATTAAATTAAAATTATCATTAAACAAATAGTGAATAATAAAAAATATTGATTGTGAGATGGATATATCATATTATTCCCCAAATGGAGACATAAGTATAAAAAATTATGAATAAAAATGATGTTGTGGAATACACCCTACACATTTTGGAAATGTTTGAATCCAAAAATACATGAAAAGAATAAATTTAAATGAAAATTTACATAACATTATATGAAAGAAATTATTGAGATAAAATGTAAGAATATTTTGTGTATCCACCACATAAAAGAATAAGTGGGAATATGTAGAATTTCCCAAGAAAGTAATTGTGAGACAATAAAAACATACCTCAACATCGAAATCCTTAGTTCGATTATAAACCTAATATATACTAAATATTAGTTTATTATAAATATATAGGAGAACCATAATCATATATTATTTTCTTTTAGACTATGATCACATGTTTATTAACTATTCTTTGTTAAAATCAATGTTTTAGGTGATATGTGATTTTTTCATTTATTTTTGAGTTTGGTAATTTTGGACCATTTAATTTGATCTTGGTTAAATAAAATCAAATTTTTTTTACCATGATATTAATATCATTAAATTTCATTATATATTTATATAGAGTAATATATTACGGGTAGTGTTTGAAAATTAATTACACCAATCATGGAGATGTTAAGTCGTACGTATGATTGAACGTTGTTTTTATTTTTCATGAGAGATAAACTAATAAGAAAATAAATATTAATTAGTATTTTAAGAATAATTAATATTTCATATATATCATCTATATTAATCAAATATATCTTTATTATATTCATTATAAAAATAAAAAGAAGACATTTCACATCATTACGTGGAGTGAGTAGTCCAAATATAATCACGAATGATGCTACTATTTTTAATGTATTGAAAGGTATGAGTCTATATTTGATAATATATAATAAGAATTACATTATATTATAAAAAAACATATACTCATTAATTTAATCATTAATAGATTCCATCTAAAGGTTAGATGAAAAATTAATAACAATGCTTCTCGAGGTGGTAATTTCATGAACACATGAGTGACGTTATCATATCCACCATGGAATATAATTTATGATGAATTATATTTATTATTTTATTATAGTATTATAAATTCATTAATATAGTATTTATTTATTAAAACCATTCATATTTCTAACCTTCAATGATAGTGGGGTAAAATTAATTGCATCGGTTTGCAAGGTGGTACTCCACCGTACACAAGATCTACAGTTTTTCCACTTTATAGAAATAGAGATGGATTTCTGCAATTTAATTAACATACAAATATATAATTATATAGGGTATATTTTTTTAAATTATATTCTTGTTGTTGATGTATATTCAATGGTGGTGGAGGAATAAATTTGTCAAATATACATATTGAAAAATTTTATATCTTCTTTGGAGAGACTCTTTATGTTTATACCTAAAGCCCTAGTTTTATATATTAATAATAATAAAGGAAAATTTTATATATTTAATAAATTATAAAATTTTATTTTTTAATTTCATATCTAAAATAAATGTTTTATTTTTTTGAACAAGGGATGAGTGGGGATGGCCTTTTATAAGTGGGGGAGAGGACAGACATGTAATTTTTTAAAACCTAAAGTCATAAAAAAGTTTTTATCATGAATAAATCCTTCAAAATGTGTTATTATGGAACATTATTTTTTATATGTTCTAAATAATTCCATAAAATGTGTTTTGGATTGGTTTTATGTCATTTTTATCATACATCGTCTTTGTTTAACCCCACGTAAACCCATTTTTACCATAACTGTTGTAATTAATTTTATTTCGGTAACTGTTAGTAGTGTTATTTAAAATTAATTTCACCTTTTTATATTACATATATTATATTGATTCAAAATATGGAATTGATTTTTCCAAATTCAATTCCAATATGTGAAAGAAATCAATTTAAAATTCTACGATAAATGTGGAAAAAGTGTGGTTTTCCAAAGTGAACATTATAATATGTATATAATGTTTTAATATAAGAATTAAACATTAAATTCAGTGAAATAACCAATTTCATTTAAATTTTAATATATTTAATCTATTTTTAAATTAAAACCATTATACAATATGATTTATATTTTTAAATTTTTTTAACCAAAATATTGATTTCTAGAAAAAATTATGATTTTTTAATATTAATAAATAATTCCATTTTAGAATATTATAAAAACTTAAAGGAAATATAATTTTGATTTTAGATTTAAAAAATTATGATTATTTTTCAAACACATTTTATAATAGTGTTAAAATTTTATCTTAAATTATTCATTCATTTCTCAATTAGCCCTATTTTCTGAAAGATATAGATTTTTCCAATACTATTTCTATATATTTTAAATGGTTTTTGTTTTATATCTTTTTAAAACATAACCATTAAATTTATTTTATATTACTATACACTATATAATTTTCATAATTTTGTTTCTATTATTTATATCCTTCATCATAACAAATATGTTATAATGGTCAGGTATAAATAATAATATTTTCATTTAGTATCATATTTCATTCAATCCAAGTGTAGTGTGAATTTAATGATATCTATAATATTATATTTATTTAAAAGGTAATACATTATAATTTATCTTCATTTTATATTCATAAATAATACTGTTGTTGCATGTCATGTACACTATCAAATATGATGTTCCTCTTTTAAAATTTTTGGTTGTCACATCCAGGTCGATAAACATCTTGTGGAGTTCCCAGGGTGTGTTTTTAGTTTAAATTTTTATGAATATTAATTATGGTACACACTCTATATGAAGAGTTACTAAAATATTTTTCTGTTTTGAATAAAATCAAACAATGCCCGAGACCCATCCAGAGAGTTTTTGAAAATTGAGGATTAATAGTATGGGAGAACCAAATTGTTGGGAGAAATATGACATTATTCTTAATGATATATCATGTAGATAAATGGAAAGAACCCCATATGAAATATGGATATGTTATTAATAATTCACATCAAAAATTAGCTTTCATAGAAAGGAATAGTTTCTAATGGGATGATGGTATTCCTTGACTAGTTATAGGTGGGTGACTCTATGCTCCTATAACATTATCACTAACAATAGTTGGTTGTATATTGATATGATGGAATAAAATATATATTTAAAGGATAAACCGAAAAAAGAATGACTCTGGTCAAATATTAATGGGTGTAGTTTAGGGTATTATTCATGTCCTATCATTATTGGAGTGTATATTGGATGGAGAAAAATGAGATACAATATATGCATCAGATGTTTAGTAGTTAGAGAATCTAGTGGAAACCCTTATGGAACCATTATTAGGAACTAAGATCCCAATTATAAAAAATTAATTCACTTACCTTTTTGAGGAATGTTACATTTCCTTTAATATATGAAATATTTAATTATATTTAATCTTTAATGGTAGAGAATAGATTATAATTTTCCACTTATTTGTGAACAAGTCACCAGTGAAATAATTGTGTTTTTAATGTAATCTATGTAAATGTGTCATGTTCTACCCAAATATATACATGGAATTCCCTTTTTGGGTGTATAAGAGAGAACTTCATATATATTGATGATAGATACCCATAAAATGGTAAGATTTGATTTATGATCTATATTCATTAATGATAATTGACATCCTATTAATGAGGATGAATGAGTGAGGGAATTGAAGGGTTATCCCATGGTAGGCCTTTAATGAGAGATGGACATATAATTTATTTTTCATACAGGCGATGGTGGTGATTTGTTTCGGAGAGGAATAATGGGAACCCTAATATAGTTTATTGAATATATGGAAAATATTTCTTGGTGGATGTTTTCTTGGATACTGTTCTTATGTTTGGGTATTTATCGTTTCATAAAATGAGAGTATCAAAGATATTGTGACCACTAATATCATGGTTTCAAAATACATTCATTAGTGTTTGGACATCATGAATTTGGATCCATGGTAGTTGATAAGAATATAGTGGATCACAGTGACAAGGTACATAATTATTCTGGTATAGGAATTTATAGTGAAATGATTATGGAGGGAATTTGGCATGATCCATAGATAAATTTATTCATTCATTGACATGTACATGTTTCCGAGGTTTTATAAATTGTTATATCACCACACGCATCCCTTTGGTTTTAGTGGCCCTTTGTGGTGATCATTTCTTATTGGTCATGTTTGATTGGATGTTCTCAAATGAGAGACCTAAAGGTATATTTCAATCATGGGGAGTACATCATCAAAATTCATGTAATTATAGTAGTTGTTCTGAATGTTTTTAATAAACATTTTGATGATTAATTTGTAAAAAACCACACTAGTTGATCCCAAATTTTAATAGGGATAATTTTGAGAATCATTATTGGAATACACATCACTGGGAAAATATTTTTATATAGCGTGGCAGTATATTTTCTAAGGATATTTTTTGAATAATATATTGTGATTGTTATTATCCTTTTTAATAGAAATATTAAATAAGGTCCATTAGAAATGAGATAATCATCTTATCTTGATTTAGTTAGATGGTGGCAGCCATAGAGTAGGGGTTGAGTGGTGAGAAATATGATTGAGGTTCATTATTTTATAGATATTATTGATTGTAACCTTAAAGAAGATAAATTAATATATTACAATGTTTTATAGGATAATGGATGAGAAGATAATAAATATTTGGATATTGATAAAGTAATTATATATATTGTTGTTAGGTAATTTGGAAATATTAGATTAATTCTCTTATAAAATAAGCTAATGAAATTATTATCCTTGATATTATAATTGAATATGACAGATAATTAGATGTTATTGTATAAAGGAACTTATATATGATAAACTTCTAGTTAATCATTTAAATCATTTAAGGAACTTAGTGATGGTGTATGACATTGATTGATTGATCAAACATGGAAACACCAAGGAAGAACTTGGACAGTGTGGAGTAAAGTGATCCACCTGAATATTTCTTTATAGACAAATCATTTCATTATATATTTGAGTGTCTTATATATTCATTTTATCACATGTGGTATAAGATGTGTTAGGGTGTAGAATCTTTGATAGAATCACATATAGGGGATTTTTTTTCATTTTTAATTATTCATTGATATTAGATAGATCCTATATATTGTTGAGGATAAATGGTGTTATTTTAATGGTTATAGGATTAACAACCTTGGTTGTGATCAATAAATTTAAGATTATAATATCCTAGTTTTTGGATGATTATTTTCAGTATGAGGTGGTTTTATGAAATTAATTGTTGAAAAACTCAATTGTATTTGTTTTTATAAATAAGACTCTTTTAAATTTGTGCATGATACAGTGAATAATAATTCTCATATTAATAAAATTTATTAATTATTATTTATTGACTCTTAGTACATCTACAAGAATAAACCAAAAACAATACCCAAGCAGATAACCATATAATTGTTTGTTCGCTGGTTTTCATGATCAAGGGATATAGTGTCCCTCCCATGAGATGAGCTAACAACGAGATTCAAGTGTTATAGATCCCATATAAAAATATATTATTGATAATAAATTATTTCTACATACAACAGAAATACTCCTGAGAATAATTAATTCTCTTAAAAAATAGAATCTCAGATAGAAAAAACAAGATGATGAAAATGTTTGAGATGTTGATTTTATCCTCGAATAAATATAATTTGAATTGACATTTACAATAACAGGGTCCAAACCATGTTATGGTAATTTTTATAAAATACTAAAAAACATTGGGTTTATGTATTTATATAACCTTTTCTATATATAGATAGTTTTTATCTAAGAATATATATTTTGATAGTTGTTGGAATGAGATACATAGGTATCATGGTATTATTTAGGAAACATGGGGAATTAATGAAATCAAAGAATAAAATTTTCATTATAAACAATAACAAAAAAATATGAAATGGGATTCTTTGTAACACCCCAGGTAAATAAAGAATATTAAATTTTCATATTTATCCATATTTTTGAATAAAATATTAATATTACTTTAAAGGGGACGCTATGCTCGATGGCGTACCCAACACGCAACAATGAGTTTCTTGAGAATCTTACGTTGCACTCTTATAATAAAATAATATTATTTTAAATGGTAGTCAACATGTAGTCGTTGTATTGGCGGGAATGGATAAAAATAACTAAACTATGATTATATATGTGTTTAAATGTTTTTACATTTATCCAATAAAAGATAAAGGCTTAAAATATGGAAAGAATTCAATTTTAGGCGTATATGCCCTAGTTTTCACTAAAGGTTCACTGATCACCATTTGATGGAGAACCGTCATTAAATATAGTTTTGTTCACTCTTATAAATCCTTTTGGACCAAATAGAACTCTTATTAAGAATTGGGACATCAAAATTTTTTTTCTGTAAAATTTTGGTATCTTTCTGATAAAGTTCATTTTTTAATGAATAGTGTAAAATGTTGTATTTTAATTCAAAACCTCTTTTTAATCTAATTTATTTATATTATTAGATTATCTGTTGAATTTGTTTTAAAGTGAAAATAGAATATATTTTTACCATTAAATCCAATAGTGGTTGTTGGAATTAATTTCACTATGAAATCAGACATAAACTAGTGTCAATATTTTGATACTTATTGTTTAATAAAAACACGCTATTTGCTCTGACAGAAAAAAATAATTATTTAATTATTTAATATGACTTATATGTTTTTAATTTTTTAAAATAGACTTCATTTTTGAATTCGGAATATCAAATATAGCTTAGGGTGAATTTTTGGGATTTTTCTGTAAAACTTAAATTTTTGATGAATAGTGAAACCACTAAGTGGTACTTATAAAAACTGATTTTTCCGTTTAAATTAAATTTTTCTATCTTTGTGTTTTGAATTTCATAAATCCGACATACATGGTTGTAATTAAGAAGTAAAATATGGTTTAATGGGATAAAAATAATTTTTTTGTTGAATAGTAACTTATTAAGTTTTTAATCGCGATTTGAGGTAATTAGTGTATTTTAAGGTAAAAATAATGTTTTAATAATGTGAAATGAACTTGAAACATGTCCTAACATCATTTTATGTGTCATGTCCGACAAAGACAACCCATGGGTCAACTTGGGGACCCCATGGAGCCACTTTGGTTGGAAAATGACATTAATATCTTTTTATTTAAAGTTAAAGATAAAATGAGACAAACATGAAATGTTTTACTAAACAAATTTTTACATGGGGTTATACAAATCATATTTTTGACTATAAATATTAATTTAAAATCTAAAGAGATTTCCTACATCACAGAATTTTATTATAATTTTTAGACATTAAATAAATTAAATTATTTATGACATCATGATGATGCAGCGATGACCTCATTATTTAACGATTTAAATAAAATGGAAAGATAATGTAATATCTAAGACCTACACATGTACAAAACCTATTGGATGAGTTTATTTCGAACCCTTATCACCTTATCCTCGAAACAAATCAATGTGGGGCCTCTTAAATCCGAATACCATTTTTAAATAAAGTAAAATTTGCTTACTTTCCAAGAGTGACCCTCCTCTCCTCTTATAAAAGGCCCCCACCTCTACCTCCATACCCACACTCCCAAAGCTGTTGGCTCAGCCAAACCCTGCCCGTTTTGTCTCTCCAATTCCCTCTATTACTCCTTGAAACCTCAATTTGGGAAGAATTCTTCCCAAGGAAGCCTTTGAGCTCACACCAAATGGACTTACCCGATTTTAAGGTAATGTGTTCACTTGAGTAATTTTGTTTTATTTTTCCTCTCCAACCCCCTAAACTCTATTTATTAATTTCTTTTGTAACAAATGCTGTATTTTCAATATACTAGGATGTTGTTATAATATGGATTCGAGCTACACTTACACACACCTACATCTAATGGTTAATGAACATACTGTTTCCGTGGATGGCGGATTTCTGCCTCACGAAACGATGATTGTTCAACACTCATATAACACCTTCAAAGGTGGCCATTAAGGTGTCACTATATTTATATATGATATATAATATCTTTATGTTTTACTTAAGCTTCTGTATTTTTCATTTGTGTCTTACATTTATGGCTTCCATTATGGGTATACATGATATCTTCATTTTTGGAAGTGCGGACTACCACCCCCTCAAGGTGATGTGATTGGTTAATGCCATACGTGGGACGTATAAAGAATGGATTTAATGTTATTATATATGATGTTATACTAGAATTATAATATACCTCTATATCATTATTATTTCTTTCCATTAAAGTATGAGATAAAATGAATGTAGCGTTCATGCGTACGTACGGCTTACCGTCTCCATGAACGGTGCATTTCATTTATTATCCCCAAATGTAATGTACTATTATAAGTACATGTATAAAATGTATATATATATGATGAATGATACATATAAATGATGAATATAATTATGGAATTAAAATATACATACCTCTCATTTAGTTTTTAATTCGATTAATATGACAAAGAAATGAAAGTAGCGTTCATGCGTACGTACGGCTTACCGTCTCCATTAACGGTGCATTTAATTTCTTACATCTAAATGATTATGTGATATTATAAATACATGTATATTCTAGATATATATGATATATATGATATCCAAATCCAGAATTTCATTCTGGATATAAAGAACCTCTGACCACATGAACAACATGTAATTATAAGAAGTCATCTTTCGACTTAAGAACCAAATATCGACAAAACAAACATTATTAACTTAAATTATTACATAATGTTTATAACATGGAAATAAGTGATCTAAAATGAATAATTAACTATAAAAAGGTTCTTAATAATGTTTAAATTAACTCAAGTTTATTATTCAGGACGTTAAAGAACGATCGAGTCAAGTCGGACCCGAGGTAAGGGATCCTACTCCACTCTTTCTTTTTAAGTACACTCTTTTATGTCATTCCTTTTAAATCCAATATTTATTGTGATTGGGATGTTCTTTTATATTACTCTTACTGTAATTTTTATGTTCATATGATGAGAGACCCTATTTGATCTCATCAATCCATTTTTGGAAGTTTTATGTGGCGCTGTTAGGCTGCCGAGTTTTCGTAAGGGAATTTTCATATCACTTTTATTCCCGTGATATTTATACAACATTTACCACAATTTCCTATGTGTGGTGTATGTACTGACAATTATTTTACCTGTCGTGTAATATTATTTCATTTATGAGTATTTACATCAATTTTGTATTGTCCTTCTTTCACGGGGCGTATGTTTCGAAAGATACCCATGTCTGTAAGGGAACCTTTCACCCTCCTCCTTTTAAAAGACCTATTTTGTTATGTCTTTTAATTCACATAATATTATTATGGGATATTTTCTTCTATATCCTTATTGATGTGAATTTTATTTCCAAGTGATGAGATTCCATTTTTATCTCTCATCAACTCTTTTTCTGAATTTTGAAGTGACGGCGTTAGGTTGTCTAATTATTGCAAGGGAAATTCATAACCCAATTTCGATTCTTTGGGATAAACTTAAACACCTTGAATATGTCGTTCTATGATTATGTGTGAATGTCCTCTGATTTTTTTACACTTAATAACCACTTATATTTTGTGTATTCATTTGTCACACATAGTTATGTAACTGATTTATCCTTAATCCAAGGATACCGTCTTTGTATGGGACTCCGTCCCAATCTCCTTTCGTTGAGGCGTATTTTGTTTTATACACATCCTTATTTTATATGGTGTATAAACCCCTTTGACTTTTTTGTTTATTCAAAAGGAATATTTTTAATATGAAGTGTTTATTAAACGACAAAAGGGAATGTTTTTGTCGTACGTATGCGGCGACAATGTCTTCTCCACCATCGAGACCATTATTTGAGTTTAGGCTTCCTCTGCAAGCCATACCTTCTTTTTTAAAAGAAAAATAAATACCATGTTTTACTTTTCTTTTATTTTGGTATTGAAAATGGTTTTCATAATGTTTTTATATCAATGTGTTGTATTGATATCTTGTGATTGAAATGTAGAAATGTTATGATTCCTTTATGCATGTTTTATGTGATACGATTATGTTGAGGTTCTTGGGAATTATTATGAATATGGGTGGTTCCGTGATAAACTAAGGGCAGGTGTGCCCGATATAGCTCTCCAATGCATTGGGTAACGTGAAGGAGTGAAACGTTAAGGTTTCTCCGAAGAGATTTATGGAATATACTGTGATGGGTATTCCAAACGTAACCAAGAGGGTTACTCCCTACGTAAGAATGTTATGAATTCCTCAAGTTACCTTTATGTCTTATGATGTCTAGGATTTATTCATGGTTTGATGAGGCATGTTAATGTGCCTTTGTTTTATGGGTAAAGAATGATTTCATTATTATGTATATATGAACTCATGTTTCTTTTCTATATTTTTATAACCCTTGCTGATCTTTTTATGCTCATCCCATGTTTTTGAAATGTTTTTCACAGGTCAAGGGAAAGGTACATGATGTGATGATAGTGTCAAGGATATGTCAAGAAAGATTCCGTGTTTTATTTTAAATATGTTTCCGTTGATGGGAAGAATGAATATTGTCTTTTATGTAACCACTTTGTTTAAATGCTGAATGTAATGAATGTTTCATGATTTAATTATCTAAAACTCTAAACCTAAAAATATCCTTAATGTGTAATCTTGTAATAACTCAAGATTAATTAAGGTTTAAGGCTGGGGCCTTATATTATTTATCTATTCATCCAATTTTTGGAATAGTTATTTTATTTTCTTCTTGACTATTCATGATTTTTATATTGTATTAACGACGAAAAAAAATATTTCATAACAATTGATCATCATTCCTATTACCATTGTATGTTATGGTAGAGAATATAAAACATATTTTTAATATTGATTTACATAATTAATGATGGTTGATCATTAAATAATTAGGGAATAAAATCATCTCCCCTGGACATGGTTCACACACTTACTCTTTTATAACCTAGAGTTGTTAACCGTAGTTGTAATTATGTCATGTAATCGATGGAAAACTTTCCTTATTCTCTCATTAAATCTCTATTATCTTTTCACATTGGAATGAAAATAGATAAAAGGAAAATATGTGACAGTGACGTAATAATATGTTTATGATGTCACTTGGGTGAGGTATAAAAGTGTCATAGGTGGGGGGTTGATAATAGACACTCATCTGTGGTAGATAGAGTGAGGTTTTGATTCTCAAGGTTGTAGAGTATGGTATTGGTGATGGGGAGTACTATTAGTGGAATTCAGTGGAAATGGTGAATAAACAAATGATTTATCAAAAGACTGTTAATAGAGGTCACTGTTTTTATGTCATCCTCTATGCAATTTGAAGTGGTTTGCGGTTTTCTATGTCACAATACCTACTGTGTGATCCCCATTTGAATCAAATGGTTTCCCACATTCCATATAGAATTTGGGTGGGATAAATCATTTATTTAGTACTGGAATAGGCGGCATGGGTGGCTCACCTATTTGGCCTAGCTCGGGGCTCAAATGTACATGACATGACTCATGATATCTCTACCACATGGCTAGGGGAGATTGGAATAGGTTTGATTTTATTAACTACACATGGATGGGGTCGGATATATGACTTAAATATGGGAGAGCTACATGTGTTAAAATTTCCACAGTACGTGAATATTAAAACTCTTACATATCATCCAACATGGCATGACATAAGGCTACCACATGTCCCACACTAATGTTTTAGGATCCTTTTCTATAAAATCTTCATTTAAACAATATATATAAAAACACTTAGTATTTTAACGCATACATCCCAACAGTGTAGTCCATTCATCAATTTGATGTCTATTTTTATTAATAAAATTGAATTTTCATGATTTATCTCTATAATGTCATGTATGGGGTTCAAACATGACCATCAAAAAGTTTATTTGTTCATTAATCTCATGGTGGAAAAGATATGTTAAGTATAAATTAGAAAAAAATAAATTTATGGTCCAGTATAAACACAACAACACGAGGCTTGGGTTCTTTATTTGTGGAGTCAGTACTCTCTAGTATAAGAGCTCATGTGGGGTGAAATTCCTTCATTAAGGCTAGTAATCCATTGATTGATTCGAAACCTCGATTAGGGGTTAGTCCCCCATTATAATTCTAGAGATTTAATGTGAGTTATCTTATAACTATGTAGTTATGGATGTAATGGTCATTCCACTCTTTAAATATTATGTTTCATAAGATAATATTTGGGTCCCCTTATAATTTTATAATGTGATGGTTTTATGATGATAACTAGTAATGTTCAGTTGTCCCTCAACTAACACACATTCATGAGTGAGGAGTTGGCTCCACATTCCGGATTATGTTGGTCACAATGGTGAGAAGACTATATAGATCATATTCATCCTAAATTGTAAGTTTTAAAGAATCCATGGATTTCATTGATATGTACCATGCATTAGGGATATCTATATTAGAATTAATGGACACTTAAATACTATGATATTTTCTAGTTTCTTGTAATATATTTAAATATATCAGTATGAGCTATAATGATTTTGATTTTATTAGGTTCATAAAAATTTAATATATAGATGAAACCACCATTTTTTACTATTATGTTATTTTTGGTTACATTCCCATACTAATGATTTCAATTACTCATTTCTTACCCTTGAATAACGGTTTTAGGGGATTACACAGATTGTGTTAATTCTAACCAATTCATTGACATTATATCTATTTTTTGTGTTCAGAATTAAAATAAATATTTCAATGTTGGTCTTGGTCGATGTGGATATTTTTCGGTTTGTACAGCAATGAATACAATTTTACTTGGGACAACATGAAGAATATATGTGGTTCAAGATCGTGATGGCAACAAAAAAGATGATGATTGATCTAAAAGGGTACAAAATTTGTATAAGACTTCAATAGTGTCATCTATATCATGTCTAGAGGATTTTATGATGAAGAATTCCATATTTTATTTTTAAATGATTTAAGATAAAAAGAATTAATTATCTTATGAAGTTATTGTACAATGATCAATAGTTTACACAAATACACACACTAAAAATTTTGTTTGTTTTTTTTTTCATGTGGGATATATGTTTTTATTGGTTGGAATTGTCCAATTCCATATATATTGTGTGATATACCTACATGATACTAGTTATCATCCCCAAGAATATTCGAGGAGGTATTGGGGATGCACAATCTAAATGTTAACATCCTAGGTGGGTCCCCAATGCATTTGGTTGTGTTAATATAGTGTAATATAATAAACATCAAATTTTAAGCTCATATATACTCAAAAGGTATTTAAAACCTATAAAATATTTATTTTTACACTTTCTTATTATTATAAAAATCAAAAAATTGAAGGAAAATGTCTTCAATATCTAAATGAATTCATAAGGCATGCTTCAAAACTCTCCAATTTAATGACATATCAATCATTTTTAATATTTTAGTGGAGACTTAAATTTATTTGTTCATCTTCACAATAATTCCATTGAATCATTTATGTGAAACATTCGAGGATATTCAATACCATCTATTGAAGTAAATCAACATTAGGATATTCATAAAGGGGGTTTCTCTAATATACAGAACAAAATCTCCTTCTAAAAAATGTATCGTATGTTATTTCTTGTATAATAATATTATTATATTATGTTTCTTCTTAATTATTTTTGACCACAAATTTAGGTAATATAATGTTAATCCCATTTATAACTATAATATATTATTCATAATATTAGTATAATATTTTAAATAAATTTAATTTTTATTTTCTATAAATGTTCACCAATTTAAATGATTACCCAACTCGGAAAAAAATAAATCATATTCATTTGTGGGATACAACCTAATTTCTATATGTAATGAGTCCACATTAGTCTCCATCTCACTATTTTGTAATTTTGTTATTCAATCATGCCAATAATAATAGAAATGGATCTTGAATGGTTAAGGGTATAACACTATCCCATATTCATATTATCGATAATCTCAACATTATTCATATGGTATTCCTCTTAAAGGTTTATCCTCTTATTATTATATATTTAATATGAATAATGAGGAATATGAATCTTATTGTAACATAATTACCTATTTTCTTGACACAATATTATTGAGGGGAACCCAACATCATCATGAATATAAATTATTGGGTGATCTTGTCCTTGATAAATGTTTTATTTAGACCAAAATGTTATTTAATCTTTAAAATGGGGATTTCATATAAATATCATATATTGAGTTATTCCAAAAAAATTGTTCATACTTCAATATTTTAGTTTGTAATCCCTATTAGCACTACTAAATTAATATGATAAATTCACATTGATTTTAACATCTTTGAAGAACTATTGTAAAACAAAATTTTAATATTTAGTAAAAAAAATTAATTATCATATGCATCATGTTACTATTAAATGCATGTATGATGATTTATAGAATTATTTTTGATACTTAACCACAGAATAAATCTATTTTTAATATATCATTTAGATTCATGAATGAATTGTGGAATAGAATAAATAAATGATTAATTAATTATTTTTTTATTGACAAATGAATTTATAAATTGTTGAAAATAAATTTAAAACATTACAGTTTACCCATGAATTTTTTTCATCCCATAAATTAAACAAATATATTTTATATTTATATACAAAATTGATCCTTTCGTATTTAATTTTTTATTGAATTTTATTGAAATATATGATACCTAAAATAAAAAAATAATATATGTGAACTAATATGTAAACATGTATATTGTCACATAGTTAATATTTTTTAAACCATTATAAAAACAATCATATGAATATATATTGATATATTTTAAATAATATTCCAATAATAGAATTTAATTTTAATAATTAAATATTAATAATATTAAAAAAATCATAATTTTATACAAATTATTTTATAAATTTACAATTTTTAATTTTATAATTTTTTATTGATTACTCATATTATTTACATATAATGAATTATTATCCATATTATATGTAATTCGATGTAATTTTTAATTGTACTTTTTTTAAGAATGTAAATTTATTTTATATTAATATAATTATTAATTCATAATAACATAACAATTAGTATAAATATTTTTAAAATTACATATTATAAAAACTCGTTATAGGTAAAATAAATATCCTAATATAATATATACATGTTATAAATTATATAAAAATTTAACAATTTTTTACTTATGAATTTTTTTCATTGAGTTCTATTTTCTGAATGTATATACATTACAATGTGTGATTTAGTTCAAAACCGAAATATTTCTATGTTACATAGTGAACTATAGACAACTATTGATATTGGAAAACTATTAATTATATTTTATGATAGGTGTTTGTGACCTAAAATTTAATATTTACCAATAAAAAATAATATATTATGTAATGCATTAATAAACATGATGTCATATAATGATATATTTCAAGGATTTCAAATTGCATTGACCATAAACATTAAAATATATAACTGGAAATATCATTGTATACAATATATTAAAAATGTAAGGAATATATGGGGGTTCTTGTTATAATATATCCCATAATTAATTTTAAAATTATCACATAGTATGATATACAACATCATAAACTTCAACATAATAAAAATTTAACAACACTTCTAATGATATGATATCTAGTATTAATAGCTACAATGCTGATATAGTATGGTATTCAATGATATATAATTAGACAACCACATTATCCATATTTTTAATATGATTTCAAAATCAAGGACCATATAATGTCATTGATATAATTGAAGGGTTTAAAAAGGATCAAATAAATCCAATTCAATGTAATGTATGTCATTATAAATTACTAACCTAGTATCACTATGATATGACGATCCAAAACTAGGCATAAATAATCAAGAACATATACCATTCTATAATGACAACCAAAAGTCGTCCATCAAAAAATTAGATTGTATATGATCACTAAGGAATAACGAATTTACCTACCCTCAGAGTTATATCTATAGATCAGTTGAATCAAACAACACATGGATACAAACATATATACAACCATCTAATTCCAATATCTACTGAAAAATACTGAAAAGAAGGATTGTTTCTTCAGGATTGTTTGAAAATAAAAATAGGTAAAGGATCACTCACTATTTTAAGGAATAATTACTTTTTTATATTCTTTGGGACACTCTAGATCTCTTATATTTATTAACACATACATTCATGATGTGTGGGTAAATTAATTATAATTATAAATCAATCTAACCCTCAGTCTAAATGAATTTCATTGTTATATTTCAATATAAAAATCCTTAATATTGGAGATATGTTGTATATTATTAATCTATATATGCATTTATACCATTGATATTTTATTTCTTAATTATATGGTTTTCTGGTAAATAGAAAATACGATTCTTAAAATAACATAATAGAATGATATAGTGAAATCATACACCTAGATTCTCTTATGATATCAGAATAATATACCACAAAATCATATAAAATGTTATGTATTTTTATTCTATAGATCTTATCATCCCAAATATATTTATATAAACATATAATTTTCCTAAATAGATATCACATATTAAAAAATAAATATTCATCACATAACAAAATGAATGATTCTAGATTCATATCGATATGGTGACTTTTTAAACTTGGATTCAAGGATAAATAGTTCATAGGAGAAAATATCATCTCATACATGGATATTTAGAACTTGAAACATTATTATTAATATAGTGAAAAATAAAATTCTTCATGCCCTGGGGAATGGAAACATAATGATGGAAAAACATAGATACTCAATTTATGTAAACAAGGTAGATGTCAAAATAACATGAGCAGAAGGGATTGAGATCAATAGAATAAAATTTGAAAAACATAACAAAAAAATCATTGATCATAAACATGATTCATGATATAAATTTTTCAAGTTATTCTGTATGAATAATAATTTATTCAATGTATATAAGCTTTAAGAACATGTCATTAGCCAAAGATAGATATTTATAGAATAAACCTAAGAATATAAAATCATATTCTTGGTATTAATGTAATACCAACAAGGCCAAAATAGTGGAATGGGTAAATGTACCAAACCATTATAATATTCAAGGTTCACTCCCAAGACTACAATAGTTGAAAATAACCCTTACCGAACATGGTTAACATCCCATTATAGTTCTATTAATCTCATGAGAAAACCATATTTCCATAATGTTTTTGGAGATATATATAATTAATATCCCACCCATCACAAAATAGAAACCATAATAATTTTTCATACATGGTTAAAAACATTCATCATATCATAACCCATGAATAAATGTGTTTCATATAAATTTCATATCGCATATCCAATGGAAAAAATTTCTTTTATAATAATTTCAGTAATTCATCATAGAAAAGTCCATGGAAATAGAAAAATATTCATAAACATATTTTTATAAAAATCTTAAAACAACATGATATCAAATAAATATTGTATTAGTGGTTCATATCCCCAATAAATCATATTTAATAGAAAATGATATCATATTAGATGGAAAATAATTAAAATATCACTAGGAACATCTCTTGAAAAAAATATCTTATACTCATTGATATAACATATTATAAATAAATATATTTACCAAGTAGGAAGTAAACCAATTATCATTAAACAATCATTGAAACATGTAATGGATTCATTAAATCATTCATCTATCATAATGGTGGGAAATACTATTCATTTCATACAAGATAATATAGAGTCCTTTAACCTTTTTGGTAATCATTATAAAGATCCTCATTTTGGAAAGATAAAAAAAAGTTACATTTAAACCATTTAAAAACCCATAATTTGTATAATTCATTTAAGCCAACATATTATAATATGAAAAATATGATTGAATAATTTTATAGTAAACATGGATATGGATGGAAAAAATGATATTTGACCGAAGAGTGATTATAAAGTCATATCTCCTTAAAAAATTATGTTCTTATCTTAATTACATATATATGGGAAATGTAATGGGAAAAAATCATCCCCAATACTTAAATTGGGGATAATAAAATTCATGTGTTTCTTGATATATATATCCTAATGTTTAATCATTAAAAATATAAACAAAAACATCCTTGACAAACAATGAGACTGTATCAGAAATCCATCACCATAGTGGTATATTTTTACTCATATTACCTAAAAATAAATAATAATATATAGATAAGGATATAACATAATTTTGAATATAATAACATTAATTTTTTTTCAATTTTATATTATACACAACAAAAAATATAGATGTTGTTAATATTGCTTGTGTCCCACAGAAATACAAGTGAGATGGAAATCAAGTCCTTAAATGTCAAATTCTGTTGTACAAATTCAAGCCTACTGAATATAAAATATTATATTGTTATAAATATATTTGAAAAAATACACACACACACATATATATATATCATACAATATATTAATTTTTATAACCCTTTACCATCATTTATTAGTAATTATTTATTAAAATCACAATTTGAGGTGATAACTGCTTTATTTGTCATATATGAGTTGGTTTGGTAGTATGGGTCATTATTCATTGATTATAGTTCCATAATAATTATAATTTCAGTAATTACATATATATATCCATTATATAAGTATTTAGAACTATCTTTAAAATTTACAGATAAAAAATGAATAACAATGTTCATGGGAACTATTGGATGTATGTACACATGAATGAATTTTCATTTTCTTGAATGATGGAAAGATTAAAAGATAAATAATAATTAAACATATATAATAATTATTTTATCATATAAATATTATAGGTTTAAAAAAATACATATTTATTACCATCTATATCAAAATAAAATAAAAATTTAATTACATCAATTCATGGATGTTGTAGTCCACACGTACGCATGAGAAACATTATCATTTTACATAAGATTTGTAAGGTAAAAAGTTATATGTGATAGTATAAATTTATTAGAATAATTATTCTATAAATAATATATATATAAATTCCATCCATCATTATATTATTATGTTGGTGTTGGTAATGGAAAAGAAATAACCTCGGTTAGGAAGGTTATTGTATGTTGTACCCACGATCGAAGGTTTCATCTCCAATTTGATTGATGAGTATTTAGATATAGGTTATTCCATTAACATAAGAACATAAAAAAAATATATTATATATTAGTTTTATATTTCATAATATTTCAATAATATTTAATGGATGTGGATGATGAAATAAAAAAATGCTTATTTCATAATGATACCTCTTCTTTGGACAAACTCTTTTGGATTTCATAAAAAGACATTGTAGAATATTTTTTTTAATATAAATTCCCCTAATATGTTTTTATTGAAGTTAGGTGGGTAGTTTGGTAAGCATTGATAATAAAATTATTTGGAAGAGTAAATTTCATAAGGGAAGGTGTTCACTTTTTAAGTGAAAAAGATGACACGCATGAAATTTTTAAAAAGTATATGATACACCAACATTTTACAAACACCCAAATATCCAAAATTAAACATTTTTTTAACTTATATGATATATGTTTAAAATATTTCTTGATAATAGGATGTTGAAATGTTTTAAAAACAGTTTTACTCAAATAAGATTATTTTAACCCTCTCTAAACCCATTTTAACAACAAACACAGTAGCTAATTTTTAGTATTTTTATACTTAATTATAATATATATATATATATTTTATAATAATAAAATAATATTAAATAATATTATTAAAAATATAGAATCCATTTTACCCAATTAAATTCATAAAGACATTATAATTTTATTTTAAATGAAACCCATAAATGTAATGAATAAGTGGGTTTCCAAGGAAAAAAGTATTCATATTTTTAGAAACGTGTTTTAAAATAAATTAAAAATAAATTGATTGAAATATCATTAATTATATTAATAATATAATTTATATAATATTTTTTTTGAGAAACGTCATAAATATTTGAAATTTCCAATTCTTTTAAAGAAAAGAGTATTTTTTATAAAAATCATCATGTTAACTACTCAAAGAAAAATTGAGAAGCGGTGATGATGAAGGTGACTAGATGTTGGATTTCTGTCGGTTCAAATCGAGTCAGGTGACAGAATTACACGGCTCTAGGTGGCTCTTGGTTCAACCCAAATGATGCAGTTGGCACATGATCTGAAAGCAGTTTTATGACGTTGAATTTAGAATTTGATGTTTTTGGAACATAACATTGATTTTGAACAGGTGGGACTTCATGTTTTCCACATTATATTGGAATGTGGTGTTTATTTGTATTATGGTGGAGTATTTTGAATCTTGTGATGTATGGTTACCACTTACACTTAATGTGGCTATTAGAAAATATCAAAAATTATATTTGTAGGTTAACTACTCATAGATGAATTTATTATTTCATATAACGTTCAAAACATCATTATAAGATAATTTTCACTTGTTGAATAACAAAATAAACCATAGTTTTTCAATACAATTTCCAAAACTTATGAGAAGTTTTTACTTTTTTCACCAAAAAATAACAAAAATATGTGATGGAAAATGTATTTTTTGAATCATATAATGATATTAATCAAAATTAATTAATTATTTATAAATATAGTTTTTATATATAATTGTTATACTCGAATTTAAAAGTGTGTTTTTTCCAATCCATAAAACCATTTTTAATGTCTATGTTATAAAAATCATATTAAATTAAAATATTAGTAGTATATTTTGGTTTCTTAAAAATAAGTGATGGGTGTAATTTTTGTTATAAAGGAATATAATATTAATGGAAAAAACATCACAAAACAAAATGATGTATCATTGTACCACCCTTCAAAATAAATTCTCCCAAGAACTCTATATCTCTAACATAAAAACTAGCTATACATAGACTTCATCGTATCCTCGGGTTCTCATATATATTCATCAAATTAGTTGCTTCTTCCAAATACATTGAACATGTTAGTGGTCTCGTTTTGTAGAATATTGTTTTTATAATCAAGAATATAAAGAGGATTTTATTTATATGGAAGATCATTATCTAACAATGTGACCTCAAAAATTGACACATTTGAATGATCACATGTATACTTCCACAGGAAATATATATCAAACACATCATGGATCTAAGATACGATCAATGTAAGGGCCAAGGGAAATCAACCATATATAATCATCAAAGAATATATAAGGGGATAATATACATATGTATCAATTTTAATTTCTTCCTAATTCTCATAAGCTTCTTATTTGGATAATTTCTCAAAAACAACATGTCACTGACATCAATCATGTTTTTTCATTGATGATTATCTACATAAATTATCTGTCGGCTCTTAGATGCCTTGATTTTTGGTAGAATGTATCTTTCCTTCTCTATCATTTATTAATATATATCAGTTTTAAATGAATTATTTAATATTACTTCATCTCATCATGTTGGAGTTATAGAATTCTTGATAGTTATAGTTTCATTTTGATCCATCTAAATGCTACAGAGAATTATAATATTATAAAAATCCAACTAGAGTAATGTGATAATCCCAAATGAAATTCAAATACATAAATATAGATATTAGTATATCCTATAGTGTTTGAATGGTTATCTCATAGTTACTTTCTATCTTTGGATCAAAATTTATGTTGAAACTCAACTCTATATTGAGAGGTTGATGAAGACTTCCCTAGAACATCATGTAAAACCTTGGATAACAATTAGATACAATAGAAGGTGGTAATCCATGGAAACATACAACTTTATTAATTTATATTATGGTAATATTATATAGATATAAATTTTATCTTATGGTAATAATGTGTGATGACTTCATAATTTGATCGATTACAACCAATATTGCATTGTTACATTTTGATGTTGTTAGAGTTTGATGATTAAATCAATGGTGATGTATTTATATTTCCATTATGGTATGGGTAACGGTAATAAAATACCCTTATAATTTGGTCAATTAGTCTTAAATTTATGTCATTCCAAACACTGAGGTAAAAAATCTACAATAATTATCTTCATTCCATGATACTATAAATACCCATAATGATATGTATATATATTTGTACTTATCGGTTTAATAGATAATGGATAACTAGGAGACTTATGTAATATATAATTATTTAAGTATGGTATGGATTAAAAACATCAACGGTTCATAAACCTTAACATTATATCATAATCAAGGTTATACTATGGACATTCCCCTCATACTTATGAATCTAAACATATACCTTATACACATCATTAATCATCAAATGGATGGATGGTTGAACATTCAATTGATTAATACATGATATCTCACCTTAATTATAAATTTCATGATCTAACCTTTTAAAATCCATAAATATTATATACTTCATTTTCCGCATCAATGATATTCTATAATGTTCATTTCTGATTAAACCATCTACCACCTTGTTCAATTTGATAGGGTTGTAACATAATGATTTGTCATAAACTTTTATCAGGTAAAACTATATTGTCTAATGAATATTTAACTCCATAAATGTTAATGTATACATTATAAATTACTGATATATATATATATATATTTATATATCAAAAAAATCTCTCTAATGATAACACAACAATATCATTAATATCAAAATTATCAAACTTAACACCAAATAATGAGTTTATAAACTATTATCATGAACATTAAATTATCATGTGGTACAATATATATCAATATCATTCTACATGATAATGAATTATTATACATTCTTTAATTAATCAGTATATTTTATAAACCATTATCTAGTACATGTTAATATAAAAATGGGTGTACTGACTAACATTCTATTTAGTTCCATGAAATTATATTCAAATTCATCATCCCCAAGAAACATGGATACCAAAAAAATTTAAATAATTTGAGGACTATATAGATATTATATATTCTAAAAAACATTCTATAATGTAATGAAAACCCATGAAGATTTCATATCGTAGTCACAATGGTTGGTTTGAGACAAAGTAAAATATATTCTTTCTTTTATGGATCCACCTATATACCCTCACAATATATTATAAAACCCAAAAATGAATGATTATGTATCCATTATTAAAAATGTTTAAAATTGTCATTAAATTTAAAGTTTATTAGGGTGTTCAAAAAAATTACCCATTGATCTCCATGCTTTTACATTCCCATTGAATAAATAAATATATGATCTAAAAAGACTACCACAAACTGACCATGTTAATCATTAATGATTTTATTCATTAAATCAATGAATATAGTAATTTAATAAGTAAGACCAAATGTAATCACTATATATTCCTCGTTTACACAACTTTTATAGAATGATGTATTTTGTACATTTTTCTTTTTTATCCACACTTTTTTATATCATGGAAGAATGTCCATATTGAAATAGTGCTAGCTCAATGCAGTTGATCAAAAAAGTCATTAATATAGGTAATGTGGTAATTTAACATTATATTAATCTTGGTAAGTTCCCAATATTCAATATAGTGTCTCATTGATCCTTAGTTTTTATAAATAAAAAGAAGAGGTGCACCATATAGTGACCCACATATCCAAATGATTCACTTTTCATGATTATCAGGAAATTGCTTCTTTAAATCCTACCACATTAACAGATACATTCTATAGGGATTAATTTAAATAGTTTTCCCACCATGTATGAGTTATATTAACAACTAAACATATCTATTTAGAGGAACACAGGGATACACTTATAAAATTGAATAAATAAAATATATAGAAAAGGCATGGCAATGGTGTTGTGTTATTCCCCAACAATCATACATAAACAACCATTTTCAATTTGAATCAATAACCATACAACGGATGCGATTTCCATTGAATGTTCATCCAAATGGCCACACTAGCAGATGATCATAGGTATTTTTGTGATATAAAATTTTAATTCACTTCAACCACATTTGATATTCACTTTAAGTATATCAAGCCAATCCACTGTTAAGATATCATCAAATTCATCATGAGGGTGAATGAAAATAATTTTATGAAACACAATACCACAAAAATTCATAAATAAGAACCATTTACCTGAGATGTGACAATAATATGATTAAGGGGTTTCACTAAAAATAAATTATCATGTAATTTTTTTGGAATATTTATACCCTTCTAAAATTATTCAAATATAAAAGAGATGGTATATCTATAGTAAATAATAAATTATCTGTTCAAGAGTAGATGGTTGGTGGATGTTTCCCAATGCCATTATTTGTACCCTTAATAAATAATTGTAATCACATTAGATTTCCCTTTGTATATTAGATTAAGAGGATGCTGATTTTTATTCTCATTGTAACCTTCATATATTACAATTTATTATAATAATTCTCATTCTCCTTACATTAGACACATTATAGTATGGGAGTTGCATTTTGTGGATATTTCTATCTATTTTATCCCTAGATGATATTTCCATATCATTGATATTGTACCACATCCATTATGGTATAGGTAGTTGTAATAATACCTCATTAGCATGTTGTCTCTCTACTGTAGATTGTTGACACACCAGGAACCACGTCTTATAGTAAAAAAGTATCTGTATTCATTTCATCCCACCAATAATAATCATGATGGTCTGAATGAATATTTGTGATTCCATGATGTATAGCGATTGTATATCTTTGAGAAACATCCATATTCTCATTCTTTATTTCAAGAATAGTTAGAACACATATCCATTTACGAAATTTATGTACACCCACTTGATCAATATAGAACATAAAAATCTTCCCATTCTTCACATCCTCAGTCTTTTTTTTTTGAAACAATGAACAATATATTTTAGATGTAATGTTATTTTATAGTAATTATGGTACATATTTCATTTGGTATAGTGTTGATTATATACCTTCCATTATAATTTCCATTTCTAGTTTTACTAGGTTGTTGATCAATGGATCTCTTTGAATATGAAACATTTTCAGAATAATATGTTATTTCCTACTCAATGAATCAGCGACCATGTTTCTCCTCCATGATGACAATGAATTGAACAGTCCTATTCATTATGTAGACCCAAACACCCCCTATATCTAATGTTGAATTTTATTTATGTGTAAATATAAATCCTAATTTTTTGTTCAGTGTATACATAAAATTTATAGAAATAAATATAGTGGAACTAAATCTTTAGAGAAAAGACAACCACAACCAAATCCATGTCATGTGTAGGATCATTCAAATCATTAGGCTTCAACTATCGAGATGCATAAAAAATAATATTTTCATTTTACATAAGGATGCACACAATCCCATTCTGAGTTTCATAATTAAAAATAATGAAACATTATCTAATAGAGGGGATATTATATATTTGTGGAGTAACCAATCTCTTCTTCAGCTCCTAGAAACATTTTTCAAACTTCTTACTCCATATTTAATTTCCCCTTTTCAAATAAACTTTGTTATTGGTTTGTGATATTATAATGTTTTTATAACCTCATATAATATACGAACAATCCATGAATAATATGAATCTTAGTTAATATTCTATGATGAGCGCACTTTTCCACAACCTTTGTCTTAGAAGGATCAACCATGATTCTTTTATTAGATATATTGTTCCCCAATAAAAAATCATATTGTAACCATAATTAAAATTATCTTTTGTTTCAAAATTGAATCTCCTTCCATATATTTTCCTATATATCCAGCATATGACAATAATTCTCCTTCTGAATTTTGGAATACATTAGAACATCATCAATAAATACTGTAACATTGTTATCAATGTAGTCGTTAAAGACTCTATTCCTCACATCTATTAATACAATACGATGGCTAGAATGTAAAAACGTCATAAAAATTTCATAATTTCTATATCTTGATCAAATGTAATTATTTAGAATATCCTCTTTCTTCACATTCAATTTAAGATAACCATATCGATGATCAATATTAGAGAATAATTGAGACCATCAATGCTAGTCAAATAAATCATCAATTCTTAGAAGTGTGCACTACTTCTCCACTGTGATCCTAATCAGGTCTCAATTTTAAACTCATAACTACAGTGATTAATCTTTCTACTTCACAAAGATAAATGGGTTTGCCCTAATGAGACAAAATTAGAAAAACACTCTACTTCTTCAAGAGATATTAGAGTAATTTCTTTAATTCTTCTAGCTCCACATTTTCAATTCTATATATGGTCTTTGATATCCTCTTAGATCCAATAATGAGTTCAATGTAGAACTCTATATCACAATTAGGAGGAGTTCTAGGTAAATCTTTAAGAAATAAACCAATGTATTCCTGAATGATGGGAACATTTTTTCTTATACCCTAGATTCTTTCCTCATATTCACAACTCATTTCCATAAATATGGGTATGGGTGGTGTTTATAGATAATTCTTAGGTTGAAATATCTCTCCTTAAAAAACCATATGATTTGTATTCAATACTGCTGATGTTTTCGTGCTTCTATAGTTGATCATAGTAATATACATTGATTGTAATTCCATCACTTTTATAGTGTAAAATTGTATTATGGGAATGAGAACTAGATTTTCAACTGATTATTTCCACCAAATTAAATACTGTAGTTTCTATACCCATTTGATTATTGCATAATCCATATAGGAGTCATGAATTCCAATTATACTTATTTATGTCAATGGATTGATTATATATTATTTGAAAACATGTATTAAATAAAATAATTTCTAGAAATATATTCAAACAAATTAATTTTTAGTTATGAGAGAATAAAGGGAGTACCTTAAAAAATAAATTTTGGATCTTTATCTTCATACATCATGATATAAAAATAATCACATCCTCCCTTGGCTTATGCTATGGTGGATAATGATTCCCATCCACTGTCTTTGGATTTGGAATGTGGTTGGAAATGTACCCAAGACATCTACAACAGATGTATTTTATTTCAAAATTGTCATTCTCCATCTTCCCTTTGTCGTTAGTCTTGATATGTTCAGGCTTCATGTCACTATACAATATAATTAAAATATTGTCATCTCTTTTAAACATGTAAAATTTTCAACTCTTGAGTAAGTAGTTCCTCAAATTTTTCGTCCAAATTTTATACATGTGGGGTGATTGACTTAATTTCTTATTCTATCATGATCAAAGTTACATAATTATATTGGATATATTGAACTATAATTTTAATTATATTTTTGGGACCACTACGTATTACCAATAACCAGTTCAATCACAATAGAACATCATACTATCTCTTTATAGACATCATAGTCACGATTGCGATGATTCTTCTGTATATGGGTTCCGTGTACACTAATGAATCTATCAACCTTCCAATTAGGATACACAATAAAAACATGGGATTAATGATACTATAAAGGTAATTTTATATCATATATTTCCATAGGATAATTTTAATTCAACATTAGTTATAGTAATATTTTCTTCATTTTTGATTTCAATGAATGAAGTTATTAGTTTTTGAAAATTGGTCCCATAAACTCTGCTAAATCAACTACATTAATCTAAATTCTTAAATTAATGTTTTAAAGAGTTTCTACCACTAATCGTATTCTCCCTCTAGTAGGTACACTATTAGGGTGACATTCTCTTGTTCCAAACAAATGTGCATTGAAAATACTTTTCTCTAGAGCTTATCGAGTATTCATTAATCAATGTTTCTATATATCCAGAAAAAGAAGGTGGTCGTTAAAGAATAATGGACTCAAAAATATGGTGTTATATTTTAGATGAATCTGGTATCTCGACATTTTTCATGTAATTCTTCATAACTTGATCCAGTTGATTTGTCATCCGTAGGATTTGTTTCTATTCAAGCATCCATTGGAAGGCAGTAATTTCATATTCCATTCCACTCACTATTGAAATAGTTTCTCTTATTTCAAACCATTTTGAAAAAGAAGAAACCCTCAAGAATAAAATTGATTTATTTATTAATATTATAATTAAACATAAATTTATTTCCTTAAAATATAATATTGTAATATGTTACTCTTTAATAAGAATGAATTTTTCTCTAAATCATACATAATGGTTCATAAGAACCATGAAATTAACTGAACATTTCTTATGGTTGTATCAAATTCAGAGTGCGAAAAGGGCCATGTATGTCAACCATGTTACATTGATTAAGTCCCACCACACTATCTTGATAATGTCACCACTTAATACATATGTGCTAGAGAAAAATCTACTTGTTCATATCCAAAAATAGATTTATTTTCTCATAAACAACATACATAATTTTTCATGACTATACTATGATGTTTTTCTTATATTTAGACATTTCTATTGGGTTCATCATAATGTCATCAAATTCATATTTATATAAGTAACTAAATCTCTCTTTTACACCAACTATGGTATCCTGAATTTCTATTTCGTTACTTTTCATATTCCTTATACAATAAAGGATTCTTTTAATGTTTATTATCGTTGAAATATTGTATATAAAACATGAAAACATGAATAAATATTCTATTAAACATGAAAGGATTATTAATGGTTCAACCACTGTATATTTATTACATTTCATAACCTAGTGGTATACATCAAACCAATGGCTGATCATAAGTCCCATTAAGTTAATGTAATGGATATTTTTTATAATTTATTATTATAATTATCTAAAATAACGTGAAGAGTTTTATAAGTTAAGATAAAAGTAAAAAAGATACATACGATAGTTAATATTACATGAATCATAATATGAAAATGTGTCTAAAACATTTCATTTAGTCATTAATAATCATATCACCATGTTTTATCATTAAGGAGTCATAAATTACCAAGGTTATTCACCATGGTGTCATAAAACATGTCTTCTCTAGATATTAAATTCACTATCCATGGAATTGTAGTGCTATCAGGGAACAACATTCATATTTATAAATTAATGTTATCGGTATATATCAGAATGAATCATTGAATATATAACATGGGGAGATTAAAAGAAATGGGTTTCATATCAATATAATAGCGTTTTAAAAATAGTTTAAAAATAGAAGATCATTATGTCATTATTAACCCAAAAAAAGAGAAAGTGGGTTTCATGTTAGTTAATTATAGAATAAGATAAAAAAATTAAAATCAAGGTGAATAACACATGAAAATAACTGTTTTTGTTCATTTACAAAATAAAATAATAGTATTTAATTAGAAAATGAGTGATACTTTGATAAGAAAATTTAGTAGCATAACAGTTGAAAAACATGGTTTAAAAAAATACTAAAAAGAGTTGAGAAAAGGGTCCCTCTTTCATAGAATAAACTCAATAATGTAAAGGGATAAAAAATTTTTGGAAAATATAACATATCATGTTAATTTTAAAGACATACCACATAAAAATAAAACATGAAAGGAAAAGAGAAGTTGATATTTCCCATACTATAAAGAGTTACTATTAAAATGAAAATATTGTGTCCTTGGGGGATTTAGGGCACCTTGGATGGACTCATTGGGAGGAAAAATATAAACAAATCAGGTTGGATGAAATTTATTTGAATGAAAATGGATAAGTGGTTATGTATATATTTCAAAATAGGATGATTTGTTTATTAATTTCCTTGGACAACACGATAGTTGTAAATTCAAAACCATGGGCTTACCCATGGTATTAGGCCACATAATTGGACACGTGGAAATCATGTTATATTATTTTAATGAAATATTTTATACTGAATTTTATATTACAAATTAAATTATTAATATTTAACTAAACATAACAAAGAATACAAATTGTATTTTTATTTTTCACCGAAACAATAAATATTTTAGAAAACTCTCCGAATTTCGTCCTAAAATAATTAAAATGTATTGATTTAGAAAACTAATATTATGTTGTCATTATAATTCTTTATTTATTATAAATTTATATTTTATATATAAAAATCTGTATTTTTTAAAAATAATAACATATTGAAAATGAAAATTAAAATTACTGACATTTGAAAAAATATAATTTTTTATCACTTAAATGTTGTTAAGATTATTTTAATCATAATATTTAATATAAAAAATCAAATTTCATAAATAATAATTTATTATCAATATATTTTTTTAGAAGAAAAATTTATGTCTGAAAGTCGAGTTTATCAAATTTTCCAGACTTTTAAGAAAAATATTTCTCAAAATGAATTTTTTTGTATAAAAATTTTATTTATACAATGGAATGACACATTATGTAACTAATAAGTTGAGTTATAAACCATAATGACAACAATAAACTAAATAAGGGTGGGGAATGGGATAATGATATATTCATGTGGTGGTTTGGATAACATCACATGAGTGATAATTTATTATAACAAGAAAGTTACTCATATGCACTTTCTTTCATGATTAATATGTTGATGATCACATTTTTCTAGGTTAATAGTGATGACCAGATATTATAAATCCCACCCAACATCAGAACAATGTTCCCCTTATGACACTAATATACTGGATAAGGTCGTCAACTATTCTTTCTGTATTAATTTTTTTTGTCATTTCTAATTATAAAAAAATTATAACATTTAAATTATTATTTAGTGTACAGTTTCAAACATTCATATTAATCAATGATGATAATTGGATAACATTTATATATATATCAAAATGCAATCTTAACATTTAAAAATATACACACTTTTTTTTGTGATATACTATTATATAACATACATTTTCCGGAAACACATATAATTGAAAATGTTCATGATGTTGCAATTGGTGTTGAATCTCAAGTAATGGATTGAAGTCCAACATATCCTAATTATTGTAAGAATTAGAGTTGTCAAAGTTTAGATTATTTCATTGTCCACTGATGAATGAGGTAGAGTGATAACTTTAGGGAGATGATTGTGGCCTAATGGATGAAATGTAATTAGAAAAAATATTACATTGAAGAGGATGATTATTTTATCATGGACCATAAGTAGTCATCCTTTGTATCCCTGTTATTAGAGGATTCAGTTTTATCATTTTTCAATTTTCTGGGGTATGCACACAGAGGATTCCCGTCTAACATGTGGTTTTATAGTGCAGATAGCATGGCTAATGAAACTCCCGTGGACATGTGATCCATGCTCGTTGTAAGAAACATGGGATTGTCAGTTAAAAATTTAATTTCTTATAGAGATAGTAATTATATGTTGAGATCCCCCTTAATGATAAATATAGTGATAGAACTAAGAATATGTGGCCAACGTATCCTGAATATTGAATGCGGTTTTCATATTGATCAGGGCTTACAAACCAAGGATAGATAATATTATCCAGTCATGGGAGTCCCTAATGAAATGTACTTCTTTTCAATAGTATCTTCCATGACCCAATAGATCTATCCAAATGATATTTTGAGATCCATATTTTTTGTTCTAGTGTTCATAACAAAACCTGGTAGATATGTCTATATGGTGTTTCCAATTCTAGCTGACATGTCCTCATATTATACCCTGAGATGTCTTCCACACATGGAGGGTCTCTCGAGAGTCAGTATAACATGTATCAGAGTGGATATCCTATCTTGTAGGAAAACCCTAGAAGGATTCAGATGTCCTATCCAACAAATCTAGTGGGAATCACAAGTCTCAACTAACACGCCAAAAGGGTATAAATGGAGATGATATTAAATACCCAGATATGACAACAAGTCTTAGGTGTCATGAACATTTGATGTTATATGAGATAAGAGATATATTTTAAGGTCATCACAAGGCATGGTAAAATTTTAAGTGGGGGCTTATCAATATTAATTTGGGATTCCCATAGGGAATATTTGAATTTATATGAAATGTCTAATAGATTTTTCATGACACAAGTAGAATGCAAAAGGGGTGTTGTGAGATCTGGATGACAAGTCTCTATTCCATCTGAAGACTTATATTGTAAATGAGAAGTGAACGAGGGTTATTATACATGTTTATTTTCATAATTATTCCAACATTAGTCCTTGTTCATACCCCTATATTGTTAATGCCTTATATTTATTCATAGTAAATTAATTTTGATTGTAGTGTGATCAAGAAGAAAATAAGGATGTTCATTACCTACACTATAATAGGTCTTCAACGTGTTCTATGAATGATAACATAAAGTTATATTTTCTTGGATCATAGACAATCAGGTTGTTCACTTGTATATTAACTGATGGAAGGCTTTCCAGTCATGATATTTTGTGCACTGATAAATCCTCAATAGTGTTTGGTAGTTACGATGCAACTATGTATGAAAAATCAAACCAAATTCATTAAGGTTATGGGGGGATATAGAGACCATTATTTCATGATTATTACTCGGTTTTCAAGAATATATGGAATAGATTCTGGATGGAGTTGTAAAATGGGTATAACACCATGCAACATTGAGAGTCCCTATCATGGATCACTCCCAAGGGAGTTGAATAATTTCCATCAGTCATGTTTCCCATCCCTCAGTATATACTTTATTAGATTATTTACAATTAATGGGGACATGTATGATCATGTGGGGATTTATAAGAGAATATATATTGTCAAATTGACATGTATAAGTGATTTTATGGGATATAATTTCCTATTGAAACTTGTTAAGGAGATACATGATACCATTCATGGTACATTTCATGAGGAAAGGGCGTCTTTTCCAACGATCTCTTCCAGATCTGGGCAGCTTGTCTAGGAGCCTCGCTAAACTATGTTGTTGAATTCATTAAATCATTACCGGCTTTTTACAAATAAGAGAGGGTACTTACTACCACCCCCCCCCCTTTTATTTTCTTTGTTTTAGTTAAAAAATGGTTGGGTGGTCATATAAGATTACCCGAGTAAAGAAAAAGTAAATTAATCTATATTGTGATGACACATTGCATGAAAATATAGGTCAAATGGGGGTGTATGGGCATTACATTTAATGTACTTTTTTTAATACATAGGGAGACGATGGGGAATCACATAATTTCTTAGACATACTGATGACCTTTCTGTAGAAGAAGCTGACAAGGGTTACGTCTTTTTCTTGTTGAGGTGGTCATGTCACTAGGGACTTATGGTGCCATTATATACACCTGGAGAGTGTCACATTTCTTTTATGATAGTGATTATCACTCGAATCCTCTATTTTAAATTCATTTATTAATTTTATAAATGATTAAGTGTATCAATGAATCTCATGGATGCTTTAAAGGATAGTTATAAAACCCATAAGTGACATGACACATGATATTAATGATTTGTATGGGCCTAATCTTTGGAAACATTTCCATCCATTTTCAATAGATTTTTTCTTGGATTGGAATGTTATTCCTGCTCACAAACCACACAGCCTGGTGGTGCTTACCTGATTTCCACCCCACATCTATTGTTTCTATATGGTGACATTTAGAGAGAATAAGTACATACCATAGGGTCCTTGTGAGACCTAATATACAATTTATGCTACACCTAGTTCCTTCGTGTGACCCTATAATAGTCATTCAAATGCAAGTATCTTAGAGGATCATGTGATCCATGTGTTTTGGCCTCCTTATCCATATTTTTTGTCATAAAAAACCCATATTAAGGTTTTTTTAATTTAGATAATTCTTATTTTTTTGGATTCAACAAATTCAACCCCTTTTTAGTGATATCTATAGGGGCACATGATCATTTCTGATGAATGTGAAGGCTCACCTCTGTCTTTAGCATTGACGTAAATCAGTGTATTGGGTGACATTTGGTCTGCTAGGATATGCTTGGAATTTTTTGAGCCATCCTATATAAAGGGATAATAACATAGGCTTAATACACAAGGTACCATTACTATAGAGATAATTACCATTTCTTCCAATATATACACCTATAATACGACCATTCCAAGAGTCCTGATGGTGGGGATTTTCATTTTGAGATCTCCACTCCCTGAAAGCTTTTATTTGGGCAACTATCATGTCCAAATATGAACTATAGTTCAACAATTTATTGAACTTCATCCTTGAGTATTGTTATTGTCTTGGGGGGGTTTTATCTCAATGGGATATATCAGTCAATCATCTGATTATCATTAGACTTTGTGTGACCATTTTAGGTCACCTGATTGTGAGTCTCCATGGGGTCATGCAATTGTGTGATGCCATATTGGATTATACAATCTCTGATACCATTGTGTTTTAGGAAACTCATGAAATCCTTTTTTGGTTTGCAGATCCCTTTATGGATCATGTGGGGCACATAATGATGCTAGTTTATTATGTCCATTCATTTAGTCAAGATTTTATATTATCTTTGTTTGACATATTCCACATATTGATTGGCATATGTTTTCATGTTCTCATCGATCTTCCATAATTGTGGAAAATCGGAGGGCCATGATTTTTAGAAATCCCAACACTAACACTTGATATCATGTGTAAACTAATAACAAGGTTCTAAATATGTTTCTTTTATATCATTTTCTAAATAGTTCATATTCCCATATATTTCCCATATACAGGATTGTTATACTTGATGATGCTCTTATTCCCCTCAATATTCTAATATATATTCTCAAGGTCTATCATCTTTTATTAACTATGTCCATATGACCATTACAGAGGATGTTAGAATGATCACAGAACTATCCCATGAACTACCGTATATATTAGACCACCCCCTTTGGTCCAGATGTCTATTACTTATATAATCAATCATTTTCCCAGTGTTATTTGAATATATTAACTCCCTCTCTAAACAATTACAGTGTTGGATGGAGTTTGAAGTTGGATCCCCATCATAGGGGATGTTTCCATGATGAATTGGTATGTACCGTCTGTGTTATGTGAATATACATAGAATTTCTATACCATTTATAAAGAGTTCATCTTTATGATGATTTGATGATTTACTAGTACATCATTTTCATCTAGTCTTACCTTCTTCAAGATATGATCAGTAATTCATTCCTGGGCACCAACACATTAAATCTTCCCATGGTGAAGTGGGTAATATCCTATGATACATCACTTCAATGTCATCACTCATTTCATTCAAGTGTTGTGTCACTATCGTTATTTGTTGTAGCGATGAGTGGATGACCATTTTACATTATCATTGGTTAACTTATCAATAATTCTTTTATGTAACATGTTCTTATTAGGAAATTATTTGTTATAGGGATTATACTTTATAAAGAAACCAAGTGGATTTATTGATATATTCAGACCTTAGTGTTCTAGGATTTATATTCATGCTTTTGAATGTTTGAATTTTCCCGTTTAGTGATGCACATTCAGGGATCTGAGTTAGTACAATGGTGATGCCGACAGGACCTCTAAAAGAACAACATACCAATTTTAATAATCTCCAAATTTTATTCCATTACCATATCTTGGTCCATATTCAACATGTTAGCACCGCATATAGGATTGATTGACCTTTCTATTTTTTTTTTGGCAGGATAAGGGAGACAATTTATTACTACATATAATATAACACAACATGAATCCCCATTGGTTCATACTACATTGGGATGTTGAATATATATAGGGTTAGAGCTCTGTCAATATGATCTTTCAATGTTAAAGATAAACTGATCTGATCTGAAAACATTGATTTTAATTATATTCATGCATGAGATAGCGAGATTATTGACAATGGTATCACTTCCCTTAATGAAATGGAGTATATGATTTCTCTCTAGGACTAGGTTCTCACAACCAGAGTAGATGAGATTGTTAAATAAAAACCTCTTTCCCCATATCGATTTACTCTTCAATTTTAATGTTTTCAAAAGTCTCCCCCTCTTTCATTGGTCATCGTTTGAGATGAGTGATAGCCATGGGTTATCCACTAATTTTGGATGTTGTTGATGCATGACAAAACTGAGGCTCCGATTTTGTTTCTACTTATTGATTCTTATTTTGATTTATTGACACCTAATTATGGCTAGGATTGGTTATACTAATATATGAGTGGTGTGATAATAATGTAGTTTCATCATATACATGTTCCTTTTTCCTTGAAAACCACTTAGTTAGAGGAGAAAATGTAGTTGATCGGTGATCTGGTTAAGATGGGAAGAATGAGAAATCATTCAATTGTTGACTATATAGATGTTGAATTATTATATGATGGGATATTTAATACTCAAACTCATTCTAGATATGATAACCTTGTGAAGAGAAGGGTATATGGAGAATCTTCTCTAATTTTTCATTTGGTTCAACTATTTATTCATCATCCATTCATGCATACTCTTTCCATTTTAGTGGTTAAGACAAAATGTAGTATAGTATAGAAACACATTCATTACATCATTAATGAGTCCCCCTGGTATGTAATCCATGACCACTGGATTCCATCATTAGTTATTTCATGAATTGGTGGCATGTTGTTTTTATTGAAAACATATTGATGATATTATGAAACAAATCATCATATCCCAATGAGATTTGGCCTCATGTGAAATGGGTTATATTTATTATTAAGATGAGGAGCCTCATTCTAGTATGACGAGTGATACATTAGTGGAACTGAGGTAAGTAATTTCATTAAAAAACCATGTTACCATCTTAAATAGATTGTTGGTCTGTACAGATATGATGATGTGAGGAAATAATAACTCCTATGAGGTATGATCTTTTCACATTCTGATATTCTTTAGAAACATTCCAAAAGAGGATTGAGGTGTTTATGGATTTGGTCAAGACTCAACATCCAAGTGTTAAATTTGATTATTTGGGAAGGGTGTTAGTTCAACATTTCATTGACACTTATTGTCATATCCTTGTAGACCATGCTTGCGACACTGATCAAAATTTTAGTTAGTTTTACCCCTTTGATGTATTCTTTATTTCATTTTATATTTTAGTGAGACAAAAAATGTGTTCATTCCTACATCTTAATCTCACATTTAATGGATGAATTTTATGAATGACTTATATTTCATCAAATTTCTAGGTAATTCATGGTGTTCATGACCTTTCATTGATATGATTTTATGGTAATCAATAACACTACCATTAATTTTCATATCACACTATAATCATGAATTTATATATCTGAAAGATACAATCATAACAGATTCATTGCCATAGGTCATCATGTGTTTCCACCAACATTATGCTCTCTACTGATAATCGGTTCCCTTTATCATGAGATCACCATATCTGAATAAGGATTATATGGGTATGATATGTGTCCTAAAGGGAGGGTTCAATGTCTTCTACCTATGGTGATAGTTTTATCTAGAGCATCTTGATTGTGTTATGTTCATGTATTACAGTGTAGTTTCATTATAAGTCCCCTGCCTTAAACCTTATTTAATATTGAATTAAATGAATAATTTACATTGAGGATCTTTTCAAGGTTTAGTTTTATAGAATTAGAACATAAATCATGAATTACATTCCACATTTAAAAAAAGTGGTTACATAAAAGATAGTATTTGTTTTTTCCCATCAATGGAAAAATATTTAAAATAAAACATGGATTCTTTCTTGACACATCCTTGACACTCACATCATATCATGCACCTTTCCCTTGACCTGTGAAAAACATTTCAAAAACATGGGATGAGCATAAAAAGATTAGTAAGGGATATAAAACTAAGAAAAGAAAACAATAGTCCATTTATGAAATCATACTTTACTCATAAAACATAATCATTTTAACATACCTCATAAAATCATGAAAAAATAATAGAATACAAGGTATAAAGGTATTTTGAGGCTTTCATAACATTCTTACGTAGGGAGTAACCATCTTGGTTACGTTTGGAATACCATTCATAGTATATTCACTAAATCTCTTCAGAGAAATCATTACGTTTAACTCCTTCGCGTTAACCAATGCATTGTAGAGATATATCAGGCTCACCTGCCCTTAGTTTATCACAGAACCACCCATCTTCATAATAATTCCCAATAACCATAACATAATCGTATCACATAAAACATGCATAAAGGAAACATAACATTTCCACTTTTCAATAACAAGATATCAATAGAACATATTGATATAAAAAAAATTTGAAAACCATTTTCAATATAAAAATAAATGAAAAGTAAAACATGGTATTTATTTTTCATATTAAAAATTTATGGCTTTTAGAGGAAGCCGAAACTCAAATAATGGTCACGGTGGCAGAGAAGTCGTTGTTGCTACATACGTACAACATGAAAAACATTCCTTTTTATAGTTTAGTAAAAAAACTTCGTATAAAAAAATTCGTTTTGAATAAACATAAAAGTCAAAGGGGCTTATACAACATATAAAGATGGTTGTGTATAGAACAAAATATGCCTCAATGAAAGGAGATTGAGACGAAGTCCCTTACAAAGATGGTATCCATGGATTAAGGATAAATCAATTACATAATTATCTGTGACAAACGAATACACCAAATATAAGTGGATATTAAGTGTAAAAAAATCAGAGGTTATTCACACATATTCATAGGACAACATATTTAAGGAGTTCAAGTTTATCCCAAAGAATCAAAATTGGGATAAGATGTTCCCTTGCAAAAATTCGACAGCCTAACGACGTCACTTCAAAATTCAGAAAATGAGTTGATGAGAGATAAAAAGGGCATCCCATCACTTGGAGATAAAATTTACATCAACAAGGATATAGAATAACATATCCCAACATAAAAATATGTAAATTAAAATACCCAACAAAAAAAGTCTTTTAAAATGTGGAGGGTGAAAGGTTCCCTTACCGACTTGGGTATCTTTTGAAACATACACCCCATGAAAGAAGGAAAATACCAAATTGATGTAAATACTCATAAACAAAATTATATTACACAAAGAGTAGAATAATGGGAAGTATATATACCACTCAATAGAAATGGTGGAAAATGAAGCATAAATATCAAGGGAATAAAAGTGAGATGAAAAATCCCTTACGAAAACTCGGTAGACTAACGATGCCACTTAATACTTAAAAACGATTGATGAAATCAAATAAGGTATATCATCATATGAACATAGAAAGTACAGTAATAGGAATATAAAATAACATCCCCCAACTAAGAAATAGGAGCCTAAAGGAAACTACATAAAAGAGAGTACTTAGAAAGAAAGAGAGAGGTAGGATCCCTTACCTCGTGTCCGACGGGACTCGATCGTTCTTTAACATCCTAAATAATAAAATTTGGTCAATTTATAATTTCTTAAGGACCTCCTTTAAAGATTATTATTCTTTTAATATCACATATTATAATGTTATAATAATTGGTTAATAAAGTGAGTTCATATTATACATTTTTGTCGATGTTCAGTACAAAAGTAAAAATTTAACATGTTGGAAGTGAATATTCCATGTAATTATAGGTACATCATATCCAGAATAGTATTTATTTTTTAAATATCATATATATCCAGTATATATTCATTTTATACTATTACATATCATTTGGAGATAAAAAATTAAAATCACCATTCATGGAGATGGTAGGCTGTACGTACGCATGAACGCTACTTTCATTTTTTGTCATATTAATGGAATTAAAACAAAATGATATATATATATATATATATTAATTTCAGAATAATATCCATCATTTATATGTAATATATTACATATATATCCATTATATATATGTACATATAATAGTACATAACATTTGGAGATAAGAAATGAAATTTACTGTTCATGGAGACGGTAAGCCGTATGTACGCATGAATGCTACTTTCATTTCTTTTTTTTTTTTGTATTAAATGAAATGAAATAATAATGATATAAATTATATTATAATTCCTGTATGATATCATATTTAATACCATTAATTCAATCTTTTATAGGTCCCACATATGGCATTAACGAATCAAATCACTTTGAGGGGGCGGTAGTCCGCATTTCCTAAAATGAATATATCGTGTTTACCCATAATGGAAACCATAAAGGTATGCCATAAATGAAAAAAAAGAATCTTAAGGAAACCATAAACATATTATGTATCATATATATATATAGTTACATCTTAATGGCCTCCTATTAAGGTGTTAAAAAAATATTGAACAATCATCGTTTCGTGAGGTAGTAATTCACCATTCACAGAAATAGTATGTTCTTTAACCATTAGACGAAGGTGTGTTAAAGTGTAGATCGAATAATTATTATAAAAACATCCTAGTATATTTATGATACTGTTTATGTTACAAAAAAATATAATAAAAATAGTTTAAGTGTTTGGAGAAGCAAAATAAAAGAAAAGAACACAAGTGAAGACATTACCATTAAATCGGGTAACTCTCTTTGATTTGAGCTCGAAGGCTTCCTTGGAAACAATTGGTCCCTAAGTGAGGCTTCAATGATGAAGAGATGGATGTGGAGAGAAGAAATAGGCAGGGTTTGGCCGAGCCAAAGGTTTGAGAGGTGTGTGTAATGTGGTAGAGTTTGGGGCCTTTTATAAGAGGAGAGGAGGGGAACTCTTGGAATGTTATAAAATATTACATTATTATAAATTGATTTTCGGATTTTAAAGGTCCCAAAAGGATATATTTCTAGTATATGATGATACGGTTTCTAAATCCACCAATATAATATGTTCGTGACAGGTGTAAGACATATATTTCACCCTATCCTCTCATTTAATTTAAATCGTTCATTTATGAGGTAATCACTACATCGTCATTGTGTCATAAATAAATTAATTTACTTGATGTCTAAAAATTATAAAAAAAAATCATGATGTAGGAAATATTTTTATGTTTCTAAATATATTTATAGTCAGAAATATGACTTATATAACCCCATGTAAAAATCTTTTTATTAAAACAACACATGTTTCAGACATTTTAATTTTAACTTTAAATAAAAAGGTATTAATGTCATTTTCCAACCATAGTGGCTCCATGGGGTCCCCAAGTTGACCCATGGATTGTCTTGGTCGGACATTACTCATCCAATATGGGTAGAACATGTGTCAAGTTCATTTCATGTTATTATAAAATTATATTTACCTTAAATTATACTAATTACCTCTAATCGCGATTAAAAACATAACAGTTACTATTCACCAAAAAAATATTTTAATCTCATTGAACTACATTTTACATCCTAATGACAACCATGTATGTCGGATTTTTGAAATTCAAACCACAGAAGTGGTAAAGTTTCATTTAAACGAAAAAAACAGTTTTTAAACAACCACTTAGTGGTTTCACTATTCATCAAAAATTGATGTTTTTCAAAAAAATACAAAAAATTCACCATAAGCTATATTTGGTATTCCGAATTCAAAAATTATGTCTATTTTACAAAATTCAAAACATATAAGTTGAATTAATTAATTTAATAATTATTTCCCGCTGTCAAAACAAATAGCGGTTTTTAAGAAACAATATCTATTAAAAGATTAACACTAGTTTATGTCAAATTTCAAAGTGAAATTAATTACAATGACAAATATTGGATTAAATGGTAAAAATATATTATAATTTCACATTAATAATAATTAAAAAGATAATCTAATCATATAAATAAATTATATTAAAAAGAGGTTTTGAATTAAAATACAATATTTTTTACTATTCATTAAAAAATGTACTTTATCAGAACAATTTCAAAAATATACACAAAGTAAATTTTGATTTCTCAATTCTAAAGAAGTATTTTATTTTATCAAATATAACACATAAAATCTTCAAAATTGGATTTATAAGAGGTTCTCCATCAGAAGGCGTTTAATCAACCTTTTAAAGAATACTATAATGTTTACGCTTAAAATTGGATTCATTCGCATTTTTAATCATCTATCATTTACTGTAAAAAGTAAATATATTTTAAAACATATATAATCATTTTTTAGTTATTTCTGTTCATTCCCTCCATTACAACGGCTAGGCTTTAACTACCATTTAAAATAATATTATTTTATTATTAGAGTGCATCGTAAGATTCCCAAGAAACTCGTTGTTGCGTATTAGGTACGCCATCGAGCATAGCGTCCCCTTTAAAGAAATATTAATATTTTATTCACAAATATGGATAAATGTGAAAATGTCATATTCTTTATTTACGTGGGGTGTTACATCCTTCCCCCCTTTTGGGAATTGCATCCTCGCAATTTCAAAATTGGGCTTGGAAACATCATTGAAAATCCCACATCAAAACAAGAGTCAGTAAAACAATCACATTAAAATAAATAATGTGAAGTTCAAAGGTCACCCGCATTAACCCATACTAGGATTCCATGTAATAAAACATGGATATGGAGGAAAAAACAAAGGGACTTGTTCTAAGGGAGGGTGATAGAAAACATGTCTAGGAGAAAGTGAACCATATGAAAATCAAAAACTTGTGATGGGTTAAACGGTATTCGATTTCCCAATAGGAAAAGTTAATAGACAACATTTTTGTTTTAAGTTACTTTTCATTGTGGAATTTATTTTTGAGCTTAACTAAATCATAATGAAACATACTTACTTGTCATGTAGACTTTCAACATTTACTAGATTCCTTAATCAAACACATATTTTCTCCAAAAGATTAGTATTTAGGAAGACATGTTCGCATTAAGAGTACTATAATAAACTTATTGAGAATCACCTAATCCACAAAAGGGATCTATATATTTCCCATGCCATTAGACAAAAACAAAAACAAAAATTGTTATTATGAGATCAGATAATCCACAAAAGTATAATCCTTTATAAAAAGAAAATCTATTCTTAATTTCCAAAATTTGTCAAAAAAACCAAATGTTCAACGTAGACCATTCGATAAAACAATCGTCCATTAAATTTTTCAAAGTAAACCAAACTAAGATTTGAACCCAAATATTTGAAGGATCTAATCACATTGTCTTCCAAGGTACAAATTAACTTTTATCTCCAAACAACATCAGTTTCTCTTAAATTCTCATATTGAAAAGTAATTAACCTAATCACATATCTTCAATGATAGGTTAATCATTTCAATACATAACCCAAAATAAACATCGTCTTGATTCCTAAAATCATCTAACTAAAAATAATTAGTCAAACTAACCAGGGAATTCACGTAGTCAAGTGGTAGGCGATAAATACCACTCGCACATTGGTTGTGGGTTCGATTCCTGCAGCTTTGTCCAACGCGACGGGTTGTCAGACGGTCTGCATGTTTTCCTTTTTCCAAAACAATATAAATCATAAAACAATCCCCAAAATGAGATAAAATATTCCAAAATAATCATAACATATTTTAATCTCAATTTTATCACATGCCTTTCATTTTCCATCATAACATATAATAACCCAAAATTACCTCAAATGTGATGATCATATAAACCCTAATGGTTACCTTTATAATTATTACTTGAACCTCTACATTGATTGGTAATCTCATACATGATGCATTACAGAACATACCAAGGTTCAAGTGGTTGATCATGGCTCGTTGATAGTTGGTTTAGAACAACCAAGATTTTTCTCATTGAATCCCCCATTTCATCAAGTCTCTTAATCAGAGAACCACCACAGTTTCCTTCAAACCTATTGTCACTTTGGTGCCTACTAGATCCATCCATTCACTAAAAACAGAAATGTCAGTGTGAGTATATCAACAAAACCATCATGTACTAATGATGAAGATAAACATTAAGATATACTTACTCATTCACTTTATCTAAAACTACGACTCTTTCTAAAATAATAAGCATTATGGAAATGTCACTTATACCTAGAGAATACCCTGACCTCTAAAGTTATCTAAACTGACCTCTGATACCAACTATAAGGCCCCAGACTTAATCCTTATTTAATATTGGATTAAATGAATAATTAACATTGGGAAGCTTTTCTGGTTTAGATATTTAAAGAATTATATAATAAATCATGAATTACATTCCACATTTAAACAAAGTGGTTACATAAAAGATAGTACTTGTTTTTTCCCATCAACGGAAACATATTTAAAATAAAACATGTACGCTTTCTTGACACTTACTTGAAACTCTCATCATATCATGTACCTTTCCCTTGACCTGTGAAAAATATTTCAAAAACATGGGATGAGCATAAAAAGCTCAGTAAGGGATATAAATGTACGAAAAGAAAACATTACTCCACATATGAAATCATTCATTACTCATAAAACATAATCATTTTAACATACCTCATCACATCATGAATAAGTTATAGAAATCATAAGGCATAAAGGTAACATGAGGCATTCATAACATTCTTACGTAGGGAGTAACCATCTTGGTTGTGTTTGGAATACCCATCATAGTATATTCCCTAAATCTCTTTGGAGAAACCTTAACGTTTAACTCCTTCGCATTACACAATGCATTGAAGAGCTATATCAGGCTCACCCACCCTTAGTTTATCATGGAACCACCCGTTTTCAGAATAATTCCCATGAACCATAACATAATCGTATCAACAAAACATGCATAAAGGACACTTAACATTTCCACTTTTCAATCACAAGATTTCAGTACAACATATTGATATAAAAACATTATGAAAACCATTTTCAATACCAAAATAAATGAAAAGTAAAACTTGTAATTTATTTTTCATATAAAAAAGGTATGGCTTGTAGAGGAAGCCGAATCTCATATAATGGTCACGGCGGCGGAGAAGTCATTGTCGCCACATACGTACAATAAGAACAACATTCTTTCTTGTCATTTAGTAAAACGATTCATATAAGAAGACTGCTTTTGAATAATCGTAAATGTCAAAGTGGTTTATACATCGTATAAATAAGGTTGTGTATGAAACAAAATATGCCTCAATGAAAGTAGATTGAGACGACGTCGCATACAAAGACAATATCCTTAAATTAAGGATAAATCAATTACATAACTATGTGTGACAAAAGAATACACCAAATATAAGTGGATATTATGTGTATAAAAATCAGAGGTTATTCACACATATTCATAGAACGACATATTCATGGAGTGCAAGTTTATCCCAAAGAATCAAAATTGGGTTAAGAAGTTCCCTTTCAAAAATTCGACAACCTAACAGTGTCACTTCAAAATTCAGAAAATTAGTTGATGAGAGATAAAAAGGGTATCTCATCACTTGGAAAGAAAATATAAATCAATATATTATATAAAAGAACATATCCCAACATAAAAATATATAAATTAAAATACCCAACAAAATAATTCTTTTAAAAAGAGGAGGGTGAAAGGGTCCCCTACCGACTTGGGTATCTTTTGAAACATACATCCCATGAAAGAAGGACAATAAAAAATTGATGTAAATACTAATAAAAGAAATTATATTACAAAAATAGTAGAATAATGGTCAGTATATATACCACTCAATGGAAATCGTGGCAAATGTAGCATAAATCTCACGAGAATAAAAGTGAGATGAAGAATCCCTTACAAAAACTCGGCAACCTAACGGTGCCACTAAAAACCTAAAAAAATGTTGATGAAATCAAATAGGGTATATCATCATATGAACATATAATGTACAGTAATAGGAATATAAAATAACATCCCCCAACTATGAAAGAGGATCCTAAAAGAAACTACCTGAAAGAGAGTACTTAAAAAGAAAGAGAGAGGTAGGATCCCCTACCTCGTGTCCGACGGGACTCAATCATTCTCTATCCTCCTAAATAATAAAATTTGGTCCATTTATAATTTATTAAGGACCATATTTAAATATTATTATTCAGTTCTTATCACATATTATAATTTTATAATAATTGGTTAATAAAGTGAGTTCATATCTGACATTTTTGTCGATGTTCGGTACATGACTAAAAATTGAACTTGTTGGAAAAGAATTTTCCATGTAGTTATAGGTACATCGTATCCAGAATAGTATTGATGTTTTAAATATCATATATATCCAGTATGTATTCATTTTGTACTATTACATTGCATTTGGAGAAAAAATATTTAAAGCACCATTCATTGAGACGGTAGGCCATATGTACGCATGAACGCTACTTTCATTTTTTGTCATATTAATGGAATTAAAACAAAATGAGATATATATATATTATCATTCCGGAAGAATATCCATCATTTATATGTAATATATTACATATATATCCATTAAATATATGTACTTATAATAGTACATAACATTTGGATATAAGAAATGAACTTGTACCGTTCATGGAGACGGTAAGCCGTACGTACGCATGAACGCTACTATCATTTATTTTTATTGTATTCAAAGTAATGAAATAATAATTATATAAAGGTATATTATAATTCCAGTAGTATATCACATGTAATACCATTAATTCCATCCTTTATACGTCCCACATATGGCATTAACAAATCAAATCACTTTGTGGGGGCGGTAGTCCGCACTTCCTTAAATGAAGATATCGCGTTTACCCATAATGGAAACCATAAACGTATGTCATAAATGAATAATAAAGAAACTTAAAGAAAACATAAAAAAATTATATATCATATATAAATACAGTTACATTTTAATGGAAACCTTTGAGGGTGTTAAAAGAATATTGATCAATCATCGTTTCGTGAGGCAGTAATTCGCCATTCACAGAAGCTGTATGTTCTTTTACCATTAGACGGGGGTTTGTGAAAGTGTAGATCGAATAATTATTATAACAACATCCTAGTATATTTAATATACTTTTCTTGTTACAAAAAAATCATAAAACGAGTTTTGGGGTTTGAAGAAGAAAAATAAAACAAAAGAACACGAGGGAAGGCATTACCTTTAAATAGGGTAACTCTCTTTGATATGAGGTCAAAGGCTTACTTGGAAAGTATTATTCCCAAAGTGAGGATTAAATGATGAATAGAGGGATGTGTAGAGATGAAATGGGCAGGGGTTGGCCTATCCAAAGGCGTGATAGGTGTGTGTAAGGTGGTAGAGGTGGGGCCCTTTATAGGAGGAGAGGAGGGGCACTCTTGGAATGTTATTAAATATTACATTATTATAAAATGATTTTCGAATTTTGAAAGGTCCCAAATGGATATATTTATATGATATGGTGATACGGTTTCAAAATACAGCCATGCAATATGTTTGGGACAAGTTTAAGACTTATATTTCACCCAATCTTCTCATTTTATTTAAATCGTTCATTTATGTGGTAATAACTTTATCATCACGGTGTCATAAATAAATTAATTTATATAATGTCTAAAAATTATAAAACAAATATCATGATGTAGGAAATCTTTTTATCTTTCTAATTAATATTTATAGTAAAAAATATGACTTATATAACCTTATGTCAAAATTGTTTTAGAAAAACAACACATGTTTGTGACATTTTAATTTTAACATTAAATAAAAAGGTATTAATGTCCTTTTCCAACAAGAGTGGCTCCATGGGGTCCCCAAGTTGACCCATGGATTGTTGTGGTCGTCCATGACTCATCCAATTAGGGTAGAACATGTGTGAAGGTCATTTCATATTATTATAACATTATCTTTACCTAAAATTACACTAATTACCACTTATCGTGAATAAAAACTTAAGAGTTACTATTCACCAAAAAATTATTTTAATCACATTGAACCACATTTTACATTCTACTGACAACCATGTATGTCGGAATTTTGAAATTAAAACCACATATGTGGTAATGTTTCATTTAAATGGAAAAAAATTGTTCTTTAACTACCACTATGTGGTTTCACTATTCATCAAAAATTAATGTTTTTCAGAAAAATATCGAAAATTCACCTAATGAAATATTTGAGAATCCGAATTCAAAAATGATGCCTATTTTACAAAATTCAATACATATAAGTTTCATTAATTAATTTAATAATTAATTTCTCTTTCAAAACAAATAGTGTGTTTTTAAGAAACAATATCTATTAAAATATTGACACTAGTTTAAGTCCAATTTCAAAGTGAAATTAATTTCAATGACCATTATTGGATTAAATGTTAAAAATATATTCTAATTTCACTTTAAAAAATATTCAGAATATAATCTAATCATATAAATAAATTATATTAAAAAGAGGTTTTGAATTAAAATACAACATTTTTCACTATACATTAAAAATGAACTTTATCGGAAAAATTACAAAAATTTACACAAAGTAAATTTTGATGTCTTGATTCTAAAAAAGAATTTTATTTTGCCAAATATAACACATAAAATTGTCAAAATTTGGATTTAAAAGAGATTCACCATCAAAAGGCTGTTAATAGACCTTTTAATGAATATTAGAATGTTTACGCTTAAAATTGGATTCATTCGCTTAATCCTCTATCATTTATTGTAAAAAGTAAAAATATTTGACAAACATATATATTCATTTTGTAGTTAGTTCTGTGCATTCCCGCCATTACAACGGCTAGGCATTAACTACCATTTAAAATAATATTATTTTATTATTATAGTGAAATGTAAGATTCCCAAGAAACTCATTGTTGTGTATTGTGTATGCCATCGAGCATAGCGTCCCCTTTAAAGTAATATTAATATTTTATTCAAAAATATGGATAAATGTGAAAATGTTATATTATTTAATTACCTGGGGTGTTACATTCATTTTTAGTCTAACAAACTGCCATGATATACTGTATGGTCTTACATCTTGGACCTATTATTGCATTCAGTTTAATGTCATTAATCCGAGACCTTTGGTGTGTTGTAATTTACGTTCTGTGAGATTAGACCTTTATTGTGCTGCAGTTTTTGGTATTTAAGATATTTCCTTTTTTGTGATATAATTTATGTTCATTGAGATTGGGAACATTGTGTTATGTAATTTAGGGTCTTTTGTATTGGACCTCACATTAACGTCCGAGAAAATGGTGAAAACATTCCATGAATGTCCTCAAACACACTTAGATACTAGGTTCTTATGTGGTGTTGCTATGCCTAAATAGGAATGAATTTTATCTCTTGTGAGGAAGATATTCCTTTAGTAAGGGTGTTTAATTCCTTTTATATTGATAACATGGACAAGGGATGTTGACATACACTATTTTCCATGGGTCTAAAATATTTTATTAGAGGAAATGTGGTCGAGGAAGAACCCTAGGGATTCTAGGTCGACCTAGATAGATGGAATATGGGTGGTATAAATCATAACACAAAATTATGAGTCTATTGAGTTGGGATGAGGAAGATATACTAGGAATTTCTATAACAATATATTATCAAAACTATGCATTGGTGTCATTGGGTATCATAAGGCCAGAACCTCTTTTTTCCATGGAGTATATTCCATTAGTTTGTGGGTCAAAGAACATATGTGTTGGTAGAGTGGACATGTAAAGATGATCTCTAATTATTTTTGGTCATTAGGAACGATTTTTAAGGCTCTAACATCAATATTATATGGTTTTGAATGGAAAAAAGTTATAGAAGAAGGGATCAAGAACCCTATGGAAAATTATATTATAATGTGTTCCTCAATCCATACTCGATTTGGATTTCAATAATGAGGTGTGAGACATAAATTTTTTTGAGATTAGAGTAATGAATCCCTACTTTGTCCATGGATACAAAATATAGTGAAATTATATTAATGATTTAAAATATTATTGAATATATGTTTTATGATAATTGTAAATCATGGTCTCTGATTATATTATTTAGCTATATTGACAAGAAGGAAAAATGGTGGGTATAGCCCAATCGATCCTCTACTATCTAGTAATCTCATGATGATAACCCCCAAGGTTTTGGGGGGCCTTCATGGGATCTGTTGTTTCATTCTATAGTGTGAGTCCCTCTTAGTAGTTAGTTACAGGGATGATGTGTTAACAAAGATTTCAATAGGACATTAGTGTTTTATGATGAATGTAATATACAAGATGTGTTTTAGTACACTAAATGTTATGTCACCAAATAGATAATATATTCCTATGTCGAGGAGAAGATTTTGTCTGTTACTCTCAATTTTTAATGGATAAAATTTATGCCTTATTTATGTTTAGCCTAATTTTTTCTAAACTCTAGGGATGAAGAGTTTTTTTTGTGAAGGCTTGAAAAAAATTTTGACCTCCCATTGTGGGTTTTCAGCCAATAACTTTGTGTGTCTCCTTCACAAGATGTTTTAGGTAATCCAGTTTGCACCATTATAGGATAGTGTTTCTGTTTGTATGGTTTCAACCAAAATTATTGATGTTTAATGTTGTAAAAAACATGGAATTGATATTAGAGATGTTTCAGAAGATCCTAATTAGGATAACCAGGGTCTATATTTCTCCAAAATTATTTTGAGAAGGTGATCTATATGTTGTGAATAACCACACAATGTACTGATGTCCCGAGTTATGATATGGGGCACTAATTCATCATATGTCTCATAAAACCTTGAGATGTTAGGTTCCTCTTAATTGTGATGTCATGTTCAATTTTATTTGATAAACCTCATTATAAGGCCAAGATTCCATTTGTTGCTGGGTCTCAATCCCTTTTCATTCAACATCAATGATAAAACGAGAGGTATCTTCAATTTTCCAAGCGATATGAACAGATTATGTCGACCTTATGTACACAAGATGTGACGTGTGAATATTGATTGAGGTGATATTAAGATTAGGAATTATAACTCCATAACCATGTTGATTGTGTTAACTATCATGTAGTCAATTTATATGAAATAAAAAATTGGTGATATTCGGCACAGTTTATCAAAATATAGTGGTGAAATTTCCATGAATATTAATAGCATGAGATAAATATATTTTATATGAATATTTTCTTCATATAGTAAGGATATATATGTAGTTATGTTTTAATTTTATGTGACAAAATGGTTTTCCTTCTAGTTTAATATCATGCGGTAAGGATGTACTTTCCTTACAATATATTGTTATGCTGTAGGGACGTGGGAACGATTGTGAAATAATGGAAATGATGTTGTTGGGGCCATGGGTGGTAGCCCAAGAGTCACGGTGTACCACATGAAATTGATAATTAAACTTCATGTAGTTATAAATAGTAGTGTATATTAATTTAATATGTCTAGGAAGTGGTTGACTTGATACCCCATTAATGATATTATAGGTGTAACTACATATCCCATTGTTTTTCTATTGTTCCCTTTACATGTATGACTGATACACAATGAGTGGGGTTATCCATATATTTATTTGTTATGACATGGGGTGGTTTTGGAAAACTAGGAATCACTATGTTTCTTGTAAGGATATAAATCTAGTCTCACGTTGTTATTGGTTGAGAAATTCTCTACCAAGGTCTATAAAATGCTAGTGGAGGGAATTACATCGATTAATTGATGTATTTATGACCATGATTGAAGAAGTAGGTGTCATTATGTATCTTATAATGAAAATAACCAATCCAAAAGTAAATATAATGGAACAGTGTTGTTTAATTATGTGGGGAAAGAAAGAATATGGACCAGCGTGAAAAGTGGTGATTTTGTGGATCTTCCTAGTGATGGAAGTCTGGGAGTTACTACTTATATCATAAAAATGAGAGTAAATTCAAATGTAGTTTACAAAAAACTATTTTATTTTAGGTAGTATGGTGAGAACATTTACCACCTAGTTAAATGTCATGTTTTAAGAAATCATAGTGTTCCTTTTATGGAATTTCATTTAATATTGTGATGGAACAATCATGTACATTATTGAATTGATCATTAGAGGAAACCCTTAATTCAACTCCCAATATCATGTGGAAAATTCTCAATTTGAGTGAAATGGAATAACAAGGGTTTGTCTCATATTGTAAAGGCAATTGAGTGAACAACCGAGGCATTTTTTATCCTTTAGTGATAGACAAGAATGTAGGATTATGTCATCCATATGTATGTCATTAAAAACATTATAATCAATCCATATGTTTTTATAGAGGTTTCATGTTGTTTAACATCTTATGATAAGGATGTGGGGTTCTTGATATTAATGGAGATGGATGTTAACAATTCGAATTATATTATGACTCTTCATAAAGACGTTTGTTCTGTGGTTTAACATCTTGCGGTAGGGACATGGATATCCTGATGAAAATGAGAAGGGGTGTTATGGGTCTGTGTAGTTGTAAATCATGTTGTAAGGACATTTTTGTTGTTAATTATTTTCATGTTGTAAGAATATTTGATCACACGATGTGAAATGGATGTAATCCTATTGATGGGCTCAAGAATAGTGGTTTTGGAATCAATACATATCATATAATATCATGGATCAAGCCATATATAGTTCATTATAAACTGCATATTATAACAATATAAGGCACTGAAAAAAATGTATAGTTTATCATGAGGTTGTTAAGATGAACTCCACATATATTAACATCATGCTGGCAGGATGATTGATGAGGATTACTGTGATGTAGATTTCCGTTTTATAATTTCTGGGTAAATTATTTATTGGGATATGACACATTGGTGGGTGGTGTGACAGTCTCCCCATCCACGTTATCAAGTGAGTAGGATCCATTAGTAGAAATTTTATCAATAACATAAGTATATTCCCAAATGGGTTATAGTATCAATGGATTCTTTCTAGATATCATTTGGGTTATAATATCCAGTAAATGTTTCCCTTACATGAATGGATGTAGGAGAACTATTTTTATTAAAGGACTATATAATACGATTCTGAGGAACATATAATATTTTTTGTCTACCAAACATGTTCTTATTTTGTCATTACAATCTATCATGAAGCTTTAGTAATTGTTAATCATGTGATAGATGTCCTCAAATGGGTTTTTTGTGTGAACAAAAACTTACCACAATGGGTTATTCTACCATTATCCCTCACAATAATGAGTATGGTGTTTACTGTGTGGATGTACACATGGATTAATAGTATCCCCAAAAAGGATGGATGAGTTTTTATGGACAAGATTTCTTATCTACATTTACCAGCAGCTATAGTATATTCGATTGAGTCTTATTTAATGACTCTATATATGCACTTCCCACAACATTACTATGAGAATGGTTATTGGACACGATATTATACACATGTTATAGTCTCTTCAATTCTGTAGAATATATGCTACTGTTATTTTCTATTAATATTGTCTGAGGGACACCAAAAAAGAAAATTATATTGGACTTTACAATGTTGATGATATTTTTTATCCCAAATTTATTGAGGAGAATTTACACCACCCATTTAGAAAATAATTAAGAACCCATAAGGATGTACTTGAACTTCATAACTATGGATGATGATATTATTTACCTATATGAATCCATTTAGTGGGATAATGGTTGATGTTTTCGTTGATATAGAAATATTGAAATTTCTTATTGAATTCCATGTTGGATTGTATCTTCGATTTATAATAATAGTGCATCTTCTGAATTTTCGGGGACAGACTAGTTCTAGATTTATGGGTGCCTCAAGATCATGCTGGGACTTCGTTTTTTTTTTCAGGATCTATCCATATAGTATAAATCTAGTTTGGATTTTATCAATTTCTTGTGTTTGGAGAGAATAATACGCATTTGGACTATCCTGTAGAGGGATATTTGTAGCCCAGTGTCGAATATGTAGCCATGTTAAATGATCGGTTGGGTGAATTTGATTTTTTTGATAACTGATTGTGGGATCTGCAACAACCCAAAGTTTTTCAATGAAAATTCCCTTATTATATTTATGTTATAAAATAACATTAAAACACTAAATAATGAACTACTATGTGATAAATGATCACTAAACATAATTTTTTCACCCCTATGTTTGTAATTTCGAAAATCCGACATACACCATTGTGTTCATGATAATTTTTGGAGTCTAATGAAACAATAATTATTTTTGATGAATATTGAAATACCATAATTTACAAAATAAGCTAAACTACCTAATTATAGGGTCATATGTGATGTTATGCCATCGTAAGCCCACTTGGTTTGGGATTACATTATATAATTACTATTCTTGGTCATTCATGACTCACTATTCCTTGTCTTGTGGGTAAATAATAAACTAATCAATTTTATATTAAGGAAACCCATCTCCCGTCCACTATAAAAGCCACCCTTCACTCTCTCTTTTCCTCAAACCTCTCAAGATCCAAGCCTTCTCTATACTCTACCCAAAAACCTGTCCTAGCCCCTCCCCCACGTCCAAAAGCTGCTGGTCTCATCAAAAGTCCAAGACTAGCTTCCTTAAGTAGGATCTCAAGGGGAAGATTTAAGAGGTAATTTCTCTCCCTCTTCTCCTTTATTTTCCTTTCATGTTCAAGTTCATTTCTTGATATCTCCCAAACTGTCTTCATCCAAATTGTATTGTAACTCCGTTATTAAACACATACATTAATTTCATGATTCTAATGGTATCTTATATCATCCAACCCCCTTTCTTATTTCCTTTTATTTTATTAAAGTGAACGTTGTTCATGAGGTGTTAATTTATCACCTTAAAAAACTACATGCTCTCTTCTTCCATATCATGCTTCATATCTGGTCATGAAATCATTTTTATGGTTGAACCAGAATATGTTATATTTATTATGTTCTATTTTATGTTCTGGAAATAAACTATGGCCATATTACTAAGTGAAAAGTTTAAACAAGTTCGTTGTGATCCAAAAAACTGCTCAAATTAACCCAAATAATCCTCATTTAATTCTTATCTAATGATTCACCCACATGGATCTAATATAATTCATTAAAAATCATTAATTATCTTGTATTATCACTAATAACATGTAATATAATTTCTGTATGTTTACCCATGATCTACCCGAACATCAATTTAAGTATACAAGTGGACCACTCAAGAAAACCATAAAAACGAACATCCATGATCAATGTTTTTATTCTCTATAATTCATCCAAAGGTACATCTTATGAAATAATGAAACCAGAATGAACCCTATTAATGTAAACATGGTTCTATATTTCTACATAATAAATATAATGTCATTATACAGGACATTAAAGAGATGGAAGCATTCAGGTACATGGTAAGGGGAAATCTCGAACCCAATTTTCATCCTTTAGGTTATCCCTCTCTCACTCCATTTTTATATGGTTACTCCTCAAATATCATTTGTTCATCATTACATTTAATTTTTTGGGATATACATGTTTGTCACTGCTTTTTATGTCCAACAAAATTTTTTCCAAAAGAACTATTCTTTTAAGAATGCCCCTTTTACTTCTCACTCGAAGTGGACGGTTCTTGTAACACGTGTGTTATTCCCTCTTTATTTTGGGAACCCAAAGAAAATTAATGTGTTATTATGAGATGAAAACCAATCCATTTCATGGTATTATTATTTTTATTTATGTTATATGTTCATTGTGGAATGCATGATAGATGATAATGTTATGATGTGACGGGTGTGCCTGGAATTATATAGTGCAATATGAATGTTTAAATGTGATGGGTGCGCCTGGAATTATATAGCACACCAATGCATTGGGTAAACTGATGAATCTCTTGAGTAAATGTTAAATGATGTGTTAACAAGATTCTAGCTTGGATCACTTGTATGTGTTGTATTTAACCAATAAAACATGATGTTTCATTTTTATGCATTTCCACATTTCAAGTCTTTTATTTATGCTCCACTCATGTTCATGATATTTTGCCTATGTTATGATTATGCTCACCTGATGCTATATTGTTCTTATCTATCCTCATACTAGGATTCTAGCTCACCCCTTTTGATGTCTATCCTCAGGTGGCTACATCTACTAAGGAGAGGACATGTTCCACTAAGAAGCTAGTGAAAAGAAATTAAATAAATGTTTATGGTTGATGTTGTATTTGTTATGTGTGGTCCTAGTTTTCCCAAGACACTAAACCATTGGATCATCTTAATGTAATACTTTCATGTTTTTTATCTATGAAATGATGTAATAGTAATGTAGGAAAAGGTTGGGTCTCTATAGTTGGTATCAGAGGCAAGGTTTAGTTAATTTGGGAATTAGGATTAGTGGACCCTAGAGAAAACCTCTAGTATGAGACTAAGTAAAAATACGCACACAAGAATATTTACCTAGGGATCCCATAGTTTATGTTTTTTGTATAATTTTCTAAATGAATAAGTTATTCATGATTTTTTTACTTATGTTTTGTTATATCCTTTTCTATTCTAGAAAATGGTGGGAACCAGGAGAAATCAGGCCAACTACTCTTATAAGGGCCAATGCAACGATTTCCCGAATGACATCCCTAATGATTTGAGAGGTGGAGTTAAAAACATCATGGAGATGCTTACCAAATTATCTCGGGTTATTAACAATAACCATAATAATTGGGAACGTCCGCCTTCACCCAAGAGGGAGCAATTGGCTATCGAATATTTTATGCGGCAACGACCACCAACGTTTAGTGGACCATCCAATCCACTAGTTGTGGAACAGTGGGTCAAATCCATGGAGAAGATCTTTTCTGTTCTTCATAGTTCTGAGATGAAGATGGTGACTCTAGCCATTTATCGTCTAGATGGCGAATCCTATCAATGGTGGGCTTTGATCAAGAACACCAAGCCAAGGGACGAAATTGAATAGATAGAATGAAAAGACATTAAGATAATGTTTCATAACAATTATTTTCCAAGAACTCTTCGCATAATGATTGAGAGAGAATTAATAGAGCTCATGAAAAAATAAGGAGAGATCTTGCCACAACTTATGAAGCAAATTCTATAAGGCTCTCAAGGTGTGCTTTGGGTTTTTTATCAACAATGATAGAAAAATTCATAGATTATTTAGTGGATTAAAACAACACCTTCGAAAAGCTCTTGCAATTCAAGACTTTAGGAGTTACGATGAATTTGTTCGGTTTTCTCTCAATGTGGATATGGAGTGTGTAGAATAGTCTCATGGATATGGTGATATGAAAAGAAATGTGGAGTTTCAAGATGGTGGATCTAATGTCAAAGGAGGGGAGAAATATCAACGACCCACATGCCAAAAATGTGGGATGTTGCACAATAGGAACCACCTCAAAGGGACAGGGAAATTCATTAAGTGTGGGAAATAAGGAAACCATGATCAAGAGTGTTGAAAATAAATGAAAAGGAAGGAGAATGTAGTCGATTAAATGAGAGAAACACCCATGGATCAATGATACAACTCTAGGGTGCTAGGGAACTATGCAAACCAGTGCACTAAACCTCGAGCTCTCGAGGGTAATCCGCGTCAGTGGCCAGCAAATCCAAAGGAACAAGGTAAGGCTAATTCCATCACTACTGTAGAGGTGTAGCATGATAATGAAGTCATACAATGTACACTTCCTATTCACTCAAGAATGGAAAAATTCTTATTTGATTCTGGTTCTATGCATTTTTTTATATCTTGCATGATTTCTAGAACTATAGAATCGATGCCCCAAAACCATGAAGTAGAGACATCTGTAAAAACACCTAGTGGTAAAATAATTTCAACCCAAGTGTTTGACTCTTCTCCCATTGGCGTATGTGGGATGATTCTTCCTGAAAATCTTGTAATACATTCCTTGGTGGAATTCGATGATATAATGGGAATGGACTGGCTCTCATTATATAGAGTGCATATCAACTGTCAGGAAAAGGAAATATCTTTTCATATTCTGAACCATCCCCTTCTCCACTACCAATGAAAGGATGATCATGAATCTCCTTTGAAAAATCCTTCAATGGTGTGGGTGTTGATTCCCTATGAAGAAGTATACCTCACCCAAATGGTTGAGTCAAAGGAAAGTTCCAACCTTGAGGAAATTACCATCGTGAGGGAATACATCGATGTATTTCCTGAAGAGTTACCCTGAATTCCCCCAGATCGTGAGTTAGAGTTCTCAATTGAAATCATACCCGGAGCTACTCCTATCTCGAAGTGCCTCTATAGGATGGCTACTATCGAACTGGAGGAGTTGAAGAAGCAACTGCAATATCATCTGGACAAAGGGTTCATATGCCCATAGTACATCACCTTGGGGTGCGCCAGTGCTCTTTGTGAAGAAGAAGGATGGAACGATGCGGCTGTGTATCGATTATTGGGAACTCAAAAAGATCACCAGAAAGAACAAGTATCCTCTCCCAAGGATTGGTGACTTGTTCGAACAGTTAAGAGGATCTCAATACTTCTCAAAGGTGGATCTTCGTTCTAGATATCATCAGGTAAAGGTGAAGAAGGATGATATTCAGGAGACTACATTCCGTACAAGTTATGGGCACTATTAGTTTTTGGTGATGCCCTTTGGACTTACTAATGCCCATGCAATATTAATGGATTTGATGAATAGAGTCTTTAGACATTACCTCAAAAAATTTGTGGTAGTTTTTGTTGATGATATTCTTATCTACTCCAAGAGAAAGGAGGAACATGAAGAACATCTACGACGTTTGTTGGCGACACTGAAAAAGAAGAATTTGTATGCCATGTTCAGAAAATGTGACTTTTGGATGAATCATGTCACGTTATTGGGACCTGTGATCACAAGCGAGGGAATTTATGTGGAACCTTCATTGAAAAAGGTGATTGAGGAATGGCCCGGGCCCTGTCACAGAAATCCGTAGTTTTCTTGGATTACCTGGGTAATACCGACATTTTGTAAGAATCATCTCAATATTATCTAGCCTGCTAATTAAGTTAACAAGGAAAGGGGTAAAGTATGTCTGGACGGAAGAATGTTAGGGAAGCTTCAAGGATCTAAAGATAAGGTTGACCACTGCACCTGTACTCAAACTACCAAAATGTTGATAATGTTTTGTGATATACATTGATGCTTAGATGAATGGATTGGGTTTTGTACTCATGAAAAATGATAATGTGATAGCCTACGCCTCATGATAGTTGAAGATCCATGAGCAGAACTACCCGACGCATGATCCAGAGCAGACAACCATGATTTTTTCCTTGAAAATCTGGAGTCACTACCTTTATGGAGAGAAGTGTGACATATACACTGACCACAAGACCCTAATGAATATATTCACACAAAAGGAGCTCAACATGGGTCAATGGAGATAGTTAGAGCTAATCATGGATTATGATTTCTCTATTTACTATCATCCTGGAATGCATAACAAGGTATGTGATTCTCTAAGAAGAGTATATCCTGCTACTCTATCAATGTTGCAGATTGAGAAAGACCCTATCTTCAGGGATGTGTAATGGATGGATTTGGAAATCATAAGGGCAGGGGATACATCCTCCATTTCCCAAATGATTGTGCAATCATCCATCCATGAGAATATTAAGGAAGCACAATGGGATGATGTGGAGATACAAATGAGGATGAATTGTGTAATGGAAGGGATGCCGCAAGAGTTCCATATCGACAATGATGGTGTGATTCGGTTTGGAACGCGACATTTTGTGGCTTCATCACCCGGGAAAAAGAATGAGTTATTGGATAATTAACATAGATCAAATTTCTCTATCCATATTGGGAGTACCATGATGTATCGTGATCTCCGAGAACACTTCTGGGGGGATAACATGAAGAAGGATAGTTTGGAATATATATATCAAGGTGATTGGTATGTCAGCAAGTTAAAGCTGAGTGAAAAAAGTCCAAAGGTATGATGCAGCCATTGCCTATACCCATTTGGAAATGGGAATATGTTACTTTGTACTTTGTCACGGGTCTCCCAAGACGTCAATGGGGAATAATGTTATATGGGTTGTGGTTGACTGAATCACCAAGACTTCCCATTTTATTGCTATTCAGGATTACCTATCGCTTGAACAACTTGAAAAGATATATGTGAAGGAAGTGGTGAGACTTCATGGTCTTCCTCTCTCAATTTTCTCTGACTGGGATCCAAGGTTCATGTTTAAATTATGGAGGAGCCTTCAACATTCTTTGATTAATGAATTAAATTTCATCAAGACCTATCACCCCCAAACTGATGGCCAGTCTAAAAGGACTATTCATACGATTGAATACATGTTGAGAGCCTTATCTCTATAATTCAAAGGTGGATGGGATCAGCATCTCCCATTGGTTGAGTTCTCATAGAACAATAGCTTCCACTAGATTATTAAGATGTCTCCATAGGAAGATTTTTATGGGAAGCGATGTAGAACCCCAACCTGTTGGGATGGAGATGGAGAAAGAAAGCCACATGGGCCTGATCTTGTTCAAGAGATGACTGATAAGGTTCAAGTCATCCGGAAACACATCAAAGCTATTCAACGTCAGAAAAAGAGCTATGCTGACAACCGTCAAAGGTACATGGAGTTTGACGTTGGAGATAAAGTATTATTTTGAATATCTCCATTAAATGGAGTCAAGCGATTCGAGATGAAAGGGATGCTAAGACCAAGGTACATTGGCCCTTTTGAGATCCTTGACCACATAAGAGTTGTGGCCTATCATCTTGCACTTCCACAAAATATGGATCAAGTTCATGATGTGTTTAATGTATCACAACTAAGGAAGTACATACTAGACCCCTCACATGTACTAAACTCAGAGGTGGTGTAGCTCGAAGATGATCTCTCCTATGAGGAGAAACCAGTAATGATTCCGGACTCAAGAGATAAGGTTCTATGCAACAGGACAACCCATATAGTCAAAGTGTTGTGGAGGAACCATATGTTTGAGGAAGAAACCTGGGAATAAGAAGAGGAAATGATGGAAAAGTACCCTCTCCTTTCTGTGTAAAGTAAAATTTCGGGGGCGAAATTTCATAAGGGGGGAAAAATGTAACGACCCAATGTTTTTCAATGAAAATTCTCTTCTTATATTTATGTCATAAAATAACATGAAAACAAAAATTAATGAACTACTAAGTTATAAGTGACCTTTAAACATAATTTTTTCACCCCTATGTTTGGAATTTTGAAAATCTGATATACACGGTTGTGTTCAAGATGATTTTTGTAGTCTAATGAAATAGAAATATTTTTTTATGAATAGTGAAATACCATAATTTACAAAATAAGCTAAATAAGCTAATTATAGGGTCATGTGTGATGTTATGATGATGTAAGCCCACTTGGTTCGAGATTACATTATAAAATTACTATTCATGGTCATTCAAGAGTCACTATTCCATGTCTTGTGGGGAAATAATAAACTAATCAATTTTATATTAAGGAAACCCCTCTCCACTCCACTATAAAAGCAACCCTTAACTCCCTATTTTCCTCACACCTCTCAAGCTCCAAGACTTCTCTAAAATCTACCCAAAAACCTTCCATATCCCCTTCCCCATGTCCAAAAGTTTCTGGTCTCATCAAAATACCAAGACTAGCTTCCTTAAGGAGGATCTCAAGAGGAAGATTTAAGAGGTTATTTCACTCCCTCCTCTATTTTACTTTCCTTTCAAGTTCAAGTTCATTTCATGATCTCTCCCCACCTTTCATCTTCCAAATTGTATTGTAACTCTAGTATTATTTACATACTATAATTTTTTTTATTCTAATGGTATCTTATATCATCCAAACGCCTTTCACTTTCCCTTTTATTTTATTAAAGAGAACATTGTTCATGAGGTGTTAATTTATCGCCTTAAAAAAAGACATGATCACTTCATCCATTTCTACATTCATAACTGGTCATGAAACCATTTTTATGGTCTAACCTGAATATTTTATATGTATTATGTTCTATTTTATGTTCTGGAAATAACCTATGGCCATGTTACTATGTGAAAAGTTAAAACGATTTTGTTGTGATCAAAAAACAGCTCAAATTAACCCAAATAATCATCATTTAATTCGTATCTAATGATTCACCCTCATGGATCTAATATAATTCATTATAAAATCATTAAAGCTCATTTAATATTGGTAATAACATTTAATAATATTTTTGGATGTTTACCCATGATCTATCTGAACATCAATTTAAGTATACAAGTGGACAACCCAAGAAAACCATAAAAACAAACATCCCGATCAATGTTTATAAACTCTATAAGTCATCAAAAGGTACATAATATGACATAATGAAACCATAATAAACCATATAATATTAATGTACACATTTTTTTGGATTTCTAATTAAAGAATATAATTTCATTATACAGGAAATTAAAGAGAAGGGAGCATTCAGATACAAGGTAAGGGGAAATCTCGAACCCAATTTTCTTCCTTCGGGTTCTCCAAATTTCACTCCATTTATGATATGGTTACTCCTCAAAGATTATTAGTTCATTATTTCCTGTAATTTTATAGGATATACATGTTTGTCACTGGTTTTTATATCAAAAAAAATTTCCCAAAAGAACACTTTTTTTAAGAACGCCAATTTTACTTCTCACTCAAAGCAGATTGTTCTTGTAACATGTGTGTTATTCCCTCATTCTTTTGGGAACCCAAAGCTTATTAATGTGTCATTATGAGAAAAACCCATTCCATTTCATGGGTTCATTATGTTGATTTATGGTATATGTTCATTGTGGCATGGATGTTAAATGATAATGTTTAAATGTGACGGGTGCACCAGAAAATATATAGTGCTCCAATGCATTGGGTAAATTGATGAATCACAGGAGTAAATGTGAAAAGATATATAAAAAAGATTCTAGTGTGGTTCACAAGTATGTGTGGTAGGTAACCACTAAGACATGATGTTTTATTTTTATGCATTTCCACATTTCAAATCTTTTATTTATTCCCATATCATGTTCATGATCTTCTGCATATGTCATGATTATGCTCACCCCATGCTATATTGTTCTTATCTATCCTCTTAATGTGCTTCTAGCTCACCCCTTTTGATGTATAACATCAGGTGGCTACATGTACTAATGCGAGGACAAGTGCCACTAAGAATCTAGTAAAGAAGAAATTAAATGAATGTTTTTGTTTGATGTTGTATTCATTATGTGTGGTCCTAGTTTTCCCAAAACACTAAACCATTGGAACCTTTATGTATAATACTATTACGTTGTTTATCTTTGAAATTATTTAATAGTAATGTCAGAAAAGGTTGGGTCACTATAGTTTGTATCAGAGGCAAGGTTTTGTTAATTTGGGTATTAGGATTAGTGAACCCTAGAGAAAACAACTAGTATGAGACTAAATAAAAATAATCACACAAGAATATTTACCTAGGGATCCCATATGTTATGTTTTTGGTATAATTGTCTAAATGAATATGTTATTCGTGAATTGTTTACTTATGTTTTGTTTTAGCCCTTTCTATTTAAGAAAATGGTGGGAACCAGGAGAAATCAGTCCAACAACCCTTGTGAGGGCCAATGCAATGATTGCCCGGATGACATCCCCAATGATATGGGTGGTGGAGTTCAAAACATCATTGCAATGATTACCCAATTATATTAGGTTATTAACAATAACCATAATAATGGTAAAGAACCTCCTTCACGAAAGAGGGAGAAACTGGCTATCGAATGTTTTATGCGGCAACGACCATCGACGTTTAGTGGATCTTCCGATCGAATAGTTGCGGAACAGTGGGTCAACTCCACAGAGAAGTTATTTTCTGTTCTTCACTGTTCTGAGATGGAGAAGGTCAGTCTAGGTGTTTATCGTCTAGATGTTGAATCCTACCAATGGTGGGCTTTGATTAAGAACACTATGCCAAGCGAGGAAATTGAACAGATGGAATAGGAAGACTTTACGATAATGTATCTTAACATGTATTTCCCAAGAACTCTTCGCCCAAAGATGGAGAGAGAATTCATAGAGCTCAAGAAAATAGAAGAAGAATATGTCACAACCTATGAAGTGAATTTCATAAGGATCACAAGGTATGCGTCGGTTTTTGTTATAAACAATGATTGGAAAATTGATAGATTATTTAGTGGATTAAAACCACACCTTTGAAAGGATCTTGCAATAGGAGACATTGGGAGTTATGAAGAAGTTGTTCAGTTTTCTCTCAAAGTGGATATGGAGTTTGGAGAATTGTATCATAGATATGGTGATAAGAAAATAAATATGGAGTTTCAAGCTGGTGGATCTAATGACAACGGTGGGAAGAAAAATCAACGACCCACATGCCAAAAATGTGGGAAGATGCACAATGGGAACTGCCTAAATGGGATGGGGAAATTCTTTTAGTGTGGGAAAGAAGGACACCATGCTCAAGAGTGTCGAAAAGACATGAAAAGTAAGGAGAATGTAGCCGATGAAAGGATATAACCACCCATGGTTCAATGCTACAACTGTAGGGAGCTAGGGAACTATGCAAACCAGTGCACTGAACCTCGAGATCTTGAGGTTAATCAGCATCAGTAGACACCAAAGCCATAGGTACAAGGTAAGGTTTATGCCATCACAACTGCAGTTGTGGAGCATGATAATTAAGCCTTAAAAGGTCCACTTCCAATTTAGTCAAGAATGGAAAAAGTCTTATTTGATTCTGGTTCTACGCATTCCTTTATATCATGAAAGTTTTCTAGAACTATAGAATCGAAGACCCAAAACCTTGAAGTATAAAAATCTATAAAAACACCTAGTGGTGCAATAATTGAAACCCATGTGTTTGATTCTTCTCCCATTGGCGTATGTGGCAAGATTATTCCTGAAAATCTCGTAATACTTCCTTTGGTGGAATTCGATTCTATAATGGGAATGGACTAGCTCTCATTATATAGAGCACATATCAACTGTTGGGAAAAGGAAATATCTTTTCATATTCCGAACCATCCCATGCTCCTCTAGAAATTCAAGGAAGATCATGAATCTCCTTTGAATAATCCTTCAATGGGGTGGGTGATGATTCCCTATGAAGAAGCATACCTCTCCCAAATGGTTGAGTCCAAGGAAAGTTCCAACCTTGAGGAAATTCCAATCATGAGGAAATACAACGATGTATTTCCTGATGAGTTACACGAAATTCCCCCAGATCATTAAGTTGAGTTCTCAATTGAACTCAAAACTGGAGCTACTCCTATCTCGATGTGCCCCTATAGGATGGATCCTATCGAACTGGAGGAGTTGAAGAAGCAGCTGCAACAACATCTAGACAAAGGGTTCATACGCCCTAGTGCATCACCTTGGGGTGCGCCAGTTTTATTTATGAAGAAGAAGGATGGAACCATGCGGCTGTGTATCGATTATCGGGAACTCAAAAAGATCACCATAAATAACAAGTATCCACTCCCAATGATTGATGACTTTTTCGACCAGTTAAGAGGATCTCAATACTTTTCAAAGGTGGATCTTCATTCTGGGTATCATCATGTAATGGTGAATAAGGAAGATATTCAGAAGACTACCTTTCGTACCATTTATGGGCACTATGAGTATTTGGTGATGCCCTTTGGACATAATAATGCCCCTGCAATATTCATGGATTTGATTACTATAGTATTTAGACATTACCTCGAAAAAATGTGGTAGTGTTTATCGATGATATTCTAATCTACTCCAAGAGTAAGGAGGAACATGATGAACATCTAAGACTTGTGTTGGTGACACTAAAAAAGGAGAAGTTGTACGCCATGATTAGAAAGTGTGACTTTTGGATGAATCAAGTCACGTTATTGGGACATGTGACAACAAGAGAGGGAATTTCTGTGGACCCTCCAATGACAAAGGTGATTGATTAATGGCTGAGGCCCTCTAGTGTCACAAAAATCCGTAGTTTTCTTGGATTAACTGGGTTCTACAAATTTTTTGTGAGAAACGTCTCACGACTGTCATGCCCACTAACTATGTTAACAAGGAAAGGGGTAAAGTATGTCTGGATGGAAGAATGTGAGGGAAGCTTCAAGGAGATAAAGAAAAGGCTGATCACTACACCTGTACTCACACTATCGAAATGTGGAGAATGTTTTGTGATATACAGTGATGCTTCAAAAAAAGGCTTGGGTTGGGTACTTATGCAAAATGATAATGTGATATCCTACGCCTCATGAAAGTTGAAGATCCATGAGCAGAACTACCTGATTCATGATCTAGAGCATGCAGCCATGACTTTTTCCACGAAAACATGGCGGCACTACCTTTATGGCGAGAAGTGTGACATATACAATGACCACAAGAGCCTAATGTATATAGTCACACAAAAGGAGATCAACATGGCTCAAAGGAGATGGTTACAGCTAATCAAGGATTATGATTTATCTATTCACTATCATCCTGGAAAGGAGAACATGTTAGGTGATGCTCTAAGAATAAAAGAACCTACTACTCTATCCATGTTGCGAATTGAGAAAGTCCCAATCTTCATGGATGTGCAATGGATGGATTTATAAATCATAAGGGCAGGGGATACATCCTACCTTTCCCAAATGATTGTGCAACCATCCATCCTGGTGAACATTAAGGAATCACAAAGGGATGATGTGGAGATACAAAAGAAGATGGATGTAGTAATGGAAGGGAAGCCACAAGAGTTCCATATCGACGTTGATGGTGTGATTCAGTTTGGAACGCGGCTTTGTGTGCCTTCATCACCCGGGATAAAGAAATATCTATTGGATAAATGAACATAGCTCAACTTTCTCAATCTATCCTGAGAGTACCAAGATCTACGGTGATCTCCGAGAACACTTTTGGTGGGATAAAATGAAGAAGGAGATTGTGGAATATATATCAAGGTGCTTGGTATGTCAGCATGTTAAAGCTGAGCGGAAAAGGTCCAAAGGTATGATGAGGCCATTGATTATACCCATGTGGAAATGGGAAAATGTTACTATGGACTTTGTCATGGGTCTCTTGAAGATGTAAAAGGGGAATAATGTGATATGGGTTGTGGTTGGCCGAATAACCAAGACTGTCCATTTTATTGCTATTCGGGAAGACCTATCACTTGAACAACTTGCAATGATATATGTGAAATAAAGATGTGAGACTGCACGGTGTTCTGAACTCAATTGTCTCTGACCGTGATCCAAGGTTCATGTATATATTCTGGAGGAGCCTTCAATGTGGATTGAGTACTGAATTAAATTTTAGCACGACCCATCACCACCAAACCGATTGCCAGTCTGAAAGGACTATTCGGACGCTTGAATACTTGCTGAGAGCATGCTCTCTATAATTCAAAGGTGGATAGGATCATCATCTCCCATTGGTTGAGTTCTCATACAACAATAACTTCCACTCGAGTATTTACATGGCTCCGTATGATGATTTTTATGGGAAGCGATGTATAACTCCAACCTTTTGGGATAAAGTTGGAGAATGAAAGCTACATGGGCCCGATCATGTTCAAGAGATAACCGAGAAGGTTCAAGACATCCAGAAACACATCAAAGCTTCTCAGAGTCTGAAAATGAGCTATGATGACAACCGTCGAAGGGACATGGAGTTAGACATTGGAGATAATGTCTTCCTTTTAATATCTCCATTGAAGAGAGTCATGCAATTCGGGAATAAAGGGATGTTAAGCCCAAGGTACATTGTCCCCTTTGAGATCATTGACCGCATAGGAGCTGTGGCCTATCGTCTTGCACTTACAAAAAATATGTCTCATGTTCATGATGTGTTTCATTTATCACTAATAAGGAATTAAATACCACAACCTTCACATGTACTAAACTCTGAGGTGGTGCAGTTGGAAGATTATATCTCTTACGAGGAGCAGCGAGTAAAGATTCTGGAACGAAGAGATAAGGTTCTACGCAACAAGACAACCCGTCTTTTCAATGTGTTGTGGAGGAACCATAAGTTTGAGGAATCAACTTGGGAACCATAAGAGGCAATGAAGGAAAAGTACCATCACCTTTTTTTGTATAGTAAAATTTTGGGGGCAAAATTTCTTAAGGGGGGAAGAATGTAACGACACAATGTTTTTCAATTAAAATTCCCTTCTTATATTTATGTCATAAAATAACATGAAAACACAAAATAATGATCTACTAAGTTATAAGTGACCTTAAACATAATTTTGGCACCCCTATGTTTGGAATTTTGAAAATCTGACATACACAGTTGTGTTCAAGATGATTTTTGGAGACTAATGAAACAAAAATCATTTTTGATGAATAGTGAAATACCGTAATTTACAAAATAAGATAAATATTCTAATTATAGGGTCATGTGTGATGTTATGCTGATATAAGACCACTTGGTTCGGGATTACATTATAAAATTACTATTCATGGTCGTTCATGACTCACTATTCCTTGTCTTGTGGGGAAATAATTAACTAGTCAATTTTATAATCAAGAAACCCCTCTCCCCTCCACTATAAATGCCACCCTTCACTCCCTATTTTCATCACACCTATCAAGCTCTATTCCTTCTCTAAAATCGTCCCAAAAACCTTCCCTCTCCCCTCCCCCACGTCCAAATGTTTTTGGTCTCTTCAAAAGACCAAGACTAGCTATTTTAAGGAGGATCTCAAGAGGAAGATTTAAGAGGTACTTTCTCGACCTCTTCTCCTTTATTTTCCTGTCATGTTCAAGTTCACTTCTTGATCTCTCCCCACTTATATTCATCCAAAATTTATTGTAAATAAATTATTATACACAAATTGTAATTTTTTGATTCTAATGGTATCTTATATCATCCAACCCTTTTTCCCTTTTCCTTTTATTTTATTAAAGAGAACGTTGTTCATGAGGTGTTAATTTATCTCCTTCCAAAACAACATGATCTCTTCTTCCATTTATACCTTCAGATATAGTCATGATACCATTTTTATGGTTGAACCCGAATATTTTATATGTATTATGATCTATTTTATGTTCTGGAAATAACCTATGGCCATATTACTAAGTTAAGTGAAAGGTTAAAACAAGTTCGTTGTGATCAAAAAACCGCTCAAATTAACCCAAATAATCATCATTAAATTATTATCTAATGATTCACCCACATGGATCTAATATAATTCATTATAAAATTATTAATGATCTTGATATATCACTAATAACATGTAATATCATTTTTGGATGTTTACCCATGATATACCTGAACATCAATTTAAGTATACAAGTGGACCACTCAAGAAAACCATAAAAACGAACATCCCCGATCAATGTTTTTAAACACTATAAGTCATCCAAAGGTACATAATATGACATAATGAAACCATAATGAACCCTATTAATGTATACATTTTTATGGATTTACAATTAATGAATATAATGTCATTATATAGGACATTAATGAGAAGGAAGCATTCATGTACAAGGTAAGGGGAAATCTCGAACCCAATTTTCTTCCATCGGGTTCTCCCTCATTCACTCCATTTTTGATATGGTTACTCCTCAAAGATAATTTGTTAATAATCGACTTTAATTTTCTGGGATATACATTTTTGCCTTTGGTTTATATGTCCAACAAATGTTTTTCCAAAATAACTCTTCTTTTAAGAACGCCCCCTTTACTTCTCACTCAAAGTGGACGGTTCTTATAACATGTGTGTTATTACCTCTTTATTTTTAAAACCCAAATCTTATGAATGTGTTATTATGAGATGAAACCCATTCCTTTTCATAGGTTCAATATGTTGATTTATGTTATATGTTCATTTCTGCATGCATTATATATGATAATATTATGATGTAACGGGTGCGCCTAGAATTATATAGTGCAATATGAATGTTTAAATGTGAAGGGTGTGCCAAAAATTATATATCCCTCCAATGCATTGGGTAAAATGATGAATATCATTAGTAAAGGTGAAATGATATGTGAACAAAATTCTAGCTTGTTTCACAAGTATGTGTGGTAGGTAACCAGAAAGACATTATGTTTTATTTTTATGCATTGCCACATTTCATGTCTTTTATTTATGTTTCTCTCTTGTTCAAGATCTTTTTCCAATCTTATGATTATGCTCACCCCATGCTATATTATTCTTATATATCCTCTTACTAGTCTTCTAGATCACCCCTTTTGATGTGTAACCTTAGGTGGCTACATGTACTATGGAGAGGACAAGTGCCACTAAGAAGCTAGTGAAGAAGAAATTAAATAAATGATTATTGTTGACATTGTATTTGTTATGTGTGGTCCTAGTTTTCCCAAGAAACTAAACCTTTGGATCCTATATGTGTAATAATAATATGTTTTAATCTTTGAAATGATGTAATTTTAATGTAGGAAATGGTTGGGTTGCAATAGGATCCATCCTTCCTAGTGTGGTCACTGGTTCATCAATCTCTTGGGTGGTTCTGAGTATATTTACCACATACATATAACATGTGTTACTTGGAATGTGCATTATTCAATGTGTGACACTATAAATTGATTCCTCTTGACAAGGATCATCTACAATGGTGGATTTATTATCCAGTTCATTAGCATGAGAATTCTGTGACTGTAGACCATGATGTAATATGGGCTCAAAAAGTGAAATCATGCATCATTCCCCTCACGTAGCCAGTGAGGGGAGATAATTATTCATTCCTAATGGAATATTATTCATTGATGTACTTTATAACCAATTATGGTTCCCCTTTGAAATGTATGCAATATTAAGCTGTATGTTTAATTCCAATTTTGTGATGAGGGGTTGATATATGGACCCATTAATTTTTTAGTCTTCAAATATTGATAATTAGTTTGAAAAAACTTCTTTTTCATGAGAGACGAATACAATACCCAAACCAACCCCGTTGGGCTTTGTGTTTTAATCCATATAATAACATGACTGTAACAGCCCAAGATTTTATAAAAAAATATTCTTTTTAATTTTATTAATGTCTTGTGTTATACGCTACACCAAAAGGATCTTGAACAACACGCATCCTTGTCTTGCCTTTCATTACACGTAATCGCGACCTTTCTCGATAGCGTGTGTAATACGCAATACCGAGTTTCACTAAACAACGATGTGCTATTAAAATATTATTAAAACTAGCCGTTATGAATAGTAATAACCACTTTTTAAAATTCTGTAAATCTTATTTTTTCAAAATGAACTTCATTCTTGGATTCGGAGTATCGAATTTAGCCTAAGGTGAAATTTTGGTACTTTTCGGATAACTTTCATATTCTGATGAATAGTGAAAATTACTAAATTATAATTAAAAACAACTTTTGTAATCGAAATAATTAATAGTGATAAATCATTAATATGAGTGGTTTTAAAGTATATTTAGAATATATTTTTACAATTTAATACAATGTTGGTCATTGGTTGTAATTTCACATTTAAACCAGACATAATCAAGTGTCAATCTTTTGATAGATATTGTTTCTTAAAAACACGCTATTTGTTTTAACAGCGGGATTTAATTATAAAATTAATTAATGCAACTTCTATGTTATGAATTTGGTGAAATAAACTTCATTTTTGAATTAGGAATATGAAATATAGCTTAGGATGAAATTTTGGCATTGTTCTGAAAAACATCAATTTTTTATAAATAGTGAAACTACTAAGTTTTTCATAAAACTTAATTTTACCGCTTCTGTGAATAGAATTTCAAAAATCTGAGAGACACGGTTAATATCAAGGACTAAAATGTGGTTCAATGAGATGAAAATAATTTTTTGGTGAATAGTAACTTTTTACTTTTTTTACCGCAGTTAATAGTAAATAGGGTAACTAAGGGTAAATATGATATTACTATTACCCTAACACATGTCCTAATTCTTTTGGACAAGTTTAATTCGACAAAAAACAAACTTAGTTATAAAATATGACCATTTAGGCCCACTTGGATTAGATTAGGACATTTATTATTAATTTATTTAAAGAAAGGTTAAAATAGCTAAAATCAATGTTTAATAAGTAAATCATATTTAATATGGGGTTATACATAAGATAAATTCGATTTTAAATATTCATTAGAAAGCTAAAACGATTTCCTACATGATGGTATTTTATTTGTAATTTTTAGACATCAAATAATTTAATTTATTTATGACACAACGATGATGCAGTAATTATCTTATTAATGAAATATTGACATAATTGATGTTATAAACACCAAAATAAATGTAATTTGAGATTTTTTATGAATTCCAATAATTTTCTAGGTTACTATGATATATTAATGTTGATTTAATCAACTTGGTTCGAACATTTAATTCTGTTATGACTTTCACAAAAATCATATATCAAATAGTGTCAAAATTGACACAAAATAGTTTTTAAATAAAATATTATATTATTAATTGTTATTGTATTCCTAAAAATCTAAGGTTCGGCCAAATGACTTAGATAAGGATATATATATTCATAATAAACAATATGGGGTTCGTTTGGCATGTTATAGTAAGTTAATTAACCATATAGTGAGAGAAAACAAAAAGACATGGTAAAAGTTAAATTATTTAACTTAGAGTTAAATTTAATTGATAAGGTTAAAATAATATCCTAAACTTGTCTAAATTCTATTGGTTGATAGGATTTCGACCCATCCCTACTTTAGCTTTGAAATAAGACCCTTTGGAACCATTATAAACCAATTTTGACTTTAATATAAAATAATATTTTGAGATATTCCTAAGTTGCCCCTCTCCTCCCCTATAAAAGGACACCTCCTCCCCCTCCTCCTCACACCAATTTGAGCACTCAAGCTCGGCCAACCCCTGCCAAAATCTCTTCTCCACTTCCCTAGAAACATCCTAGAGGTTATTGACTTCCTCAAAGACCAATTCTAGTGCCCTAAGAGGAGGTCTCAAAGAGGCACTTCAAAGAAGAGGTAATTACCGTTACCAATTCTTTCATCTTTATTTCTTCTTCCACTTCTTCTTCTTAGGTTGTTTCATTATGAAGTAATAACATCAGTATCACTCATATACTGATATGTTATTATAAGTATTAAACAACCCTATTTCACCAACTATACATCCTACGGAAAAAGAAATCACCGCGCGTGCGTACGTACGGAATACCGTCTCCACGCCGTGGTGTAATCTATTTTCCACCACCACCTTACATGGATGGGTATAATGGTGTAAAGAATAACTATACATAGTTATTAAAACATCATATTGATTCTGATATATTTTATAATCCACTCCAATTCAATTCAATATTTATAGAAATGATATCATCGCTCGTGCGTACGTACGGACTACCGTCTCCACGACGCGATGAGATTCATTCTCCATGTTAACCATTTAAGAATGATTATAATGTATATATAAGAAATAATAATGAAATATATGACATTATAAATCTACTGGATTTATGTATATATATACATATGTATGTCATCTACTTACTTCCATTTCAAGACAATAAGGAAAGAAAAATAGCGTTCATGCGTACGTACGGACTACCGTCTCCATGAACGGTGTTTTTCATTTTATTTATCTATATTTTATATATATATATATATATACTGAATATATATGATATATAAATCATATTTTATATTCTGGAAGTAAGTAAATCATGATATAAGTAATAATGATGTCAAGAACAACAAGTCAAAACACCTACGATAAATGAAACGACTTTACCCAAAACGCTTCTTTAACATGGAATTTACAAAAGAACGGGTAATATAATGTCACAAGTGAACCATATATGATATAATAACAATGAATATGATTCTGTAATAAGTCAATGACATTATTTAAATCATTATACAGGAGGTTCGGACACATACGAAGCGAATTGGACATAAGGTAAGGGAAATATCACAATCTCATTTTTATCCGAGATTGTTTATTCGTAAGTATTTACTGGGGTGTATTTTATCATCCACATCCATGTTCCCTCAATATGAAATATTGTTTCCATCCACTTGCAATATTTTAAATCCAATTTTACCCTTGGGTGAGTTTTTAGTAAAGAATATGAAAGGAATCTTTTGTCGTTTTTCCGTACGAGGTACTTTTTGACTTTTCCGACAAAAGTACGAAGAATGTTCTCTTTAACTTATACGGCATGAATGGATGTTTAAAACATTGTTTCCAAGAAGCTTCCTTTACAAGTTTTCAAGTTTATTTTTAATCAACTTCTTTTATTTTAAAGTTGTATGACATGTTATGAAAGGAAAAATGTTTTTGAAGAAGAAAGGATATTTTCCTCAAGAATGGAGTTCAAGTATTTTATCAAAATTATTTTCCATCTAAGATAATAAAAGGGTTCTGTTTTTATCCCTATTATTACATTGATTTGATCATGTTGTGATGGAATTATTTTTATGAATTCCTTTATCTTATATGAATTGATTTATGATGTCGTGATGTTTCAAGAATCCCATTTTTGTTACATGTGTTATGCGATGATGTATGTTTTATGATTATGTGGCACACATAAGAAAGGATTCATTATAAGATGGGTGGGACCTATATCTCCCTCCAATGCATTGGGTAAAGACTTTATATCTCATGAGATAGACATGGCTGGAACGGAAGGTTATTTCGGTTCAGTGATACAGGACTGAAACGAGGAGTGAACTCGGTTCAGAAAGGGACTTTGTCCACTAAGATAGTCTTGGCAATGAGTCATGACTAACAAGAAATGATTTTCCATGATTATGTGTGCATGCCACAAAGTTTCAAGTTTCATGTTATGATTATGGTGATCTCATTTTCACTTCTATGATTTGTTCCATGTTAAGATATTATGATCTCTTTTGCAGGTTATGATTTTCAAAAAGATATGATATGATTTTTATTTCTTTTGTATACCCTTACTGAGCATTTGAGCTCACCCTTTTATGTTTTCTTTTCCCCAGGATATAAATAAAGGTTTTAGGTAAAAAAGGGAAGATCTTTATGGGAGATATTGAAGATCTTTCACCAAGATTATAAGATTACGTTCCGAGTTTCCAAAGACACTAAACTATTACGATCCTTTAGTGTGTGTTTTTTTTATGTACTAAGCATTCCGCAAAAGTAATGTAATGTCCATGTACGATAAGCTTCGGGTCTCTACAGTTGGTATCAGAGGAAAGGTTTAGTCAACCTTTGGAAACTAGGATGTGAAAACGTTAGTGAGATCCCTAGAGATATTTCTAAGGTATGTGTAGGGATGTCTCTAAGGTTAAGTATACGTATCGGTTATAGTCCTAGAATTGCGCTAAAGATCTTAGAATTTAAACCTAAGATGTTAGATATTGAGGGTACTCCCCCTTTACTATGTTGTCTTCCCTAGCATGATTTCGCCTCTCACGGAATTCTTTTTGTGTTTTAGTTAATGGAGGGAACCAGAAGGAATTCGGTTAACATTGAATCCAATGGACAAATTGGAGACTATGAGCAACAAAATTGTGTAATGCCTAGAGATAAAGATATTGTGATTATTCCAAATCAGCAATCTCACAATATGATCAATAAAGTAAAATTCGGTAAGTTTCCTGACTCGACTAATAAGAGAAAGATGGAGTTCCATGATGATCATAGAGGAAAGAAAGTTCAATTTCCCCTATGTAAATCATGTGGGAAGAGGCATCAAGGAGAATGTTTCAAGGGAACTGGAAGATGCTTTGGGTGTGGAAAAGAAGGACACAAAGCAAGTAAGTGCAAAGGAAAAGGGTCGGTTAACACCATGGATGAGGATAATGGTAATGCTACGACATCAAAAATGGTTAAGTGTTTTAAATGTGGAATGTATGGGCATTATGCAAACAAATGCCCTAAGGGAAAGACTCATGAAGAGAATCAGTATGGTCATATGGGTAGTATTTATGTGGATGATGATGAAGAGACTACAAATGATATGTGAGATGAAAGAATTTTTGAAGCTCGGTCAATGGTTTGAGAATGTAGTGGAATGATTACATGTTTATCATGTGTAATTTTGGAATAAAGAGATATCTATGGATTGTTACATTGTTGCCTTTCCTTGTGTTTTTAAAGTGTATGATTAATGTTACCAGTATCCATGAAAGGTTATTCAGATATTTTTGGAATGTAGATGATATGCGCATAATGATGGGATAAGAAGAAAATTAAATGTTTGATAGTATTCATGAGCTCATGATTGATATAAGGACTAAGTGATATCATGGTTTGAGTATATAGAATTTTGAGGATTTTGGTATGTGGAAAGTGTTAACTTTTAACTGCACTCATGTTTTCACTAAGGTATTCAAGAGAATACACGATTAAGGACTTTGAATGTTTGGAATGTGACCAACAAGACATATCTTATGATATGTGGGGATCAACGACAGTATTAAATCTCTGGTAATCGATGTCACTATATTATGAGAGTGGACTGCAGTATTATGTATAAGCCTAAAGATTAGACTGGATTATGTTGGACATAAGTTAGTATTGTTATAGTAACGTAGTTTTAGAAAAAGGGACAACCTGCAGGACGGGCGACAGCCCATCGCTTCGGACAAGGCTGTAGGAATCGAACCCACAACCGAAGTGCGACTGGCCTTTATCGCCTACCACTGGCCTACAGGAAGTCCCTGTTTAGTAGAAACTAGTTTTATTATATTAAGCAGTATGATATATGAAGTATAAGTCCATTTTAGGAACCATATATGATTAATCTCACTATAGATCGATTTATGCATATAATTTTTGCTAACCTTTTGTTTGAGACAGATGGAATGACCCGTCATTCTATCACATGATCTGCTAACACTTCACGAATAACAAATTCAACTTCATTTATTTAAGAGATGAAGTGGAAATTGTTCAAGGCACGAACAACAGTGAGATTGTACCAAAATAAAGTAAGTATTTATTCTAATTCAAATTTTCAACTTTAGGGGAAATGATCTTGAAAACCAAAAATGTTGTCCTAGTGATCTTATACCTGATGAATCAGATGGTACCTTATATCATCACAAATCTATGGATTTGTGATTACTGGCTTTTCCATAGCCATGTTCTCTACCACTCTCCATCAGAACATGATGGTTAGATTTCTTTTCCATATCCATATTTTCACCTATGTGGAAACCCAATGATTAGTTTATTTTGGTAACCGTTACGTTTCATACTTTTGTTTTTAAAGATTGGTTTTGATATTCCTTTTTACGATGTGGGTTTCTATTAAAGAAACTTTCGAATAGTAAACCATTTATAACCCCGACGAATTTCGAGGGCGAAATTCATTTTAAGGGGGGTAGAATGTAACAGCCCAAGATTTTATAAAAAAATATTCTTTTTAATTTTATTAATGTCTTGTGTTGTACGCTACACCAAAAGGATCTTGAACAACACGCATCCTTGTCTTGCCTTTCATTACACGTAATCGCGACCTTTCTCGATAGCGTGTGTAATACGCAATACCGAGTTTCACTAAACAACGATGTGATATTAAAATATTATTAAAACTAGCCGTTATGAATAGTAATAACCACTTTTTAAAATTCTTGTAAATCTTATTTTTTCAAAATGAACTTCATTCTTGGATTCGGAGTATCGAATTTAGCCTAAGGTGAAATTTTGGTACTTTTCGGATAACTTTCATATTCTGATGAATAGTGAAAATTACTAAATTATAATTAAAAACAACTTTTTTAATCGAAATAATTAATAGTGATAAATCATTAATATGAGTGGTTTTAAAGTATATTTAGAATATATTTTTACAATTTAATACAATTTTGGTCATTGGTTGTAATTTCACATTTAAACCAGACATAATCAAGTGTCAATCTTTTGATAGATATTGTTTCTTAAAAACACGCTATTTGTTTTAACAGCGGGATTTAATTATAAAATTAATTAATGCAACTTCTATGTTATGAATTTGGTTAAATAAACTTCATTTTTGAATTAGGAATATGAAATATAGCTTAGGATGAAATTTTGGCATTGTTCTGAAAAACATCAATTTTTTTTGAATAGTGAAACTACTAAGTTTTTCATAAAACTTAATTTTACCGCTTCTGTGAATGGAATTTCAAAAATCTGAGAGACACGGTTAATATCAAGGACTAAAATGTGGTTCAATGAGATGAAAATAATTTTTTGGTGAATAGTAACTTTTTACTTTTTTTACCGCGGTTAATAGTAAATAGGGTAACTAAGGGTAAATATGATATTACTATTACCCTAACACATGTCCTAATTCTATTGGACAAGTGTAATTCGACAAATAACAAACTTAGTTATAAAATATGACCATTTAGGCCCACTTGGATTAGATTAGGACATTTATTATTAATTTATTTAAAGAAAGGTTAAAATAGCTAAAATCAATGTTTAATAAGTAAATCATATTTAATATGGGGTTATACATAAGATAAATTCGATTTTAAATATTCATTAGAAAGCTAAAACTATTTCCTACATGATGGTATTTTATTTGTAATTTTTAGACATCAAATAATTTAATTTATTTATGACACAACGATGATGCAGTAATTATCTTATTAATGAAATATTGACATAATTGATGTTATAAACACCAAAATAAATGTAATTTGAGATTTTTTATGAATTCCAATAATTTTCTAGGTTACTATGATATATTAATGTTGATTTAATAAACTTGGTTCGAACATTTAATTCTGTTATGACTTTCACAAAAATCATATATCAAATAGTGTCAAAATTGACACAAAATAGTTTTTAAATAAAATATTATATTATTAATTGTTATTTTATTCCTAAAAATCTAAGGTTCGTCCAAATGACATAGATAAGGATATATATATTCATAATAAAAAATATGGGGTTCGTTTGGCATGTTATAGTAAGTTTATTAACCATATAGTGAAAGAAAACAAAAAGACATGGTAAAAGTTAAATTATTTAACTTAGAGTTAAATTTAATTGATAAGGTTAAAATAATATCCTAAACTTGTCTAAATTCTATTTGTTGATAGTATTTCGACCCATCCCTACTTTAGCTTTGAAATAAGACCCTTTGGAACCATTATAAACCGATTTTGACTTTAATATAAAATAATATTTTGAGATATTCCTAAGTTGCCCCTCTCCTCCCCTATAAAAGGACACCTCCTCCCCCTCCTCCTCACACCAATTTGAGCACTCAAGCTCGGCCAACCCCTGCCAAAATCTCTTCTCCACTTCCCTAGAAACATCCTAGAGGTTATGGTCTTCCTCAAAGACCAATTCTAGTGCCCTAAGAGGAGGTCTCAAAGAGGCACTTCAAAGAAGAGGTAATTACCGTTACCAATTCTTTCATCTTTATTTCTTCTTCCACTTCTTCTTCTTAGGTTGTTTCATTATGAAGTAATAACATCAGTATCACTCATATACTGATATGTTATTATAAGTATTAAACAACCCTATTTCACCATCTATACATCCTACGGAAAAAGAAATCACCGCGCGTGCGTACGTACGGAATACCGTCTCCACGCCGTGGTGTAATCTATTTTCCACCACCACCTTACATGGATGGGTATAATGCTGTAAAGAATAACTATACATAGTTATTAAAACATCATATTGATTCTGATATATTTTATAATCCACTCCAATTCAATTCAATATTTATAGAAATGATATCATCGCTCGTGCGTACGTACGGACTACCGTCTCCACGGCGCGATGAGATTCATTCTCCATGTTAACCATTTAAGAATGATTATAATGTATATATAAGAAATAATAATGAAATATATGACATTATAAATCTACTGGATTTATGTATATATATATACATATGTATGTCATCTACTTACTTCCATTTCAAGACAATAAGGAAAGAAAAATAGCGTTCATGCGTACGTACGGACTACCGTCTCCATGAACGGTGTTTTTCATTTTATTTATCTATATTTTATATATATATATACTGAATATATATGATATATAAATCATATTTTATATTCTGGAAGTAAGTAAATCATGATATAAGTAATAATGATGTCAAGAACAACAAGTCAAAACACCTACGATAAATGAAACGACTTTACCCAAAACGCTTCTTTAACATGGAATTTACAAAAGAACGGGTAATATAATGTCACAAGTGAACCATATATGATATAATAACAATGAATATGATTCTGTAATAAGTCAATGACATTATTTAAATCATTATACAGGAGGTTCGGACACATACGAAGCAAATTGGACCTAAGGTAAGGGAAATATCACAATCTCATTTTTATCCGAGATTGTTTATTCGTAAGTATTTACTGGGGTGTATTTTATCATCCACATCCATGTTCCCTCAATATGAAATATTGTTTCCATCCACTTGCAATATTTTAAATCCAATTTTACCCTTAGGTGAGTTTTTAGTAAAGAATATGAAAGGAATCTTTTGTCGTTTTTCCGTACGAGGTACTTTTTGACTTTTCTGACAAAAGTACGAAGAATGTTCTCTTTAACTTATACGGCATGAATGGATGTTTAAAACATTGTTTCCAAGAAGCTTCCTTTACAAGTTTTCAAGTTTATTTTTAATCAACTTCTTTTATTTTAAAGTTGTATGACATGTTATGAAAGGAAAAATGTTTTTGAAGAAGAAAGGATATTTTCCTCAAGAATGGAGTTCAAGTATTTTATCAAAATTATTTTCCATCTAAGATAATAAAAGGGTTCTGTTTTTATCCCTATTATTACATTGATTTGATCATGTTGTGATGGAATTATTTTTATGAATTCCTTTATCTTATATGAATTGATTTATGATGTCGTGATGTTTCAAGAATCCCATTTTTGTTACATGTGTTATGCGATGATGTATGTTTTATGATTATGTGGCACACATAAGAAAGGATTCATTATAAGATGGGTGGGACCTATATCTCCCTCCAATGCATTGGGTAAAGACTTTATATCTCATGAGATAGACATGGCTGGAACGGAATGTTATTTCGGTTCAGTGATACAGGACTGAAACGAGGAGTGAACTCGGTTCAGAAAGGGACTTTGTCCACTAAGATAGTCTTGGCAATGAGTCATGACTAACAAGAAATGATTTTCCATGATTATGTGTGCATGCCACAAAGTTTCAAGTTTCATGTTATGATTATGGTGATCTCATTTTCACTTCTATGATTTGTTCCATGTTAAGATATTATGATCTCTTTTGCAGGTTATGATTTTCAAAAGGATATGATATGATTTTTATTTCTTTTGTATACCCTTACTGAGCATTTGAGCTCACCCTTTTATGTTTTCTTTTCCCCAGGATATAAATAAAGGTTTTAGGTAAAAAAGGGAAGATCTTTATGGGAGATATTGAAGATCTTTCACCAAGATTATAAGATTACGTTCCGAGTTTCCAAAGACACTAAACTATTACGATCCTTTAGTGTGTGTTTTTTTTTATGTACTAAGCATTCCGCAAAAGTAATGTAATGTCCATGTACGATAAGCTTCGGGTCTCTACAATGACTCTGAGAGGTGCCATCAAACATTATATCCCATTTTTAGGGAGTTCCATGGTAATATAATACCTCCTCATTTGGATGCTCGGTGTCCCCAAATTTGTTTTCTGGGGAACGATGTGCAGTTAGGAAATCAGCTAGGTAATTCATTTTTACTGATTTATATTATATGAACTAAATATCATATTGATTCATAATAAATGACCAGCATGCCACACTCCTTATTATCATATTATGGTGAAGTATGTACATGAGACTATCGATATGAGTGAACAAATGGATTTACTGGTGGTTATATTAATGTCTTATATTTTCAACTAAAAATATTATTGAACGACCACTTGTTTATAAATCGGAATATATATTCTCAAGACATAGCATATTTTGATTTGGATAGTAGATATTGTTATCAATTCCTTCATCATTTTAATATATGAGGGGTTTACTTAATGAGAGTTCCATGGAAGCCAAATATAATATGAGTGACCTCCCTTCCACAAGAGGCTTAAGGACCAGTGGTTGAGTGAGATACTTATTGGGGAATTTAAGGATTTTTGGCCTTCATCATCCCATTGACAGATGATCCATTCATTACATATAATGGTTAATGGGAAATATTTTCTAGCCATGTTTAATTAGAATTTTCACATGCAGATGGGGTTCCCTTGGAGCAAACATAGTTTTTTAGATTGGGGTGGGGGGTTATATTATATAAGTAGTATTTTCTGGTATAACATTGATGTTGCGGTGACATACCACAAATCTATAGAACATTTCTGATCTAACCCTAGAAGCATATTTATCTGGATTAATCTTCATATTGTGTTTTTGTAGATCATCAAAGAGTATTGGATGTTGTATGATGTGATAACATCATTTTTCAGATTTAATAACCAGATCATCAATGTAACACTCATCTTTCCTCCAAAGGATCTACATACATTTTTGAGGTATGACAGAATCATATGTAACATCAACATTCATTAGTCAAAAGGGTATGACCTGATAGTATAATATCCCTTGTGGTGCTCTGATGTTAGTGGATTCTTCATCTTTTTTTTCCATCATGATCTAATTGTAAGCTAAGAAAACATCCATGAAAAAAATGTCTTTGAAGCTAGCAGTAGAAGTAATCAATATATTTTTGTCCTGCAATGATATTTTATTTTTTGGGTAACATCAATTATGGTCTCTAAAGTCATTTCAAACCCCAACCTAATAGTTCAATTTCATGATAGGGATGATGTTAGAAATAAATATTTTGTATTATACATCATGGAATTTTTTCCATTGATTATCATTTCAATTTAAACCTCTATATTTTTGGGATGAGAGCGGTACAACCTAGGATCATTCTCCTAGAGGCCTTGATTATCATTCAGTTGTTTGAGATACTTTGTATCCACAGGTTTATTGATTCTGAGAATTTACATATAGATAAAAAAAACATCTATTGATTTAGAAAATAAATGTAAAGGTCTAAATCGTTGAGGGTTTTGGAGGTATTAATAAAATTTGGTCATGATTCTTCATTATTTTATAGATTTATATGTCAAATCCTACCTATGGAGGAAGAGACACCTTCCCCGAATGTTGCAGGGAATCTCATGAGATCATCATCATCTTCCAATATTTAGGATTTACTGGAAGAATATTCAGATGTATATGGTAATCTAATGGAATCTACATCACTATAAAAGTGTGGGATTCCATTAGAATACAAATAATAATCCCTAGTTATTTGAGTCATCATAGAGGAAAGTGAGAGATGAATAATTATTTTATTGTATCTAAGTATGGGTTTTAATTGATCCTAATTGACATGATCCGCTACCGTGACCTAATTTAAGTGGAACACATAGTAACTATCAATGATAATTTATGTATTCAAATGGGAATTAAATAATACAGTGGAAGTTGTGACCTACATCTCATCATTAAATATTGGATCCTTTTCTCCCTTCTCATAGAAATATGCTTCAAAAGATGTGGCCCCAAATGTCTCAACAGGGGAATTTATTCCGTTTAATATGATGACTATTACATTGATGTTATTCTAAAGACAATGATGGAATGTTGAAGGCACAACCATGTGGTTATAGTGCCGGTGCCATTTGATAAGGACATTAAATGTAGTGTCTTGATGGATAGACACAAACATAGTGTCAAATGTGTGTAATTTAAACTGATCAAAAAGATTGATCTTTATTAGAGGCGTTAACTCAAGCTAATCATACCATTAAATGGACAACATTTTGAGAGATAGGTATCACTCGGTATATCCCATACATCAGAGGATTTGATATGTGATGAGATTCATCCCAGAACCATTTTGAATAAGACCCATTTGGGTGTTGATATTATTGAAACTTCTCGAGACATATAGGTGTATTATGTTCCATTAGAAGGACTCCTTTTGTTCTTGATCAGTAAATGAGATGAAAACCTGATATTCTAAGGACATCGTCTTCAATCGATAGGACTTGACCATAATAACATCTATCTTGAACTCATGTGGGAATTTATGGGATTGAAAAGCTAACTCCTTGAGTTATTATTGAGATATAGAGTGCACTAGGGATTTAGGTCTTGGTTGTGACAACATCCAGGGGTTTCATAATAGCATTCCACTATGCCAATGTTCATTTCATGCCAATATGGGGCTGCTTGATGGAATTCAGTTTGGGAAATTATGAATCTGATATAGATGGGCCTAGCGAATGTGTAGAAGTTTAGGTAATATCAGATACCAGGTGTGTAGGTAGTTCTACCCTCCCAATTGACTTGTTTGATTGGATGGAACCATCTGTAGGATAGTCCTGCCATACAATTGGGTGATGGAGACTAATAGAGGTATATGGGGAAACACCATACATCTTCTGGGCCTACTATGGATCTTTCCAATGAGTCTAAAATTCATATATTTCCTCCATGAGTATATGACATGAATATTAGGTCCAACGTTATCCTTTATATCCTCAGCACTAGCACATGAAACCACCCATTCTAAGGTTATATATTGGGAACTCATATATGGATGAATAGTCATCGTCAAAATGGGTATACAATGTGTATCACATTGAATAAACCAATGAAGAGATCTTAATCAGATAGGGATTCCATTTTGTGAGATAGTGTTAATTCTGTAGATGTTTTAGTTATGAAATTTTCAAGGGTCAGTGCTTTCTATGGATTTGAATATGTTTCTTCATATTTTATTTTATTTTTTTCTAGTGAGCACACCTAACTTTTAAAGGCACAATTGAATCTACATCATAAGGTGGTTTATCTATTATTATACTATTCAAATATGGTCATAGGGTGGAATGATCTTGATAAACTGTTTTCTAAATCATTCATCCATCAAATATTTCTGGAGGCCTACCCAAAACATTATACCAACCATCCACTTATTTTGACATGTCAATAGTTATGCACACCCGCAACTCTAGGGAGTTGTCTAGTACCACCTATCAGTAATCGGTCCTGCCTCCAAGGATGCCTTTAATGAAAATAAATTTCCCTTTATAATTACCCAGACATATATGGTACAGGTAGTTGTAGATATGGTCGATGTGGGTCAACTCATCAGGATTTCTAGGTTGTGGAAACTTGAGAAGATTATTGTACCTATATAATATGAAATAACTGGGTAGTTTTTTGTTTTGGAAGTTATGTGACTTAGTCATTTGTTACACAATATCTAGAATACCTAATATCATTGTACATTTTCCTGAAGATTATTATGTTATTGTCGATTATCGATAAAATGTGTTTGTTGATTAGACCCCTACATTTATTCATTGATAGGAATTGCTATTGGTTTTAGAGTCACTGATGGAGCTTCGTCATTAATTATCATTTCCCCTATGTTGTGGGAATGAATCTAGTATTTTTTCAGGTATGTTTAATAGAATCATATAGCATTTTACCATTTCAATGAACTCCCAAAACTGAAAAAATAACATTATGGGGATCCAAGGTGCCTCCAACTCAACCTAGAGATTCTCAACACCTAGTTGTAGCTTTTTCTCCAGTGATAGATAGATTCTTCAAAAATAGGTTAATCATTCCTGCAATAATATGAAATCAGATACACATTTATTCTCACAATATTTACCAATTTTTTGATCCACAATCTTTGTGTTTCTATGTATAGTGGTGAACTAATACTGCAATGATTAAAAAAGTATTTCAATCTATAAATTGATCTTATTTGAAGGTTGATATACAAAATAATGGTTTTCCTAGTCATATTATATATAAAAAAACTCATCCTTATTGCCTCTTATTGACCATGATGACTTATCATTATCCCTCATCAGGATATGATGAGTGTGAGATATTGTTCATGTTTTTTTCCACCATTAATGGATGATAAAGTAGGGTTTTTTATGTCTGGATGAGGGAGAGTATCATGAACACGTTCATGATATGGCTTCCTCTTAGGTTGTATAGGTGTGTACCTCCCTTCCATGTATTCCACTCGAGTATCCAGGGAATCAATGACATTATGTAACTCTTGGGGTAACATTTATTTGAGTTATCATCCATCCATAGGGTGTGGGTGGTGGACGATGTGGTGTTATATCCTTTATCTCCCACTAATACACGATTTTTCCTAGGGATGAATGATTACCCTATCAAGGGAAAGGCTATCATCAAAACAGATGAAATTCATGATAGTTTTATACTTATGAATTTTTATCGACTGACTACCTTGATCCAGATCCAATCTGAAGCTCATATGTTTCTATTTCCGGATAGTCTGGTTCATCACACACATGTAAGAGGAATTTTTTCCCACTCAAGTAATCTCATATATATTTAATATATGTTTGTTAATCTGTTACTAAATTAGATATAGGACCATTTACCAAAAAAATGACTTCCTCATAAAACTATTTTATGTGAAAAATATTGGGGCCTCTTTTTTTAATCAATCTATATATTTTTGTGGTTCATCATCACATTCGAATATTGTTTGGATTCTTATATTATGAAGGCATATAACCAATGGATTCAGAATGTGAATCAATGTTAGGAGGAAATTAATATTACAATTAGGGTATTGATCTATTATGAGGAATCCTACATATCCAAGTTATGGAAAGAATAATAACCATCATAGTTCATTGAACCCACCTAGTTTAACATCAATCCTAGATGTTATATAGGGATGATCTGGGACATCAGGTGTTTAGGATCGGGTCTTAGAGGGATATCCTATTTATCCCAATTTTGGCAGGAATTTAAGTTTTCATAAGTCATTTTAAATTTTAGTACTCTAATTTATGAGGTAGATTGATAATCCTAGGGGAATGGTTTGGTCCCAATGGTGGAAATTTCATTCACATAATACATACATAAATGTTGAAGTTTATTTTAACCCTTACCTTAGGAAGGAATCCTACATATCCTGGTTATTGAATGTATTAGTGTTCTTGAATTTCAATTGTTCTAGGATTACACAATAATGTATCCCTTGTAACAAGAGGTTTTATATTGTATATAACATGATAAATGAAAATCCATATTCCCACACAATCCCTGATCACTGTTAGAAAAATGATAGCATCGGTAATCAATGCCATCTATTGTAGATATTTGGTTTATATATTGTTATCAAAATGTATGGTTAATATGGAGCTCAAACAATGAATAGGGGATCTATATATCCAATATAAAGATTGAATTAGAGTAATCATAGTATCTGTTATTAGGGATTACTCATTGAGAAGTCCTTATTGATCAAGTACTAATCACTGAGTACAAAAACTGTTATCAGGTCCTAGGAGGCCTTCGTGACTTGGCATGCTTATCTAAATGATATCTTATGACCCGGTTGAATTTTTTGGTGGACATAACAAGATCAATATTTTCTGATCCATATTTCATCACATTACTTGGATTTCATGTCTCGATCACGTCTCATGATCCTTCTGACTTGTCGTTGTGTTATCGCAAGATCATGTTGATACACATAGAATGTATCATGAGAGTCGTTAAGCGATGTCTCAGAGGGCGTCCCATGTCATGGATGATATCCCTAGAGGACATCACGAGTCCTAGACAACATGTTTGGAGGGTGACACAACTCCTTGCTAATTCACCCAGATGGTATCATGAGATCTCATTTGACATGTCTAGACACGAATATGATACATGGATAAAATGTGCGGGTGACGTTACATGATTAAATCAATTTATATAAAGGATGTGATAAGAAAAGGGTGTCAAGTATGTGGAGGGTTCAAGACATTAGGTTAGTACACCTCGGGGTACTGCGTACCTTTATTTGAAAAGTCTGAATGATTTTTCACGACCCAATTAGATTTATAAAAGGGGTTGACGAGATCTGTGAGACATATCTTAAAGATTTCACGTGTCATAAATGATTCACATGATGTAATAATAAGATTATTGGACATGTTTATTTAATTATTCATCCATTAGTCATTATTATAAATATTATATTATGAATTATTTTTATTTATTTATTGTCAATTTTTTGAGACTTTTATGATCAATTAGGCATACAAAGAGTTATTTAAATGATTGGTAGAGTTCATAATGATGAAAAATTTAGGATCACAAGAGATTAATTATGAATGATGCATTAAAAATCAATATTTAATATTGTATATTACTTGTCATAAATATTTCTAGTCCTAATAACTACTACTATGAGAATTCTTCTATGTTCATGGGTGTGTCGATGCAACTGGGTTTCAAAATCCAACTATTTCATATATGATTGTGTGGGGATTTATAGGACACACAATCAGGATTTCTCCAATGTTATCATGGTGTATGAAGTGCAGTCCCATTGTGAAGTCGACAAAGAGTTTTGGTGTCATGAGTCTTTGCAAATCTATGTCGTGGACCACTCTAGAGGGTGTTAACTTCATTCCAACTTTCAAATTTCCATTTAATGAATTCTTTTTTATTAGATTTTTTAAAATTAATGGGGACTTTTTTGATCATTTAGGCAGGTGAAAAGGTTTCTTTATTGTCATATTGACTTCTCTATGTGACATTGAAAAAACAATGTACTTGTTGAAAAGATTCCAGAAGATTCTTGATGTCTGGTCTATGATATTTTGTGAGGCATGGATGGATTTTGTAGGGGTAATTTTTCGATTAGTAAGACTTGTCCACGGTTCTCCCAGGGAAGTTTGGTGGCATTCCTTTTCACGTCGTATTTATTATATGACTATAGGAGGATTATTTATCCTCCCCATTTTATTCCATTTGTTTTAATTTTTAATGGTTGGTGAGTGATGTGAGATTACATGAGTAATGTCAAATGAAATTACTCTATTTTTTTACTATGTATCGCATGAACCAAAATGTTCATTTTTCGTTGAATATGAATTTATAGTAAATATATTTTCAAATATTCATAAGGAGTATCTGATGAATTGTAAGGTTTCCAAGACATACCTGAGTCTTTTTGCATGATGAAATTGAGAAGAAAAAAGCATTTCATGAGATGAGGAAGACATGCCACTTGGGTGTCTTGGTGCCTTGCTAGTATCCAAGTGTGCATCACATGTCATTAATGACTATGGGAACTCTCAACTCCTCCCATTTTATTTATTTTTATTTTTTATACAAAGTGGTAAGGGTATAATGGATTATCTTGGATGTTTTCAAGGATAATTATCCTTCCCATAGGAGATATGTCATGTTATATTTATTGCCTCTAGGTCCCTCTAGCTTTTGGAATTGTTTCATTCGTTTTCAAAGGATTTTTTGTTGGATTTTAATGTTCTCATGGATGAAAAACTGGGATACTAGGAGGAGATTACCATTATTCTAATACACACCAATTGATTGTTCGATACCAATTTTTGGAGAGCCGAAGGACATTCCAAAGGGCCATTATGGGACATGTAACAGACTATCTACAACACATTGTTCCTTCACATGACCCTATAATGGTCATGTTATTTATAGTCTCTTGGAGGCTAATGTGATCTACAAGTTTTGTCCTACTTGTCCTTCCATTACATTTGTGGGAATATAATACATATATAATGGTACTTCATATTTTTTGAATATTGATGATACTCATTTGGATGTAATCAATAGATATTGCCCAAAAAATTTCACATGCTATGGATCATGGAGAGATTATAAATTGGAGGTGTATGGGAGAATAATCGATTGGGTCTGTCATTAAGAAACATTCACATTCATTTGTTGAGTACATTGATCCATTATTTTCTGAGTTTTGGATCAGTACCATTAAAAATATATTTTTCACTCTCTAGTGTTTGGAAAATGAAAAATAAATTTTGGATATATATTGTTTTTTAGGTGAAGACAATGAATGGGTTATTTTATATTTAATTAGAGGAGACAAAATAAAATTGTCTCCATGTAGTGGGATTAGTTTAAGATAATAGTTTTGAATTAGTAATTACATCATATTATTTTTATGTAAATTGGGAAAATATTAATTGACCAGAGTTATTATGATTATAAATTCATTAGTAAAAAATTGGGAAATTGTATAGGACATGTAAGGTACACATATGGTATTTTAATCCAACCTAGATGTAAGGTTGACACAGTCATTAGTATAATAAAACCAAGTCTCTGAAATGAATTATACTCAAGATAAAAAAATAGATATGGTCATATAATGGTGGAAATATAGATTTTAGTTACCAATAAATATTTGGGGTTCAATAATAAAATAATGATGTAATTGAAAGGAAACTCTAAAACCCATAGAGAGAATAATATGATACATCTTTCATGATATAATTCTTGATGGAAACATGGAAGAATATATATTAAATGGACTAATAATTCTTTCAAGAATAGAAATAATGGTCATCATGTGGATGAATTCCATGTGATGGGAAGAAGTATGATAATTATTTTAATAGAGAAAATGATACACATAAGGAACCTCCAACACTATAATGATTAAAATGGAAGATGTATAGATATCATGGTTACTAGTTCATGAATAATATGTGTAGTTATGATATTATATGTTATCAATATCATAATATTCGATAATATGATAAATATATGGTGATCAATATTTTTAATGAGTGGATAGATAAGGATGTTGGGAAAGGTATAATTACAATCCAATCCATTCAAATATTAATTATTTTAGTATGGATATTCCAACTATATTATATTTGAATAATATTCAATGGGTATGAAATTACCTTCACAAACTACTATTTAGTTATATGTATTACCTATAATGGATCTATAACCGCATATCAGTATTTAGATTCTCCTATAGTAGATTTTGCAGGGAATGTGCTACCTATAAATCCTGATATTCCTCCTCTGGTTGTACTAGATGGTTTTTATGATTGGATGAGATTTATCTACATAAATACCATGTCCTAATACATAGAAGGTTACATATGTTTGATACTATTAACCATCCTATGAGCATCTACCTATGATATAATAAATATGAAGACCCTGTGGAAATTACATCCCTTGAATGGGTCTTGATTCCATATCAAAATTGGTGATTATCTCATATGTTGGGGAGAAAAATATCATATAATTTCCTATTTTTTATGTGTTTACTGAGGTTTTCCTAAAATATTGTCCATGTATTCCACTAAATGATGAAATTTTTTGTCAATATAAATCATTCCTAACACCACAACAATTTCAATAACAATATATTGAATGCTCTATATTGTGTTTATAGAATTTAATAATAAAATCTAGGAGAATATTTATAATTAATTTATTTATCAATATATGTCACCATGGTGTTTACATATTCTTTTTTTAATAATAATTATGGATTGATCTGATTCTATATTGGTAATTGGGAACTAAAGAGATCCCAATACACAAAAAGTATTCTCTACCATGTATTTATGCATAGTTTGATGAACTGCATAGAGTCAATACATTTTTTAGATATAACATCATTATTGATATAATTAAGAGATGTTCAAGAATGATGATATAGAAAAGAAAAAATTCCATACATGGTATGGAATACTTGAATAAATATCATTTTCATTTAGTGTTTCTAGTTACACTAATATCTATAAAAATTTAATGAGTAGTTTCATTAGAGATTTCAATGATATTTTTTGGTATTTTGTATTGATTATATTATTTTACATTTCTTTAGAAAAGAAGAGCCTGCAGTCCAATTTTGAATTTTCATAAAGACCATGATTAAGGAGAAAATTATTAAAAAATATATCAAGTGTGAATTTTTTATTAAAAAAATTCTATTTTATGGATATATAATCTCAATAGAGGGTTTATATTTCAATCCATTAAAGACCAATGTTATTGATCGTTGGACCAGACAAAACCCTATGACTGAGATATGACGTTTTCATGGATTTTAGGGATATTAACATGGATTTATAGAGCATTTAACGTCAATATATAATCCAATAAGCATGTTAACTTGAATGGGATACATGTTCTTATGTACAAATGAATGTGATGAAAATTTCAAGCTACTAATGTGAAGGTAGATAGAACACATGCTCTTAAATTATCCAATAATGGAGAATGGTTTGTAATTTATTGTGATACATCAAATAAAGGAATTAGATTAATTATCTGGGATAGTAATATAGTTACAACATATTAATTAGGATAACTAAATTTTTATGAGATACATTACCCAAAACATGATATTATGTTAGTCGTATTAATATTTTCATAGTTGATATGGAAGAATTATCTTCATAGATATGGATATTACATATATACTAATCATAAAATTATCATGTATATATTCACAATGAAAGAGATAACCATGAACTAGATTAGATAGTTGGAATAGATTAATGATTATTATTTATCAATATGAAACCATATTTGGAAGAAAAATATGTTGGTCTATGAATTGAGTTGAAGGGTTCATGAGAACCCTACATATTATGATAATCACAAAATATCTAATATTTATAGACATTCAAAATATGTATAATGAAATATATAATTAAGAGGAGAAATGGTATCTTTACCAAATGGGAGTTAAAATGTATATCATTGTGAAAATTAAAGAGGCATATAAGTATGACGTAGAGCTTCAAACGATCGTGAGAAATGATCTTTTGTTCAACATTGAATATTATGGAATGATAATGTTTATGAAACTAGTATGAGTAATGTCTATACAAGATTTAAAAAATGAAAAATTAGTGGAGGCTCCTATTTTATATTTAGTATCCATTATAGAATCATGTAGATATATAAGTGATCAAATATATTATTTATTTTTCGATGGCATTAAGAGTGATTTAATAGTGTTTGTATCCCAGTATATGAAATTTATAAAATTTAATGATTTGATAAAAAACTCCAAGGGTATGTTAAAACCATCAACTATACCAAAATTGATATTAGAAAACATTACCACTTGTTTTTTAATCACAATACCCATAACATATAAATGGAATAATTCATTAAGGGTTATAGAAAATCATCATATGAATAAAAAATCATTATTTCTACCAAATAAGAGTTATATCATATTATTTTTCAAATATATACCTAAAATAAGTGTTATGATATCATGGATTATGACATTCTATTTTATGAGATTAGGATTTAAGGTTTACCTCGAAGATATGGAAAAATAATCAGTTTTATCTTCACACAATGTTATGTTTAACCACTATTTAACAATATCATACATATGGTTAGTATTAAATACTAAAGAAACACATATAGAAGATTTTGACATAATATTCCATAGAATTAAATGTTTTCTTGGGATTAAAAATTTCACTATTTGAAGTTTTAGTATAACAATACCTTTTACTCATTTATTCAGAAGGATCCTTTTGGAGTCTGCTATTGAAAGAAGTGAATTAATCTAAAATGATATGGTGAAATTGTAAAAATAAATCCAGTGATAACTAATATTGATTTTAAAATAATAGATATGTAAATAGTCATTCAATTGGACATATAGGTAGCTCAGAAATGTAAAAAAATTTATTGTAATAATCATCAGTGAGATATGGAGTTGAAAACATATTACAAGGTGTTTATATGAATTTATCCATTAAATATGGTTATTAGTTTTTTGGAATAATAGAAAGATGAGGACTATTTTTAATTACCCTTATGATATTCTTCATCAAGTATAGTTGGTAGATTATTTTTTTCACCTCCAAGAAACCTCTCTCAAGTCCACTAGGTGTTTCATGGTTCTCTCACGAAGAAGAACATATGTAATCATTCAAATTTGAGGAAGTTAGAGGTAATGCCACTATATCACAATATTTATTATGATGAAAAACTTATAGATATTATAGATCATAATGAAAATCTACAATGAAAAAAGGTCTACTCACCATGCCAAATAAATGTGTTGAAACCATCTATTTGATAATGATAAATAATAACCTAAGGTTTTGATGTGCAAGATGTTTCTTCAGTTGTCTGTGTATGAATAATGAAATTTCAAGGGTGAATTTATTTTTATTGGTGGTATAATGTAAAACCCAAATATATTATGAAATATATTTTTCCATTATATTTAACTGCTTCAGTATCCAGAGTTATAGGAAACACTATGTTTTAACGTTCAATAATATAATATATATGTTAATAATTATACATGACTATTATAACATAGATATTCTAAATTGTATTTTGAATGAAGAACCATTATTATTATCATTAATTAATATGGTTTTACATCAAAAAAATATATTTTCAAATAAGTAAATAATTTAATTTTAAGTTTATATATGCTTCAAATAAATATTTTTCCATAAAAATGAGTTTTATTTTTTTTATGAAAATGTAACAGAATTATATAATATAATATTAGAGAATTTATTAATAACAATGGAAATAAAATTTCAAATCAAAATGTCATAATTATGTTAGAGTAAACATTTTATAATTTTTTCAAAATATTAATTTTCTACTGAATGATGAAAAATGATTATTTTTAATAAAAAATTCATTTTTATTAAAAGAATTTACATGTTTCAATTTTTTTAATTTATTTAAAAAATAAAATAATTTCATATATATTATTGGTAATCGATTTTATTTCATTGGAACAAAATACATGTGGAATTTTCATAGAAAAAACATTTTAAACCAATAAACCCTTTTCTCAGGAAAACTTCATTCTCATCACATCTACGAATTTAATTTTATCGTAAATTATTACATTTAAATGAACCAAATTTCCTAATATTATCATAATAATTCGTTGATAATAATTTTTTAATTTTTATATCATAATGATTCATTAAAAAATTAATAATTAATTAATATAGTTATGGACTAAAAGTTGTTTACGAAGGGCTAAACTAAAACAATGAATTTTTAAAATGGATTAAAAACATTTCCAATTCCAATATTAATGTCTTATTTGTACCGTATTTTATATAATGTTCTATAATGATCAATTTTTTATCTTTTTTTGTTGTTGTAAAATGTGGTTATATAATATTCATTCAAAAAATCCATGTCAGTCATCTCCCCTACTTATAAAAGGGATCCCCCATTATTATCCTCTTAACACATAAAAATAATTTTGGTACCCCAATACAAGACCAAATAACATTATTTAATTACCAGAACAAGTCATATAGACCCTTTTTTGAGAATAAATCACCACATAAGAATACTTTTTTTTGAAAACATAAGGAGGTTTTCTGAAGGATGGGTATTGTTATTTACCGAGTATTTTTTATTCATGTCTTCATCAAGCTCATAAGAATATTCCTAAACAATAATGAAATAATAACACAATTATTTTATATACACAAAGATGTAATTATTATATTTTTATAACAAATATAAATCCACTCTTCAATCAAATGGTCAATTAAATAGTCAGTCATGTGTACGACGAACTACAACATTAGAGTTTAATATAATTTTTTTCATCACATATTATCAAAGATTTATTTAATTATATATTTAATCTATATATAGGATATATTCTATATAATTATACTGAAATTAAAATATTACACCAAATTTCTTCCTAACCAATATTATAAAAATGATAGTATCACTAATGCATATAAGTGGGCTACCATCTACATGAATTGATGCAATGAATTTTTCACATTATTATGACATGGATGGTAATAAAGATATATTTAATGAATATAAATGATATATTTGATATCTAAATTACTAAATAAAAATAATTACATTGTATATTTCTTTGTTTCAATCCATCCAATATTGAAAATATCATTAATGAGTACATGCGACCTATTATCCCCATTTAAAAAATTATTCATATTTAAATCCCTCATTTTATATAAGAATCTAAAACATATATAACTAATTTATATGATATTAATATCTTGATTAAAAATTTGGATGTTATTTGAAATCATTAAATGTACATGGACCATATCTACAGATCCAAAACATTCATGAAAAAAGGAGTAGTTATCACATGAAATAGTGATTTTAGTAGTGAATTTTTAATAAATGGGTAGGTATAATGTTATTAGTAAATTAAATATGTTATGTTATATATTATTATGGCCATATAATAAATTTATAATTATCCAAAATTTATTTAATAGGAGGTATGCATGTGGATGAATGGATTTATGACTTGTGGTTTGCAATTTTTATTATTTGAGAAAAATGACATATTCACATCCTGTTTAATTAGTTTCGTGTATATATTGGCCATTAATTTATAATATTAATCTTTTTGTTATTTATTGTGGATATAGAAATATATATTGGGCTATTTCCTTAAAAAAGGATTATGATTCAATATTTTCCAATGAGGTAAAGAATTACATTATAATCACATTATTTAAAGAGATTGTGTATGGGTAGTTTTCTGATAAATTTTTTTTATGATCCATATATGAAGAAATAGTTGAATTTAATTCTCATTTGGTTATGTTTTGAAATTAAATGTGTCCTTTAATTTTCCACTATTTCATGAAACAAGAGACCAAACTAATTATTTAATTAAAAAATGGCATCATTTATATTGATTATCAATTTTTTTCACTAAAATTTATATGTTTTCTAAAAAAATAAAAAAAATATTATATGTTATTAAAAAATTGGTCAAATTATTTTTAAAAATAGATATAATTTTAAAATAATGGTTTATTAGAAATTTTTTATTTTATTGAATGAGATACATTTAAACATTGTCATTAAAAATGTGAAGGGAATCACTATTTAAGAAAAAGCATGATTAATGGAATTTCACATTATCATGACCAAGGAAATTTCGGAAAATTACATTATATTTTTTCAATTTAATTTTGAAGGAAAATAGTTTCATTAATATGTATATAATTTTTATATTTTAATTAATAAATTTTCAAATTGAATTGATATTTTACCTCGATGTTTTTTTAATAATGACATATCTTGATTATATTGTTAATTGAGAAAAACCTCTGATGGTTTTGATGATTTATAAGGGATATGGTATAATGATACACTACTTATACATCATGGAGTGGCACATTATTATGATGATTTTTCTAAAACCAAATATTTCACATTGGTTATTATATGATGAAATATTTAAAAAGCCATTTCAATTCCGTGAGATATGGTATGATGAATTATTTATTAGAACACAAATGTTTGATTTTCATTATGTGATGGGTGGTTAATGAATTATATATCCCTATAATAAATTATGTAATGATTTATGTTTTATGATCTAAAAGGGTTCCCTTGAGGTTATCCTAATACTAAAAATGAGGGCACATGGGATGTAAGATAATGGATGAAAAAATAGGTCACATGAGAGGTTATATGAATCCCAAAAATTATTGTACATGATAAGTTATCTAAAACCAAAAATATGGTACATAAGAGGTTTTCCCAATATCGAAGAAGTGACATAGTTGTTTAGCCCATGACTACCATGTTATGAATTTGATGGTAGGTATCCTGAACATAATATTTGATATTCTTATGAGCATGCAACAAATCTATGTATTATGCCAATGTTATTCCCTCAAGGATATATATAAGGTTTAATCTTTTATGATTCATTTATTATGAAATTCCATGATTTAATCCATGAATTGTGTTTATACTTTATGATATAAGAGTTATGGGTTAAAATGTTATAATAATGATTGCATACCTTTTTGTTGATATTAGGTTGATATCCCTCATAGTTATAAATATTGATTAATAGAGAACACAATTTTGTATGTTTCATTTAACATAGTTATAAAGAAAGGTATTATTTAGAATATGTCTTAGACGGGTAGAGGTGCATAGTTGGATATAATGTAGTTCACTTATGAACTAGTAGCTTATATGTCCATTTTTATAGATTCACAAGGACTATATGATTCTTTATTGGATAATTATTTTATTTAATATTTATTAATAGATTAAGATGTGATATTTGATTATGAAAAATCCTTTTTGTTATACCAGTAGTCTTCCCAACTCATGAATGAATGTTTTATTTTTTTAACAGAAAAGGGAATGTATGGTAATACTAGTAACATCATTAAAATCATAAACATATATAAAAATGGTATTTATTCTATCATTTATGAATTTATAATTCAAAAACACTTAAGAAGATATAATAATATTAATGGTGAATATGAATTATTGACATAGGATTGGGTGGAGTTTTGACATATCTAAATTTGTAGTGGGGTGAGAGGATGTGAGTAAATGAGTTCCCATTTTATAAGTGAAATGAGATGTGATTTTATTAAAATCCCAAAATTGTTTCATTAATGTGAAATTATTCACAGAAAAAGAATCTCAAAATGTGTAAAATAATGGCGTTGATCAGGGATAAGGTTAATAAGGTCCTTACCAACCCATTCGCACATAATTTTTTAACATGTTTGAGGACTTTATAACATTGTCAAACCCTTTTAACCGTTACATTTTTAATTAAGGTAACTAGTTTTTTTGTAATGTAATTTATACTATATGATAAGAATAAAATTCGAACATATTAAATAATTTAAACATAATTGTTAAAAAAATTAAATATATTTTATTATAATAATTTTTAAAAAGCTATAATAATTAATTTTAATATAAAAATATTATAATGTATTAAATATAATTTTTTAAAAAATAAAACTTATGTTCTAAAATGTATATTATGGGTTTATAAATTTCTAAAAAATTATCAATTTAAATATAATTATTATATAAATATTTAATTTTAGATAATTGTTTCATGAATTTATATTAAAATATCGAAAACTATTAACATCATTTAATTCATGTTATTTATAAAATCATTATTTTTCTCTATTCTCAAAAAAAACTAGCATTTATGAGAAATAAAAAAATTCATAATTATAATGCATTACTATGATGTATCCAAAAATAAGGATCATTTTTGAATAATTAAATTATATAGGTTAGAATGTTAACTTCTAAAACAATATGATATATAATGACGTTCTATTTTATAAGAAAACAGGTTTCTAGAATAATAATCACTCAAATTCATATTTCTAATCATATAATAATTAAATTAGAAATAAACATTTGTTCACATAAATTATATTTTATCATATTTAATACTATTTCTCTCAAAATTTAAATTCAAATCATATATGAATGAAAAAATTTGAAAAATATATTTTTATGTATAAAATGATTGCATTGGTTATTTTATCTAAACAAATTAAATGACATTAATATTAAAATTACCCATTATATTCATTCTATAAATATTTAATAATGTAGATAGACTAATTTAAACCCTCCAATTAAATTAATTATTTCTAATGGTATAAAAAATATCATGAATTTTTCATTTTAGTGTTTTGGTTGGAGAATACTATGAAACACATTTTTTTAATTAATGAAAATGTATATTGAAATATGATGTCTTTAAATTCTACCACATTTAATAAATTAAATATTAATTTTGTTAATTAATTTACATTAAATATAGTATGTCTTGGTATTATTAACATAATCATCATTTAGAGTATAAACTCTAATATGAAATTTACCATACTCAATTAGGATATATATAGTTACTTTTCCATATTAAAGAAAAATTATCCATACATACAATCATTTAAAAATTATATTGAAAAAATAATCATATATATTTTTTAACATACTATACACAATAACATTTTCATCTCTTATACATAAAACCAATATGAAACCATATAACCATGTTGAAATAAATACTATCATTACCCCTAAAATGATATAAAATCCCACACAAGACATTATATACCACAATCCCAACAATTCAATTTCCTCTCCAAAAATATCATTAAATAATTATAGAACTAATTGTTACTAATTTTTTTTATATACTTTTTAATAATAAATAAACTCTTTGTGATCATAATATCATGTGTATATTAATATTTAGAGTTATCCATCATTCAATAATATTTTACCAATAGATAGCCAAAAAATATAATTTTTTCGTAAAATCAATTTTTTATGTTATAAATAATATTTAATATATGTTTCTAATAAAAAATAAAAACATTTATTATTTAAAAATCCTTATATATTAAACATAATACTAAAAAAAATTTATAATTTACTAGTATTATGTCCATAAATGTCTTTCTCTTGTGAGGGTAAAAAAATCTAAAATTAATTTCCATTATGATATCATCCACACTACCAAAATAAATACTTGGAAACCCACCTTATTAACCTAATATAAATATAATAATATTATAAAACACTTATGTACCCTCTCATACTAGATTATAACTCAGTTTAGTTTTTATATAAATATCATTATCATATAATTTTATGTGATCATGTTACAACAAAATAATAAAACATAAAATGGTTAAAAGTTAATTTTGAGTAAATAATCATATGAATTTGAAAACTCAGTCATTATATTTATTTGATAATGATGGATTAATTTTATCCATTGATACTTTTAGTTCACTATAATATTTTTTAGGGTTAGATCATGAGTAGTTTGTTCCCTAATAAAATAAATATTTTCCCCAGATCATCATGATCATTCTTGGAGTATTACAAACCAATAAAAATTGATTTGAATATACTAAATTATATTCATTCCCTATATCAATAAAATAAAAAATTATTTAATATATATAATAACCCATAATTATATATTATTTAATAAAAATAATCTATAACTATTCCAAATTACATTTTCTGTCACAAACCGAATCTGGGCGCCATCAACTCGATGCCCGACCCAACCCGCGGCAAGGACCGAAGGGTGTCCCCGATCCCCACAGGCTGGCACAAGTGCCCGGGAATCCTTTTTAACTTTGGGAACAATTTACCTGAGTAACAAAAATAATGAATCCAGCCAAAATAAACCAACAAAAAAATAAAAGTAGCAGCTAGATGTGAATTCAACCAAAAAATGTTTTTGAGTCACAATTATTCAAAATCCAAAAAAACACTAAAAACAACGTGACCAAAAACCAACCTAAGAACTATCACTCGGTGTGAGGACACCACCCCCAGGCCACCACCAAAACCCCACGTAGATAGGCCTGGTAACAACCAGAACCGCTGCTCCAAAAAGTTGGACCCTTACCTGTATCAGAAGTAAAAAAATCTACTTACACCCAAGGGTGTAAGTAGGGTGTGAGAAATCTCACAGCAGGATATCACCAAGAAAAGAATCCATGCAAAAATATCAAAAGACAAACCATTTTCAATGCTAAATAATGAAAGAAAAGGGTGCAAAAAGAAATGGTTTTCATAAAACGACTTCAAAGAAAGGCGGTTCAAGATAAACACACTAGGGTAGTAATTCAAGTGACATATCATGTATCATTGTGCACACAAAGTAACCGGTAACGCCAAAAGATGGGAGAGGCCCAAAAGGGTACTAGAACATGTGGGACCCTAGAACGTCGTGTCTCGGTGGAACGTAGATTAGGTGGCCACGACCCTCAGATAACATGGCTTAGAAGGCCACGACCCTCAGAACACCTGGCTTAGAAGGCCACGACCCTCAGATATCATATGTTTATTTAGTGTTGCAAACGTCAAACCTGCCAGTGAAACCGGTTCGGGTCATCTTCGGAACACTAGCTCACTAGTCCTAGTCTCCCCACCTAATACCACAGCTTCTCTCCTTGTGCTCACCTAAATTCAAAGTTCACATAACATGTTACCTGCACACTGATATCCTTTTTGAAAACCACACGCACACCAAAACTTTTTGAAACTCAAACTGCACTACTTATGTATTGAATTAAACTAGGTACATAACTCAACGAAATCACTTTGATGATTTATTAAACAGTTTCAAACATGTCGCAAAAGTATCTGATGGGAAAAATTCACTCAAAACCCATTTTTAAAATGAAACATATTTTGACGCATGGAATAATATAAACCGCATCATCAGCACTTCCTAACTCACACACTGCACAGTTTGTAAACAATAATAAACAGTCCAAAAGGAGTTTTCACAATAAAATTAACTAGAGTCACCAGAACAAAGCTCTAACTAAACAAACACACAATAAATCTAAGTCAGATGAAAAATTTCACAACATGTAAACAAATGGATAAAACATTAATTTAATTAAATAAAGAAGAAAATGATTGTAAACTAATACTTGTGTGTGGAACCACCTACCTCAAATAGGAACGGAAAAAGACACATCGAAAAACTCCTGTTGCGCCATGGTCGCACCGTATTGAGCCGTCAAACAGGTCCTAAAACAGCAGACCGTTAAACAGTTTCAATAATAATGTTAACATGATAATAATAATAATAATAAATATAATAATAATAACATAAAAGTAATAACAGTAATATAAATAACATAATAATAATAATAGCATAATAATAATCACAGTAATCTTAATAATAATAATATTATAACAACAATAATAGCAATACAATCATATAATAATAATAATAATAATAACATAATCATACTAATAATGATAATAACATAATAATGATAATAACAGTAACATAAAAATTTTATCATGGTAATAATAATAATAATAACATTAATATATTAATAATAATAACATAATAATAATGTAATAATTCTAACAATAATAATATAATAATATTATTATTATTATTAACATAATAATAATAATAACATAATAATAATTATAGTAATGATATAATAATAATATTATCATATTAATAATAACAATATAATAATAATAATAATAATCATCATATAATAATAATTATGATAAAACGCTAATAACTTAGCAAACTAAATCAAATAAAATAATGGAATAAATTAAAATAACAAAGCAGACCCTGCTTGGCGGAGCGGAGGAGGAGGGCCGACTGTCCTGACAGAGGAGGCAGAGAGGGCAGCCGAGCGGGGTGGTGCGGGAGCGGCGGTCTGCTGGTGGAGGGTGGCCGAACGGGGTGGCGCTGGAGTGGGGAGGCATGGCTGAGTGATGTCCGACACAGAAGAGGGGGAGTGGCTGAATAGGGAGGTGTGGCCGAGTGGGGAGGGGGGCGTGCCGGCTGGGGCAGAGGAGGAAGGAGAGCGGGGAGGGGACGCAGCGGCTAGGAGGCGTGGCCGATCACTGTCTGGCGGAGCAGTGGGAGAGCGGCTGAATATGGAAGCATGGAAGAGCGGGGAGGGGGCGTGCCGACTGGGGTGGAGGAGGAAGGGGAGCGGGGAGGGGGCGCGGGAACTGGGAGCGGAGGAGGAAGGAGAGTGGGGAGGTGCGGGAGCTAGGAGAGAGGAGCAATGTTAAGTAGGAGGGAAGGGTGGGGTGCGCCGTGGAAGAAGGAAAGAAATGAGGGAGAGAATAAGAACGTGGGTAGGAAGAAGGGAAAAAAATAAAAAGAAAGTAAAATAATGAGGGGTGGCGGCTATGGTTTCGGGGGGGGGGGAGGAGTTAAACAAAATAAATTAAAACAAAACAATGATATTAATATCATAATAATAACAATAATAATATTATTATTAATAATAGTAATAATGATACTAATAACATAATAATAAATAAAAATAATAATACCATTAGCAATAATAATAATAATAATTACATAATAATAATAATAATAACATAATCATAATAATAAAAATAATAATAGCAATAATAATAATAATAATAATAATCGCATAACAATAAAAATAATAATCATAATACCAATAAAAATAATATAATAATAATACTTTGAAAGTAAAGTTAATCTCCCTGCAAAAGAACGTTCGTGTAGCGAGCGCCACATGTTAAAAAGGCAAGGTCGTGCGGCTACGCCCGTGCTCTGCTCGTGCACCGAGCGATGTAAAGTTAATGCGCATTTATCAGCGCCACAACAATGACCTCATTTCAGGTTCAGCCCACAATTAAAACTAGTAATTAAATAGGCAAGCGATTAAACTCAGTAAATTCAATTTAAAATTAAGGTCATACCTCAGAGCAGAGTCCAGGCGTGACAATTCTCCTGACCATGAAAACTTTCCGCACTCGGAAAGTCAGCTCAATGACTGATCGGTGAATAGAAAAGGGTACTCCTGCTCGATCCACGACTTCTACTCCCAAGTCTCATGCTCATCATTCTCGTGCTTCCAGAGAATCCGAACAAGTGGAATGGACTTTCCACGCATCACCTTTTTCCTGAGAATCCACTATACGCACTGGTCGCTCAACCACAGACAAGTCAGACTCTATCTCCATCTCCTCCCAATTCATCACATGCGATGGGTCGGGGTTGTACTTCTCTATTTGGGAGACATGAAATACGTCGTGAATTGATGTCAACTATGAGGTCAATTCTAACATGTATGCCACCTTTCCAATCCGTTCAAGAATCTCGAAGGGTCCGACATATCTCAGGGTCAGCTTCCTATGCTTCTCCAAACGATGGTGACCCAAGCGAGGGGCCACATTCTGGAACACTCTATCCCCCACTGAAAACTCGAGATCTCGCTGCCTCTGATCTGCATAAGACTTTTGGAGACTCTGAGCTATCAACAACTGTTGCCTAATTAGCTTGACCTTCTAAGATGTCTACTAAACAATTCTCGGTCGCAAGAGCGAGGCCTCTCTTAACTCATCCCAACATAGAGGAGACCGACAAGGCCGGCCATAGAAGCCTTAAAGGGTGTCATTCAGATGGAAGACTGGTAAATTTTATTATAAGAAAACTTGACCAGCCCCAAATGGCTATCCCATGAGCCTCCAAAATTTAACACATAGGCTTGGAGCATGTCCTACAGAATCTGATTTGCCCGCTCCGTCTGGCCATCGGTCTGAGGATGGTATGTTGTGATCATCTTAATCTGCGACCCCAAAGCCTTCTGGAGGCCTCCCCAAAATCGAGATGTATAGTTGGGGTCCCTATCCGAAACAACTGCCGAGGGCACACCATGATGTCTGACTACCTCTTGAATATACATGCGGCACCGCTCCTCTACATTCGCTGTATCTCTGATCGGAATAAAGTGAGATGACTTGGTCAAGCGGTCAATAACCACCAAGAAAGAATTCCTTCCCCAAGATGTATGAGGAAACCCAATAATTAAGTCCATGGCAACCTCATCCCACTTCCAGGTAGGAATGGGTAATGGCTGGAGTAGGCCAGATGGTCTTTGATGCTCTGCTTTAACTTGCTGGAAAGTGTAACATCTGGATACAAGGTTGGCTATGTCTCGTCTCATACCTGGCCACCAGAACTGATGGCGAACATCATAATAAATCTTGGTAGTACCAGGATGGATGACCAACTGAGATTGGTGGCTATCATGCATCACTAACATCGGAAAATACAACAGCACCACAACACGGCCTTTGAATCACAAGACCCTCTAGGAAGAGAAGGACCGATCAGAAGGAGTCTCCCCACCATGAAGAAACTGCATAGATCACTGAAACAGCTCATTGCTAGGCTGCTTCCACTGAATCAACTCCAAAAGAGCAAGAGTCAACTGGATGCTAGCCAAGAAAGTACCTCCACTGTGCTCCCTGCTCTCCAAGTGCATCTGGGTGGAGAGCCCCATCAAATCCCACTCATCGCTGGACTTACTCAATGAATGCACTTGTACATTTCTACTCAAAGTGTCCACTACCACATTACCCTTGATAGGGGTATAGACAATATCAATATCAAAACCCTACAGGTACTCGACCCAGCGGCGCTGCCTCAAATTGAGATCCTTATGAGAGAAAATATAGGCCAGGCTCTTATGGTCAGAATAGACCACAAACTTCTCCCCAAAAAGATAGTGACGCCGCGTCTTCAAGGCATGCATCACTACTGCCAACTCCATGTCGTGAGTCAGATAATTCTTCTCATGCGGCCAGAGTTGGCAAGAACCATAAGCCACAACATGGTCATCCTGCATGAGAACACATCCAAGGCCCGTTCCTGAAGCATCACAGTAAACCACATAGCCCTTTCCCGATTCTGGTAAGGTCAACACAGGTGCAGTGGTCAACCGCCGCTTCAATTCCTCAAAAGATGCTTGGAACTCTGGGCTCCACTCAAAAATCACCCCTTTCCGGGTGAGTGCGGTCATGGGGGAGGCAATCTGTGAGAAGTCCCGGACAAAGTTCCTGTAATAAACAGCCATGCCTAGAAAACTCCTGATCTCAAACACATTTCTCAGCTGATCCCAAGACATAACTACCCTAATCTTTTCGGGATCCATTGAAAACCCTTGTTCTGAGATGACATGCCCTAGAATCTTCACTTCCCTGATCCAGAATGTGCACTTCGAGAGTTTGGCATACAGGAGGTGATCCTGCAAAGTTCCCAAAACAACGCACAGGTGATTCTAATGCTCCTCCTCAGATCCAGAATAAACCAGGATTTCATCCACGAATACCACAACAAATGAGTCTAGATATTGGTGGAACAACCTATTCATGAGCGCCATGAAAACTGCAGGATCATTCGTCAGTCCGAAACGCATGACCATGTACTCAAAGTGACCGTACCTGCTTCAGAAAGCCATCATCAAGATATATGCTTCTCTCACCCAGAGCTGGTGTTATCCCGAATGCAAATCAATCATAGAGAACCACTTTTCCCCGTTCAGCTGGTCGAACAAATCATCAATCCGGGGAAAAGGGTATTTATTCTTGATGGTTACCTTGTTCAATTTCCAGTAATCAATGCACAACCGAAGTGTTCCATCAGCCTTCTTCGCGAATAAAACTAGTCCGGCCCAAGGAGAGATGATCGGGTGAATGAATCATCTGGACTCCAAATCGTCCATCTGAATCTTTAATTCCCTAAATTTGGTGGGGGCCATGCGATATGAGGGAAGAGATATAGGTTGTGTTCCCAACGCCAACTCAATCGAGGACCCCACGTCCCGCTTTGGGGGTAAGCCAGAAAAATCATCTGGGAAGACCTCTGGGAACTCATCCACTACACGAGGTAACCCACCCTGTGAAATACCACCATCGTCCTCTATCGCAAGCGTCGACAACTAATGAGAATTATTTCCCATCTCAGGGAGTGGAGGTCCTGCGCATCCTGACCGAGGATCCCATTCTCCATGAAATAATAGGGGAGTCCCATCTGGTGCTATAAAACTCACTCGGCACTGATAGCAATCAATGTGCGCTTGAAAACACACCAACCACTCCATACCGAGGATCACGTCAAATAGGTCCATGTCAAGGACCAATAAATCCCATTCCATCTCGACTCCCGACACAGAGAGTGCGCACGATGGGAACCTAAGGCCTTACACCCTCTTTTTCCCCAGCGGTGTTACTAACTCCATAGCAAATGATAACAACTCGGTTGGTAGGTTCAACAGATTCAAAAAACGAGAAAATATACAAGAAACTGAAGCACCGGTATGATATAAAGCTACAGCTATAGAAGATGCAACCGGAATAGTACCACGAATCGTCGAAGGCCCTGCATCAGATCTCGCTGGTGCCTGATCCGCAGCATGCAGTTGCCTAGTCCCTTCCTGAGAATGACTGCTTACCTGAGGCTCTGCCCTGATCTGGCTATGCCATGAAGATGATCTGGTCCTACCACCACGACCACCAAACCGAGATCTTGTCGTTCTGATCGGCTCTCACTGAACATATACCCCTCTGGAAGCCACCAATCCATCCCCACTCTGGTAAGGGTGTGTAGTCCTGCAGAAGCGTTGTAGATGTCCCACAACTCCACATCCATGACATGGTCTGGGAGGGTATGTAAAAACATTTCGGATGTGCCCTACCCTTCCGCACAGATGGCACACTACGAACCCTCCACCAGAAGCCCCAGATGAAAACTGCTTGGGAAGATGACCTGAGCTGCCATCACTCTTCATCCATTTCTCATCACGCTTCCTGTTCTTCACAGATGAACTGCCACTACCAAGCCCTGACACTGACCCAGAAAACCCCCGACATTCGCTTCTGGTCAATCTCGACCATACAAGAATGATCGACCACCTCAGCATAAGTCTTTATCTTCAATAAGAAAACCTGGGAGTGGATTTATTGTCGAAGGCCCTTCTCAAAATTCAAAGAATTCATGTATTCACTCAAAACTATCTCGGGTGCGTACCGTACTAGTTCAGCAAAGCGGTTCACATATTCCATCACTATTTGATTCCCCTGTGAAAGCACCATGAACATCCGAGATCTAGAATTTGCTACGAACTCTGGACAATATTGATCGTTGAAGATCACCTTGAAATCTTTCCATATCATGTGCTCATGTTTCCCAGCCTAGACCACTGATTCCCACCATTTGCGACTGGAACCCTCTAGCTGGAATGAGGCACACATCACCCATACTTCCTCGGGCGTGTTAAGGAATTCGAACATACTTTATATCTTTTCGAGCCACTCCTCTGCCACCTAAGGTTCTAAACTACCTCGGAACGATGGAGGCTTGTTCTTGAGAAACTCCCGAGCTCTATCCTTCCGGGATCCAAATTCTTCACATCTAGCTGGAATAGGGGCGGGGGAAGGAGTCGCCCCTTGTCCCAAAGCCTGAAGGTCTCAGACCATCACCTCTACCAATCTCTGATCAAGCGGTGCGGGAGAACACTCTCTGGCTTCCTCCAGTGGGTGGATGGGAGCTCTCTGGGGAGGCATCTTACTGCAAAAGGGCAGAAATCAAGAAAGAATACCATCAATATCACATATCTCAAAAGGAACTAAATTTTTCAACAAGATAAATAATCATCAGTAAACCAAACATGCAAAAATGACTTCGTGCAAAAACACTTCTTTCTTGCCTGGTGTCCACATACAGTCTGCAGCCCATACATCCCTCCTAGGAAAGAAGTCAAACAAGCATTCTGACATCCCATGGTGACTCAGTATCGGTCACGAGGCATGCTGGCTAGGAACCCTACTCCCAACATGAATTCTGAGCCCCGATAGACCCAACTCCTATATAATCCAACTCATCCCCAATAACATAAACCACAAACTAACCTCCCTCTGATACAATTTTGTCACGAACGGAATCGGATCACCATCAACTCGATGCCCGACCTGTCCTGTGGCAAGGACCAGATGGCGTCCCCGATCCCCATGGGCTGGCACAAGTGCCTGGGGATCCATTATAACTTTGGAAACGATTTACCCGAGTAACAAAAATAAAGCATCCAGCCAAAATAAACCAATCAAAATTAAAAGTGGCATCCAGATGTGAATTCAACCAAAATATTTTTTTGAGTACAAGTATTGAAAATCCAAATAAACACTAAAAAAAGGTGACCAAAAACCAACCTAAGAACTATCACCCGGTGTGAGGACACCACCCCTAGGCCACCACCAACACGCCACATGGATAGGCCTGCTAACAACCCGAACCGCTGCTCCAAAAAGCTGGACCCTTACCTCTATCAGAAGTAAACAAATCTACTTACTCCCAAGGGTGTAAGCAGGGTGTGAGCAATCACCTAGAAGGATATCACCAAGAAAAGATTCCACGCACAAATATCAAAAGACAAACCATTTGCAATACTAAATAAAGAATGAAAAAGGTGCAAAAGAAATGGTTTTCATAAAATGACTTCAAAGAAAGACAGTTCAAGATAAACACACTTGGGTAGTAATTCAAGTGACATATCATGTACCATTGTGAACGCAAAGTAACCAGTAGCACCAAAGGATGGGAGAGTCCCAATAGGGTACTAGAACATGTGGGACCCTAGAACGTCGTGTCTCGGTGAAACGTGGCCTAGGTGGCCACGACCCTCAGATAACGTGTCTTTGAAGGCCACGACCCTCAGAACAGGTGGCTTAGAAGGCCACGACCCTCAGATATCATATGGTTAGTTAGTGCTGCAAACTTAAAACTTTCTAGTGAAACCGGGTCGAGTCATCTCCAGAACACTAGCTCACTAGTCTTAGTCTCCCCACCTAATACCCCGGCTTCCCTCCTTGTGCTCACCTAAATTCAGAGTTCACATAACATGTAACATGTACACTGATATCCTTTTTGAAAACCACACACACACCGAAACCTTTTGAAACTCAAACTGCACTGCTTATTTATTGAATTAAACTAGGTACATTACTCAAAGAAATCACTTTGAATATTTATTAAACAGTTTCAAACATGTCACAAAAGTTTTTGAAGGTAAAAAGTCACTCAAAATCCATTTTTAAAATGAAACATATTTAGACACATGCCAAAATATAAACCGTGTCATCTGCTCTTCCTAACTCATACACTACACAGTTTTCAAACAATAATAAATATTCCAAAAGGAGTTTTCACAATAAAATTAACTAGATTCACCAGAACAAAGCTCTAACTAAACAAACACACAATAACTCTATGTCAGAGGAAAAATTTCACATCATGTAAACAAATGGATAAAATATTAAATTAATTAAATAAGAAAGAAAATGATTGTAAACTAATACTTGTGTGTGGAACCACATACCTCAAATAGGAATGGAAAAAGTCATGGCACAAAACTCTCGTTGTGCCACAGTCGCACCGTATTGAGCCGCCAAACAGGTCCTAAAACAGCAGAACGTTAAACAGGTTCAATAATAATGTTAACATAATAATAATAATAATAATAACAAAAATAATAATAATAACTTAAAAGTAATAATAGTAATATCAATAACATAATAATAATAATAATAATATCATAATAATAATCATAGTAATCTTAATAATAATAATATTATACCAATAATAATAGAAATACAATCATATAATAATAATAGTAATAGCATAATCATACTAATAATGATAATAACAAAATAATAATAAAAACAGTAACATTATAATTTTAACATGGTAATAAGAATAATAATAACAATAATATAGTAATAATAATAACATAATAATAATGTAATAATTATAACAATAATAATATAGTAATAATAATATTATTATTAACAAAATAATAATAATAACATAATAATAATTAGATTAATGATATAAAAATAATATTAACATATTAATAATAATAATACTATAATAATAAAAATCATATAATAATAATTATATTTAAAAGTTAATAACATAACAGAAAAAATAAAATTAAATAACAGACTAAATTAAAATAACAAAGCAGACCCTGCTTGGCGGAGCGGAGTAGGAGGGTCGACTGGCCAGATGGAGGAGGCAAGGAGGGCGATCGAGCGGGGTGGTGCGGGAGCGGAGGCCTATTGGTGGAGTGTGGCCGCACGGGGTGACGCAGGGGCAGGGAGGCGTGGTCGAGTGCTGTCCGGCAGAGCATAGGTGGAGCGGTTGAACAGGGAGGTGTGGCTGAGTGGGGAGGGGGCGCGCCGGCTGGGGAAGAGGAAGAAGGAGAGCGGGGTGGGGATGCACCGGCTGGGAGGCCTGGACGGGCGCTGTCCGGCGGAGCAGAGGGAGAGTGGCTGAACAGGGAGGTATGGCCGAGCAGGGAGGGGTCACGCCGGCTGGGGTGGAGAAGGAAGGAGAGCGGGGAGGGGGCACGGGAGCTGGGAGGGAGGAGTTCCAGTAAGCAGGAGATAAGGGTGGGGTGCGCCGCGGAAGAAGGAGAGAAATGAGGGGGAGAAGAAGAACAGGGGGAGGAAGAATGAAAGAAAAAAATGAAAAAGAAAGTAAAATAATGAGGGGTGGCGGCTAGGGTTTTGGGGGGGAGTGAAACAAAATAAATTAAAACAAAACAATGATATTAATATCATAATAATAACAATAATAATAATCTTTTTATTAATAGTAGTAATTATACTAATAACATAATAATAAATAAAAATAATAATACCATTAGGAATAACAATAATAATAATAATAACATCATAATAATAATAAATATAATAATAATAATAATAACAACAACATAATCATAATAATAATAATAATAATAATGGCAATAATAATATTAATAATCCCATAACAATAAAAATAATAATCATAATAGAAATAACAATAATATAATCATAATAATAATTTGAAACTAAAGTTAATTGCCTGACAAAAGAACGTTCGCGTAGCGGGCACCACATGTTAAAAAGGCATGGTCGTGCGGCTACGCACGTGCTCTACCCGTGCACCAAGCGATGTAAAGTTAATGCGCATTTATCAGCCCAACAGCAAAGACCTCATTTCAGGTTCAACCTGCACTTAAAACCAGTAATTAAATAAGCAAGCGATTAAACTCATGAAATAAAATTTAAAATTAAGGTCATACCTCAGAGCGGAGTCCAAGCGTGTCAATTTCTATGAGAAATATTTTCATATCATTCATAATGGTTCTATAACGAGAATGTGAAGTCAACCCATGTGTGTTTTTAGGCATTTAAGTTGATAACTATGTGATCGTCAATTTAATAACCATTCACCCTTTTTAGGTTTATTTATCCAATTTATATCTATATATTGACATACATCCAATTTTTTGTGTCCATATTGGGATTTAATTTCATGTATAACCACACAATATATATTATACCCAAACATTGATATGTTTTCCTATATTTAAAATTCTTTATTGGACATATCCCTAAGGGTATCACTATTTTTACCATATATTATTAATTATATTATATTATATAATATATGATATCATAAAGGGTTATCTATAAATATTAAAATATAATAATCCTTAACTTATCAACCCATTATTTATCCTAAAAAACATTATAAATTGTAATGTTGTCTAATACTTGAATTGATTCCAATTTAAATTACCCAAAACCATAATATCATATCAGTTTCCATAAAATTTTTCATTATATTATTTTTTGGGTACCAAATTAAGATTTCTAAAATAACTATCCTTTAATTATATGTTTTGAATAAAATATTTCTCTATAAATATTCTAATGATGTTTTAGAATTATTTTATTAGATAATTAATAAGATTCATAAATTAATAAAGTAAATCTCATTCTCAACTAATAAATAAATTTCCATTATATATTAATCTATATTATATATAATATGTATTAATAATATTTAAATAACCTGTCACAAATGATATTGCTAAATATATATCATATGTAATAGGATTCTTCATAATACAAGGAAATGAAAAAATATAAATGGATGTAGTGAAATGATCTTAATGGAAAACATAAAATTGAGGAAAAAATGGAATAACTGTGGTATACATATTATTTCTTGAATAAGTAACCTTGATAAGACAATAATTAAAAAAACTTACAGGATTAATATATCCAGAGAGTGAAAAGAAAATGAATAGTCAACATGGATAATAATTATTGAATTCATGATGAGGTAACGAATAACATTATACTTATTGATCATACCCTCATAGTTGATGTGGAGGTTTTTAATTCACTTTTCCACATCATTTGTTCCATGTTATTGTATTTTCAATATTAAAATATTTTTTTAATAATTTAAAAGAATTTCTATTAAATTGGACGAAAAATTAATTATTATTAAAATAGGTATTTTATTGGTTATTTTAGTTATGTTTTAATAATTTAAAATAAATAAAATAATTAAATGTTTGCCTTAATTTTTATTCTTATGTTTTTTATAATTTATATTATATTGAGTTCCAATAATTCTGTCATTATTTACATTTTATGGCGTTTAAAAAAATAATTATTTCTTTTCAGTGTTTATATGATTAATTTGTTTTATTAAATAATTATTCTATTTAATTATTGTTTTTATTTTAATATTTTATTTATTTATTTGTATTTTTTGTTTATTTATTTATTTTTAAATTAGTTAGTTTAATTTATTCATTATATTAATAATAATTAAATTAATTTTTTTAAATTGATTGCTTGTTGTTGTTTAATTTTTTTATATTACTTCTTTTTAATTTTAATATTTATTTAAAATTTTTAATTCAATTGTTTATTTTCCATTTACAGATTCCACTAAGGGATTTAATTACTATATAACCCACCACAAAAATAGAATAGTTAGCTACTGCAAGAGTCTGGCAATAGAAAAATAGATGATCAAGTGGTACCTTAATTGAGTCAACACCATACACCTCCAATAATGAATCTATCGAGTCCCCTCAAAAACCAGATCTAAACAGTGTCCCATGAGAGTCACCAAATATCACCACCATTAAAACCTTATCCTCTCCCTTCACTACCCCTCAAATCATCGCCCCTTTTCTACTTCTGAAACTTGTAAATGACTTCCTAATTCATTGAGAGCCCTCCCAACCCACTAGTGGCACCGCAAGTCACCACCATCCTTTGAGCCACACCATAGAAATCTTCTGCCACATTCTATCCATAACATATGACCATTCTATCCTACTGCCAAAATTATCACAAATGTAGAAATAAAATTTCACAACAAAAGAAACAATCTTCACCCACCACAAAATATAAAATTATCATTGATAAGTACCGATGTTATAAGAAACATAAAGAAAAAGAAATAAAATTGAAGACTACAAATATGTTATTCAACCCAAACCACATCTAAACCATTTACACAGCCAAGCCACTAGAGTTGGAAATACCACTGAAAACCTGACCTCTTCAAATGACTCCCCTATTTCCAAAATCATCCACACTCACCTCACACTAGCGCAAGTCCCCATGGATTTTCAGAGAAGATCTATCACACCAACAAAAAGATGACCCAATTAGACAAAGAACCAAATTTCCCACCATAAAATAAATACATTAAAACCAATTGGGAATAAGAAATCATTGAAAAATCTCTAAAACTACTCATTAAACCGAATGATATACCTCAGTGCTTCCATCAATCCTTTTCCCCGTTCTAACGAACCAGAAACCCCTTCCCTCCACTGCAAACCCACAACAAACCAAAAATATTGTTTCTAGCCTCTCATCATCCCCCACTTCTCTATTTAAATATATAATTATGTATATATATATATATTATAATATATATATTATATAATATATAATAGTAAAATTTTGACAAAATTAATATTAATATATATATATATATATATATAATATAAATAAAAATTTAATCATAAGTATATTATTATAGTAGTATTATTATAATTATATTAATTAATAAAATTAATAATACTATAATTAAATAATATATTATATATATATCCCGAAGTTCAGGAGACAGGCACGCCTGCTCCCAAGAAAATTTATTAATGAAAAAGTAAAGCAAACAACATAGAGTCAGAGGGGTGGTCCACAAAAGCGAGTATATATCTCGCCACGACAATCAGCCTACACAAATTCATTACAAAACTCTGATGACATAACGAAACGACTGGAATTCATCCCTTCAAAAGCTTTCTTGGAAAAAGCATCCGCCACGAGGTTGGCCTCTCAATAAACATGTAAGACAACCAGTGAGAGAGAGTCTGCGAGCCGAGAAAATTCCACCCAAACCGGTATCATTCTCCATGGCACACTCCCTCTGTGAGTTCAGAAAGCACCACAACATCCGGCGGAGCCTGACACTCCAGAAGCCACCCCATCATCATCAACCATCAGTGGCAGCTTCGACCGGTTGATATATTATATATATACATATAAATAATTATATAAACAATTATATATAACAATGCTAAAAAATATATGGATGTTAACTAAAAAGGTCTGATAAAAAAAATAGCATTCAATATCGTTACATTCACTTATTTCATGTCATTAATTCTTCTATTTGTGTGGTTGTGATTTTAGAATATGATCATCAGAATATTTGAGGCAATGAATGGTCATTTGAAGAGGCAAATTACATTGATTTGGTATTTATTCGAATCTGGTGATGAGCATATAGAGGTATTCTACATGTATATCAAATGCATGTTATATTATTATTTCATTTCAGTCTAGTTTTTTTAACTTAGAGTAACTTTTCCACCTCTCTTGTTCTATAACCCTAGAAATCGGATTATTCTCTTACCATGACATGGGAGATACAACTCTTTTCTACCTCGATATTTGATCTAATTTTTCAATATTTATTCTACATTTGTAAAAATTATTACTTTCTTTTAGTATTTGAATTTAATTGGGTTTTTAATGTATTATCATTAACCCTAATAGTATTTAGTTCTTGAGTATTCAGATATGGATAACTAATTTTTGGGGTTTGATTTAGAAAGTGAATGTTGATGCTACATAGAGATTTAATCTTTAGTATGATCATTATATTCTTCTTTACCTTTGTTAATTGAGAGTGTGGATTATGTTGAGTGTGATAGTAAGGATTCATAGGAGTGTTTTGTAACTATAAAATGACTTTTCTTTCCCTATTATAATTTATTATTAATTAGTTTAGTAGTTGGTTTATGTGATTTTATAATATCAATATGATCATTCTTCTTAGTGATACTTCATTGAAATCATTTGTCAATTAAGGGATTTGTTTATTGATTTAGACTTATTATATAAAAACAATGATTTTCAATGTTTGAGTTTTCATTATTTAGGTATGAGGTGTCTGTCATCAGAGTCTTCGGTTATGAAGTGAGTGAATTGATAGATGTTTTTTTCTAAGTAGATCTGTAAATGGAACATGAGGGTAGATCCACCTGGGTGAAGCCTTATTCTAACTTAATTCCAAGAGAGAGACACCATGGTTAAAAATTATTCTATATATTGGGTTTTATAAATTTTTCATTTACCATCATCAAGAATAATTCTTCGTTAAATTTTTGTGCATTTTCTAGAGAAGCAACATTTTCCGTGGTGGGGTTTTTTCCATTTTTCTAAAAAGAAGTATTAAGAGAGAAAAAATAAATAATGATCATAACCCCAAAACCATAGAGAATTATAATGGGTTATATTCACATATAATTAGGGAAGAGTTCCAAAATTTTGATCCAAGAATTTTTCTAGAAATGACAAAATAATTTAGGGAGGAGTTGAGATGAAAAAAATTAAAATCGTTAGTAATGGAAGTAATAGAATTTTCTCCCCATTTCCCTGAGTAATATATAGAAGAGTCGGAGTTTCCCACATCTTGAACTAAATTAACTATAGATTCTATGATAGAGAAACTAGATCTACAATTTTAGAATGTTTTAAGGATTGTAAGGAGGTGGTACATGCATAAACTAGGGATTCTAGAAAACATTCTTTTGCCCATTATTTTCCTAATTTTCATATAAATGATTTTGATTGCATTGATTCATCAGTTATTCCTAAAAATAATAAAACAGAATAAATCATATCCAATTATATGAATAATTTATACAACAAGGTTATTTTTTAATTATAGTACGTTGGATTTTGACTGCCTTATTCATGCACTAAATTTTCTTTTAGGTAAAATTTTCATTGTGGAGGAAAAAACTAAATGAATGACTTCAGTGATATGATTTTATTAAAAGAACATGAAATTATTTTTTACAATTATTTCATTGCATTCTACATAAATTATGTTCCTCACTTTATAGTTATCGAGGTTTTATATAAATATTGTTATCTTACGGAGAGGCTAGTGGAACTGGAGGATGAACCTATTTTGGAAGTAGTGGAACTTCCAATTTTGGAGGGAAAATTGTGTTTGGATTTTTTTGAATATTAGTTTCTATCGATGTTGATTGATTTATAAGTGTGTGATGGAATATTTTTTATTGGCCAAGAGAAAATGATTTATTTGATTAAACCATAGAATATTTCACATCTAAAAGTTCTAATCATTAAACCATTACACTCTTAACAACATGGAGAAGAAGGAGGGAAGTATCAGTATATATTTTTTCAACCTTTATCTCTCCAAAAGTTTTACTAGAATACTAAGGATAGGTATTTGAATGTATCTAACAATGTGGAAACCCAAAAGCTACATGTCACTAAAGTTGGAATGAATAATACCTATTGGTTCTGAAGAAAGAAGTCACAACCTCCATATGACTAGGGTTGGTTCACTAAATTTACATATATGGATAGTAAAAATATATCACCCCATGGGGGTTATCATATGATAATTCCTTTTAGTTTCATTTCATAGTTTCATTATGCATAATTTTGAATTTTATGTTTTTTCTTTAATAATTAATCAGGTAGCAAAATTGAACGTGGTAGTCAGAGAGGGCCCAATATCATGTTTCAAACTTGCAATCACATGATTAAACTCCCTAACTCAATATATAGTTTCTTAAATTATGATCCTTTCATGAGAAAGTATAATATTAAATTTTTACAAATTTTTAGTTACTTTAATGGACTACGTTGAAATCCTTCTAAAAATAAATTGGAGTGATAATAAAGAATTCCAAAGTATAAATGCTTCTATACCAGGGGAGCGATTTTTTATGTCATTTCAGTTCATTTATACTAGATGATTCTAGTTATTCATTATGTTATACATAACATTAATTATATCTAATATTAATCTACATATTAATGGGTGTTTTATTTCTAAAATATAGAGAGTTACAAATTTATTTGAGCTACATTAATGAACCAGTTTGCACCCACTATTTTTATATAAAATCACCATCAACATTGAAATATTGATAATGATGATATATTTGTATATAAATTGATTATATAACTAGTCTGATTATAAAAATTAAAAGCATGAAATTTTAAAAAAAATATTATTCATTTTTGTGGGTGGTGGGTCCCTTTTTTTCAGGTTTTGTATCATTTATATTCATTTCATTTTAGAAATCAATTTTTTTCACCTTTCTATTTCCATGAAAAAATGTATCTTATTTTGATTCACTTAAAATATCTTAAAACCCTTTTAATTATGTCTCACAAATTTAGATTCATCAATGGTGATGTTATTTAGTTTTATGTTTGGGGAAGATGGTTCTTTCTGTTATATGATTTTTTTTAAAATCACTACACTTAAACCCCCTACATGTTTTGTTAAAAATGTTCTTATTTAAAAAAAATATACAATTCGTTCAAAAATTATCAAATTTTTATCAAAACATAATGATATTTTTGATTAATTTTCCACTTATGTTATTTCCATCCCAGTGGAGAACTAATTGATGGTTGTAAAGGGTATCTCTAAATCTAAAATTGGTTAGGCTGTATGATTGCTGAGTAGTGTTGAATAATATTTTTATGGATTGTATATTTGGAAACTGAGGAATGGAGTGATATAGGATTCATATTTATAGAATTTTAATCAAATCATTGGAAAACTGTAAATTTTAAATGGAACATAAGGGACTCATATTATGTGAAAATATACATAGGAATCCCATAAAAATTATAATTATAAATGTACATTAAAACTACAGTAAAATGGGAAAATTGGATCCCATGGTTCATGTCGAAGATGGTAGGAATTGGGTTTGTGGTTAATCCCACTAAACATATCAATGATTTATTTTTTGATAGATATTTTCACAACATTCAAATTGTGTTAAAGTTTAAAAACAAAGATAAAAGAAAAAATAAATTGTTTTTCTAAGTAATTAAAAATTATTTCTATAAGTTGAGGGAAATTTGAACAAATACGATGTAGGGGACACTTGAATTTTATAAATATAATCTGATATTTATTAATAAAGTTATTAAAAAAATGATCTTTTTTTGGAGCATAAGAGAGATTAAAAAATTTAGAATTCGTTTTGTTAATGTTTTAGTTCTAGTTTATCTAACTTGTAATTACAATTAAAATATGATCATGGGTTTGAACTGAAATAAGTAATGCAGTGGAATCATATTGGAGGCATGAAATCATTGAATATGGATGAGTCATTGTTCACTTGATTTCCAATGTGTCATTAAATTTCGGTAGCACCACTTTTGAACACATTAATTAATGATAATGACTTGAATTATTTCATCTGTATTTAGTAGTTTATACATGATAATTAGGAATTGACTATTTCAAATTAATATTTTTTTCTATTTTACAATGAAAAAAATAATTTAATTATTTGTGGCGAATATGATTTGTTTGTCTTTTAATACATTTTACAACATCATTTTTAGTATTTCATTACATTTTCAATATAATAATAATAATTTTTTTTAATTTTCAATTTTTTTTAATTTCATTGTTAAAATTAAGATATTTTGATGACTATATGTTTAATATTTTTATTTGATTTTTTGAAAATGAAAAATTTATAAATAATTATTTAATTATAATTTCACCTAATTTTTTTATTATTATATTTTTTTTTTAAATTCCAATAATTCCTTAATTATTTGCAGTTATTCAGTTTTTCAAAATAATTGTTTATTATATTATTTTATAAGAGATGTTTTTATTAAAATAATAATTAATCCTTTGAATTAATTTTTTTTAGTTTATTAAAAAATTTATTTTTTTTATTATATTAATTATGTTTTTCTAGAAAAAAATCATAATTTATTCTTCAATCTAATTTTGAATGTAATTATTTCATTACTCAGTTGAATATTTTAATTTGTCATTAAATTTTCACTATTTTCACTATTTTTTTAATTTTTTAATTAATATATTAGAAACAAAGAGGATCCACCATTTAATCAATTCATTTAGTAGCAGACACCTCAATTGGTGACACAAACAAGTAATATCTAATACCCAAACCGAATAGTGACTCAACAGAGTCACTATTCACCCCCACCCGAAGCACATACTCCTCACCCACAATGGCATCCCCCTTTTCTCCCACTAACAAATTCAAAATCCCAACCACAAATCCCCATGTCCCCGACAACCCTCCTAATCCACTAGTGAAACCTAATGTCACTTTCATTCATTAGGCCATTATTCCCCTATATTCCTCCTCTATATGTCTCTACCTCACCACCACTACAACCCACCCAAATGATCAACCCATCCAAAGAAAAAAAATTATTCAATAGTATAATAAATCATCCTAAACAATATAACCCAGAATTGATTAATGATGTTTGAATTTGATATAAAAAACTGCATAGAAAAACAAATCAAATTGATAACTTGAAAAACCATATTTAAAAAATGTTCTAAATCAAGAAACAATTCATGCATCCATTTTTGGAAACACCTAAACAAAAATACCCCCTTTAAAATCGTCCAATGTTTCCAGAGTCGTCTTCCATCACCTCACATGTCCATCAACCATCGAGGCATGCTGATAAAGAAATTGCATACCACAGAAATGAAAAACATCATTTTCCATGAACTACCATACTATCTGGATACGATATGGAATAATTCCACTATGGAAAAATATGTTGAGGCTAAATCACAAAACACACTTACCAAAACCGATTCTGAATCTTTGATCTTCCACCAAGCCCCCTACTTCATCAAACTAACTATGAAACTATCATTTCCTCCATAGATATGCGACACATCACCCACCAACCATTACCACCACTCACTGACTCCATACGTCTCCGATATTTTTTTATATCTAATTATATTTATATTATATATTACATAATAATAATAAATTTAAATTTTAACATTAATTTATATATATAACATTAGTTGACATTTAAACAAAAATACATATTTATATAGTTATTTATATAATAATAATAACATACACTTAGTATTACTATAATTAATTAATAAATATAGTATATAAAAATATATTAATATATATATAATATAAGAATTTCCCATATTTCATCTAATGATATTTGATCCCAAAAAAATTACATCATGTTAGATTATTATCACTTTTTTTATTTCTTTTAATTCGTTTTTTGGTAATAGTAATATTAGAACATTATAATTTGAAATTTTAGTGGATCACCGTTATTTATATAGAATGAATACTTTTACAGGGTCTTTATCAGAGGATGGTGAAAAGCGAGTTAGGGGAATCCATGTGGATTTTAGATCTCTCTTAGGATATCATTTACTTTTATTTTAGTGTTTTGAATAAGAAGGGATCTTCCCCATCTATTATTCAATACTAATAGACATCAGAGTTGTCTCCTTCTAGGATACGGGATCATATCATCTCTTTTTCTTCAATCCATTTTTTGTTTTTTTGTTATCTTATTTCATTTTAAATAATATCATTGTGTTTATGTTTTGTGAATTCAATTGTGTTTTTGTTTTGTTTTTTGGAACTTTTAGTTCAAACTCTTCATATTGTGTTACATAATATCTAATAATGGAGAACAAATTCATGGGGATTTATTCGAGTACTAAAATCCTATTTACCTTGAGACCAGGTCCTCATTATGATCATAATCATCTTCTTATCCATATAATATTATTACAATGAATTTGGGTGAGTGAAAGAGAAACCTCCCAAATAAATTATTTTCAAAAATATCAATTTTTTTATTCCCCCTTACATTAAAATTTTCTAGAAATGATATTTTGAATTGGGTTGTGGGATCTGATGATCACCATAGGATCAGTACATCTTGTGAGACTTCCTAGAAGTAATTATTGGGTTGATGGAATACTTTTTCAATTTATAAGAATTCTATATCACTAATGGACATATGCGTTTGAGTTTTAATTGTTTAGTTTATAGATCTATGTGATCCTAGTCATTAGCCAGACATTTTGTTATTTAAGAGTATTTTTATTATTTATATCCATAATGGGAAGCTGAGTGTGGATCCAGCTGGATCACAACCTATTATCAATGAATTTGTTTCTCTATATTTATTACCTCTATTGGTAGTCTTATTTTCTTAAATTTCATCACTCATATTTTCTTCTATATCATGTTTTATACACTCTCACAATGTTTTTTTTCAATGCTATTTGGGAAGTTTTTATTTTTATTCATTCCATATATAAAAACATAAAATGATTTTGGAAAAATCTACCAAGGCATTAAACGATACTTACATGAGAATGAGATGGAGTATAACCAAATTTCTATATCTTGATTTTTATAAATGAATATATAACCATCCTCACTAAAATGATACAATTAATGGTTTCAACCAAGAGAAAATAAATTCTATCATGCAATTAGTGATGTAATATTATTGAAATTGATTGGAAAACACCAAATTCCCAATCTCCTTTTTCTCATAGGACCTAACTGTTCCTATTAGAGTTATATATATTCTATCCCCACTCATTAATTATTAATTTCCAATGTATTCATAATATATGATAATGATTAAACTATAAATAATCAAATTCTCAAAAAATGACATATATTTAAATAAAATATATACATGTTGCATGTATTTTTCCCCATTTAATAAATGGGGTAATAATATCATAAAAATATGGAGAAATTAGATGGATTTTTAAAAAGTAGATAGTCCACATAAAAGGGTAATCGATAAAATGAATATTCAAATATAAAATTTATATATATTAAACATACTACAATGAATAAATGGAATAATATAATATGTATGCATCCATAAAAGGCATATTTTTGGTAAGGGTTAAATTATTAAGTAAACAACATGCCCAATCAATTAATTTATGGAATCTAGTTGAATACTCTATAATCAATGAAATGGAAAAAATGGAATTCAGAATGTAAATGATGTAGAATAAAACATATTCATTTGATAACATGTAGTGATGTATTATATCATTGATAAATAAAAACTCTATATAATCCTTATAGAGAAAAAATGTTGATGATTATATATGGACACATATCTAGTGTATCTAATGAATCATATAATTATGTTGATAAAATGAAAGTATCATTAAAAATGAATGCTTTTCAATGTTGTCATAGATGTATTTTTCAAGAATAATATTATTTGATACAATGATTTCAATCCATCATATAAAATCTTCCACGTGATAGAGGATAGAACTGGTAATATTTCTGACGCCACGATGATTACTATGATCAGCTACATTCAATTCATGAAGGAAAACATGGATCACACGCTTGAATAATGACATTATCTCTCAAGGTTCCAAGAGGATATTGGAGCTCCCAATTCCAACTAAGATAATAGTCCAACAGAAAAAACTTATCTATATCATGTATAGTGGTGTTTCTAATTTCTCTATTAGGGTTCCCTATCCCCCATTCATTAAACATCCACTAAATAAGTAATTAAAGTTTTTAATTATAATGATCTAACAACACCATAAATATTATATATATTTTATCACATACATGTAATATATAATAAAAATATTATATGATCAACCATTTATTTTAAATCGAATCCTAACTCCTAATAATAATAAATGAAACTATAATATTAATATAATATTTCATTATTTTATTTTAATACTCATTTTTACATAAACACATGTAAAAACATTTAATAAATTTATACAATATATTTATTATTTACTTGATTAATAAGGAATTTCTTTATATATCAGTAGACGATAAAACAAGGCCAAAACTACTTCCCAATAGTGGGACCCACCATGTCCTTATATACCTATTCACATGAATAAGGAATATTCTAAAATGAAATATTTTATTTGACAAACATGGCCATTATCTCGATAGCAGCAAATATTTTTCACAAACAAAGAGCAGCATCTAGAAACACCTCATGGAACATAAATTGATAATATATATTCATATAAAAGAAAACCAACCTAAAAACATGAATTTTGTATTATAATATTTTTGTATTTAGATATATCATAAATTTTGACACACACTTATGTCATCATAATTTCATTCATTAATATTTACTGATCTAACTAGTTGAATTTTCCCTCGACTACCATGACCACAGATTAGTGAAGGTACTACAATCCAGATAAACCTGACATGAGATATTACATCCTCAACCCAGATGTGGGAAATTCTATCTTTATCATTAAACCAATTTTATACCACTAATGATTCACCAAACATAAGCTACCTCACAATAATTTCATTATCAATGACTTTTCCTTGCATCAAAGTACTCGATAAAATAAAAATATGACAATGATCTCAAATCAAGAGTCCAATAAACATATATTTATATAGGGAGACCAAATGATAAACAAACCATTTGGTGTTATTATTAGAAGGTATATCCCCATGATCTCAACTACTAATTCTCACCAAGTGTGAGCTTTACGAGAACAAGTCTCAATGATTTCGAGCAACAAACACTTATCTTTGTATATTAACCATGTCTATTTGGTATGATGGATAACGAAAATAAAACTTATTTTTAGGGTTTATTTCATAGTATATCATGGTTTTCATTATCCCCTGGTATCCAATTTTATATATTAATTAATCAGTTTTATTACCATTAAATAGAGTTTGAAAAAATTATTACACTATATTTGTATGTGTAAATCAGGCATACAACACTATATCCATCATAATGTATTCAAAAGAATCTATAATTTTGGGCCATGGGAAACCACGCTATCAACCCTCCCACTTAAACATTATACAACTTGATAACCATCATTATTATACCAAACATGATTAATAATATCATGTTTCTACTTAGTAAAAAATTTATTTTATAGGTCTTCCACATCTTTGATAAATGTATGTGATTCTATGTGTAACATCCTCTACTTGAGAATAACACCTCAAGATAAGTAACCATGAATTGAATTTCCATTTTTCAACTATCAAAACATGACATTGTGGGTTGTAATAATATCAAAATTTAATCAATGATAATAATTTTCATACCCTGTGGGTTCGAAGAACTGGAAAAAATTGTTATGTTTTCAACACATCTTCTTAACTTCCTTAGTAGATGAAATGTACTCTATATAATACATGTACCATAAATATATATTCTCACATGAATACCCACCTTATTTTTCAAAATCATAAGCCCCCTACACCTTGATACATTGAATCCATTATTGAATTTTTGTTGATTTTGCCACTCTCGGATAATTTTTTTATAAAACATAATTATATGATTTATTATTTGTAATGATTAAATTATCATAGGTCATGGAGAATAAAAAACCATCACCATGGTTTTATCGATCCTACACATTATTTGTATCTTAACATTCCTTGTACATGCCTCATGTGGAACTCCTTCTTGTGAAAACAACATGTCCACCGATTGTAATGTTCAAACCCAAGTCAATCTACCTCCCACTATCTCAAATAGATATGTGAACTCATATATAAAAAAATAATATATATCTTGAATATATGTTTCTATAGTAGGGATGTATCTCATATTATAAGATAGTTTTTGGATATTTAATATTGATTAACATTTTTTTCATTAATGGAAGTTTATATATATCCTCAACAAACTCATAGCATCTAAACAGATGTTCATATGACATTGTGGATTTCCATCATATGATAACACATATTATATCCTCTTTTCATTGTAGTTGGTATATGGTTATGGGATAATTCCATTATTTTTTGTGTATATCTTTGAAAATAATTGATTTTTATGCAATAGATATAAGTTGCAACATTGATATTCCATTTTACCAATATCATTAATCCGATGTGTATTTGAAAATATTCATATAGGAATTAATCAATGATAGATTTTTCTTAATCAATGTTTACATTTAAGACTTATCATCGATACTTATTATTAGCATCATATACCAGATGTGTATATGGTAAAAACATTTTTGAATTTTACCTTGTTAAATAACATTTATGGAAACAATTATGATAAGGATATTATTAGATAGAACTTCCCAATGTATCTGATATATTCTTACCATGTATTTATCATACATCACATTCAAATTCATAAATCATTTCAAATAATATAATTAGTTATATTTTACTACTATCTTACAAATGGAATTGTTTGTTCTACCTGGGAGAAATGTTTCTGAAATTCTTGTGTCATACCTTAAATTCTAAAGTAGTTATTGTCTAAATCTATGAAAATATGTGTATAGATAATACGTATTCTATTTATATCCAAAAAATATGAATTCCATATTATGATATCATTAAAAATTATTAGTTTTTATTGAAAAATAATTATCAGGCCATAAAACAATATATAAGTTTCACATCTTATATTCATAATGTATTTAAAATTATTACTGTATTCCCTAACTATTGGATGAGGATGATATATCATTAAGGTCATTTTATAATACATTTTAATGAATAATCTGTCAAAAAATTATATTTTTATATTAACCATGCACTAGACAATCAAATAAAGTGCTTCTCACAACTAATTAAGACATCACCTTCCTAATCTATATAGAGAACGCATATTGATTTATAGCAATGTTTCTTCTCATTAATTGTAATAATAGATATAAAATAGCATGTTATAACATATATTATATAATACCAAATTATGATATTTGAATTATTTCTTTTAATGATGAATATGTTCGATGAGAAGCTCGTTCTTTTTTCGTATACTATATATTAATATTCCTCTTGTAGTAAGTTTTCTAATTACATAAAATGAATATCGCCTCTAGATAAATGGTCTTCTATTTTATAATTGGTTTGAAATGATGTATTTGAGAAGTTTCCCTTGAAAGTATAATCACAGTTGACCATTTATACATTTCTTTCTATTATTTAACCTCATGAATTGATGATTTTACTAAAATTAATTTTTTATATTTGTGTTCAACATGTCAAAAAAAATATTCTAGTGAGTCTTCCAACATAATTATATTACAATTCATAAATAATAAAGCTATATATGTGTAATAAGGATGAGATATTGATATGTACATAATGCTCGCAATTTGACATGAAACCCAATTCAATTAGTTAATCAATCTACTTTATCATTATCAGTACATGTGGACTAGTTGTATTTCTATTTTTCAAATGATATATAATTTTCTAACAATTATTTCTATAATTTCATGCATGAAATTATCCTAATTAACATCATGAAGATTATGAATCATTGTAAATAAATCCATTTCTATTTTTTTCAAATAATAATATTTTAAAATATATGTTAGTATTATGACATAAAAATAAAATATATCATCCATGAGCCTCTTGTAAGTGTATTTCTCATGACAACATTCTCTATGTGAAGGTATATAAGGTAGTGGGGACTCCAACACATATAATTTTCTTTTACATTACAGAACTATGCTCATGTTCATATACAATTCATAGAAATTTTCGTCGGTGAGGACATTATTGTTTTCCTTCATAGGACACTATGTATTTTGTGGTGTTACATGCCATTTTATTAAAAAATAAAATATATAAGATTAATAATTTTGTCTTGATTAATGATTTGAGGATTATTTATTATATAATAAATAATTAAATGGATCCCACTATTTTATCGATTTTTTGGAACCATATGTACTTTAATCATAATAATCTATTGATTAAATATTTTAGATTAAATATTATTTTATCTACTCTTAATAGAAAATAAGATATTGCTACACAACAACTTAGAATATTCAAGATAGTAATTTGACTTTCAATTAGCATTAAATCATGATTTCATCATCATTTGAGTAATGTCACAACTAATTGGAATAATATCCATTATTATCAACACAATATTCCATTAAAGTACTTTTAAGTTATGTATGGATAATTCCTTACTAAAAATTTCCGTTAAATAAACCCATCAATCTCATAATAACTCATTATAAGTAAGAGGAACCCTTAACATTTGCTGACGAGATCCCCAAATATTTTGAGTTTGTTCAAATTAAAATAATTCAAGGCATTTGGGAAATAATATATCTAGGGGTTTTAATATTTACCGATGAATGAAATAATTTTATATCATGATATAAATTTTTTATATAGTCTCACTCAGAACTGAATATGTAATAAATATAAATATATTAATCATGAAAATAATTAATTATATATATACATTTTTATGTATAATATTTTATGTGATTTCGTGAACATGAATATTCAATAAAATAACACATAATGTATAAATTCAATAAACTATGTTAAAGTTCATGAGAATCTAATATTGGTTAATCAATTGAAACTCAATATATCAACATTTAAAAATGATTTTAATAAATGAGTTGGGACTACACTCATATTTATGCTTGCACCCTTGCACGATGTATCGTAGTTTTGTCTAGAATAATGCCTTGTCTCAGCATAGTCTATGTCTTACGTAATATTCCTCATAATACATACATAATTTTTCTCAGGCAAGGGGTTCTTGGGAAGGAATTGTATCAAACAAATCATCACTCAAGGACATGAAAGACATTGTACATATTAAATGAGAAATAAATAAGATGCATAGATTGTATAAATTATTTACAATCATCCTATACTATAAGATGAAAATAAATTAATAATAAAATAAAATACAAATAGACATTGGTAGATTAAAATTCAACTTCATTTCTTACATAATTAAAAAATAAATATTTATAAATTTAATGTATGGGTGAAATTCTAATAAATTATATTATTTTATCAAATTCAAGTAACTTATTGAAATTTATTATTATTTGGCCCAACAATTATTATAATTTGAAAAACAAAAATTTATTTCATATCATATCATTTCTGAATATTAAAATATAAAAATTTTTAAATATGAAATTAACTATTAATTAAATTAATTTTATTCCCTGTTTTAAATTAATCAGTAAAATTCATTTTTGATTATAGATAAAATAACTATCTCTGAAAACCCTACGCAGAGCCGGTGTGAGTTGGGATGAATCTACAGAAGCCCTTTACGGATTGTGCAAAGCTCGTACATGGTAATTCTGGGATCGGATGGTCTATCCAAACACATAACGGGACGGAATGACCCATTCAAGACCGTTGTGTGGAGGTTTAGTTCAAAATAAATTATAGATCATGTTGCTTGGTCGATCCAGAATAGATTTATAGGGTCACCAAATGATGCATCATTAGGGCACTGTAGCGTGATGGATGAATAGGGGTTCATCCTTCCTAATTTTAGTTGGAGGGATACATTATGGTGTCTCGTCTAGGATATCCTGAGGCGGTTGATTCCCAACCAGTAGTATAGATTGGGTCTAACCAAGGGATGTGGTCGTACGTCAATTATGGAGGTGGCCTAGAGGTGGTTCATTGTTAGTGGACACCCTAGTGAGGAGTGGGGTAAACGACTATGGGTTGGTGGAAACATGGTGTAGACATGGTAGTGAAATAGTTAGGCCATGGTGGTGGCACTGAGGAAATCCATCCTGGTAGAATGGTTCCAGGTAGGGGAATCACTAACCTCAATGGTCACCAGAGTGCCGTGATGGGTCACCTATGTGGTTAGAACTACAGTAAGAATCATGGGTCAGTCAACTAGATGGAGTGGCCCCAGTTGGTGTCACTAAGGTTCCTAGTGTATATATCTCAGGTGAAGATGGTGAAATTCCCTAGATGTCATCATATTTTCCCATATTTGTATTATTCCCTAGGACATCATGTTATCTAATCAAATGTTCATTTCTCCAGATTACATAAAAAAGATGACAGTTTGTTTGTTTTTGAATGTATTCTATAAGATTTTACATTTTATTCAAATAGCCTAGATTATGTTTTCTTGAATAAAATGGGTTTCTGTTTTTTTTTCTTTTTATTATTCATCCCAATATTTAATTATATAAAATAATTTTTTTCTTTTATATAATTATTTATTAAAACAATGTTTGATTATCAAAATTTGAGGATGATTTCATGCATGGGAATCAATATTCCAACTACTGTGTCTAACTATAATAGTTGAGGAAAAAAATAATCCATATATTTAATCAAATTATGTATTATTAACATAAAAAAAATATATATTATTAATACATTTAATACCCAAAAATACCAATGAATGATACCCAAATTATTTTTGGGTGGTCGTTATATGTCCGTCCAAGAACGTATCGATTCATGGATGAATTAATTTGGACCAATTGAATACCATATAAATAAAATTAAATAATAATTAATCTTTCCCTGGAATAACATATTCATGTGGTAGCTATAATACCAATATAAGATATTATGTCTTGTAAAATTAGATTCTAGGATGGAAATAGAAATTTATTCATCAACAGATTTATAGAACTTTTTTTCTCTGGCTATCCAATACCCAATACAGTGTGATGATCTCAATTAGTTTTATTATACAATGGAATTTTAAAATAGATCAATTACCTCATTACTAATCAATTCCCAACCGTACACCGCTCTACATCAACGAATTTTTCTCAATGTATCAAAACCTGAAACCCTCCAGATCATCTACACATGATTCATTAATCTGAACGTGCATGGTTAGAAGAAATTTGGGTGCTAGTGTGGTGCAACAATGATCTCTTTGTCATCTCCACATTCTCCATTATCCTCTTCCTTTAATCCATGAAGGAGATCATGGATCGTTCACATGAAGAGATGGAATCACACTATGAAATGTGAGGGGAAATGATCTCTTAATTCAAACCATGTTAATATCCCCCTAAGAAGATATTCTCTATAGAGAATATAGTAGAAGTTCCAATTACCTTGTAATATTCTCCCTGACCACTAGAATTAAATGTTCACAAAATATGTTATATAAATAAATAATTGTGATTATCAAATTCCACAAATAATAATATTTATATATTATCAAGAAAATTAATATAAAGTAAGTATATTATGTGTTAAGCATGATATTTTATCTCGAATCGTAACTCTCGAAAATATTAAGTTAAACTTAAATATTAAAATAATATTCATTCATATAATTTTAATCATCATTTTTAATTAAACACTTTTTAATGATTTCAGTAATCAAATTAAACATAATTATTCAATACATGAATAATAAATAATTTTTTTCAATGGTCGATGATATATGGATAACCATCGGACACCATGATTGTCCCTACCATGTCCTTATATACCTACTTACCTTAATAGTTCTATTTCATTAATTCACTGTTATGCGTGACCCTATTGGACCTTATCTCTATAGTAGTGATTTATAATGAAAAATAAAGACAAAATTCTAGATTCCCATCAAGGAACCTAATTAGAAAAGTAATATTCATAATAACTGCAACCAACCAGTGAAGATATAATATATTATATAATCTATTGGTCATTAGATACATGATAAAGCATGAAATAGAATTTTGTCATCATCCTTTATTGATTTATTTTTTCTCATCTAACTTGATGTATTTACAATTGACTACCCTTACAACATATTTAGAAGGTACTACCATTCATATCAACCATACACCATATATTAAATCTTCAACCGAGAAATGAAAAATATTATCATAACCATTCAACCAATTCCATATTATTAATAATTCCCCCACACTATCTACCCCCAAAAAATTTATTGATCATAATTTTTTACATTTATTTAAGAATTTGATCAAATGGGAGACATTGATAATGATCTCATGTCATGAAACAAATCCACATGTCCCAATAATGGAATATCTATTGAAAAGAAAAACATGTGGTGGTTATATAGTTGGGTTTGTCCTCATGATCTCAATTACAAGAGATCCCTCTGTTTTAACATCATGATAATATTTCATAATTAATATGAAACCGTAGGACTTGATAGTCATACATCAACTTTTCCTTGTCATTATGAGGTAGTTATACTATTAGAAAAATATTTATGATTCATATCATAATATCATGATGTTATATTCATATTTTTGGATATAATCTATCATTTTGATATGAAAATTGATATTTAGAAATTAGCACTAAATTGTTTATTTATTAATTTTTAAACAATAATTCAACATTTATATCATGAATAACTCACTGTAACTATGATATTGTAATAAAAAGTATAGATAATGTTTTGTCAACTGCACCAAGTTAAACCATACATACTATATCTTGGATGATATTCAACATACCCAACAAAAAGAATCAAATTTATCACTAATCATAGACACATCCTATTTAAAATATTTCTTCATAATTTGGGAAAAGGAAACATAAGAAAGGGAATGATCATATTCCTAGTTTAGGAGACAAAAAATATAATAATAGATGATCAAACGAAAGCATATAATTAGAATAAGAGTACACATTTTTGACAAAAACATACATAAATAATAACTAATCTATTAAAAATCATAAACATAATAAATTGAATAAATATAGAGAACATGAAAATACATGAATTATAAGAATGTGAAATTATCATAACATAATAGTGAACCACATGTACATGTGTAAAATTTGTGAGGCACCCTCATATGTATATAAAATCATTTCATAAGTAATGGTTAAAAACTATGAGAATTAGATCCAGAATCATAACTTTTTTCCCATAGTGGAACAATAACATCTTCATGATTTTTATAAAAAATTAATCACTTCACCTAATTTCCCTAAAATGATTAACAACTTTGATCTATTTCCAATAAATATGTCATTATATATAAAACACAACCTAATGAATTTGTGTTAGATATTGCTATCTTCATGACATAATGAAAATAATACTTATGTGTTCCAAAATATCATAAAACATTTATCATATTAGAACCAATGAAAATAAATTAGTTTCTCAATCATTTAATTATAGAATAACCATTGGAAAATAAATTTGATTCAAAACTATTTTGGAATTCTATGTAGAATAAACTATAAAAGATAAATTAGTTTCATAAATATAATTTCTTCATTCACACTAAAAATCCAAATAATTAATAAATAATATTTCATTGGATAATATCACCCTTAAATCATTCTTAATATCAAAGCATGTCATGTAAGATTGAAAATGATTTTTAATGATCATGTGAAATATTTATTTTAGAAAATATCTTTTCCACATTGAAATCCACAAAAGAAATTCTAATTATTTCCAACAAAATTATGGATGAAATATTATATTATAAAATTATTGATATCTTGTAATGTAATCATCAATTTATTGAGTGGTCATGATAAAGATAGATTTTATCAAGGAAATACAATTTAAAAGAAAACATTTCATTCATATTTATATCAAAATGCACCTCACTCAGAAATTATAAATACGATATCTTATATTTTGTTTTTTAAATATTTTCTAATGGGTAAAAATGTATTTAAAAACAACTACAAATTCATAAAACATTCATGAATCTATTTTTAGAAAGTATAGATATGGGAGGAAAATTATTTCATTATAAAGAGATAAATAATGATAATTTTACTTAAAACACAATTTTGAATCATAAATAAGTAAAGTGATAAAAGTGTATTTAAATATTATATTATATTGAAATGACTATATGATAAGATAATTAAATGTTTTCTTTATATAATTATCAAATAACATCAACAATTAAAATTTCTCTATAGATAATGCTAATTAATATATGATTGAAATGCCAATATATTACCACATTGGTATTATCCCCATTAGATATGTAATTACATAAAAACTTGTAAATATAGTTAAATTACTAATAATAATATAATATATTCCAGTAATGTATATTCCCCACATAAAATTTATAATCGGTGAATATAGAATGTGACTAAATAAATTAATGTTAGATGAAAATACAACAACTTAGGTCCAAATTCGGTCATTAGTGTGGGAAATGACTTTATTAAAGACATATATTTATTATACATGTATTCATAATCAATAAAGATAAATAAAATACCATATATTATTTATTTATAACCATTTATCACCCATTTGTTAAGACCTCTTTTTTAAAGACACTCTACTATATGTTATGTGCTTCATTTTTCATGTAAATTTGGGGTTAGAAGTTATGTTAATTATATTTAGATTATAGTTCCATCAGATCTATAATGATAAATATTATTAAAATATCATAAATATTCATTATATACATTTTTATAATTGTTCATTAATGTATATATAGAGAAGCGAATTACACCATTCATAGAGATAGTAGATTGTACGTACGCATGGATAATGCTTCTATTTTTCAACAGATGAAAAAAGGAAAATAATAATTAAAAATATATAATTATTATTATATCATATAACTAATATATATATTCATTATATCCATTCATTTTATATTCCATGTAAAATACAAATGAAATATAAAACATATCACTTTGTGACGTTGGTAGTCCACACATATGCAAGAGCAACATGATCATATTCCAATGGTTTTGAAGGTAGGAAGTTAGATATCATATTATCCTTAAAGAATAATAATTATATCATCAATATCATATATAATCTTTTTTCCTATCATAATTACCATCAATGACCGATTTTTGTGAAAATGAATTATATTTTAACATGGAGTTGTGATGTCGTACATATGATGAAGCAATACAATAACTTCTCATTTGAAGTATAGAGGGTGTATAATTAGTGAGTTATGAAAATAACGGAATTTAATTAAATTTTGGATATTTAATATGTAACATCCCCATCCCAGTACCCACTATACTAGTTCCCCAAGCCGACTCTCAACATGACATCATGCACTCCTCCTTACTTGACACATGTTGTCAATGAGAAACGATGGTCTAATAATACTTTTAGGGAGATGATAACCTCTTTACCATAGTAATACACCTTAGAAAATGATGAAATAGTATAAAAAAGATGCATTATAAAATAAACATGAATTAAAATCCACTTCCAAAACCTGGAACAACTCTATAACTAAATGTTACATATACCATGTCATTCTAGCTATGCAAAAAAGTATAGGATAATCAAAAATAAACACAAATAGTAGAATAACCAAGGAAGTACTAGCTTCATGTTTGGAACCTCATCACTACATAACCAAATCCCTATTCAACCCCCAAGAATAGTTTCCTTATCCCTATTTCGATATGAAACCATGAAATCTGCTCGAGTACCCAACAAAACCGTAGAAATGTGTTTGTAGAACTTATTATGCCACCACTAATGGTGATAACCAAATATCCACTGTAAATAGGTATTTCATGAACGTAATAAATAAAAAAAAATTGATGGACTCCTCAAGTAAAAATTATATTGCAATATTTATTTTAACCCTTCCAATCATTGTTTACATTTTTTTCATTTATTACATCTTCATTAAATAACCCATTTTCAACATGTGTTACATGGGTTAGTAATTTCATCATCGAAAAAAGGGTATAAGGAATTAAATCACTATGAATGAGGAAAATATCAAAGTACATAAATCACTAGGGATAAACATATAATGAAAAATATATTACAGTCACCTACAAGCCTCAGTCTTGGTGGTCGCAATGAATGATCAGTTAGGTGAGTAGATCCTCTATCACCTTCCCTATTCTATGCATTTAGGGGTGGAGTTTAGAGAATTCAGAAAAATGTACCCATGTATATAGAATATCATGAAAACACACCAGACTACCAAGCTTTATGCACATTCTTATTTGTGAAATCACCACACACATAGCATATGACAACCCATACACGAAATAAGACACATAATAATCAAACTCCAAAAATATAAAAATGGGAATTAATATCAATCCATAACCCATAGACACATTTCTCATTTATAATATATATCCCATTTATCCTATTTCCCTTTCTTATGTTTCACTCACAATGAAAATTACATAATTTCCAAACATTATCGAATTTAGAATACTCATAGATATCATAATGATAACCCATTTAACACATTTCTTAGTTCACATGAAACATCCTACTTATTCATACATTTTATAATTAATAATCCATTTGGAACATTCACATTAATTTAATTAACCCATTTATCATTCATAAGCCATAGACCATCGACCAATTACACATTTCCATTTTTAAATCTCACAAAACCCATTAGTATATAGTCAAATGAAACATTATAACATTATCCATGTCTTGAAAATTCTATCAACATTCATATTTAATTAAAAAATTAGCATATCAACATGGTCATCATAACTCCAATTTATCACACATTAATTCATTATTTAACATTACTAGTGCCAATGCTCGAGAATGTCTGCACAAACCATGGGTGGCCCTAATTCAGTCTAATCATCATCCATGCTTCACATGGGGTGTATGTGGTGTTCAATTATCCATGTAGTCTCCCATTTTACAAAATTTATCAAATGGATCCAAAATCACAATTTTTGGGGGGAATCAAGAGCACAATCTCATATGCACAAATCAACCAAAAAAGTATAGTATATAATATGTAGACAACCTATATTAAATTTGTGGATGAAAACTAAATTAATTATTGTCTAATATTAGGATTCAAGAACCATTTTATTCACAACCCAATATTCCACCCATAAAGTGGGATTTAGGAATTAAATAAACATGGGAGGAACTAAAAACCTGAATCCAATAAAAGGAAGTAAGAAGAGGGTTAGACATACCCAGAGATATTATCTGCACAAAATTGGGCTCCAAATGGATAATAAAAAATGGAGAACCACCCTTGGGAATGATGGGTCTTGTTGGATCAACATTTTGTTTAGAGGGTATCATGTGAGAAATTAGGAGGTTATCTAAAAACCCTAAGGTGGAAAAATTAGAATTTTTAAAACATTTAATGGGGAACGTTGTTTGTCGTCATGGTCTACCAAACCATGAAAAAACTATGAGCAAGCCACTGATTAAGGTATTATAGGTCGAATTATTACATGGAAATTCCCACACGTATTGAAAAATTGTTCTCCATCTATTTGAAATGTTAATATCTAAGGGTGAAATATTTTCTCAAGGAGGCCGCATGGTTGGAAAAACTGTGCACCAACCATACAATGTGAACAAGTTAGAATTATTTTCATTCCATTCATGTTTTAAACCCTTTATATCACTATGATATTCCTTATAAACATGGAAAAAAATTAATTAAAATACTATAGAAAAATAAAAACAAGTTTAACTGAATAATAAACATCCACATTGATTTGGATCATACAATCTCCATATATTACAATGGATCATCCTTGAGCTACAATCCCTTGAATAATTAACATTAAGACTAAGGATATCAAAACACTATGCCCTCAAATAAATCCCCCTTTTTCAATTTCATCAATCATTACCTTTCTAAGAACACTCATCCTGATATTGCAACCATAACACACAAAACCATCTAATTGTGATCCCAAAGACCAAGAAGATGCTACTCAAGGAAGAATTATCCTTAAAAAACAATTTAATAACTATAATTCTATATGGATGCCTAGATATCATTTACAAAAAAAAACATAATGAATATCTCCCACAAAAGTTTATACAATCGAGGAATATCAATTAATTACCCTATTTTTCTGATCCACTTTGAAACTCATGAACCAAATCACATAGTTCAATTTTATTATATTTTCAGAACTCAAATTGTGACCAAAACATAGAATCCCTTAATGGAACCACATGATCATTAAATAAACATTTTTTTAACATACATTGATCCACAACTCGAGACCTGAATATCCAATTCCATAATAGGCCATCCCAAACCTAAACACAACACATACAACACCGTATCAGTCAAACCTGTTCCAATTCTAATTACTAAAACCAAATCACCCTAATGGTAATCACTTGATTCCATAAAAAAAATACATTATTCACAACATCAACAAACAAATTTCCTACTATGATTATCTCAGTACAGTTTTTTATCCCCCCACCGTATTCTAATGATTAGAAAATTTAAAATCAAATAAAGACCACTTGGATCTGAACTCAACTTTCACATCATCGCCGACATTTTCCAAACTCACCACACCTGAATATCCATAAGAACGTCAATATGATAAAGCATCTAGAATCACCTTTGAAACCAAATTGGGGGAACCAGTACAAAATTCATAAGTAGACTAAGGAATTGACCTCACTCAAGTCATCCTTCATTTCTTAAATGCTCATTTGACAACCCCATTAAAACACATGTGGGGAAAAACTTAATTCATCCATTAGTTTTACCATATAATGTCCAAAAATCCCCAATATGTTTTTATAGATCATTTCTCTTCCACTATTTATAGGATAACCCTTTTTAACCTTCCATGTTTCATACTGACTTGAGGCTTATCACTACCCAATACGTCTACTGAGGTTATTCACAAACATCCATTATAACTACACATTCATGGCATCCAATACTCTCCTAGATATTATTGACCCACCACATCCTTCAAAATTCCAGAGACCAATACACCAACTAAAGATATATTGACAAATGAAGTGTAGATTCTCACTCACAAACCACAAAAAACATTTTAAACATTCTTTTCAATACAAAACACCCTCCAAACGTTGTTTACATCTCACCACCCTCATTACTTTCTCATATATGTGTCGAGCTATCCTTACCTAAATCAACCAGGAAAAACTTATCGTCATTATTGGAATTAAGTTACCTCATTTTACCATGTTACCTTTAAAACTAAGAACACTCCATGGTCACCAAATCAAACCCACCAGAGTCCATGATCGATCTCGGAGTAGATATTTATATATAGACCTCCATTAACCCACTGTCAATTATTTTAACACATGCATATTGGATTCATATTTTGACCACCATGATTCCATGAAAAACTTTTTTCTCGACCAACAAACACATCAAAGTACCACTTACACATTTTCATAGGAACCTAGTGGGTACCTCATATATTTCTCATTGTAATGTTGATGACACCACATCAACACCACGCTCTTCTATACGCATCTATGACTAACTTACCACTCCCCAACTTAAGAGTATCATTATCACCAAATTTCCTATGGAATTTTGACAACCATAATTAACACATGAATCATAAGATAAACCCCAAAAAGTAACAAGTGGTTTACTATATATTCATAGATTATAAAAACCCATCATATTATAATCATGTCCAGATTCCATGAATGACACCCACAACATTCGTCGACGCCTAATAAATTTACAGGATATCTCTCATAAACTTTATATGGTGTACACACCACCATATATCTCCACTTATAATACATCTAGAGTGAATAATACCTAATGTCCCACATCCAACCCAAACACATTCATGTCTCTTGGAATAAATTTGAATCATCCTATGTATAAATGGGTCAATGTCAACAAGTTTGTATTTGGAATCACAATATAAATGTTTTATAATAAGTTATCGATGAACAGCACCATAATTAGTCTCCTCTGATGTCCCATCCCACTTTGGGATTCCATGACCTACAAAAAATCTCTATCTTCAAGGTCAACACAAAAATTATTAATACATAAACTCCCCTGCTCTTTTGTGATTTCAATCTATGACTAACCACCACTCCATGACCATCTACCAAAAAACCCTAAACCAACTTTTCCTTTTTCACAAATCCACCACAAATATATAGTTATTCTGAAGTGGCCCTTGAAGTTATCAATTGAAAACAAACCTTCAACCGCACAAAACAATACTAATGGTTTCTCATACCACTACACCTCGCACATGGTATTTAGAGAATGAAAATCCATTATCCTGATAAATATATTATCCAAATCTAAAAATAATTGTTCTGTACCATCATTTTCCCACATCAAGACCTCATTAGAGACCTTAATGTCTCATACCTTCATTCGACGAAACAAAAAAACCAATTTAGTTCAAAAAATAAAAACAAAACTATAGTATGTCCCAATCCCCTCTTAATCATCTGACCATGCCTCATAGTCTATTATCCCATCATCCTCAAGGAATTATCAACATTCATCCCCACCAACATTATCATTTAAATGAAAAATCCCAACCATGTGACCACCCTTAAATTTGGTTTCACCTTAACAATTAAAAAATCCTTCCGAACATCATCCAACCCTATCTAACCAGCCAGAAACCAGAATCAAAGCCCTATTAATCATCATTTAAATAGCTGGTTCAAGCATCCATATGAAAAAACACATTGAATCAAACATTAAAACTAACTATAATAATTATTGTTCTATTCTTAGAGAACTAGGTCACTAACACACAATTTACCAAAACATTATGGTACACATTAAACTTCAAGTCCACCTATGAAGAATTTCACATGCTCTTTATTATGAGATATAAAACAATGATATAACATAACTCAGGTTCTACTTGGGTTTTTCAAATTCTATCAACACATTGTAACTAATTGAATTGCATTTTATTAAACCATTGACCTTTCAATTATCCCTCTATGCCAAATGTGTTCCGGTATGAATCAAAAACACCCATCTTTGCCTCATGATTACATGAATACGAATAAAAATTCATTGAACTATAAGGGTTCAATCTCATGGATCGAACTATACAAACATCCCAACTAGGGTTATATATAGCATGTCACTAGGCTCACTCACTAGGCCACACAAATCATACTTCCACTAAGTCACCAATAATTAGTGGACCTCCTAGAACGGTTTAGAATAATTGTGTCTAATTAACCATGAATAATTTCACTCTATGTATCTCTAAATGTTTACCGGCACACATTCATCCACACCATGAGCCAAAACCTCCACTTATTAGGTCCAAAACACAACTAGCATGGTTTGAACCAATGATGCACACCACGCACATATCAAAACACCCATAACTAATGACTCCACAATCAAGACACTCATACTTATGACAAATATACAACCATAATAAGTTACTACCCAATAGGATTAAAATTATCAGGTTCCCAGGGTATATATTAAAACAATCAAGGTCATTTTCATACTTATATAATAACATGAAATAATCATTTATATACACATTGAGAATCATCAGGTTCTTTCATTGCATAATGAAGGTCTCATCCTAGATCACTCTCACTACCCCAAACCACATACACACATGGTCTACATATAACACAAGGGGTACCCATAAACTATATTCATTCATGTTACAACCTACTACATGTGTAGATCTCATGTCCACCCATTCCAGGAAACATTAAAGGTTGTTACAACAAAAAATATCTTATCAAATCAATCATACTCATCATGAACCACACCGAGTCCCATCACGTCATCTAAAAAATGAGTGATGTCATTATAAAACAACTACTATCCTTGGTTGACTTTAATTAATAATTATTTTTGTTCCACTACTGGGGGTTTATTCTTGGAAACATCCTCTTGTCTCCCAACCAGCACATTCCATCCTGGGGGTATGTCTCTGTGATTATAAACACGATTCATAGAACATATTACATTATATTACATAGTTTACAGAAAATAGGTCTCTCAAATAGCCATAAGAATCCCAATTTATAAACATTGTCCGGGTAGTCATCATCAAATCAAGAACAATTCTCTAGGCCATACCAATAGTGGTTCATGGCTATCATAATGTAAACCAACTTACTTGGTCCCAATCCCCTCATTAGACTCATTTTAAAAAATACATACATTTTCATAACTTAAACCATTTATTGTTGAAACATTTACCATTTCACATATTATCACTACTAAAATGTGTAACTAATTTGAAACCCTTTTTTAGACTTCACTCATTAATCATTATTGAAATTTATTTATTTTTAAATTTTTGTATCATTATTTTTTGACACCATATTCTAAAATTTTTCAAGAAGGTAGAATGCATCCTTCCTTTCAAGTCAAACACACACAAAACATGTGTGACTACAAGAACAAATGCCAAAAATATCAATAGTTTTCTATAATTATTCATGAATATGAAATCTCGTGATGTACTATCTATGATAAAAATATCAAAAATATTAAAATCATATTATAACATCATCAACCAATGGTAAAATATCGTTAAAAATGGAAACACACATAAAAACCCTTTTCTTCCCTAGGAACATCGAATTTACCTCATTGATGGGTTAGATACTCCCTAGAATGATCTCATTACAAATTCATTTCACTTTTCATATTTCTTGTCTATCATTCTACAATAGTATATAATTAAAAATAACCACTATGATACCACATTTTTACATCCATTACATCAAATACACTAAACTAGTTCCCCAATCCGAGTATCAACATGATCTTAAGTTCATCTCACAATAAGGTAGAAGTTATACACAAGAAGAAAGTATCTAATAAGCCATGTTGATAGTATATACCTTCTTTATAAGTGTAACATGCAAAATATAATTATTAAATAAATGAAACAAGTTTAAATAGCCAATGGACATGCATAATAATCCATTTTGAAAATAGGGCCCAAGGCCTCTACCAAACTGTAGATATGTGTGTCCTGGAAAATATAATAAAAGTGAATGAAACCCCAAATAAAGACAAACAACTAAATCCCAATTATGGTACCATATACATGTCTAGAACCACATCATTGTGAAAAATCCCTAATCGACACACAAGAACGTGGAATTTTCCCCTTTTGTGAAATGAAACTATAAATTCTACTCGGGTACCTAACGACACCCAGGTGGGTTGTGAGTACAAGTTTGTAGGCCACCAAAAATGGTGTCTACTATATATTCAGTTCCAATAGATAGTTCATGAACATAATAAATAAATGACATGTAAACAATGTACATCTTGGGTTCCATTAGTTATTATTTTTTTCATTGACACATTCAATCATTTTTTACATTTCCATAATTTAATCAAACCTTATAAATTAATCAATTTTCATAACATGTTCCATGGGTTTTCCATTTAAATCATATACACAATGTTATAAAGAAATAAATCACTACTCCTACGGAAAAAATTCATGTCCCTATATAACTTGGGATACAATCATTATATGAATGACATCACAGTCACCTTGAATCCTCTATCCCAATGGTCTCAAAATATGGAATTGTCATGGGAATAGATAATTTGTCCACTACCCATAACCTGTGAATTTTGGGGTTGATATTAGAGCCCTTTATTGACTCATATAATGGGAATATATCCCAATGTAAATACACCACACTACCAAGCCAAGTCATCGTGTATAGTTATCCCATTAACAAACACAGACCATATAAAAAACCATACTCATAAAAATAATCATAAAATTCACATTCCATAACAATAAACTTGTTCATTAATATTATTCCATATCTCATTAACATATTTTAAAATTACATTATACAGTCCATTTATCCAAATTCCATTTTGTATGCCTAACTCACTAAGAATACTACATATTATCCTTACACTATCCCCTTTAGCATACTCATCCATCCGAAAATGTTATCCCATTTAATTGACTAATCATTTCAGAAGAAACAACCAAGTTATTCATTTTTTGGAAAATTAATAATATATTTGGAATGTTCATATTAATAAAATAATCCCATTTATTATTTGTAATGCTTATAGAATAAACCAATAACCCATATTTATTTCATAGCTCATATAACACGTTGTCATTTAGCAGACAACCAATTAATCCAACATCAATGTTCTGAAACGACTGTCAATATTCCACTTTTGAATCAAAAAATTTAACAACATCTACATCATGATTCAATTTTATGACAACTACATTCAATGTTTGAAATTACATATGTCATGGTTCAGTTATTTTGGAACACCCAGTGGGAGGCCCTAAATAGGCCTAATCATCCCTCCATGCATCCCATATTGATCATTAGGTGTACAATTATTCATTTAGGATCCCATTATATCAAATCTCATTAATGATGACAAATACACAAAAATGGGGACATCTGAACAAAATTTCATATGCAAAAATCCACATAAATACTCTGGGATATAACGTTTCAATGTCTTATTTTGAATCCATTGATGAATACACTCTTAATGATATCTATATATCCTTATTCATGCTCCCTTTTAATTCCCATATTATATTTCTCCAATAAAAGAGTGTTTTAGGTATTAAAAAGAATATTAGAGGATCTAAAATCCATTTTTCAAAAAAAGGAAACATTAAGAGCATTAGAGATACAAAAATAATTGATCAACAAAAAATTAAACTCCAAACAAACATTACTCGAATGAAAACTACCCTTATAAATGTTGGACCAATATGATTTGTCCCTATGTTGAGAGGTGATGAAGTGAGGGAGAAATTGAGTGGGAATATATAATTCTTGGGAGGGAAAAATAATATTTTTTCAATATTTTAATGGAGTGCATGTTTTACCATCATAGTTTTTAAAACTGTGAATAAACCTTGTGGAATACACTGTTTGAGGGTATCTTGGTCACATAGTTTCCTAGAAAGTCCTGCATGGTTTGAAAAACCATCCGACAACCATGCATAATTACATTATTGTAGGATTCATGATTTTTTAGGGAAGATTAATATTTTAATTAAGCAAGTCCCAAAAATGATCCACACACATGTTTTCCTAATTTTCCATCATTTTGTTCCCCGAACCCCTTGATCAACACATAGATTCCTCATTCAATCAATAAATAGTTAATTATATGAAATTAAGGAAATCAAACCAATGTTGAAATAAAAATTTACATCCATGCAATTAATGATCATAAATAATTTATTTATTTAACTTATATACAACAAATTGAGAGGAGATTAATGATAATGATAAATAATTTATATGTTATGGTTCTAACATCAACTTTCAATGAACCTAATTGGATCTCCACATAGGAATATTATGGTTTGTATTTTGGGAACAATATAATTTAATGAATGTGACTAAATAAGTTTTTTAGAAAATATGTAATGGATTGGTTGAGATTTAATACTCAAATTGGTTTGAAGATGTGGATGTAGGGTTTTTCATTTATAAGGGAGGGGAAAGACACCCATGGAATTTCATTAATTATTAAAATATAATAGCAATTTACATGATAAATTATTGAAAATGATATATAAACTCAAAATATATGAATTATGTAACCAAATATTATCAAATTTTTCCTAATATAACATTTCCATAATTTTTAAAATATTCAATTAAATATTATTTTCAGAAAATATCATTATTGAAAATTTTAGACAGATTCATTACATTAACATTAACAATATGAAGACACATAATGAATTTAGAATATAAAATATTAATATATCAATAAAATATTATATTATTCTATATAATTGTTGAATTAAATTAATAATCTCAAATTTATTTACATTTAATACTTTTAATTTCATTTATTTTATATTTCCATTAATTGAATAATTATTGTATCACTCTTCTGTAAGATTTAAAGTATTTATATATTCATTAAAATTTAAAACAAATTTATCATTCTGAATAAATATAATTTATATTCCTAATGAATATTTATAAACTAACATATCATCTTTTTATACATACGTTAAAAATATTATAATTATTGAAACATTGAGTATGTTATTTTTTAATTCTCATTACTGAAATTATTATAATTTTTATATTTACAACCAAATCTAAATAAAAGTCCATATAATAGAATATAGGATACATATTGATGAAATAGACTCAAAAAATAAAAAATTTAACTTTTTAGGATTATCTTAAATTCATTACCATATTATATTAACACATAATTATTTGATATAATCAATTTTCATTGTCACAAAATTTACTTAGATAATTATTAATAATGAATATTAAGAGGAATATATTTTCCAAAAATTAACTCTATAAGTACATATATGGAATACATTTTTTTATATTTAAATCATAGAAGTGGAATAATTTAATTGAATATCAATTGGGTTGAATGCGACCAAAACAATATTACTAGAAAGTTTATGTAATTTTAATGATTCCATATTTTATTAAAATATAAATTTTTCCCCAAACTATAATTTTTTTTTCATAAACATTAATAATATACGAAATTTTTATTATTAACCCACTATATTTATTTAATTTTTAAGAATTTTAATTGGTAACTCATTTTTCAGTAAAAATGATAAATTTTCACTATTATCGTAAAAGGTAAACTATTTATAAAAATTGAAAATTTTCATGATAAGATAATTTAGATAAGATGATTTAAAAAATTCAATTCATTCATATAATTTTTAAAGATATCTATAAAAAAATTATTACCATATTTTTTCAAAATAATTTACTAAAAATACTTTTGGAAGAAAACATATTTTTTGAAGAAAAAAATAACTTTTCTAAAATTTGAGTTCTTATACATTTTGAAAAAGTACATGAATTATTTTTTAGATCATTACATTAAATTTTTATAATTCAGTTAATATTATTCATATCAATTAATCTAATAAAAAAACAATAACATTCACTATAAAGAATAAAATATTTATGAGTCCATTATTATTTATGTAAAATCGGTGTCACATTTCATTAAAGATCTAAAATAAATAAAATGTTTTTAAGGGAAATTTTATCTAAAATATTGGTTTTTTCAAATTCTATAAAATATTATCCTTATATTTTTTGACCTAATTATTTATATATCTAGACAACATAGAATTTATCTTCTCCTCGTTTTAGAATGACGTCTTGTTAATATTTTTATGATTTGGGTTTTCAACAAATGTATTTCAAAATATAAAAAAGGGTTTGAATTGGTTCAATTTTTTTATTATCTTCCATTTAATATATGATAAAAATTATGTCTTTTTAAGGATGTATTATTGTTTTTTATTTTTCAATACTTTTTTCTATATATTTAAATTAATTTTATTGAAATATATATTTATGTGAAAGGCTTGATTACTATGTTTTATTTCAATCATTAATATTTAAATTCTTTTCATAAAATTTCTATAAATTTATCTTTCAAAAAAATTAATTTCATTGTGTTTTTAAATTAATCAATTATTTGGCTGATAAAATCAATTTCATAAGAAACCATTTTTTCAGTACAATTTTTCTATTACAAAAAAAAATTATCATTCCATTAATGTTATATTTCATGAATCACCATATTAATATTATTATAAGACACACTATATTAGGTGATTGATTTATTGGTATCATTCATATACAATCGTGAGGTCAATTTTATTGATTTCATTGGGAATAACTGGGAAACCCATATTTCCATTCCATTAATTATTTATGTTGTGATAATTGAAACACATTTTCTACCATTGGATTCCAAAATATATGGATTGTTTAATATAATATGGTATAAATTTGTGCAGTTTGGAATTAATTTCAAGTAATCAGAATATTTCCATCTAAATGAAGGATAATGGATTATATCTCATCAGTTAACCAAAAAAATTCATTCTCAATCAACCATGAGAATTTATATTGGTGACACTACATCCCCAAGTGAAATTGGTGAGTGATGCCTGATCCACCCAAAGAAATAACTGATTAAATCCCAATCTAATAAATAAAATAGATAATGAAAAAACATTTTTTATTTTATGATTAAAATAAACATGTTCAATAATTATCTTATTGTTTTGAATCCTACTTATGTTATCATTTAGAAAGTATTGAACTCCATTTATTATTTTGGTATGCATTGAAAATTTTTTATTCCTGAATATTTATATTCCACCCATACCAATACAGTTATCTTCTTTTCAATTAATTTCACAATTGTTTATTTCTTATATTTTCTTTTATGATCATATGTGATCACAACTTTTTAATATTTTAATTCCTTAAGATACAAAGTTGATTTTATCCTATGAATATTGTATATGTGAGTATAATATGGTTACAATATGGAGAATTTTACACAAGTATTGTAAAATATTTTTCTAATGGAACATGGCCTCAGTGTCCCTAAACCAAAAGGATCTCTATTTAAGGTGCAATTATTATGAGATGAAATAATAATGTGAAACTTTACACTGATTAATTTGGGTAATCGGACAGTTAATAAATTTTAATTTATAAAAGTATTTTTTAGCACTGAACCATGTTGTGTGGATCTATGATTCATTATACCTAGGATATATAATTTTATGATTCATGATTATATAGGTTGATATATTACAAGGGATTTTTCATTCAATGATATATATTTTTTAATCCAACAATTCTAATATTTATTATTTATTGGTTCTATTACCCAATTTTTATGTTTAAATTATAATTTTTGTTTATAATATATTAAATGATCATTATTTATTCAAATAAACAGTCAATAATTATAATTATATGATATATTCACCATGTTGTATGATTAATTTTTTGAATCTATTCTCATGAGTGATTTATTTTAATTATTTATAATTTTCATAGAAAATATTTCCATGATATAAGCAATAGAAAAATTATGAATTATTTTTATATATATATTTACACACACACATATTAATTTATATATTTTTAATACACTTATTCATGTATTTAAATACAATATTTGTTGAATAAATAATTATCATTTATCATTTATCTCTGCATGTGATATATTTTATCAATTCATAATGAAGAAAACAAATAAAAACCTATTATTTTTCTAAAAAAATCATTATGAAGAAATAGGTATGCAAATTTGATTCTCGTATATAATGATAATTTTTTATTTTTTTCATGAATTTAAAATAATTTCATAATTAATTCTTTACAAAATCATTGTATTCTATTAATTTTTATTTAATAAATTTTCAATTTTCATCTATTATTCAAAATATTTCTTATTTATTTTTTTTGTGGACGTGTCTTATACTAATTTTTAGGTGAATAATTAGGGAACATATTAAAAAATTGGCCAGTTAAATGATATAGTGTTTTTAAAAAATATCATGTATTTCAAATTAGTTAAATATATCATAGAATAAAATGGTATTTAATAAATAATGAAACTATTACTGCATACTAGTAGAGTGAATTGGGAAAATTTCATGTAGACTATGGACCACTATTAAAATATATTATCACCTATTTTTATTATTATACTAATATGTATTATGTATTAAATAAAACAACTATGATAAAAATATCCTTTGGATTTAATAATTTAAATCTTTTAGGATACATTAAAAATAAAAAAAATTACTTGATAAGATATTTGATAAAATTACTCAGATAAAAATAATTTTTAAAAAAACAAATAATATAACCATGTTTCTTAGCAATACCAACTAGTTTAATACATCACCATATCAACAATGGATATAAGAGAGATATCCAAAACCTAGTTCTGAATCAATAACTAGAAAATATACCCACCAATAATATGAAAAAAAGATATTTTTAATTTTTTGTTACAATAAATAAATATTTCCTAAAGGTATATTAATAATTTCAACACACAAGGGTCCTAATATAATCCTATAATCATATATAATTATCATTTTTTTTCATTAGAACCTATTATCACCCATCGTTGATTGAGTGATTCTTTTAAATATTTCACATTCATTGGATTATTGAATAATTAATGGTTTGATATCCTTCTTTTCATCTAAAAATAAATGAAATTTAATTTTTTATATTTTTCTTGAACTCATTCCATCATTCAAATCCTGTATATATTCAAAATTTCCATTAAATAAATTTTAGATATGATAATTTAAATATAAAAATATAACAATATATATACAAATTAAAAAAAGTAAAATTTACATTTAAACTACCAAATCAATATAGAAATTAATAAACTCTTGTATTTAGAATTTTTGGATATTAAGGGACTTATAATTACCTATGACTATACCATGTGGAATGCTAGTGGTATGAAATAATAAAATGAATATGGGGAATGTACTAAACCACAAAAAATCTATGAATGCGTACTCAAATATGATGAGGTTTTAGAAGAATTGTATTAACATAAATAATTTTAACTACACTATTTTAAGAGAAATTCCTATCCCACCCAACCCCTTTGAAGGTTTTTAGACAATTTTCATTGTTTTTCTCCTTCCCAGCACACTTCCACATATATAGGGTGGTTTTCGCATCCATATAGTTTAAATCACATTGAATAGACCACACATGGACATGAAAAAAATCATAATAGATTTCTTAAATTCATTTACACATAATATTAAAAATATAATATTCATTTTTCAAGAATATATTAACACACATTCCCCAAAACCCACATATCAATTAACATAATAAACTATCACCAAAGGGTTTCCAGATTATTATTTTTTCATATCATACACAAAATAACAAATTTCCCATTATCTCTTTAGGCGAGGAAAGGTTGTAATAATCCATCAATGTAAATATCTTCACTTAAGGATGATATGAATTTAAAATAAATATATAAATACATATTGAGTCATCATATATGCTCATTATTTCATATTACTTATTATGGATGTTGTGGAAGAACAATGTATGACATCACATCAAATATAAATCCACAAACCATAGATATCAGTATGGATGAATGTGGTAATTTCATTTAAGTATCAAGAGATTGTGTTTTACACATAGTGCTGGTGTCCCGATATAATCCTCAAAATCTTATTTAATTAATATATTTATATAAATAATTTATTATTGTAGATAAGTTTTTTTATTATGATTAAATTTTTAATAAGTATGATAAAAATAATTATTAAATTTCCTGATTAATAGTTTAATATTAAATTAATAACGATTTCTTCCTTCAGATCTCTATGATTTGATATTTTTAATGATAATTTTTAAATAGATATAATCATATAAAAAATTTCCATTTAATTTAAAAACATACCTCCAAAAAGAGAGAAACAGATGTTTTTAATCATATAAACTAAATGATTCATATTTAATTGATAATTATATATTTCAAAAAATATTGTATTATTTATTGTTATTATGCAAAAATTCATCATAATCAAATTCAATATTTTAAAAATATATCAATAACACACATTCCATCAGTAAATAAAATTGTACAGAATCATAAATATAAATATAAATTATTAATGAGTAATTAATATCAAATTATTCTTCTAATACTTATATATCATTATATTGAAAATGAAAACTCAATTGAAATGTTGATGTTATCAGTATTTTATTTCATTTTTGAACCACTGAGTATTTTATTTAATTTTAAAATCATGATTTTTTTTCTTGTTGTTAAACATCATGATCTATCATATGGTTGTAGGAAATTGGATTTTCATTCATGGTACGACAATCATTAATAAATTATTTGTCAATATTCACACACCCATCCCATTACCAGCAATGGGTAAATGCAATCATGAATCTATCCCCTATGATAGAAGCTATAAAAGCTATGTTATTCTTATTTACATCACATGGACATAGTATTTATTTTCAAAACCTAGGAAAAATTTAATTTATAACCAATTTATATATATTCATAAGGTATAATAACAGTGAAGACATATTATCACCCTCCCTAAATACAATTTAATTCACAATTGCACCTCAAAAGAAGCCATGATAATTTTTTATCAATAATCTCCTAGAAATTAGATGACATGATGATTTTTATATTTTACATGTTGAAAAATTATAACCAAGATATTATAATATGTCTCAAATATCAATAATAATTTTCAGTGTTTGGTTATTAACATGTGTGATGATTGGATCACTATATCATAGATTGGTCTCTAAAAATATTATATATCAAACTTTAATGATATGTACATTTACCATCATGATTTGAAATTACATAATATATATCCTTTTATAATGAAATGATCACTCCTGTAAATAATCACTCCATACTCTTACAGAAAACTAAACATTACCAAATATAGTTAAATGAGGTGAATATTCTAATCAATCATTTGTCACCGAATGATTGATGTTCCTCTACATAACCCAAACTATATTCAACAAAATTCATTAAAATATATTTTAATTAATAAGCTTTAATATTTATGTTGCTACTAATATAAGCCTCCAAAGTGATATCAAATGGGACATATAATTTTCTAGAAGAATTAAAGATTGGTTTGGGAACGAGACAATTACTTAATATACTAATCCCTTTAATAAATAATAGAAATATAAACATCAGTAAAAATTTTACTAATTGAATTCTTTTGATATATCCAAAAATCTTTTGTTTCTAAATCTAGTAGAATAAAAATTAATCATGAAAAATAATAAATAATACCCTAAACGAGAGATATAACTATATCATATCATCAGTAAAGTCATAATATTATGAAAAAAATATTAGTAATATTATTTATCTAACAATCCTAATATTTAATGAATGTATCAAAAAATATATTGTGGTATCACAATTACACTATATCATTTTTCACATATAACTTTACACAAGCTAGAAACCTATAGTATGGTATCCTAGAATTCCAATTAAATATTTATTTTTAATATTTATAGTAATATTTATAATGTAATTTAGAAATACCTTTAATTTATAGTCACATCATTCGAATTTTAAAAATATAATATATATAAATTAATATATATATATATATATATTATATTTTGTATAAATGAATTTCCAATAACCCTTTAATGAAGTACCATATTGATTTTATAAGGTGGCTCTTGAGTAAGAAAGGGGGATATTTTCCAAGGATTTTTACAATGTTTACGGTAAGGCATCATACCCTAGATCCAATATTCATTGGTCATTTTTTCAAATATTTTTTATCAATATTAAAAAATATTTCACATATAGTTTTTTATAATATGATGAGATGAAACTGGTATTCCAATGTTATAATTATATGTTTTTTGTCTAATATTTTGGATAATTATTTTATAATGTTGGAAAAAACCATATTAATTGATTTAGAATTGATTTTTAGGGTGATGTAATTTTTAATTATTGATGTGATAGTTATGTACAAATAATTTCCCTTTCTTATTTCACTCCCAATCTATTAAAATCATATATTTCATTGTAATATTTTTTTACAATTTAATAGAGATATCTCCCTCTATATCAGCTATGAAGGAGACCTATTAAATAATTATTTATAGAAAATTATTCTACAATTAATTATAGGTCAAATTATTCATGTTCTCTATAGTTGGGAAGAAAAGTATGATCTGTGTTGTTGAATATTTTTACAATGTGATGAATATTTACATTGATGTAAGAATGTTATTATTTTTAATTCTCCTTTTACTATTATTCTCAGTATATTAATCATAAAATATATTTTTAATAATTCAAAATATTAGAAACTTTTGATTATAAATAATTATAAATTATAATACTAATAAAATTTTGTATTATTAATATGTTTCCTCAATTATAATAGAAAAATAAATAACTTATTTTTATAACAAAATGTGAATCTAAAATTATTGTATTATTTACTATGGTAATAGAATGATAATTTTTTTATGAAATATTTGACTAAATTATTAATTTGGATTATTTTGTGTAGACAATGATGAAATTAATTTTAAAATCGGGAAAATAATTTTATATCCCAGCAAAGTGGGATTTAAATCATGATTATTTAATTTTTATTATGAAATAAATTTTTTTGAAAATATACCATATATATCAATACATTAATAATAAAAAATTATGACAGTTTTTTTGTATTAAAAATATTTTTTCAATGTGATTTTATTATGATTAATATCATTATTTAAAAATTATTAAAATTGAACCTGTTATAAAATTTATTTGTATGTTTTTATTCTATGATAATTTAAAAATATTTATTATTAAAAATTATTAATCAAAATTCTCAATGGCCAGGATGAAAAAATGTGAATGAGTTCGTCAATGGTTGGGTAATATCAATCCAAAATTTATATAAATTATTTATCAATTCTTATTCACACTTCTACCTGATTATGTTACCAAAACATTATAATATAGAGTGGAAAATGGGTCATATGTTTTGGGGAATAATCAGTAAAAAATGACTGGTTTTTGAAATTGTCAAGTGAATCATTACATTAAAAAATTGATGTCAAAGGGTGTTAGTAAATTCCGCTAAAATCGTGGGGTTGAGGTTATTAGAGATGTAGTCCTAACTAGTAGTAGATGAATGAATGGTGGAAAAGGTGTAAATGGAATACGTAGATACAAATCATAGTATCATGTGTTTTAGGAATTTTTTCAAATATATTGTGTGTTGTCTATCATTGAACATAATGAGGGACAACAATAATGTTTTCCTACTTCTAATTAATATCAATTGATAGTAATCTAAATAATCTTAACGATTGATATTGTCTCAATGATGATAGGGTTTTGTATATAATAAATATCACCGATCATTTTATTTCGAATCACAAGTCATATATCCTAAAATCAATTACCTCTCTATGTAGTAAATGATCATTATATGTCTATTTAAGATACAAAAATTTCTTTTGTGTGTAGATACATGTCTTATATGCTGATAAAGGTAGTTTAACATGTTATATATTTAGACATAGTATTTTCATTAAGGCTTATTGATGTGTATGTAATTAGAAATTCATTGTATGCTAATTTTTATAGATAATAAAATAATAAATAATGTGAAAAAAATTAATTATATATGGTAGATGCTATATAAATTGAAACTCCATGGTTTTATCCTATAAAGAGTGAACAAAATATATTATCAAATTGTTTAGAAACCTTGTGGGGTATTGATTTTTTTTTAAATCAATTTTTTAAATTAATCAAAGAAGAATCAATACAATTTTATGAAATATTGACTATATTAAGCATTCAATATACAATTTCAATACTATTTTAAATTTTTAAATAACATTATATTCTTTTTTTTTAATTAGAATATATATGATGTGATTTAGAAATTATTTCCCTCACACCCTTAGATGAATTGTTATGGTTGAGAATAAATTATAAATATATTTCTCTAAATATAAAGACATTAATATGAGTGTATGTGGTATATAAAATTTGTATTTTATTACATCAAAAATTACCAACGACCTCTTCTGCTTTCATAGATATCAATGATTAATAACAACCCTTCCAAAATATAAAAAAACTACCAATGCTTTCACCAATAAACTCACACCATATGTGTAATGAAACTATGTGTAGGTGGATTATTAATCATTAAATAATAAAATATAATTTAAATCTAATAAAATCAAGTCAAAATTCATTTGAATGTAAAAAATGAATATGAATATTAAAAATATTTAATAATTAATGGATGATTTTTATTTATTTATGTGAGAAGACTCAATTCAATGCAAATTGTAAAGCTTCATCTCCCCAAGACATTGATAACCACACAATATTCATACTGTAAAACATATTTATAGATAATAAAAAATCATTTAGTTTTAGAAGAAAAGAAATATAAAACTCATATTATAACCCCAAAAGAATAAGTCTCATTCGTGAACATATGAATCAAAAAACTATAAATCACCAATCTCTATTTTTCTTCATCTTCTACATGTAGATACAGTTATTACATCTTCTATAGTTACAATTATACTATTGAGAAAAATAATTTTTAATTCCTCTATGGGTTTTTCCTCATGGTTTTAAATTTCTATATGATCTTAATTTCAAAAAAATATTTTTATTCAATTTATTCATCAAAATATTTTACATATTTCAATCAACGTATCATACTCTAATATTTTATCTACATTTAGTAGTGGTACCACATATCCTTTTGTTGAGCATAGTGTTTATTGTATCGATATTTTATGTTTCATTCTCCCTCATAAAATTATTTGTATTTTAAATTTTATTATATCTTAAACGAGTAATTTTCATACAGATAAATATCCCATAAATAGATGAAATATATTTCATGAGAAGAAATTTATTATTCATTAATAAATACTATATTTAATGGAATGTTTCATTCTTATATATAAAATATCAAATGCCTAGATGAAATCTCTTACATAAAATCCAATGTCCTTCGTGTATAAAGTTTTTTAAATGATAAATTATTGTATACTTATAAATCATATGATAAGTAAAAATATATTCACACCACCTCAAATGACTAATAAATTGGGAAATTCTATTACATGGATCTACAATCTGACTATATAGACACAAATTTTATTTGAATCTCCCTTTAGTATTATGTCAATAAATTTTTTTGAAAAATGTACCATACTTATTGAGTTTCATAAAATTTGTTGTCAGTTTATTAGAATATAATATAAGACATTGTTTATGTTTTAAATGGATCAAATTCATTTAAAACACCCAATAAATAATATTTCATGAACTATTACACATTTATAAAAATATGATAAATAACTATCTATACCTATCCGTTCTAGATTTTTTAAAAAAAAATTAAATATTCCTTGGCCCATTTTCTAAAAATATTCAAAAATTTAAATGATATGAAGCTGAATATCCTAAAAATAGTAAAAACCATTTTTCAAATAAAAATAGGTGATTTCATTAAATTTAAAATGAAAAAATTGTTATTAATTAATATATTGTATCAATTCCCACATAGAATATCCATGTATATTAAGACTAGTGATCACTAAAATCATTAAAATGATATATTCAATCACAGTTCAATTTGAGATCTCTTTTAAAAAACATGTTCATAAATGTATCATGTCTATTTAATTTAATTATTGTGATTTTCATTATTTTTAACATTCATTTAAATTTTATATTTTGTATTCTTTTATTCAATCTTATACTGTCCATTCTATAAATATATGGGTCAACTGTGAGAGTGAATTTCAAAATTGTTGTTTCTAATTAAGTTATCATATATGAGTCAACATATGTTGTTGTAAATTATTTATCACTACTAAATTGGTAATATATCATTTCAAATCATGTGAACTATTCAGGGTTGTTCTATGGATGATGTGTTTTCGTTTATCAATATAAAATTCATTGATATATCAATAATGATTGATGATTTCTTGAATAAAAATTAATGATTTTAAATTCTTTAACCAGAAATATACTGAACCCTTTTATCATATTCTATTACATTATCTATAATCTACATTACATTTAGTAGGAAAAATTACTCGATTATACATTTTAGAAGTAGATAATATTTCCCTACTCTATTTCCTTCATAATTATTTTAATTTTATTATGTTTTCCAATTATATGTAGAAACATAGTCAACATTTAATCAAATATGAAATAGAATACTATTACCATGGTTAATATTATATTTTCATGGAATATTTAACTTCCATGGCCCTACTTTAATAGTTAAAAACCTCATTCTTCTTTCCCAAATAAACAACATAGGAAAAATGAATAAATATTTATTTATTATTCCAAAAAAATATTTGCTTCTTGAATTTCCCATCATTTTGAAATTGTTCCATCAATGATATATTTTCTACATATTTGTACCCTATTTGAAATTTTTTAACTTCAAATATAATATTGATATTTTTGTAAAATTTTTTGATAATTGAAATATAGGTAATTTTAAATCAAATTGGTGTGTATAATTGTTTCCAACATTATATGATATCTAGACCATCATTTCAACAATCACTAGTTTGTTTATATCAAATATATATATAAATATTCTTTTCACATCATTTATTTATTTTAAATAGATCTATCAAACAGTGTGTTCCTATTCACATTAATTTTCCAACAAATGTATTCTGAATTGATCATGATTTTCTTCTAGAACAAGGTACATATGGATTTTTTTTCATTTTGTTACCATGAATGTTTATTCATTCCCTCTATGTCTTATAAGGTTCAATTTTAATGGTAAACCAAAAATTAATGTTCATTTAAAAAGTTGATTAAAAATATAATGAATGCCTAAATCATACAAAAAATATGTTTCTCAATGCTCCTTTAGTTTTCATAGATTAGTAAATATATTATGAATTTTTAGAAATGTCTTAAAAATAACATGAAAAATGGAAATGTAATATGATATCTCAATAAGTTAAAAATCCTACTATTATTGTGAATTAAAATATATCACATCAATTAATGACATGAGATTTGAAAATTTTTGTGATTATCCTGAAATCCAATTATTTATAATATAAAATAGTGGTCGTATAATGAAAAATATTGGGTGAGTAAATGGGTGAAATCAACTTCTCAGAACAAAACATGGTTTTATTTTTATTGAGGAAATTAAAAATATAATCCTAAGATTTCAATTACACAAAAAATTTGGAAATATAAAAATTATTATTTAATTAAAAAATATAGAAAATAGAAAATATGAAAAATATTAAAATATTAAATAACAATTTTTCTATCACACAACCATAAATTATTGTCTCTAGAATTCATAGAAATTGTTTTTTAGGTAAAAAAATTAATTAATTTGAAAAAAATCAATCATATGTCAATGAGAGTTATAAAATGATGGATTTTCGTTAATAAACATGTTAGAAGAGTGTGATATCTTCAAATATATATTATAGTAAGCTAATAAGGAATAATTTCTTCTAAATTCCTATTAATGATTAATTAATTTTTATCCTCTTCATTCTTACTTTCGATAAATTCACAAGGGAAAACATGACTGACGACTACTGTATCTTCTCACAATCCTCTTGAGACCATCCTTTTTAAATGTTTTAATTTGGAAAACCTTATCTAATAATTTATTCTAACTCCAATAGTTGTTTTATTTCTTTCCTCATGTAATATATACTTCTCCATATTCATCACTTTCATATCCCTACTTTTTGTATTTTTCATCTACAGTTGTAATTGATAACTATATTCATAAATTATCATATATGGATGCATTCCAATGGGTGATTAATCAGATGAACTATTAGCCCATAATGTTCCTTTAGGAATTTGTCCCAATTATTTCATGTTTTTTAATAGTTTTCTCAATAATCCCTTAGAAATTTCATAATTTGGTGTTCATATTTACTATTTTTTGAGAATTTTACGTTGAGGATGTCATGTGATGTACACTATATATATTAAAAAAATCCTATATTAACATATTGAAAATGTGTTTCCCTTGATCACTAATAAGGGAACATGGAAATCTAAACCTACAACAAATTTTGATCTAAAAGAGTCACATGAATCATTAAAATCTTCAATCTTCATTTCCTTGTCTTCTATCAATTTTGAAAAATAATGAACCGATAATAGAATGGAGGATTTTTTAATTTTAATGGGAATTATTTTCATAATTCCAATTATTCAGAAATAATATATTTTTCAAAAGAGTATGGGATATTGATTAATTTCAAGAGTGATTTAGACATTTATAGGAAATTATAATATTCAATGTTTTATAAAAAAATCTATTTTCATTGTTAAACAATGTGGACCAATAAATTCATATTTCTAATATTTTCCTCACATTCATCTATCGTCTAAATATTCCTATAAAATCAAAATTATATAATAAATCAAAATTAAATAAAATATGACTTTTAGGTAACCATATTATTATTAACTTGTCGTTGTAAATTTTATAAATAAAGGGATCCATTAATAGGTAAAATATTGAGTAATTTTTTGTTTCTAAATTTATTCGTGGTTGAAGGGTATGAGACATAAGATGTTACCAAAAAATTGGCCATGTCTGTATACTGACGAATTTATTCCCAAATCAAGGTAAAATTTTCTACCAACAATGTATTTATTCTATGGTTATTTTCTACTATTTCTACATTAGCTGTATTTAGAAACATACTATAGTGATCAACCACTTTTTTCAATTCAATTCATATATATATTAATTATATTCAATTACCGATGCAACTTCATTCATCTAAACAATATGATATTTTCTTCATCCTCTTTTATTATGTACATAAGGGTTTCATTATCAGAAAAATTATAAATTTAGGAAATAACATGTAAGGTCTCAATTTTGACAAATAAATGAAACTAATGTATCCCCCAAAAACATTTTTCCATACACTTTACCATCAATGTGATGCTGAAAAATCATTTTGAAAACAGATTTAATATTTGGAAAATTATATACATAAACTAAATAAAATATAATGTGATTTCCAAGTACTACAATATATCCTACACCGGGGTATGGAGATTCCTTATAAACATTTCCATGTATAATGAAAATATTGGGAGAACCCCTACAGATATTAGGTTATATATTTCAATGATTACAAGATATGAGGATTTTAAACATATAACCCTGTTTTAATGGTCTCTTTAATACTTTTTGTACACAAAATGTATAATCTCCTTGTTTATACATAGTAAGTAGGGGTTTATTTTTCATTTAATAGTTTTATTTGACTACCCATACTAGTAGATCAAAAGATATATTCATTTAAATATAATGGTGTGAATGGAAAAAATGACTTTGGGAAATGAAATCATGTGATATCACCTAAAAACTATGAACATGACCATGACTCGGTAAGAAATCCAATATAGTAAGGATATATAGTGTTATAAGTATTTGGTGAAGCTTGGTTAGCACATATATTCATCTATTTCACTAACCATTTCCCATGGTGATCTCAACCATGTTAGTATGACCTACATCAATATGATATTACGTGAACATGATATGGATCATATTATAAAACATAGATAGAATAATATGTTATCAGACCTCATCAATGACATCAAGAAGAATTATTCAAAATGTTTATTTAATATTCTATGGATATTTTTTAGATATACATACCAATCGTATTGGAAGAGGCAATGTGATCTTCTGTAACCAATCTTGGAATAATATTCCTGGTAAGTGCGAAAATTAAAAAATTCTGCAGGTCCACAAGATTGTTTTCCCTTTTCAAATTTCAAAAATGGAATACATAATTCCAGATAACAATGTTATGTGTATTTTCAATGCTACACATGGTATTGATGAGATTATTTATGAATATGAGCTTTCTCTACATACCAAAATTATGTAAACAGACGATGTGGTCTTACATAACCGACAATAGAAATTAGTCATAGGCCGACATGATGTTTATAGAATCTACATAGTTAGTAATCTAAATCCAATTACTCATACAATGTAAATCCAATACGAGTATTCACCCCTCCAACATGAAATATGTGCTGTAATAGATCACCGAAAAATCTTTTACATGTCCAATCTATGATAACAAGCCCAACTACTTACTCTACCTTGTAGATACATAACTATTTCCTATAAATACCAAGGTTAACCATTTTAAAAATACCAATATAATGAAGGGAATAAACATGATAGAGCTCATTTGGCCAATAAATTTATATTAAATGTTTAAATATACTTAGGGAGTTTTTTTGGAGATTATTGGAAAGGGAACTACATATGAAAAACATATTTAGATTATGACATAATTCAAAATTCCTTAATAAATCCAAATTAAGGGAAATGAATATGGAGAATATAATTCAATGAAATTCCATTGGTGCACTACATTAACTAGTTCATAATAGTATAAATGTATTAATTTATATACATTAATAGAATTAGAATCTGTTAAATTCACTATGTATATACCCTTCACATGGTACACTATAGACAATACCCCCACATGTGGTGATAACTATGAAATCCATGTTAAATCTACCATGTTCCATCAATGTTGGAAGGCCATCCTCCCTCACATCACATCACTTTTATGAGACCTCACATGGGATAAAATATTTTCAAGACCTCAGGGGGATAATTAATCATTACTAACCATAACTATAGTTATACACAATCATTATAAGTCTCTAAGGACAAGAACATGGGTTGTCTGATACATGGTTACCTATTCACCCAGGTCTAATTCCTCAAGTACTATTCATACTGTATACACTGTGAATAATGATACACCCATGGGATCCCATATTTGGGATCTCTATTAGGTGTAATACAAAAATAAAGATAACCAAATTAATAATTAATAAGGCTAGGTTCCTCACATTATGTTATGCATAAGCCCCACTCAGTATACAGTTGTCTCCCCTTCCATGAATTATAAATCCCATCAGGTACGACCTAATTAAAATGCTATAATTTTATCCATATTGAAAAAAAACATTTAGTACAATAACTATAGTTTAAAATGATTCTTATATATAACATGAATCATATTTTCTTATCTGGTTAGATGATTAGTTCACTAGATTAAATGATATTTTCTAGAATAATCATGATGATGTTTCAGCTGCATGATGTTAACCTATATAGAATGTGGCATTATTTTATGATAGTAAACATCACAGATGACTCCTAAAAAATGACCTTAAACAATATAAATAAATATTCAAGATCATCAATTCATGATAATTATGATATGTAGGATTATTATATTAAGTTAACACCCAAAAATATCAATCATAACATTTCATTTATATAGGTAGAATATGATTAACCATATTTACCATGATTTCAGATACTCCACCCAATATTCCCATAATTACCATTAGATGATATTCTCTCTTGGTTCCATTATATAGAAATTCCGTCATGTATGTCCTCATATTTTATGATATTCTTAATCTAAGATCTATCTATTTGTTTCTCTATATTTTCCCCCAATTAGATATAGTCCTAAAACTCAATGAGATACCTCTTACGTGATGGGTATGATAAATCTAGGTTATTACACTATAACCAAATAAATGATGTGAAATGGTGAATTATCACTATATTGTAAAAATAAAAGTTTATTTTATCTGATTAGTTTGGGAAGCCTGTATTGATGTTCCAAGGATGCCTTTGGTGATTCTTCGAGGATGATCCATAATCTCATATTTTTTGAGAATGACATCGCATCATGAAAAAATCGATGAAGAAAAACATTGGCCTCTCCCTTAAATTAATCATTTAATTATACCATGTCTCAATTAGAGTTTAACCAAATCGTTTAGTTAGTAAGGGACCCTCATGTTAAACTATAATAATCTATCCTGTGAAAAGATTCATTTAGTTTTTCATTCCATATGATTTTATATATCATGGATATAGTCTTTTTCATATGAGCAGAAATGATATGATGTGACACATTTAGTGTATGTGACCAACATGGGTTTTGTTTCTATTTATAGGTAAATGTTGTAATACTCTTTATTGGGTCTATTCTTATGTCATAAATACATATAAAATCCCATGATGTTGGTAATGACTAAATCTACCTATTGTATAGATTAAAATAAAACTGATAAAAATTATTAAGAAATGAATGAGATTTAATTACATCAATAATATTCACATATTTTATTGTTTAAAAACAAATCTTTTGTATATTGTTAACTAGTACCGAAATAGATTTATGGAATGATTTAGGAATGAATCGTAAATTTATAGTGGTGTCCCATAGTAAGAACAAAATCGCCCCATAAAATTCTAATGATGCAAAACCGTGATCCTCTTTTCTGATGTGTATTTATTTTAAAGGTTGAAGCTGAAGTCGCATTTTATTAAGAAAGAAAACAAATACCTCTTTAAGTGGTTAGATGGAGACCCATTACATAGCCTGAAGGCCCAGGGGGCATGTAGCCCATTACAAAGCCCGTAGGCCCAAATTTTTGGCCCAAGGACCATTCTGTGAATAGTAACCCAGTTGCTACAGTACCCTCTGCTGCTACACTATCCTACCACCACTATCATGTCCTGCCACTACTGCAGCACCTTCTGCTCAATAGTAGCACTGCTTCTACAAAACTGCTATAGTACTAGTACTACAACCAATGCCCAATGGGTTTTGAAACCCCATTTTTCATATAGGATTATAGGGTGCTTACCACTAAGCCAATAACTTCATTCCCTTGATCTGTGTTCCATTATGTATATCTCTTATCATGTTTTTGAGTTTGGTTAGGTGTTTATGCTTCGATGAATGCATAACATCTAATATTGATTAAAAATTAAATGGGGAAGTTAATGTGAATTCCTAAAAATTTATCTTTCATACACAACCACGTATCATTCTATTTGGCTTCAAGTATTTCACAGAAACCAAATGGTTTTCCTAACATCGATAAATAAATTATGAATGAATGTGATCAAACATTAAATCAAAATTATGATTCATTTTTTGTGGTTTTATTGTTCATGTTAATTTCTTGAACTTTTAAAACTACCAAAAATCAAAATTTAACTTGAAAAGTGAACTAGTGAATTACAATATTGCAAAAGAATTAATACACATAGTTAACCTCTAGATACTAAAAAAACAATACAACATTCAAAACATATTACTCAACTAAACAATCACTATCCCAACACCTTCAATTATAAGTGGTTAATGTAATACTACAAGTGTATCATCATAAAAACTCCATACATATTGGTTATGTATAACATGAATGTATCTAGAATATGATGCCCCACATGTTATCTTACATATAATATAATGATGAGAGTCAGGAAGTACCTCTTACCACATCCAATTCTTGTAGGAGAAATTCTAATGAGCACAACAATTCGCGCATTCCATTTCACAGGGAGGTTGATTAGTATTATTAACTTGTTATTTAATACAGAAAAGAGTTACCTATGAGGGATCCTATTGAATATGGTTCCTGTGACAATCAGGTAACCTAATCATTTGAAGAAGATTTTCTTATCACTGTCGATGGAATTAGTGAACCTAGAAATATTTCATGTTACAGTAATTATGAAATAATAAAGGAAGAAAAATGCACTTAGATCATAGTTATAACTAATATAAAGGATATAAAATTTCCATATATGTGCTTCACATCAGCAAATTTCCTCCTTAATATCCTAACTACTTTTACAAAATATGAAACCCTTGATGATTATGAAAAAAGTTTATGAAAGGGAAAAATCATTCTAAAGGGATTGGTGAGTATTGTATCAAATAATGGTACAACATGATCTATAAAACAAAATAATATATTTGACTCCATCCCTCAAAAAAGGATACTCCACTAATGAGGATCATTGTATCACCAGTGTTTAAATTAACATAGCCCCAATGTAGCCTGGAAGGATTCAAATTTGTTCTGGTGAGTTTTATCCTAATAGTTTTGATTCAAAATATATACATTATGAGGAAACACTACACAATTTCCAATACATTACTCCAAATTTAATGGAAAGGGTTCAGTGATACCAAAAGCATCTCTAAATAAAAAGATATATAATATGAAAATATTATAGAGTGAAATGTTGATGGAGTGTATGATTGTATCAATAGAAAATACAATCATGGATATCCATATTTGGTTTCCAATAATCATCCATTATAGTCACAATAGAATAAGGAAGGGTTTTCATCATGTATTCTTCCTATATGTCCCTAGATGTTGAGAAGGAAATGTCTTCTAACGAACTGATTTCTCAATTCTATATAAAAATTTAGGATATGAGGGTGATATTTATAAAGAGTATTCATTAAAATTTCAGTCATGCTGATATACCAATATCTTAATATATAAGTCCTCTATGGATAAATCATATTTTCACCCACACAGTTGGTGAGTTCCATATATCGTTCTATCTCGACCAATCTTATAAGTCAATGATCATTTTTACATTTTAAACACTTTATCGGGTGAATTATAGACTTTAGATATCCTTGGTAACCACCAAATAATCCAATAGATGGATATTTATCTTCTCGATATATGTGTAAAAATTGAGGTTTTGTTCATTCATTGTTTTAACTTCATCTACAAAATTTATTAAAATTAAATCACCACCTCCAAATTTCAAATTCCACCATGTTCTCATTCTGATTTATACATATGTGGCATGGATTTGAGACAATTCATTCATTAAACACATAGTAACTTGTAGTGATAGCTATATTACTTCTAAGAAGTGTATTTTCAGTTTTTATGAGCCTTTTATACGAAGAATAATTTTTTCAATATCCAAAAGATTATGATAATGATTCCAAAAGAAGGATACATTAGAGACACATTCAATTACAACCCCTTATATATGTTATCCAGATAAAAAATCAAGGGATTTTTTTAATCAATAATTGGATTCAAAATAAGATATATTAGAGGATAATAGATCCAATTAAACTGAAATTTTTTCATCACCAATTTTTAAAACATCATCATAACACAAAAATGTGTGTAAGAGAAACCGATTTTACAATCTATCAAATGTATATAATTTTTATTATTATATTATGATTTAGAATGAATATAAAAATCTTTAGTGTTCATTGGATAAAAATATCCTTGATCTCTTGAATACCAAGATACCCAAGAAGTTATACTTGAAGGACCATCCCAAATACATTCCCATCCACTAAATCTTATGACCTATAATTGATGGATGCTTATTCTTAATGGATGGATCTAAGAGTTGGTAGATAAATGCATGACATAGTTAGTGGATCCAAAGACATGTTCAAAATTTGATAAATAATTATCACTTAATAAATAATGAATCAAACCATAAAAATCAAATTGGGCATGAATTCACACAATATGACATTAGACTACAATTTTAACCACCTTATATAATAACCATATACTGTGTGGCCAGTGTGGTACTATCATGATAATCATTTTCATGAAAACAACACAACCACCTGACATTAAACTATAAATTTTATGTTAATTTTATATGATATCAATCTACATATAACTCTTTCCATGTCACATAATGACATTCTACAATAAATTATTTCTATTTTGTGACATAAAATGATACCATATCATCCATCTCACATGGAGTAAAACAACCAAAAATAAATAATTCAAGATCTATAGAAGGTTAACTCATACTGTTTTGGGAAAAATTGTGAAAACTAAATCATATATATTAGGTGCAATCAGATATTCCATTAACAATATAGTCATCTCTCCCTCTTATGATGAAAATATTGGTTGTAATCTTTAGCATGGAGTATGTTACTCATGGATCAATGTTAGGGATGTCCCAGTAGATAAATATTTATTTAATATATCATATCATGAGAGGATATAAAATTACATATGATATCACCTATAATAAACATAGAGACGTGTTTACCCTACTACTAACCATTTTTATTTGACAAAATTTTCTTATGACACTCTGTCATGTAATACATAAAATTGAAAGTTTAAAATATAAAACAACCAATACATTATGGAATATCCTAGTATTATCTAATGGATGATAAAGTTCTTGGAATTTAGTTATTTCACAATATGATAATCTATATGAAATTGTTATTGTCCCATACACGTGTCAAGAATGTCCAACAGTTGGTAAACTATAATAATACATAAACTACATAGCATATATTACATTTTATATCTTGAATCCATTTAATGTGACATAGATCCACATATGAGATCTCAGTATAACACCTTGAGATTTCAAAAAAAGTAAATTATATTCATTATAATATTTTACAAATAGTGATCATTTTTAATGATCCTAAAAATATATTTCATTAAATTGATTATGGTACATGCAACACCTAGTACAAATAAACTTGAATATAGTATGACATTATAACACTACGTTTAAATTAGAGAGTATGAATAGAATTAAATATATTTTAAAAATTATATGGTTAAAAATTTAATAAAATAAATTTAAGTATTACTTATTTATTATAAATAAACAATAATCATTTGAATGAAAAATAAATTTTTCTGAATGAAATTATTTTCTGAAAGTTAGTTTCCTTCCGATCAGTGGACCTATTTGAAAAATAATTTAAACCAAATTTATGAAATTTATTTTAAGAAATATATTTAATGATTAATTAATAATTTAATAATTTTATTCAGGTGAAATATTGTTTAAATTTTGGAAAATATTAATTTTAATTGAATAGGGAAAACATTGTGTTTTATAAAAATATCAATGGTTTTAAATAAATTATGAAATTTAAATCAACTATTATAATTAAAATATTATTGAATTTAACATTATAATTATATATTTATCTTTAATCGTATTTTTTACATTTTAATCCACTTTATATTGTATTTTATTATATGATTATTTTTTTGGTTTAAAAATGAGATATTTTTGAAGATTTTATTGAAGTGTTTAATGTTTTTCCATTTTAATTAATATAAATCCCAAAATTATGAAACAATTAAATAATATATATATATATATATATATATATTATATCTACAAATATTAATTTAAATAAATATATTGATTAATAATAGTCATATAGTTAATAGGAAATCATTTTTTCATGAAAATATATATAAATTTAAAATAGCTATTTTGTCCTAGATACTTGTCTTATTTTAAATTAAAATATTCTAATTCAATATGACTAAATTTGAAAAAATTAGTTACATATTTATATAAAAATAATTTATATTATTTAATAATGTCATTTTAATTTTCTTATATATTAATATTTAAATTATTATTTAATATTTCTTAGCGGTTAATGCCAAAACAGAATTACCAAGTGATAAACTAAAAAGATGAGAACTAAAATTACAAAACAACATGTGTAAATATTGTTGGATGTGTTTATTACCACCAAAAAATTTCTAAGGATCATAACAGAAATATTTTTTCTGCAATTATTCCTGAAAGAAACATGTAAACCATGTTTAAAATAATTAAAAGTGGTCTGATCACCTCACGTATTAAAGGAAACCACCTCTCTTATGTGTTTCACAGATTAAAAAGTTTTTTATTTTATAATAACAACCCTAATAACTGCATTAATTCAGTAAACACATATTATAATACGTTATTATGTCATAAATCTATCATTGGTTGGATTTTGGATCTAAAAATCGATAGTTGTTCGAAGAAGAGATTTCATTCTTAACCTATTGATTTTCTTTTATATTAACATCCACCTAATTAAAATATTAATCAATTATGATGAAATAATAAAAAAAAGTATCATAAATATACATTTATTTCATTATGTTAATTTCATAACCTAAAATCGTGTATTCATTGATAAAATAGGATACTAAACTATAATTTTTATATACGACATACAACTAAATTGGGAAATGATGTAATTTGTTTACATAATCATCTGTAAATTTTTGTTTTAATTACAATTTTATGTAATAATTATTTGAGATATATATGACATATTTTTTTATTAGTGATATATTTGTCATTATAAATTTATTATATTTTGTTCCCTTTGATACCATTATACTTATTGTTAAATGATAACATAATATGTCTGTATATATAGACAACCACCCCCACAAAGCGTCGTGATTATTTTTTTCAAGACCAAATCACGTATGTGTTATATATAGGTATATTTAAGGAAATAATATTGTATTTATTATTTTATTTTTTAATGAAAATATAAAATATTTATTATATTATTTCCATAATTATCGTTTGAAAATTGTAAATATTTCTCATTCGTACGTACGACCAACCATCTCCATTATTGAAATTTAGTTCATTTTTGTAACCAATATTAATGATTGGTTTTAAAATTATAATGGATCTATAAAAATTAAACCAATTAATTGAATATTATTATTTTTTATTTAGAAATAGTTACCTCTTTTACTTTTTCTCACACATCGATGATGGTTTTAAATAATGAATTGAATGTCCTCAAAACACTAGAGATGGTCTATAATGATTATTTATTTAAATATTAATAACAAAAAAAAATATAAATAATTTTATTACATGTTATTAAATAATATAAGTGTCTTTTGTAACAAATTAACTGAAAATAGTTTACTATATTGGAGTCAAGGGACATACATTGATGGTATGGACATGAATAATGTGTTTCTCATCTATCTTTTAATTTACTAAGACATATTCCATATTTACCAATTATTTTTATTGTGTGATGTATATAGAACCCATTAATGTAATTATTTTATTCGATTCAAAATAATTATTGGTATTTAAAAATACATTGGAGGTTCTCCCATTAATGTGGGTTTGATATAGAGATTACCAAATTATTATTAGACATAATCTCAATTTTCCATCATTGAGGCATATTTTATTGTTATAAACCTACTTTATTATATATTTTGTATATAATTCCCATGAAAAATTTAATAAAAAAATCCATCTTAATACATTGTAGTTTATATTTTAATTTGAATTATATTATACTCTGGGACATGACTTAAATGTTACCAAGGGGTAAAGAAATTCATAACCCAATTTCTTTTCATTGGGTTGTATTACTTCTTCATTTTATTAGATTTTATATGAATATGTTCTTAATTAATTGGCATTCTCATAAATTATATTTTCAATTTGTTTATCTAGATTTAAATATGATATAAACAATCAATACAATGATTAAATTTCAAATCAATTTTATTAAACATATAAGGGCTGATCATCTCAAATTGTCAGGATTGGGGAATGTGATATGCTATAAAACTATATTATTTTATGTTTTCTATATAATACAGCTTTTTATGTGATATCACATATATAATCATGTTCATTATATTTAAATTTCCATATTAAATTAATGTTTAATGGGGCTTATGTACCATGTGATACCAAATCCACAATGTCATAATATTAAAATCTATATTCATTTGTGATTGTTTTTTATCATAGTTTATTAGAAGAAATAATATGATATAAATACATTAAAGCACATAAAAATATTATACACTGATCATGAATGTGGTTAAAAATTTTTATTGCAATTTCATCCTCTATTGATTCAATAAAATATAGTAAAGCCATTTTTTGTGATACTAAAATTATATTTTTAGATCGACTATTATTCTCTTCCATAGAATTTTTCTCTAAATTGATCTAAAATTTTTTATTTAAAATATAAATGTCTTACTAATGATATTTTACTAGATCCTTGAAATTATTTTAAAATACATTCAAAAGATATTTCTTAGATTTTATTAATGGGTCACTTTGAATCCCTTTATTTTTTTTAAATGAATGTTTATGTTTAACATTTGAAACACGAATGATATTTCCCACAATAAAAACCACTCTAAATTTTAATTAACAAAATTTATGTTTCAATGGATATTTAAGAGATCATTAATTTAAATGTTTGATAAATAAAAATTTTTATATAACTATTTTTAAAATTAAATTTTTATTTTCCTCATAATATTTTAGTGTTACATTTCAAAATAATTTTCTATCTAAGAACACATAATTTTATATTTCAAAAAAAAAATTATTTTCCAAAAGAATTTTTTCAATGGTCAATTATTTTTTCTTCCATTTATAAACATCAAAAACCAATGATTTTACAAACACTCAACTAGAGATAAGATGTATTGACACCATCATTATTCTTTTTCTAGATGTATTCTGACATGTTTATGGAACCTATTTCATTTCATTGTGTTATTTGATATATAAATGAAAAATTATTAATGTTATTATTGAATTGTTGAGGATTCTAAAAAATGTTTTCTGGAATTGTACTTGTACACTATTTTTAATTAATTGGTCGGCCTGATATAACTTATACAAAGGGTTGAGCCTTTTCCGGGTTCATTGGTGTGCCTAAAATAACATATATGATGGCTTCACCTAGATAGTGTTGGTAATCCCAATATATATTATATGATTGGTGCACAAGATATATTATGTTCATCTAGATATATCTTATATTGTTGGTGGACCATTATAGTGATCCAATTCATTGGATGATGTTCACTGCCCATTATTAAAATAATGAGGGAGTTACTAGAGGGTTTCTAATATATATCTAACATGTCGAAAATTATTAATATAATGGATTTAAAACAATTTATGATGATTATGATACAAGATACATAATTTTTTTCATTATTTCTATTATAATAAAATAATGATTCAAATGAAAAAAATTCAAATGACATGGATCAATATTATTTATTCTTGGGACTCATTCCATTGGTAAAACATTATTATGTTTTTCAAGATTGATAATCCATGTATTGATGAGGTTTTATAAGTTTTTGGTCGAAGACTCATTTATTATTTAACACAAAACCTCTTTCTGATTAGGTAAATAGAGACCCATTATAAAGACTGAAGTATAATTTGGTGAATTGTAACTCTACATTACCTTGGTTACTACCGCTATAGTACCTTTACTGCTACATTTCCACCACTACCACAGTACTCATACTCTACCTGCTACCATACAACTACAGTAACCCATTAATTCTTCCTTCCTCGGATTCGATCAAGGTTATTTTGGATGCTAAGCAGTAGCATTAACCAAAGTATTAAGAAGTATGAATATTCTTATATTATGATAATATAATCTGATGAAATATTCATATAACAAATATTCTCTTATACAAATTAATGATGATCAATTATTAATTCGCATTTTTACCCTTACCCCGCATTTTCTCTCATCCTTCTTATGTTTCAAAGTCTCTTTCTTAGCAATAATTATGTTAATTGAATTTTTTATATATGTGATTCTTATTATTGATAATGATTGAATATTTTTAAATAAGAAAATATATGTTTAGTAGGAAAAATACTCGATAGAATAAAAGGGAATTATTTATTTAATATAATTCCCTAATTGTCAAAAACCCTAAATCTGAAATATCATTCAGTGTGTAAGTGATCCAATAATTTTTTTATGTTGTGTCTATTATGAAAAATTGTGTCACCCTTATCAGAATCTGCCAGAAAATTTAAATATCATGTTATTAAAATAGGATCTGCGAATGCCGGATCTAGGATATTAAACAATAATAAAGGATTCTATAGTTTCATAAAAAATTTTATAATTAAAATTCATTAGTATTTAATGATTATACAATTAATATATGAATGGAATGTTTCAATAAATTTTTATTCCACGAACAATTATTTTTAGTAATTCAATATGGTAAATCTCCAAGTTATCTTTATTTTTTACATACAACCTATCTCATGACATCTTCGAAGCCGTGGTGTATCAATCTAGTTGGAATGATTGATGTGCACAATATTTAAATGTAATAAATTAAATTGTAACATTTGAAGTAATTTTTTTTATCATGTCAGGTTTTAATGAAAATAAATTGAATTATACAGTTCGAAGCTATCAAAAGACCAAACATGCGGGAATAACATCTTTAAACTGATAGATTAAACTGCATCACATATAGTCTACAATAAAATACCTAGAATTATATTGAATATTACCCATTTAAACTTAATTCTCAATCATGATTTATAAATACATGTCAAATACATACATGTGTGTTGAAAATACTCTATGATTCTATGGAAGGATATAATAAATACACCATCATACATATGAAATAGATTAGTATATAAACCTTCCATGTTGATTCACATGTGAACCTACATCCAAATCATTAACATAAACTAAATTTATTATTAATTTTTTTTTCTATTGGGTTATTTAGAATGTAATTTAGCACTCTGAAAACTATAGAACAATTTATTCCTTGCTTCCCATAACAAGGTATCCATAGTTACAGCTAAAATTTCTATTAAATAATAATATAAAAAGATTTGATATTTTAATCAAAGTATAGAAACATTCATTCCATTAACCTTGGATTTAAAAAAATTCATTTTATCATGAAATTAATGCAATTAAAATATTAATCAATTGAAAAAAGTTAAAATACACAATTATGGTTTAATTTGTAAGCCCGTGAACAATAATGAGATGTTTTGAGGAGGAATAAATTTGAAAATATTTCTATAGTTCACAAAATCCCAAATTCATGAACATTTATTGATTTTTTAGTTGAAATATATGTACACATAAACAATCTAATATCATTTTCCATATAACATTTCATTAATCTATGTGAAATGTGTATATTCTATATAAACATTGCACATATTCATGTATGAGCTCGATCCACATAAGAAGATTTAATTTTATTAGTTCACATTTCCAAGATCAATATTTTGATAACAATACAACCCTAATACATATTTCTTTCACATCATTCCAATACTATGCTCTTATCGACATCATGATTCATTCAATATCTTCTAGAACTACTTTCAATGTAATTTTCAATTCTCTGTATATGACTCAGATATGATAATAAAATAAAATTCCATTCATTATAAAAATGAGTATAATATATATAGATATCTTATTATATAAACTATATAATGTTGTATTACTATATTTATTATAGATATAGTGATTTATATGCTACTTATTCCACACCAAATCACATATTTAGTTTTATCACGATACTCCCATAAAAGGTTGAACTATTTATCCAACTAATTATATTGATCCAATATTTAAATAACATAATTCCATATCCCCATATGGATAATATTTATATTTATACATGTACTTTTTAAACATGAAAAATTAATTTTAGGATTCTCTTAACATGGTAAATGTAGTGATTCTCATGATTCACAAACTAAGTCAATTAAAAAAACTAAAAACACACATTACCTTGTATTTCTTCCAAAACCATCACCAGCTCATGTGGGGTATTCTCAAGATGTATATTAATATGAGATTATTCTACTTCCTAGGAGTATATGATCCATTAAAATTTATACAACACCATTACTTCATGTTGTTAAACTATTTGACATTTCATCAATTCTACATTACTTATACTGGTTGGACATTCCATTATAAAATGAAATCAATCATAATGATGTATATAATAACTGAAAGACTCTAAACAATATAATTTACTATCCATGAACATACACATTTAATTGAATTTAAAAATGTTCATTCCAATAAATCCATACATATCATATAGTTTCCCACTCTAGAAGGCCCATTTTTCATGTATGATAGAGAAATCCAAATAAGTTCCCAACAAGCATACAAGCCTCAACGATAATCCCATAGTATAAGGTCAAAAATTTACTTATTTTTCAATATACTCATTCATGTTAGGTTCCGAATTCATCAATCAGTACTAATATGTTTCCATATCACCACCCCTACCACATATGATCCATTTTTCATATTGGAATACTATGGAGTGGAAATCATTGTTTAGTAACCAATATAAAGAACAATTTTAGTAACTTCAATAAAATTTCATAGTGTTTGGAAGTTCTCATTCATTTATAATCTTTAACAAATATAATATCTATTGATAACTATGTATGATGATTTCCCCTATAATATTATCCCATTCTAGGTAATATTTTCCCCCTCATCCACATTGGGTCCCATGATGACCATTAATTGCGATGGGAGCAATCATTTCTCAAACACCTGAGATAAGTGCATCAAAGATATTAAAATTTATTTAATCAATTTACAAAATTAAAATACATAGAACTATGTCTTTGTAATATGAGGTTATACTAAACTACCTGAGGTCATCGTGGTGAGTAGGTTATCACATTATGTTATTTATTAATGAATTTGTTATTATATCTCTTATCCCCAAGTGTGTGATCAAATCACATTAGTTTAACCATTAGGGATCTTGAACCCTTTTTGAATATTTATATTGTCCATGTTCCAATATTATAAAATTTATGTTCAATTAAAAGCCACAAACATTCTGTGACAGGATTATTATTATTCGTTACATCTTCAGAGATAAATTTTTTACATGGATTGATTATATGAAAGGACCCCTCATGGATATGATATTGAAAAAAATACTATTTTGTGATTTTGATGTAACCCCCACGGGATGTTTTTTTCTCAAATTAAACGTACCCATTAACCCCCAGAGATAATTCATAATATTGAAACACTGGTTTATGATTTTATCAATGTTTAATGTAATCCCTTTAGTATATATTTATAATTGGATTAGATATTCCAATGTTTTTATTTTTTTAGAGCACCTAAATATTATATTGTATTTTTATAACCAATACATTACACTTTTATATTTCATCCAATCTTTAAAATCATGATTATTACATATTATTCTTTTGGAATCAGATTCCATGGTGTGCATATCTTGTGAATATCTTAATGCCTTTAGTGAAATATTAATCATGGAAATATGAAATCCTTGATATTAGATTCTCCTATATTTAAATTTCTATTGGATGCATGTTTTTTGACTTTTGACCCAATATTTCATGAAGCATGTGTCCATACATTATGATTATAAACTGCATGTAAGATAATCTTTAGGACTGATGCATTGATGATTCTAGTATATTCAATCATATATTGGATATATTCACGTAGGTTTCTGTGATTATTTTGTCAACATTTTTGCCTAAATATTTACAATCATAATCCATAAAAACACTTAATCAATGTTTTCTGGCCTTAATTTCAACCCTCCATGGTCATATTATTATGATCATAAACCGCATGGAAGATGATACTCATTTCATGATGTCTAATTGTCTGGTGTATTGTCCATCCTATATGATGATAAACTATAAAAATATGTCAATCATAAATGATCTTAGTAATTTAAAATAATTCCCCTATAGCGTACTATATTATATAAATATACCATGTGATGTTTTATTTTTTTCTATTCTAAAATCATGGTCTTTTCGAAAATCACAATTATATTTTTAGAACATGGTGTTTTATCTACACTGTATTAAAAATATTTGGTGTGTACCTCATCCAGAAAACCAAATTTATTAATCCACTGTTTATTGAAATATCTACCTAAAACCTGTAGTTGTAATACTCCTCTCTTATTAAACATTTATGGAAATACTTGCAATATTTAATGACTGCTATAAAAATAATAATTATAAAATGATGAAAAAAATAGTTTCATTTGAGCTTATTAAGTGACCCTTTATGGATTATTTGTGTTATACATGTTCTAATATATTGTAACTATCCCCAAGATTTATTCTTTAAATTTTTAAAAATAGTATCATGAATCCTCCATGATTGTTGAGAATAAGCTACTTGACATTTGGTTAGTTGAATTTTTTTTAATAATTAATATTTATTAATTTACCATATTTCATGAATTTAAATGGTTCATATTTGTATATAAAATGTTATATTGATGTTCATGGATGGGTCACATTAATGGGATCATAATAAAAAAAATAACTTCTTCTATGAAAGTCCTCTATTTTCATAGGAATTCATTTCAAACATTATATATTTTATTGTTATATATATAATAATGAACAATAATATATTATTTCACATAGAATATGGTATAGTTTTTCCCTTTCATTAACATGGCTATGATCCATGTAGGACATTTTTTATTCAATAACTATGTGTTTTCTTTCTCTGGATCTCATTGTATACATGTTGACATAAAGGATATTTAGCATGGGCTATGCCAAAATATAACCACTATTAAAAAAATTATATTGTGTCCACTATTTATAGTCTTTTTCTCTTTGGTAGTTTTCTCCAAAAATTTCAAAATTACAATTTCTATGACATGATCATGTTCTACATTGGACGATCCAACATAAGATTAAATATTCATCCATAAATTCCTATGATAATAACCATGTCTTGAATATATCAGGATTACTATAGGATGTATTTTTCGAAGAACTATATAAACAATTAATCATTATTATATAGAGTATATAGTGATTTTCTAAATCCATTATAATCCCATCCATTTAATGGATGAAATAATCATAATCATAAAACATGTGTTATCATCCATGATATATTCTCTTTTTGACATGACCTCCTCCTTTAATGTTTGGATAATCATGTATTTAAAATATATTTTAATTGATCTGTAAATTAAGAAAATATCTACACTTCATTTAGAGATTTATGAGCTCAAACACAAGTTCACAAGAGTCTAAATTACAATATATTAACTAGTAAGTAAACAAGTGAATGAAAGACTTATGAGGATGAAAAAAAACATAGGGAGGCCTGAGTAAATATTATGTCATATATCTCTAATCAATTACCCATCCATGGTTTGGGGAAATGTTATAAAATTAAATGGAATCATCAAAAATCCCCGAGGGCCCACCATAATTACCTTGTTATGATGGTCTATGATCACTAAAATCACTATTGAATTATACAAATTGGGTGACTATACATTATGTCCAATCATCCCAGGAATGTTATTTTTATATGGTATTGTATATATTATAGTTCTACAACCCTACATCAATATTCACATTCTCCATAAACGAACTTCATTTCATTTTCATTTTAGGTCCAAACCATACACCCAGAGTTGAGACACATTTTTGCTATTACAAAAACCTTGAGAAAGACTTTGTGGTTCTCCCTTTCATTAAAATATTAGTATAATACATTAACTTTAATAAAGTAAATCCATAAGAATTTATTGGAACCAAAATTATTTCCCAAGAGCATGTGATGTAACTGCTAGAGGCTGTTTTGGAGAATGAAGAGAGATTCCCCATAAGACTAATGATCAATTTCTTAAAGATACCACAATATTTTTTACATTACTAATTCTAAAAAAATTAAATACCATCATCATTTCCCATTAATTTATACATTTATATGATATTATTTTAACATCCCATATTTCAACTACTCATGTGGATTCAAATATCATTCATGTTAATCATTCGTGTATTGTACCCATTTCGGGAGAAATATGTCCAAATTATATTCTTATTCCTTATAATATAAGTGTTTGAATTTCATACAGAGACCCTAAAATATTTATTCCATTATTCTTATTAAAAATTCCAAAACATTGATTTTTTATTCTCTATTTGATTAATTTGATCGAACACATCATTGATTTTAGATGACCTTAAAATCTATTATACACTAGTATATGATTTTTTAAAATAAATTTCCTACCTAATTTACATTTTATAGTTAATTTTTTATTGTTATGTCCTCTAATATTGATAGGGTTATCTTCTCCTTTGATGTAATGTCTCTCACTCCCAAATTATATTTAAATGTTGTAACTTTAAAAAATAGTGACATGACTGTAATGTAGAATTTCATTAAACAAATGTATCTTATTTTACTTAATACTATAAACATAAATTACATGAAAATCCCAAGAATATTTATATATATATATGATGATGGGTACCTATTCATGTATTTTTTCCCATAACATGAATCTAGTTACAACCATTAATTTTTTTCAAATCTCTCAACCCTGATATATATTGATATCTTATCTATATTATCTGACATTAAATTTCAAATACTAATTGTTTAAATTGCATGAATTCAAAATATTTATGTATGAACATATAATAATTACTCGGTTGATGCCCACAATGTTTTTTAGGTAAGATAAATAGTTTCTACTTACTAGTTTTTTACTATGCATCGCTTATGAAAAGTACTGAGCACCAAAAAATTGATGCCAATGTCTGAGGTGGAATAATTGTAATGGGTAGCCTTGGATAAAGTATAGGTAGTGTTATGAAACATTATCTTTATTGATGAGATCCAAATCCATGATAGAGATCAAAAAAAATTTGTTTGGAAAAAATCGTTCAACACTATATTTATTTTTAACATATCCAATGTAAAAAATAGATGTAGGAGACTTAATCATATGGTTTTTATTTATTTTCCATTGTTGAAATTTATTCTCCCATATGAAAGAGAAAAATTGTCATATGGGGATCTTTATGAGAACTACAGTTTATTGGATTCTGATTCAACAAGGATAGATAGTGATGTAAAAATATCATATTTTGGACATATACACATATTTTACTATAATTACATTAAAAATATCAGTCTAGAAAATATACTATCACCAATTAACGGTAATAGGTCCCAATATTGAGATACAAATTTTGGAAACCTAAAATAAGATTATTATATTATTCCTCATTGGGACCCAAACACCCTATGTTGATACTATCCACTAATAGACATCCAAATATACTTGAGATGAAATATAATTTTGGGAATTTATGCTCCCACCATTGAGTAATCCCAAAAATACCTTCGTATATGCATGTAATGTGGTAAAATTTCACTATATTACATTATAATTGGATTCGTTTTATTCCAAAATTAATATCATTATTAAAGAGGTTATTTTGCAGCCAAAAAAATTATGTTGTATAATCTTTATCAAAGAATCAATGATTCAATCCTCACCGAAAAAACACATATTGATTTTAGAAATAAAATTACCTTCATACTATAAGAACAGGTGAATGGAAGTTTCATGTGATCCATTATTTCTCACTTACGTATGGGTTACTATTATAAAATATAAACTTGTTTTTTTATAATGGAATGGTATTGAAAACATCATAACATTAGTAGGCTATAGATTTAATGGTTTTATAATAATAGGGAGTCTGAATAATAAAAGAGATTTTGAGAGAATAAAAAATATACCTATGGAAAAAACTATATTGGTTATATTACCATTTCCAGAGGAATATATTACTTCAAAATATCTGATTCTACTTACTGATTACCACAAAATATTCTATGAATAAAATCTTTTCACCATTTTAATGTTTTTTCATGATGAGAATATTTTTTTTTCAAATGAATAATCCATTATTTGAAACAATATATGAACTATGTGAGTGTGGTTGATAATGAATGCAATCCAGTATGATCTTGAAAAAATGGGATAAAAGTCCTCAGGTGATGCATGAGAGACAATGAAATTTATCTACAGTATAATACCTAAAGATACATGGTTAATATCTATGGGATATTTTCCATACTGGTTTGTGAAATGTTTATGGGATATTATATATCTTATCAAGACCTTCTTGCTTATAACCCTCCAAGACCCTATGTGATATTACCCAACCAATGTAATAGATCCTTATAATGTACACAGAACAATAATGAGATCTTCTATGATAATGTTCAAATTCATATTATTCATATTACAAGTGGGGGATATCCATCCATCCAAAATTAACTTTTTATTATTATTTCAAGATGGGAAAATCCCTACACAGAACAAACCTAAGGAGGTATAATGTATTGGAGACCCAACGAATCTTCCCTAACAAAGTTACCACATGCATGTGGAAGAGACCCCAGCCTGGAAAACAAAAAATTATGATTACCATTAGTAATTCCATAGGCGAGTAAGTTAGCCACCATGTTCCCCTCGCGCCATGTGTGACTAATAATCACCTGTGGATCTAATAGACGTTTGTACTTACGAATAATGTAGTCAATAGTCCAAGGGATTTGGAACTTCCCCTACAGCAAACCATAGAGTATAGCTGAATCGGTCTCGATCGATTCTAACTTAATGTTGTGCGAGTGACAAAGATCAATACCATTCAGCATCGCGGAAGCTTCCGCCGTGAGGGAGTCTCCCTCTCCAAAGCCATCACTGAAGGCCAGAATCCCTGCCCCTTGGGTATCACGAACCACTCCCCCGCCCCTCATAAAACCAGACACACATGACCTGTCCACATTCAGTTTCAACCCACTGCTCGGAGGATTCCATTTCACCCATCTGCCTCGCCTATTAGCATCGTGTAAGGTGAGAACATCAGAGTTACCTGCCATGAAAACTCTCAATGTAGTAATATTCATCCATCCTTTGATTAAGGGAACAAATTCGACCATGATACACCTGGTTCTAACCGTCATGGCTAGGAACGAGCAGGACGTGTCCCCGTGACATCTTTGGTTTCAGGTATTCCAGATGCTCCAACAGCCCACAACAAGCAGCACTGCCCGCGCCTTCTTCTCTGAAGCATTATATTCAGAACCCAAGAACCAATGATGCATAAATGTGGAATGTGTGGCAGCCCGACATCCCCACCCGAAAGCCTCGCCCAGGTAACTCCAGACTGTAGTCGCCCAGTCACTGGAAAAGAATAGATGATCGACCGACTCCTCCTTGGAAGTAATACAGCAAAGACATTTAGATGTCAAAGAGATCCCTTTTTTCCTCACATGTTTGTTGGTTGGGAGAGCATTGTTCTGAAGACGCCAAAAAATAAAGTTGTATTTCACCAGAAGATCGCCGCACTAAACCATTCCACTCCATCGATAGGGAATTCCATGGCTGAAAGACACCGAGCGGTACCCCTTATCAGAGAAGGCACTCGAAGCCGACCCCATAAAGATGAACTTGTCTGGTTCATCATTCAAGGTGATGTCGTCAAACACCTTCAGCTGGTCGGGAGTGAGGATGGCCTGAATAAATGGCCTGAAATTGATTGCCTGAGAAAATGAGATCATCGGGGCCGGACAGCCTGGGAACCCCAGCGGTGAGCCAACCCAGTTCTCCTTCAAGAAATTAATTTTCCCACAACCCACAAGCCACCTGGAATTCATGCGGAGCACTGGTAAATGTTTAGAAATCATGAGCCAGAGTCGCGAGGAAGTCCCTCTGCCACTGTCCATCTGTTTTCCATAGCGATTATTGATAAATCTTGCCCAAATCGATTTGTTTTCCAGAAAATCCCACGCAAGTTTAGCTTGCATGCCCAACATTTCCTCTTTGACACTTCAAATATTAATACCACCATCAGAAATATCCCTATCCATTCTATCCCATGAAGTCCAGTGAAGTCTTCCTTCATTGTTTCAGTCCCATATGAAGCCTGTCAGCTCCATTTCAATATTGTTCAGCACTGCCTTTCGAGCGTTAAGAACTGAAAGCACGTGCATGGGGATCGAGGACAAGACACAATTAACCAACGTGATGTTCCCCCCAAAAGAAAAGAATTAGTTCACCCAATTTGTAATACGGGTTTTAATTTTCCCAACTAGCCCATCAAAGTGGTGAATCTGAACCCTTCCTGGCGCAATAGGAGCTCCTAAATATTCCATAGGAAATGATTTTTTCTGCATACCCAGCGCATCCATAATCTTTTTCCACTATTTTCTTAACACCATTTCAATATAAACACGGTACATTTCTCTTTATTGATGGTCTGGCCACTCCACTTGCAATAAGTTTCCATTACCACGTTAAATTCTCTAATGGTACGCCTGTTACCATTCATGAAAAATAGCATGTCATCAGCGAAAAAGATATGTGAGATACCGTTAGTATTGGATCTACCACGGTAAGGACGGAGGCTTCCACTAAGAGCTTTCCCCTTGATATATCTTCTAAGGACGTCCTACAACAAACTGAAGAGGATGGGAGAGAGGGGATCTCTCTGTCGCAGTCCACAGTTGGGCTTGAAAAATCCACACTGCTTTCCCATGAAAGAAATAGCCAACCAGGGAGAGCTGAAAATTCTAAACAGTAAGTCCACAGCCCCTCTGGAAAAGCCCATAATCCCCAACACTTTAATGATAAAGCTCCATTCCATTTTATCGTAGTCTTTGTGCATATCCACTTTAATCACCACATTGGATCCGGGTGACTTGATGTTGATATCCCCCACCAATTCATGTACCATGGCAATGGCCGATTGAGTAGATCTCACTTTAATAAAACCTTGTTGGTTTTCAGGGACCCATTGGAGAAATGAACCGCTAGCCTTCTATTGAGAATTCTTGTCAAGATCTTGAACGGGAAGTTACACATACTAATTGGTCGATATTGATTGAGCGAAGAAGGGTCTTTCACTTTTGGAATGATAATAAGTGTTGACGCGCAAGCCACCCTAGGTAGGTATCCCCCTCTAAGAATATCCTGGATGGCCTCAACGACCTCCCCTTTAACCAACTCCCAAAAACTGATGTAGAAGGATCTGGGAAAGCCATCCGGCCCCGGGGCACTTTCAGCATTAAGGGCCTTAACTGCCTCCCAAATCTCATCAACATCAGGCGTTTTTTGCAAATCCAGATTCACCTCACTGGACACCACCCTGGATAAGAATCTAAACAAGTCTGTTTGTTCAGACGGATATCCTTCCTGCATAGATGGGTTAAGATCAGCCAAAAATTTTTTTGAAATAATCAAAGGCCAAATCTCCCACGACCTCAATATCTTGGGTAAAAGACCCATCACCCATTCGGATATTGGGAACAGTTGTACACCTCCTTTCTTTGATGCAGGCTTGGAAAAAGGCCTTATTTCTATCCCCCTCTCTAAGCCAAGTAGCTCGGGATTTCTCTCGGACAGCTCTTTCTTACTCCAAGAGTATGAAAGTAAGGCGGTTTTTCTTTTCAACAAGAGTGCCAAAGTTATCCTCATCCCATGAATCCTCCAGCCTTCTCTCAAGCTGCTAAATTTCGTCTTTAATCTCTTCTAAACTGAGGTATATAACTTGTTTAGGTACACCATATGTAGATATTTTCAATTAACATGGTGTGTATGTACCACCTATATAATTTACAGAGAGGGACATTATGTTCCCGTCTAACTATAGTTGGGAAAAAGCATAGGTACATGAAAAATTTAGAAAATCATTTATGATGACATTTTTATTACTTCTACCAACATTAAAAGAATGAAATACATGATGAAAAAAATACAATGTAGCATATAAGTATTTACCACTGGTAGAATTTTCCTATAACAATAGCTTCCATTCAAGAATTCAGATGGAACCTTATGAAGCGTTATAACGGAAAGAGATGTCGTACACCAACCTGTTGGGATGACGTTCGTGAAAGAAAACTTTTGGTACCAGAACTGGTGGAAGAAACAATGGAAATGGTGATGGTAATTCAAAACCACATCAAATCGGCTCAAAGTAGGCAGAAGAGCTATGCCGATAACAGAAGAAAGGTTTTGGAATTTCAGGTGGGAGATCATGTTTTACTAAAGGTATCTCCATGGAAGGGAGTTATACATTTTGGTAAGAAGGGTAAGTTGAGTCCCTGGTACATCGGGCCCTTTCGATGAATAATTGTATAAAATACATAGGGTAGACCTCATCAATAAAAATAAATTTGTTGAAATATATTATACCAAATGAATTAAATGGCATTGATAATGAAAAATGAAATTGGATCACGAAATGAAGAGAAATTTACAATGAGAATTTGCCTCACGTGGTTCACTATTTATTTTTTTCTGGATTGTGGTAAAGTTTATTTGATCAATGTTGGATTTTACAGATTCCTATAAGACAGGATGGTCATCCTCCCTCATCTCATAACACATTTATAAACACTCAATAGGGTAAATATCATTAATGATAACTTATTTGGGGTAATCACTTTCTCTAGAACTCACTTGGGTTATGAATGTTATCTATACCCTACATTGTTGATGCTCATTTCTAGTACGTACTTGAGTAACAATTCATCTATGTCTCAATCTTTAGAACCATAATCATTCCATATACACCATGAGTTGAGATAGTCGTCTTGTTCTATATATGGGACCCCTATTTGGTGTACGCCAAAAAAACTTACCATCAATAGAGTTAACAATTAGAATAAGTATTCTATGGTATCTTAAGAAACCATCCCACTAAATCACATATAATCACACCTTTAGATTAATAGTATTTTCCACATGGGTGAAAAAAGGATTAAGAAGGACTTAAAACCCTTCCATGCATTCATATGCAATAAAACAAGACTTTTATCTCTATTTCCAAACACATATAAGGTCTCATATGAGATTACAATTTTAGATGAAAATTTTATTTAATTAATTGAGATATAAATATATAATTATATAAAATTGAAAGCATTTTGATGAAAAATTTAAGGTTCCACATCCTTATCGTGTGTTATTAAGTTCATGGAATAGTCCTAAAAAATAATCTTAAATGATGCAAGTTTAACCAAATTTAATTTTAATAATGTTAAAAATTATATATAAGACACCACATTGATTTTAAGACCTAAAAACCAATAATATACAATTTCTCTTTTGAAATGAGCACAAAAATTTTCTTATATTTATCATGAGTCAATATACTCCTCTTAGATTCTGCATATTTTTCATTAGTTGAGATACTCCTCCGATTTCCCTATATAAAAATTATTACTATATTTCAATTTTTTCAAATTAAATAACTATATTTTAGATTAACCGATTGGTTTTCTCATATTCAATCCTATTACTATTTTAATTCCCCATTATCGGTTAGTTTCCTCTTAAATTTTTCCGTTAGAAAACAGGTTGAAGAGATTAAAACCTATTGTTTGATGAGTAAATGTACAATAACATTATTATGGTGATAATAAATATATGAAGTTTGTGGTGAAATGGAATTATAATAATTTTAATGCTTATAATCCAATGATGATGAACCTATGCTGATCCACCATAGCACATGTGAAGAGTTTGAGATCCCATAATTTAAGGACATAAGGAAGAAAAACAGGGGCCTCATATGTATGTGGAATGCCAAATACATACATATTATAATTAGTTAATAACCAATACGATGAAATAAAATGGGACTCTATTGAATCTGTTGAACACTATCAACCACTCTGTACATTTTTTATAGTTTCTTATTCTAAAAGATATTAAACTTCTTTAAAAGTTTGTTTTAAATTGATGATAAAATGTAATTTATAAATCTTTAAGTGGAGATAGAATATGTAAATTTTTATTATTTTCATAGGGATATATAGAAACACCCATTCATGGTATATTTCATAGATCCAAAACACATACCACCTCTATAGATGGTGAAAATTTTCAGAGCACCAAATTGTTGATGATTAATCAAAATCATCAGAAATTATGAGCGAAATTCAAGGAAAATTTAATTCATTGTTGTTAACATCTCCCCAGGGATTCAATAAGAATATTTTTCTATGGGTTACCATTACCTAATTGAGATCTACAATTTCTTCATCAATACATTGTTATTCTATAATAGAGTCTCTATGTTCACTGTAATTCTTCTGATAAGGGTGTGAGGAGCCTTACCTCAGATCCTCTATATCAATACACAATCCCAAGAGTCCATATATAGATGCCTATATGTCCACCAACATTTTTCAATTAGGTATGAAATGAAATATCTTTTTATTGATACATGATTCATTAAATGTTTCGAGTTCATAGAATATATCCCATAGGAAAATGATGAAAATAATGGCTAAAACCCCTTTTATGGTGTTGTATTTCTGATCTAGGAAACACCTATGGTCCTTGATGGAAATTAAATAATATGAGGTATTCATTATATTATTTTTTAAAGAGGTACACTTATATATTCATCATTATAATCCGAAATTAAGTCAAAGGGGTTCTACAAGTGTTGTTTCTTTAGCACTCGTGGTGTGATTAATCATTAAATGTAATAATTAAAAAATTAGTTTCACTCTCTATAATAATAAAAATACGGTTCTTACAAAATTAACATGAAAAGGGTATATGAATATTAAAATTTCGTGATAAACCACAAATACAAACCATATTTAGCTAGAAAATATCTCACATGTTTCAAAGAAGTTGGAAAAGAAAAATAATTTTTCCCTTAAACTTTTAATATATGAATTTTAGTGACTTTTTGAGAAATGAAATGTCTAATGAATATTCATATTTCCACTATATAATTATATGTTATAAAAATTTGTTGCAAGATTCGTTTGATAGAATGTTTTTTAAAAAATATCCATACATTTCAAACATAAATCAAATAAATATAAGAAAATAATAATCCTCCATATTTACTTATAATCAATGAATTTTGTTATTATAAAATATATTTACCATAAATATATATTACATAAAAGGCGTATTAAATAATTTATATTGAATTATTTTGAATGAAAAGGATATAATGGGATGAGTTATTATTGAATTTTTATTCTCCTCATAAGATTTGAGTTCCTAAAAATAACATAAAATTTAAACCAAGAAACATTAGTGAATTCGTCAATTACAAATCTCTATAAACAAATAAAATAATATTATAAAGAAATTATCATTGATAGAGAAAATAATAATTTTCATAAAGTATATGAAAACACTCTTAATATTCTTGAATTCTCAATTGAATTAAATCTACACGGTTATTTCCCATTATGGTAAGTCCTCTTCTATTGGGAACTATGTGAATTGATCCGACCCATTTTGAGTTAATGATGTGTTTGAAGATGTATGTTACTAGAATCTTCTATCTCCCATTCTTATCAAAATACTTAAAGGTTGATTTCATCCTTGATTGATGACACATAGTTGGTCCAACATTTTCATCATGTATACTTTTGTGCATTTTAATTTGTTAACTAATACTTGGAATATTTACTACACTCATACTTATCGCATTGAATTATTTAATAAACTATTAAATCAATTAAAGTTCATGATTTATGGATACAATACTGAAAAATTTATTTCATTATATATTGATGTTTTATATTGGATTTCACGTTACCACATGACATTATTTTGGGGACGTTGTAAATATGTTATTCACAATAATTATTTTCAATTGACATGATATGGTTTTTTAACATCTATTTTATATAATCTATTATACAACAAGACAAGAACGATGTAATTGTAAGGGTTTTTTGAGATTGGATATATAAAAATGGAGGTTCAAACACATTTGTAATGTATGTTATTGTAAACAACCAATTCAAAAAATTATTTACCATATATATTAAATATAAATATATATGAATGTCACGACCCGCCTTCACCAAAAGGAAGGATGAGTCAGCGGATTGCCAGACCCTTCCTTCTTTAAGTTGAAGGAGAGATAATGACCCCCGAAACCCGCCTTCAATAGGTCCCGGAGTGGCGACTAGCACCAAGGGTATAGAAAATTTTCGCAAATGGAAGGCATTACCCTTTTTTTTTTATTTAGGATCGGGAAAAAGGACAAGTCGACCTCCCAAAAAGGAAAAGAAACAAGTTTATATAAATGAACCCAAATAAAGTCCCCATGCATGTATAAACAGTTTACAACAAGGTACAAGTACAAAAGAAAAAAAAAGAAAAAGCTCTCAAGTACAATACCAAAAGAAAACAAAGGTACGACAACAGCGACAACTCCAACTGTCCGACTAATAGGGTCCCGCGCAGCCCTGATAGTCCTCCTGGAAACCTGAAAGTAAACGTAGGGTGAGCATACAAGTACACTCAGTAGGTAAAACCAAGGCTCTCGTGCACAAGTGGGGGAACGTACTAAAGTCCCGTGAGAAAAGAGTGAACCAAACAACTAACAAGGCAAACTATCCATCCCAGGCCTCACCAAGGCTCACTCCCCAAATAACGCAAGTCAAGTAATATATATAATAAGAGCACATCGATGTTTGGGTACCCCGCGCCACTTCCCCACTGGTTATTGATACATCCTACGCATCGGACCAATCCCGCCATTCTCACCGCAGTCCCACTGCCACACCCGCCCGCACACACCTGGGCCACCACCACACGCAGTCCCACTGCCAAATCCCGCCCGCACACACCTGGGCCACAACCACACGCAGTCCCACTGCCAAATCCCGCCCGCACACACCTGGGCCTCAACTGTCACAAGTAACCATGCCTGCAAACACCTAGGCCAGAACAACCACCGCTACGCCCGAAGACACCTGGGCTAAAGGATCCACTGCCACGCCCGAAAACACCTGGGCCTTATCCCGAAGACACTTGGGAAACCACCTGCCGCACACACCTGGCCAACCACCACAACACCCTGCCCGATGGTTCTTGGGCTAATAATGGACTTCAGGCCATCACAGCCTGCCCGAAGGTACTTGGGCTATCCGGGAAAGGGAGCAGAAAGGAGCTAATAACCAGCCACTAAGTATAGTGTTGGGAAAAACACCCTCCCCCCATAAATGGGGGTGTTCGGCACTAAGTGCTCAACTTGGGTGGGGCGCGAATAAGAAACACAAAGCTACAAGTATAGATATAGGTAACAAACACTCACCCAAAACTTAGGTTTTCCTAGCCAACCTACAGAACACAATACCACAGCGTCCGAGTCACGATTCACGACCCTTGCCCACAAAACCATTTTTCCCATTCTTGTTTCTCGTTCAGTCAAAATGTTCAATTAATTTTAAGCACTACTGGGCAACTACCATAAGCATAACCAAGGAAAACGTCAAAGCATAGATCAACCAAAACACTCACACCCGGTTCTGCCAACAGAGGATCTCTCCCCAATTCGTGATAAAAATGCACAGCCACTGAAACCATGCCAACAGGAGATCCCATCCCCCAAATTCACACAGCCACCGAGAGTATAAAAAGAACAGGGGATCCCATCCCCTCCCACATTTCCATCAAACGGCCCGAAGGGAAAACAACCACTAACCACTACCAACACAAGTCAGGGATTTTCAGATTTAAACGATTTAACACACTCCATGATTTCAAAATCCGTGTGTTCTAACCGGGAGTTATCACAGAAGGGCCGGTCCTGGTGCTTTCAATTATTTAGCCGGATATACGTGGTTAACCGATTTCACAGCAGGAGTTCACAATTTCAGCAACCCATTTAAAACATCATGAGGGGATTCAAGTGCACACACATGACCACCAACGGCCTCAATTTTCAGAAAACATAAACCAGTACAACAAAAGGGATGATCACAAGATAAAGCATAACAACGATCACAACCCCTCCCCCTTCTTCCTTTAGAACTTCGTTTATTATCTTCATTAGGGTTTGGTTCAACCAATTCCATAGGAACAAAAGTAACGCCCACCCCGCATGATACATAAAAGTGAGAGACGAGAGAAATTCCCAACTTGTTGATAGATGATCGACGTTTAGGCCGGGGGCGCGGAACTTTACGGATAACGATGCGGCGGTCCCGATGCACCAGAAGAGCCACGATCGAAGAAGGGGGGAAACCATGGCCTAACCCTTAATTATAAGAGCTGGGGACGGTTGAGATGAAACACAAAACCACGGAAGACGAAGGAGTCGTGGGTTGACCACGTGGCTTGACTCATCATTAATGGCACTGGGTGGTTTTAACCGACCCATGAATTAATGAAGCATTTAATTAAAACCTTTGTGCGCGTTTCGGATTCACAAGACATTTTTAACAAGGCAGAATAGGGTTTAAAACCCTATTTGCGAAAAAGGAACGTTACTGGAACAACTTGGCAAGGCCGGCCGACGTCGGCCAGTCTCACCGATCAGTCTCACCGATTGGTCGCACCGATCGGTCTCACTGATCGGTCTCACTGATCGGTGTCACCGATCGGTCTCACCGATCGGTCTCACCGATCGGTCGCACCGATCGGTCTCACCGATCGGTCTCTCCTATCGGTCTCTCCGATCGGTCTCACCGATCGGTACCCCGCATGGATACCGGATTTTTGGCAAAGGAAGGGACCAAGGGGGGACTGGGTCATCACATCAGATACCTCTTAAACGATTCTCGTCCCCGAGAATCAAAACAAACCAGAAGGAAAGAGAGGATCCGAACAACCATCTTCGAAGATACCTCTTAGGAGTGGACCCCCGCTAATTGAAAACACTCCCTGTCAAGAACCAAGCAACATACCACGCAAAACCGCCCCGTCATGTGGATTTGGGGAGTTCCCCTCCCCCATGTCAAGATATTATCTGCTTTGGGCGGCACTGACTCGCCCGCACGGGTTTAATCGCATCCACCTTAATGCGTCCTGATTAGGGGTCGGGTTTTCCCTTCCCTCTAGCCGGGGCTTTCCACACATAACAGAGGAAAGGAACTAGCACATTTCATAGACAAAAAGGTCAAACGTTCTGTCACAACAGGCACCAAAGGTTCAAAGCTCAGAACAACTCGGGGGTATTGGGCACACATCTGTGCTTCCCTCTCCCACGTGCTCTCTTCGAGGCCTCCATGTCTCCACAACACACGAACCAGGCCGACGGTTCGTCCACGAAGCACTTTCTCCTTGCGATCCTCGATTCTGACTGGCCGTTCCTCGAAGGTCGCGTCTCCTCCCACATCTAGCTCTCCCCAGTTGATGACATGAGAGTCATCATGTAAGTACTGACGAAGCTGGGAGACATGGAAGACGTCATGGACCCTCTCCAACTGAGGTGGTAGGGCCAGCTGATATGCTACCTCGCCAACTCGCCTCAGCACCTCGAAAGGTCCGATGAACCTAGGGGAGGGCTTACTCCCCTTTCCGAACCTCCGCTGCCCCCGTCGAGGGGAAACCTTCAAAAACACATGATCTCCCACCTCGAACTTCAGGGGCCTCCTCCGACGATCAGCATAAGATTTCTGCCGATCCTGAGCTGCTTTCATCCTCTCCCGCACTAGCTGGACTTTCTCCGTGGTGCTCTGCACTACTTCTGGTCCAAGAGTACCAGTCTCACCAACCTCTGCCCAGCATAAGGGTGAACGACATGGTCTTCCATACAAAGCCTCAAAAGGAGCCATGCCAATAGTAGAGTGAAAACTGTTGTTGTAGGCAAACTCTACTAAAGGCAAGTGTCGTACCCATGATCCTCCGAAATCCAGAACACATGCTCGCAGCATGTCCTCCAAGGTCTGGATAGTCCGCTCTGTCTGCCCATCAGTCTGAGGGTGAAAAGCAGTGCTAAGGCGTAGTTTGGTGCCAAAATTATGCTGTAACCCCTTCCAGACTCGTGAGGTGAATCGAGTGTCCCGATCTGAGACGATCGTTTTCGGAACTCCATGAAAACGCACCACCTCATCCATGTACCTCTGTGCTAAGGTACTCACGGGTCCTGACTCCTTGATAGCCAAGAAGTGAGCAGATTTTGTCAATCGATCCACCACTACCCAGATAGCATCATGCCCGCCCTGAGCTCTGGGTAGTCCTGTGACGAAGTCCATCGAGACTTCGTCCCACTTCCACTCGGGGACATCTAGAGGATGCAACAGACCACCAGGAACACGGTGTTCAGCCTTCACCTGCTGACACACCAGGAATTTAGCCACGAACTCTGCCACTGCCCGTTTCACCCCGGGCCACCAAAACTGTCCCCTCAGGCCTTGGTACATTTTCGAAACACCCGGATATACTGCCAAGGCTGAGCTATGGAACTCATGAAGGACTTCATCACGCATCACCTATGGAACAAAAAACCTCTGATGAAAGAGCATCTGACGTCGGCTGTCCTCCGACCATCCTTCCGGGGCGTTCCCCTGATCGATACGATCCCGCAACACTTCCACCTCAAGATCTCCCCACTGAGACTCTTCCACTTGCTGCAACAAAGAGGACTGTACCGTCATCTGAAACAAACAGTCTCTAGTACCTTCCACCCTTGCATCCAAGTGTAAGGCAGCCAACTCCCCCATCGCCTTCCAAGCATTAGCAGATTCCTGAACCCCCTCCTGATGCGGCTTCCTGCTCAGGGCATCAGCCACAACGTTTCCCTTACCTTCAGTGTATGAGATCTCAAAGTCGTAGTCCTGGAGGAACTCGACCCACCTCCGCTGTCGCAAGTTCAAGTCACGCTGGGAGAAGATATAGCGCAAGATTTTGTGATCGGTGAAGACCACAAAGCGCTCCCCAAAGAGGTAATGTCGCCACAGCTTTAATGCGAACACTACCGCTGCAAGCTCCAGGTCATGGGTGGCATAGTTCCGCTCATGGGGGCGTAGCTGCCTGGACCCGTAAGAGATCACCCCTTGTCGCTGCATCAATACGCACCCCAGGCCCTGTCCTGAAGCATCACAGAATACCTCATAGGCCATTCCTTCTTCTGGCAATCTCAACACTGGGGCACTAACCGGTTTTTCTTTTAGGTAGTTGAAGGACGACTCACCTTGCTCGCTCCACATGAAAACCTGGTCCTTCTTGGTCAAAGCCGTCAAAGGGGCTGCTACCCGGGAGAAGTTGGGTATGAATCTCCGGTAGTAGCCCGCCAGTCCGAGGAAACTCCGAACTTCCGCCACATTCTTGGGTGCTGCCCAAGAAACAATTGCCTCAACCTTTGATGGGTCGACTGCTACTCCCTGCTCAGACACTACATGTCCGAGGAAGTGCACTTCTCGTGTCCAGAACTTGCACTTTGACAACTTTCCATAGAGCTGGTGCTGTCAGAGGACCTCCAAAACCGTCCTCAGGTGCTCTGCATAGTCCTCTTCTGACTTTGAATAGATCAGGATATCGTCGATGAACACCACCACAAACCGATCCAGGTACTCCCGAAAGATGGAGTTCATAAGCCCCATGAACACGGCCGGGGCGTTCGTAACACCAAAGGGCATGACCACGAACTCGAAGTGCCCATACCTGCACATGAACGCCGTCTTCAGGATGTCACTATCCTTCACCCTCAGCTGGTGGTACCCGGATCGCAGGTCGATCTTCGAGAACCATCCTGCCCCCTTCAGCTGGTCGAAAAGATCATCTATCCTCAGAAGAGGGTAGCGGTTTTTGATCGTTACCTGATTCAGCCTCCTGTAATCGATGCACAACCTGAGGCCACCATCTGCCTTCTTTGCGAACAAGACTGGGGCACCCCACGGTGATGCACTTGGACGAACATAACCCCTCTTCATCAGATCGTCAATCTGTATCCGCAACTCCCGTAGCTCCGAAGGTGCCATCCGGTAAGGAGCCATCGAGATTGGTCGAGAGCCGGGCTGCAGGTCTATCCCGAACTCGATGTCATGTCGAGGGGGTAGATTCGTCACCTCCTCAGGAAAGACGTCCATAAATTCTCGAACGATCTCTGGTACTTCCACCATTTCCTCATCTGTTGATTCTATCGTCAGTACAGTCAATAAGGAGAGGAGAGGTTCCTCCCTCCTGTTTCCCTTCGGACAGCTCCGCTCGCCGGTGAAAGTAACACGCTGGCCGTCCAAACCGGAGAACACCACCCTCCCTTGGGAACAGTCGATGACGGCGCACACAGAAAATAGCCAGTCGATGCCTAGGATGACATCGTACGGCCGAATCTGTAGCAGAAGGAGATCCTTAACCGACTGATGTGGCCCCAACATCAGTCTACATCCCCGACAAACGAACAGCAAGTCGGTCTGACCTCCAACTGGTGTGCTCAACACCAGGGGCACTGGAAGTCTCTCGGCATCTAGACCCAAGGCGTGGGCTAGACTGGGAGCAACAAAGGAGTGTGAAGCTCCGGTATCGAACAAAGCATAAGCAAGAGTGCTAAATACACCGATCGTACCTTGAACAACCTCTGGCCCTGCTGGAACTGTTGCTTCTACGGCGTGTAACTGTCCACGCCCAGCTCCCCTGCCCCTCGGCTGTCGGCCACCTCCCCGACCACGCCCTGGTCGAGGTCCCTGGGGAGCGCCCTGAGGTCGACCTCCCCCTCCTATGTCTGTCTGCGGAGGAGCGGGAGCTCGCTGTCCCTGCTGCTACTACTGGAAGGGTCTGGCTGGGAACTGCTGCTGCGGCGGACGCTGGGGATGACTACCACTGCTGTACTGCACCCGATCGGGGCACTGACTCCGAAGATGTCCAGGGCTCCCGCAGATGAAGCACCGTGGTCCCGAGCCTGAAGGAAAAGAACGTGGGCCAGGGGATCGAAACTGAAACTGCTGCGGCCTGCTCCCTGCGGGTCGGAACCTGGAGGGTCCCGATGCCGGAGGCCTGGTGCTGACGGCCTTCCCCTTCGATGGTCCCAGCTGGATCCCTTCTCGTGACAGTCCGCCTAGAGCGTGCATCCTTTCCACCACTTCGGCCTTCTTATGAACCTCTAAGTATGTCGGAAGGGTAAAGGGGGTAACAGCATACTGGAGGGAGGGTCGGAGCGCCTCCTCCAAACGTCTTTCCCGAGACTCCTCATCGGGAAAGAGGTCCGGAGCAAAACGCAGGAGGTCCTTGAACTTGATCCCAAGTTCCCTCACGGACATGCTCCCCTGCTGGAGGGAGAGTAGCTCCTGCCTCTTCTCCGCCTTCATTGTCGAGGAGAGGAACTCCGCCCGGAACTCCCTCTCGAAGTCCGCCCAAGCAACCTCAGACTCCTTCCTACTCCCCAGGTGAAGCATCCACCACTGACGTGCCGCTCCTCGCATCTGGCTAACAGCCAGAGGAACCCAGTACTCCGTCGGGGCCCGAATCAGGCTGAAGGCTATGACTAGCTCCTCCAGCCAGCCTTCCGTCTTCATGTCGGAGGTGCTGCCCTCATATTTCTCGAGGGCCTGTCGCTGAAAGGCTCGAAGAGTCTTCTGCCACTGGTCGTCCTCTTCCTCCCGATCAGCTCTCTGCCGATTGGCCAAAGTAGTCTCAGGAGTCTCGATCGCCTGTACCACATGTGGTCGCCTTCCAGGTGCCATGACTGCAAGGTAAACAAGGAATGCCTAAGCCCAGTAGTGCAAAGAAAACCGTTCTCAAAACTTATTAAGATTTAATTTATTCTCAATTTCCCAAGACATCCCAGAAACACAAAAACACAAGTCATTTATGATGCATGTACCTTTCCTAGGGTCTCTACTCTGCAATCAGTGTGGCCTCACTTGGTCGTTCGGTAGGTCCAGAGTCCTTGCATCGGATCACGGGGGGCCCTAAAATCCCGTGTCCTAGCCGGTCCTCCCTGGCCTAATTCACGCACCAAGGTCACCCAACGCTGTTGCCTTACCATCCCATGCAATCCTTACTGTGCCTAACTCCAGACTCCGTCCTATCTCTCAACCTCACCTCTAATACCATTCTGTCACGACCCGCCTTCACCAAAAGGAGGGAAGAGTCAGCGGATTGCCAGGCCCTTCCTTCTTTAAGTTGAAGGAGAGATAATGACCCCCGAAACCCGCCTTCAATAGGTCCCGGAGTGGCGAATAGCACCAAGGGTATAGAAAATTTTCGCAAATGGAAGGGATTACCCATTTTATTATTATTTAGGATCGGGAAAAAGGACAAGTCGACCTCCCAAAAAGGAAAAGAAACAAGTTTATATAAATGAACCCAAATAAAGTCCCCATGCATGTTTAAACAGTTTACAACAAGTTACAAGTACAAAAGAAAAAAAAGAAAAAGCTCTCAAGTACAATACCAAAAGAAAACAAAGGTATGACAACAGCGACAACTCCAACTGTCCGACTAATAGGGTCCCGCGCAGCCCTGGTAGTCCTCCTGGAAACCTGAAAGTAAACGTAGGGTGAGCATACAAGTACACTCAGTAGGGAAAACCAAGGCTCTCGTGCACATGTGGGGGAACGTACTAAAGTCCCGTGAGAAAAGAGTGAACCAAACAACTAACAAGGAAAACTATCCATCCCAGGCCTCACCAAGGCTCACTCCCCAAATAACGCAAGTCAAGTAATATATATAATAAGAGCACATCGATGTTTGGGTACCCCGCGCCACTTCCCCACTGGTTATTGAGACATCCTACGCATCGGACCAATCCCGCCATTCTCAGCGCAGTCCCACTGCCACACCCGCCCGCACACACCTGGGCCACCACCACACGCAGTCCCACTGCCAAATCCCGCCCGCACACACCTGGGCCACAACCACACCCAGTCCCACTGCCAAATCCCGCCCGCACACACCTGGGCCTCAACTGTCACAAGTAACCATGCCTGCAAACACCTAGGCCAGAACAACCACCGCTACGCCCGAAGACACCTGGGCTAAAGGATCCACTGCCATGCCCGAAAACACCTGGGCCTCATCCCGAAGACACTTGGGAAACCACCTGCCGCACACACCTGGCCAACCACCACAACACCCTGCCCGATTGTTCTTGGGCTAATAATGGACTTCAGGCCATCACAGCCTGCCCAAAGGTACTTGGGCTATCCGGGAAAGGGAGCAGAAAGGAGCTAATAACCAGCCACTAAGTATAGTGTTGGGAAAAACACCCTCCCCCCATAAATGGGGGTGTTCGGCACTAAGTGCTCAACTTGGGTGGGGCGCGAATAAGAAACACAAAGCTACAAGTATAGATATAGGTAACAAACACTCACCCAAAACTAAGGTTTTCCTAGCCAACCTACAGAACACAATACCACAGCGTCCGAGTCACGATTCACGACCCTTGCCCACAAAACCATTTGTCACATTCTTGTTTCTCGTTCAGTCAAAATGTTCAATTAATTTTAAGCACTACTAGGCAACTACCATAAGCATAACCAAGGAAAACGTCAAAGCATAGATCAACCAAAACACTCACACCCGGTTCTGCCAACAGAGGATCTCTCCCCAATTCGTGATAAAAACTCACAACCACTGAAACCATGCCAACAGGAGATCCCATCCCCCAAATTCACACAGCCACCGAGAGTATAAAAAGAACAGGGGATCCCATCCCCTCCCACATTTCCAGCAAACGGCCCGAAGGGAAAACAACCACTAACCACTACCAACACAAGTCAGGTATTTTCAGATTTAAACGATTTAACACACTCCATGATTTCAAAATCCGTGTGTTCTAACCGGGAGTTATCACAGAAGGGCCGGTCCTGGTGCTTTCAATTATTTAGCCGGATATACGTGGTTAACCGATTTCACAGCAGGAGTTCACAATTTCAGCAACCCATTTAAAACATCATGAGGGGATTCAAGTGCACACACACGACCACCAACGGCCTCAATTTTCAGAAAACATAAACCAGTACAACAAAAGGGATGATCACAAGATAAAGCATAACAACGATCACAACCCCTTCCCCTTCTTCCTTTAGAACTTCGTTTATTATCTTCATTAGGGTTTGGTTCAACCAATTCCATAGGAACAAAAGTAACGCCCACCCCACATGATACATAAAAGTGAGAGACGAGAGAAATTCCCTACTTATTGATAGATGATCGACGTTTAGGCCGGGGGCGCGGAACTTTACGGATAACGATGCGGCGGTCCCGATGCACCAGAAGAGCCACGATCGAAGAAGGGGGGAAACCACGGCCTAACCCTTAATTATAAGAGCTGGGGACGGTTGAGATGAAACACAAAACCACGGAAGACGAAGGAGTCGTGGGTTGACCACGTGGCTTGACTCATCATTAATGGCACTGGGTGGTTTTAACCGACCCATGAATTAATGAAGCATTTAATTAAAACCTTTGTGCGCGTTTCGGATTCCCAAGACATTTTTAACAAGGCAGAATAGGGTTTAAAACCCTATTTGCGAAAAAGGAACGTTACTGGAACAACTTGGCAAGGCCGGCCGACGTCGGCCGGTCTCACCGATCGGTCTCTCCGATCGGTCTCACCGATCGGTACCCCGCAAGGAAACCGGATTTTTGGCAAAGGAAGGGACCAAGGGGGGTCTGGGTCATCACATCAGATACCTCTTAAACGATTCTCGTCCCCGAGAGTCAAAACAAACCAGAAGGAAAGAGAGGATCCGAACAACCATCTTCGAAGATACCTCTTAGGAGTGGACCCCCGCTAATTGAAAACACTCCCTGTCAAGAACCAAGCAACATACCACGCAAAACCGCCCCGTCATGTGGATTTGGGGAGTTCCCCTCCCTCATGTCAAGATATTATCCGCTTTGGGCGGCACTGACTCGCCCGCACGGGTTTAATCGCATCCACCTTAATGCGTCCTGATTAGGTGTCGGGTTTTCCCTTCCCTCTAGCCGGGGCTTTCCACACATAACAGAGGAAAGGAACTAGCACATTTCATAGACAAAAAGGTCAAACGTTCTGTCACAACAGGCACCAAAGGTTCAAAGCTCAGAACAACTCGGGGTATTGGGCACACATCTGTGCTTCCCTCTCCCAAGTGCTCTCTTCGAGGCCGCCATGTCTCCACAACACACGAACCAGGCCGACGGTTCATCCACGGAGCACTTTCTCCTTGCGATCCTCGATTCTGACTGGCCGTTCCTCGAAGGTCGCGTCTCCTCCCACATCTAGCTCTCCCCAGTTGATGACATGAGAGTCATCATGTAAGTACTGACGAAGCTGGGAGACATGGAAGACATCATGGACCCTCTCCAACTGAGGTGGTAGGGCCAGCTGATATGCTACCTCGCCAACTCGCCTCAGCACCTCGAAAGGTCCGATGAACCTAGGGGAGAGCTTACTCCCCTTTCCGAACCTCCGCTGCCCCTGTCGAGGGGAAACCTTCAAAAACACATGATCTCCCACCTCGAACTTCAGGGGCCTCCTCCGACGATCAGCATAAGATTTCTGCCGATCCTGAGCTGCTTTCATCCTCTCCCGCACTAGCTGGACTTTCTCCGTGGTGCTCTGCACTACTTTTGGTCCAAGAGTACCAATCTCACCAACCTCTGCCCAGCATAAGGGTGAACGACATGGTCTTCCATACAAAGCTTCAAAAGGAGCCATGCCAATAGTAGAGTGAAAACTGTTGTTGTAGGCAAACTCTACTAAAGGCAAGTGTCGTACCCATGATCCTCCGAAATCCAGAACACATGCTCGCAGCATGTCCTCCAAGGTCTGGATAGTCCGCTCTGTCTTCCCATCAGTCTGAGGGTGAAAAGCAGTGCTAAGGCGTAGTTGGGTGCCAAAAGTATGTTGTAACCCCTTCCATACTCGTGAGGTGAATCGAGTGTCCCGATCTGAGACGATCGTTTTCGGAACTCCATGCAAACGCACCACCTCATCCACGTACCTCTGTGCTAAGGTACTCACGGGTCCTGACACCTTGATAGCCAAGAAGTGAGCAGATTTTGTCAATCGACCCACCAGTACCCAGATATCATCATGCCCGCCCTGAGCTCTGGGTAGTCCCGTGACGAAGTCCATCGAGACGTCGTCCCACTTCCACTCGGGGACATCTAGAGGATGCAACAGACCACCAGGAACACGGTGTTCAGCCTTCACCTGCTGACACACCAGGCATTTAGCCACGAACTCTGCCACTGCCCGTTTCACCCCGGGCCACCAAAACTGTCCCCTCAGGCCTTGGTACATTTTCGAAACACCCGGATGTACTGCCAAGGCTGAGCTATGGAACTCACGAAGGACTTCATCACGCATCACCTCTGGAACAAACAACCTCTGATGAAAGAGCATCCGACGTCGGCTGTCCTCCGACCATCCTTCCGGGGCGTTCCCCTGATCGATACGATCCCGCAACACTTCCACCTCAAGATCTCCTCACTGAGACTCTTCCACTTGCTGCAACAAAGAGGACTGTACCGTCATCTGAAACAAACAGCCTCTAGTACCTTCCACCCTTGCATCCAAGTGTAAGGCAGCCAACTCCCCCATCGCCTTCCAAGCATTAGCATATTCCCGAACCACCTATTGATGCGGCTTCCTGCTCAGGGCATCAGCCACAATGTTTCCCTTACCTTCAGTGTATGAGATCTCAAAGTCGTAGTCCTGGAGGAACTCGACCCACCTCCGCTGTCGCAAGTTCAAGTCACGCTGGGAGAAGATATAGCGCAAGCTTTTGTGATCGGTGAAGACCACAAAGCGCTCCCCAAAGAGGTAATGTCGCCAAAGCTTTAATGCGAACACTACTGCTGCAAGCTCCAGGTCATGGGTGGCATAGTTCCGCTCATGGGGGCGTAGCTGCCTGGACCCGTAAGAGATCACCCCTTGTCGCTGCATCAATACGCACCCCAGGCCCTGTCCCGAAGCATCACAGAATACCTCATAAGCCATTCCTTCTTCTGGCAATCTCAACACTGGGGCACTAACCAGTTTTTCTTTTAGGTAGTTGAAGGACGACTCACACTGCTCGCTCCACATGAAAACCTGGTCCTTCTTGGTCAAAGCCATCAAAGGGGCTGCTACCCGGGAGAAGTTGGGTACGAATCTCCGGTAGTAGCCCGCCAGTCCGAGGAAACTCCGAACTTCCGCCACATTCTTGGGTGCTGCCCAAGAAACAATTGCCTCAACCTTTGATGGGTCGACTGCTACTCCCTGCTCAGACACTACATGTCCGAGTAAGTGCACTTCTCGTGTCCAGAACTTGCACTTTGACAACTTCCCATAGAGCTGGTGCTGTCGGAGGACCTCCAAAACCGTCCTCAGGTGCTCTGCATGGTCCTCTTCGGACTTTGAATAGATCAGGATATCGTCGATGAACACCACCACAAACCGATCCAGGTACTCCCGAAAGATGGAGTTCATAAGCCCCATGAACACGGCCGGGGAGTTCGTAACACCAAAGGGCATGACCACGAACTCGAAGTGCCCATACCTGCACCTGAACGCCGTCTTCGGGATGTCGCTATCCTTCACCCTCAGGTGGTGGTACCCGGATCGCAGGTCGATCTTCGAGAACCCTCCTGCCCCCTTCAGCTGGTCGAAAAGATCATCTATCCTCGGAAGAGGGTAGCGGTTCTTGATCGTTACCTGATTCAGCCTCCTGTAATCGATGCACAACCTGAGGCCACCATCTGCCTTCTTTGCGAACAAGACTGGGGCACCCCACGGTGATGCACTTGGACGAACATAACCCCTCTTCATCAGATCGTCAATATGTATCCGCAACTCCCGTAGCTCCGAAGGTGCCATCTGGTAAGGAGCCATCGAGATTGGTCGAGAGCCGGGCTGCAGGTCTATCCCGAACTCGATGTCACGTCGAGGGGGTAGAGTCGTCACCTCCTCAGGAAAGACGTCCATAAATTCACGAACGATCTCTGGTACTTCCACCATTTCCTCATCTGTTGATTCTATCGTCATTTCAGTCAATAAGGAGAGGAGAGGTTCCTCCCTCCTGTTTCCCTTCGGACAGCTCCGCTCGCCGGTGAAAGTAACATGCTGGCCGTCCAAACCGGAGAACACCACCCTCCCTTGGGAACAGTCGATGACGGCGCACACAGAAAATAGCCAGTCGATGCCTAGGATGACATCGTACGTCCGAATCTGTAGCAGAAGGAGATCCTTAACCGACTGATGTGGCCCCAACATCAGTCTACATCCCCGACAAACAAACAGCAAGTCGGTCTGACCTCCAACTGGTGTGCTCAACACCAGGGGCACTGGAAGTCTCTCGGCATCTAGACCCAAGGCGTGGGCTAGACTGGGTGCAACAAAGGAGTGCGAAGCTCCGGTATCGAACAATGCATAAGCAAGAGTGCTAAATACACCGATCGTACCTCGAACAACCTCTGGCCCTGCTGGAACTGTTGCTTCTGCGGCGTGTAACTGTCCACGCCCAGCTCCCCTGCCCCTCGGGTGTCGGCCACCTCCCCGACCACGCCCTGGTTGAGGTCCCTGGGGAGCGCCCTGAGGTCGGCCTCCCCCTCCTATGTCTGTCTGCGGAGGAGCGGGAGCTCGCTGTCCCTGCTGCTGCTGCTGGAAGGGTCTGGCTGGGAACTGCTGCTGCGGCGGACGCTGGGGATGACTGCCACTGCTGTACTGCACCCGATCGGGGCACTGACTCCGAAGATGTCCAGGGCTCCCGCAGATGAAGCACCGTGGTCCCGAGCCTGAAGGAAAAGAACGTGGGCCAGGGGATCGAAACTGAAACTGCTGCGGCCTGCTCCCTGCGGGTCGGAACCTGGAGGGTCCCGATGCCGGAGGCCTGGTGCTGACGGCCTTCCCCTTCGATGGTCCCAGCTGGATCCCTTCTCGTGACAGTCCGCCTAGAGAGTGCATCCTTTCCACCACTTCGGCCTTCTTCTGAACCTCTAAGTATGTCGGAAGGGTAAAGGGGGTAACAGCATACTGGAGGGAGGGTCGGAGCGCCTCCTCCAAACGTCTTTCCCGAGACTCCTCATCGGGAAAGAGGTCCGGAGCAAAACGCAGGAGGTCCTTGAACTTGATCCCAAGTTCCCTCATGGACATGCTCCCCTGCTGGAGGGAGAGTAGCTCCTGCCTCTTCTCCGCCTTCATTGTCGAGGAGAGGAACTCCGCCCGGAACTCCCTCTCGAAGTCCGCCCAAGCAACCTCAGACTCCTTCCTACTCCCCAGGTGAAGCATCCACCACTGACGTGCCGCTCCTCGCATCTGGCTAACAGCCAGAGGAACCCAGTACTCCGTCGGGGCCCGAATCAGGCCGAAGGCTATGACTAGCTCCTCCATCCAGCCTTCCGTCTTCATGTCGGAGGTGATGCCCTCATATTTCTCGAGGGCCTGTCGCTGAAAGGCTCGAAGAGTCTTCTGCCACTGGTCGTCCTCTTCCTCCCGATCAGCTCTCTGCCGATTGGCCAAAGTAGTCTCAGGAGTCTCGATCGCCTGTACCACACGTGGTCGCCTTCCAGGTGCCATGACTGCAAGGTAAACAAGGAATGCCTAAGCCCAGTAGTGCAAAGAAAACCGTTCTCAAAACTTATTAAGATTTAATTTATTCTCAATTTCCCAAGACATCCCAGAAACACAAAAACACAAGTCATTTATGATGCATGTACCTTTCCTAGGGTCTCTACCCTGCAATCAGTGTGGCCTCACTTGGTCGTTCGGTAGGTCCAGAGTCCTTGCATCGGATCACGGGGGGCCCTAAAATCCCGTGTCCTAGCCGGTCCTCCCTGGCCTAATTCACGCACCAAGGTCACCCAACGCTGTTGCCTTACCATCCCATGCAATCCTTACTGTGCCTAACTCCAGACTCCGTCCTATCTCTCAACCTCACCTCTGATACCATTCTGTCACGACCCGCCTTCACCAAAAGGAGGGAAGAGTCAGCGGATTGCCAGGCCCTTCCTTCTTTATGTTGAAGGAGAGATAATGACCCCCGAAACCCGCCTTCAATAGGTCCCGGAGTGGCGACTAGCACCAAGGGTATAGAAAATTTTCGCAAATGGAAGGCATTACCCTTTTTTTTATTATTTAGGATCGGGAAAAAGGACAAGTCGACCTCCCAAAAAGGAAAAGAAACAAGTTTATATAAATGAACCCAAATAAAGTCCCCATGCATGTTTAAACAGTTTACAACAAGGTACAAGTACAAAAGAAAAAAAAAGAAAAATCTCTCAAGTACAATACCAAAAGAAAACAAAGGTACGACAACAGCGACAACTCCAACTGTCCGACTAATAGGGTCCCGCGCAGCCCTGGTAGTCCTCCTGGAAACCTGAAAGTAAACGTAGGGTGAGCATACAAGTACACTCAGTAGGGAAAACCAAGGCTCTCGTGCACAAGTGGGGGAACGTACTAAAGTCCCGTGAGAAAAGAGTGAACCAAACAACTAACAAGGCAAACTATCCATCCCAGGCCTCACCAAGGCTCACTCCCCAAATAACGCAAGTCAAGTAATATATATAATAAGATCACATCGATGTTTGGGTACCCCGCGCCACTTCCCCACCGGTTATTGAGACATCCTACGCATCGGACCAATCCCGCCATTCTCACCGCAGTCCCACTGCCACACCCGCCCGCACACACCTGGGCCACCACCACACGCAGTCCCACTGCCAAATCCCGCCCGCACACACCTGGGCCACAACCACACGCAGTCCCACTGCCAAATCCCGCCCGCACACACCTGGGCCTCAACTGTCACAAGTAACCATGCCTGCAAACACCTAGGCCAGAACAACCACCGCTACGCCCGAAGACACCTGGGCTAAAGGATCCACTGCCACGCCCGAAAACACCTGGGCCTCATCCCGAAGACACTTGGGAAACCACCTGCCGCACACACCTGGCCAACCACCACAACACCCTGCCCGATGGTTCTTGGGCTAATAATGGACTTCAGGCCATCACAGCCTGCCCGAAGGTACTTGGGCTATCCGGGAAAGGGAGCAGAAAGGAGCTAATAACCAGCCACTAAGTATAGTGTTGGGAAAAACACCCTCCCCCCATAAATGGGGGTGTTCGGCACTAAGTGCTCAACTTGGGTGGGGCGCGAATAAGAAACACAAAGCTACAAGTATAGATATAGGTAACAAACACTCACCCAAAACTTAGGTTTTCCTAGCCAACCTACAGAACACAATACCACAGCGTCCGAGTCACGATTCATGACCCTTGCCCACAAAACCATTTGTCCCATTCTTGTTTCTCGTTCAGTCAAAATGTTCAATTAATTTTAAGCACTACTGGGCAACTACCATAAGCATAACCAAGGAAAACGTCAAAGCATAGATCAACCAAAACACTCACACCTGGTTCTGCCAACAGAGGATCTCTCCCCAATTCGTGATAAAAACTCACAACCACTGAAACCATGCCAACAGGAGATCCCATCCCCCAAATTCACACAGCCACCGAGAGTATAAAAAGAACAGGGGATCCCATCCCCTCCCACATTTCCAGCAAACGGCCCGAAGGGAAAACAACCACTAACCACTACCAACACAAGTCAGGTATTTTCAGATTTAAACGATTTAACACACTCCATGATTTCAAAATCTGTGTGTTCTAACCGGGAGTTATCACAGAAGGGCCGGTCCTGGTGCTTTCAATTATTTAGCCGGATATACGTGGTTAACCGATTTCACAGCAGGAGTTCACAATTTCAGCAACCCATTTAAAACATCATGAGGGGATTCAAGTGCACACACACAACCACCAACGGCCTCAATTTTCAGAAAACATAAACCAGTACAACAAAAGGGATGATCACAAGATAAAGCATAACAACGATCACAACCCCTTCCCCTTCTTCCTTTAGAACTTCGTTTATTATCTTCATTAGGGTTTGGTTCAACCAATTCCATAGGAACAAAAGTAACCCCCACCCCGCATGATACATAAAAGTGAGAGACGAGAGAAATTCCCTACTTGTTGATAGATGATCGACGTTTAGGCCGGGGGCGCGGAACTTTACGGATAACGATGCGGCGGTCCCGATGCACCAGAAGAGCCACGATCGAAGAAGGGGGAAACCACGGCCTAACCCTTAATTATAAGAGCTGGGGACGGTTGAGATGAAACAAAAAACCACGGAAGACGAAGGAGTCGTGGGTTGACCACGTGGCTTGACTCATCATTAATGGCACTCGGTGGTTTTAACCGACCCATGAATTAATGAAGCATTTAATTAAAACATTTGTGCGCGTTTCGGATTCCCAAGACATTTTTAACAAGGCAGAATAGGGTTTAAAACCCTATTTGCGAAAAAAGAACGTTACTGGAACAACTTGGCAAGGCCGGCCGACGTCGGCCGGTCTCACCGATCCGTCTCACCGATCGGTCGCACCGATCGGTGTCACCGATCGGTCTCACCGATCGGTACCCCGCAAGGAAACCGGATTTTTGGCAAAGGAAGGGACCAAGGGGGGGTCTGGGTCATCACAACGAAAATACTCATAGTAGATATTTTATTGTTAGTTATTTAAATAGTGATGTTATATTTTTTAAAAATGAAATTAAATACAGTCACTCCAGTTTTACATAGTTGAACTATAAAAAAAATTATCATAACAACCATAAAAAGAATTATAAATTCAAATCATTATAACATGACATATAAAATTTAAACACTTCAACATAAATTAAAAAAAAAAAATAAAACCCAATCAATCAGGTGCAATTCTCAGTAAATTATTTCTGAAATTGATCATGTTATTGATTAGTATAATGTTGAGGGTCATAAAAAAATAGAAAATCTAAATAAAAAATTAAACATAAATGATAAATATAATTATTTGAAAATTTAGTTGATTGTCTATAAAAAATATAAACATATGTAATTTTGAAACTATAGAAATTTTAATTATTTCAATCAAAAATCATATATCATAATATCAATTTTAACATTACTAATTCTTAGAGAAGAAAACTATATTTTAATAGAATTTTCAATTAAATGTATAATTATATGTACTTAAATCCAAAATTAGGTAATATTAATGAGAAGCCACATTTGCGTTTACATATTTGATCATTTTCATCATCATTCTTATTATCAATGTAAAATAATACCATACCCACTATTAAAATGATAATTATGAAATAAAATTCTAATTCATTATAATATATGGGTATTAAAATAATAAAACATACATGTTCAATATGTTGTTATAGTTTTCTTAGATGTCATGATGAATATAGAATAACTGGTAAATTGTCTTATATCTAAAAAAGCACACACACTATACAATGGACACAAATATAAAAAAGTAATTGTGAATGGGTATTCAGTTAAGAGAAACAACACCTTATTAAATATATAATAGATCCATCAATATAAGGAATCATCCAGCACTGAATTGCATTGTGCTGAAATCATTTAGCCATATTTAATGTTTTTTATTCATCTATAATGGTAATCTTTTATGGTAAAATATATCGCGGTTCTAAAAACTATATAATGATGTCATATCATGTTGGATAAAAATTATATACAGACACATAATAAAAATAAAATATATGTATTATATTCTAATAAACTAATATAACATAATGATATATGGTAGTCAATATACCTGAAAAATACATTCACCACATTAATTGTCAAAAAATAATTACTTATAAGAACTATGATATATCTTTCCAAAGTCATAACATAATGTTTGTACCCACTAATGCTAGAATTCATTGGAATCAAATTAAAAAACAATTTCAAAGATAATTATTGTGATAATCTATGATATATTGGATATATAGTATCTGTATTTATAGTAGCATGTAATTGTTAGAAACTATATCGTATGTCATTAAATTTTCTCCTATAAAAAATATTTAAATTTAAATTTTAAAATGTGAAACGAAATTCATCTCTAATATGATATAAGGGATATAATATATAAATACAACAATGTTAATTTATCAAAAAATCCTAAATGTCCTAACTAAAAGATAGATCATACATTGTCCAACAATAATGGCCGCATCTATAAGAATTTGTACATTTTATGTTATATCTATTATATTTTTCAATGTCAAACAATATTATATATATATATATATATATTGATGATGAATGAAATTCAATATATAATACATACACCCATATACAGAAGTATAATGTTATGGATCATTAACAAAAAAATGAAAATAGATGGGATGATATTGAGGGGTAGGTGTAATAGTTTGATAACCAAGAGGATTTGGAGGATTCAGATTTGTAGTCGGAGAGGTATGAGTGAGATCTTATGATGGAGGTGGACGAGTGAAATTTTCAGATTAATAATATTTTTTCATGTCTAAAAACATAAAATATTAAAAAAATATTATTCTATCATCATTTTTATCACGTATTTTATATACATCGTCTTCTAATTCTTTTATTGTAATTTTTATTATATCCTCATTCGATGATGGTCCAAAACTAAAAAACTATTTTATAAATACACATGCCACGAGTAATCAAACTTGAATTAAGTTTTCAGTATTTTCCAATGAATTTTATAAAATATCCTTCAACCCATTTTGTACGAATGTCCCCAATATTATCCCAATTAATGGTAACAATATATGGAATAGATTAAAAATAAATAGGGAATAAATATATCTAATGATTTGAAATAAAATAAATAATAGAACTGAATTATCATGACCCCCACCACACTAAGTGTACCCCTCTTTGGTCATCAATTTGAGAATGGAGATAATGATCTCCTAGGTCCCACCTCCATTAGGCCTTGGGATGGAGACTAGAACAGAGGGTATAATTAACAAGCAAATGGGAGGCATTTCTCTCAAAGATAGCACATGTGGATGATGGAGATAAGATATACACCAACCAACTCTAATTCAAAAAGAAATATAAAAATAATTCCATGTAAACATATGTAATTTAATGAAAAACAACTACATCTAATGGAGAAAACATAAAGTACAAAAAAAGAAAAGAAAAACAACACCGACCATGATCCCCGAATGGCTTCTGAAACACCAGGCTAGTAGAAAATACATTGATCTCTAACCTGCTCCATGTGACCTGAAAACGGTTTATATAGACATAGGTGTGAATAATACTATACTCAGTAGGATTCTCCCCAAATCCTCTCCTGCACATGTAAAGAATGCAGCTAAAGCACCGTGAACAACAAGTGAAACTAACTAGTCACCTAAATAGGTATACTATGTTCCCAGCCTCACTATGGATATTTTCACCGTGTAACACATACAAGAGTATAATGTATAATAAATAATATCAAGTGTACCATGCTACTACGACCCCACTGGTTTTCCACTTTGCTCCAATATCGCACGTCCTAATAATTTCTCTCCAAAAATGATTTCCTGCATACACCTAGGAAAAGCACCCCAACATGAACCTTGTGTGACAATACCACAACATCCACACAGGAAATTAACATTTTAGTTTTTTTAGCCACCACATATCACATAATGTGTATCATACGTTTGGAATTATACCTCAGGCCATTACAACCCACACAATGTGTAAGAATCCTCACACCGTCAAAACCTATACATGTTATTCCTGTAGTAGTCCATAAGATACAATATCCAGAATATTTGGGTGTGAATTACCACAATCCATTATATCCCTCTACACACATCTACGGGTGAAACTATCCATTGTTCCTACTAGCACAAGTAACTACCAATAGTAGAGAGTGGGACCAAATGGGGTAGTAATTCATCCATCCTCCCACTAGAATGTAGAGGAAAACACCCCCCAATGCATAGAATCCACTGAGTGTCTGTTTCCCTAAATGAAAGGGTGGAGTAGATTATAAAAGCACAAATACTACAGAATATAATATATATCGCTAACACACATTGGGAATAACCATGTATTAGACTCGAATACAGCTAACTTCTCTCTGACACTAGGCTTCCTCTTATAAGACTATAAATAATATAAGCACAAAACCATTTATTGACCTTTATTACATTAATTAATTTCCTTTTTAGCAGTTTCACATTACGTTAATTACTTCTTTAAACATTAATTAACAAATATCAATTAAAAATTAAATTTCATTAGAATCAAACCCAAATTTTAGTATCCCTTTAAAATTTTATCCTCAGCATTGTGTCCCAACATGCTCCAACACCATAGGTTAACATCATTTATTCTATTATTTATTTAAAGCATTACTTTCCCATATTCCTAGGCATTCAATAATAAATTCTAAGCTACTAAACACAATGTGGCTCAACAGGGTTAGTAGATGAACTACCCATCAAGTCTTTTCCACCTATTCGAAGAGCGTATACCCAACCTCCGTTGAGACGATAAACACAGAAACCATGTGGCATACCCCACACATCATCTCCCCTTTCAAAAAAATGGTAAGAATTACCAGCTTCCTTGATAAGTGCAGAATGTAATGCACATAAACAACTAATAAGATCCATCATGAATCCAAACATTCACATCCATCAAATTTTATTATCTCTATTTTGATCTCCAGCACAAACATATATAAATTGATGTGTCTCACCAATCTAGGCATCAAGTGTTTCCATAACAAGTAGGTCTCCCTTCCTCCACATATCACAATAGCGATCCAGCATCAAATCAAAACAAAAGGAGTAGGAAAAAAAATATCATATCTATTTGTCTCTTGTACCTTAAACAAGAAAGATGGTATCTTTGAAACCTACAATGAATTATCTTTTTTATAAAACTACGAGTTCATTAATCCATCATGGATTAAACATTTTATTGTTTGTAAGTTCCATATTTTGGAAACCTATCCAGTATGATATCAACCATAATAAAACATTCTTACTACATAAATTTTATTAACATGAAATTACAACAACAACCAAGAGATTCAATCAAATGCCTCTTTATTTGGAGCCAATAAATTTTCAAATAATTACATATTTACGATATTTAGAAATTTCCACCAAAAAAAGATAAACAAGGAAATAATAGATATCAAACTATCTAGAAAAATAATAGGTAACAGTATACAACGGATGTCAATTTTTTTATCTATTTAAAATATTTAATATGTTAGTTCCAATTTTACTTAGTGTTCTAAAACATGAAAACTCTACAATTTACTTTGAAATAAAAGAGAGGAAACAAATCACCTACCTCAAATGGTTCTTGACATTCCATATACGAGAATGATCCACACAATAGTTTACGATCTCCTCCCCCCATGACAACTGTATCAACTCGTGGATGCAGAGACACCGGTACACCGGTCAACACCAAAGAAAATTCTATTAGGAACATAGAGATTTCATTACATAATATGGAGAGGGGAAATAGAAGGAGATGAAAGTAATAAAATGGTGACATAACATAGAATATATCGAATATCTATGGATATTTCTTGGTTACCCCAAAAATAGAGGGGAACCAATCCATGGAGGAAATTTTGATCGCACTACTCCTATGGAAAGCAAAGGAATGTTTGACCATCTCATACCCGAGAAAAAGGAAAAGAACTAGCGAGGAGGAAATATCTTCCCTTTATAAGATTTAATGGAGCAGTGGTTTATGATGCACTGGATATTAAATACAATAAAATAAGTCCTAATTATATGAAGTGGTTTATGATGCGATGAATGATGTGCACAATATTAAAATGTAATAAAATAAATTCTAACTATGTGAAGTTATATTTTATTAACAAGTCATGGTTGTATAAAAATAAATTGAACTACATAGTTCCTAGAAAGAAAAACACCAAACATGATAGAAAACCATCATTGAATTGATACAATAAACAATATCACATATAGTTCACAATTAAACACCTTGAATTATAGTGAATATTACCCATTACAACCTAATTCTTCAATCAAGATTTATAAATACATGTCGAATACATACATGTTTGTTGATAATAATCTATGATTTTATGGAAGGATATAATAAATACCCCATCATACATATGAAATAGATTAGAATATTATCCTATCATGTTGATTCATCTCTAAACATACATCCAAACCATTACCATCAACTAAATTTATAATTATAATTTATTTCTATTGGGTTATTCACAATGTAATTTAACACTCGGAAAATTATAAAACAATTTATTCCTTGATTCCCATAACAACTTATCCATAGTTACAACTAAAATTTCTATTAAATATTAATATTAAAAGACTGTATTTTTTAATAAAAGTATAGAAACTTTCATTCAATTCACCTATGATTTAATAAAATTCATTGTATCATGAAATAAATGCAATTAAAATATTGATAAATTGAAAAATGTTAAAATTCACAGTTATGGTTTTATTTGTAAGCACTTGAACAACAATTAAATGTTTTGAGAAGGAATAAATTTCATAATTTTTCTATTGTTCACAAAATCCCAAATGGATGAAAATTAATTGATTTTTGTAGTTAAAATATATATATACATAAAATATATAATATCTATATCTATATAACATTGCATTAAACTATGTGAAATGTGTATATTCAATATGGCCATTCCACCTATTCATGTATGTGCTCGATCCACATAGGAGGATTTCAATTTATTAGATCACATTACCAAGATAATTTTTTTGATAACAATACAACCCTAATATTGATTTCATTCACATAATTCTAATACTATGTTCTTAACCACATCATGATTTATTCAATATATTCTAGAACTAATTTGAATTTAATTTTCAATCCCCAGTACATGGATGAGATATGATAATAAAATAAAATTCCCTTTGTTTATATAAACGAGTATAATAGACATAGATAGCTTTTTATATAAACTATATAATATTGTATTACTATATCTATAATAGATATAGTGATTTCTATACTACTTATTTCACACCCAACCACATATTTAGTTTTATCACAATATTCCCATACAAGGATGAACTATGGATCCATCTACTTATATTGATCCAATATTTTAATAAAATAATTATCTATGCCCATATGAATAATATTTATATATATAAATGTACATTTTAAAGAAGAAAAATTCATTTTATGATTCTCTTACCATTTTTCATGTAGTGATTCCCTTGATTCAAAAACTAAGTCAATTCGAAAAACTATAAACACACATTACCTTGTATTTCTTCCAAAATCATCACCAGCTTATGTGGGGTTTTTTTAAACTATATATTAATATGAGTTTAGTAAACATCCTACGAACATATGATCCATGAAAATTTATCCAACACCTTTACTTCATGTTGTTAAACAATATGACATTTCATTCATTCCACTAGACTTAAACTGGTTGGACATTCAAATTTTACATGAAATCAAACCTAATGATATATATCATAACTGCATGACTCTAAACAATAAAATTTACTATCCTTGAACAAAAACATTTAATTGATATAAAATTGTCAATTCAATAAAGCCATACATATCATAGAGTTTCCCAATCCACATGGACAATTTTCCTTGTATGAGAGCGATATACAAATGAGATCCCAACAAGAATACGAGTCTCAAAGATAATCCCATATTATAAGGTCAAAAATGAACTTATTTTTCAATATACTAATTCATTTCAGGTTCCTAATTCATGGATCAGTGATAATATATTTCTATATCACCACCTCTTCCATATATGATCCATTTTTTATATTGGAGTACTGTGGTGTGGAGATAATTGTTTAGTAACCAATGTAAATATGAATATTATCAATTAATAAAATAATAACATTAATAAAACCATTATATATAACATCAAATCATGTTCAACCAAAATGAACTGTGAGTTAAGGGACATCATCTCAATTTCCCATCAATAAGGAATATTTTATTGCAGTGAACTAATTCCTATTATATGGTTTATATGCTTCCAATTTGAATAGAAATATCAATTTTTCATAAAAATTCATTATATTATATGTTTTAATATTAATTATTTCATGCATGTTTATTTGTCATAAAAGTTTCCGAATGGAAAATAATTTCATTATTAATTTTCTTTTCCTTAGGTTATATTTATTATTATTTGTATTTGACATTATAAGATTATGTGTATAAGGAATTGGGATTTAATTATTATTATTTTTACGTTTTTTAGGTTTATTTATAATTTATTCACATTATCAATTCATTTATTAGATCTCAGAAAAATGTTATAGGCATTGTATGGGTTTATTCCATTCTAGGTAATAGTTTCCCCCTTATCCACATTGGGTCCAATGATGACCCTTAATTGTGATGATAGAAATCATTTCTCAGACACTTGAGATAAGTGCATCAATTACATTAAAATTTATTATCTCAATGTATGAAATTAAAATATATACAACACATCCTCACTATGGGATTATAATCATTATTGAATTTTTCATTATTGTAAAACCATAAAATACATAACACATCTGCTGAGATTGTATATACTCAAACATTTACACTGTATTAACTTATTGTTACATTTAATCATCTTTTGTGAGGGCCAAAATCATGCGATAAATCTTGTGTATTATACTTTTTACCTACTATTGTTTGATGAACATCAATCAAAATACGAATTTACCAAATATATTAGATATCTCTAGACATTGATTCTATTTTAAGAAATATATGTTCCATTATTTCATCTTTAATATGATACATAAGGACACTCGGTTCCCATATCATAGGCCCAGTTATAGTTATACTATCATTTTCAAATTAAAATAAACTGAATGATTTTAGTTCATTGTCACATGACCCAAAATATAAAAATAACCAGGTCTATGTCATGTGAAATTAAAATGAACTACCTGAGGTCATAATGGTGAGATGGTCATCACATTATGTTATTTATTAATGAATTTGTTATTATATCTCTTATCCCCAAGATTGTGATCAATTCATATTAGTATATCTATTAGGGATCATGAACCCTTTTGAATATCTATATTTTCCATGTTCTAATATTATACATTTTATGTTCAATTAAAAGCCAAAAAACATTCCTTTACGTGATTAGTACTATTCGTTACAAAATCATAGATAAATTTGTAAGTTGGATTGATTATATGAAAGGACCCATTTACGATATGATAGTAAAAAATCATTTATTTTGTGTTTTTTATGTAACCCCAAGGGATGTTTTTTCTCAAATTAAAGGTACCCATTAACCACAAGAGAGATTTCATAATAATGTAATTCTATTTTATGATTCTATCAATGTCCAATGTAATCCCTCTAGTATCTATCTATAACTGTATTAGATATTCATAAGTATTGATATTTTAGAGTCCTAAATATTCTATTTGATTTAAATAAACTAAAAATTACACATTTATATGTCATCATCTCTTTAAAATATTGATTATTACATGTTATTCTATTAGACTCTCATTCCATAGTGTGCATATCTTGTGAAGATCCTAATGCCTTTAGTGAAATATTAATCATGGAAATATGAAATCCTTGAGATTAGATTCTCCTCTGTTTAAATTTATATTGGATAAATTTTCCTTGTCTGGTGACCCTAAATTTCATGACACATGTTTCCATACAATATGATTATAAACTGCATGTAAGATCATCTTTACGTCTGATGCATTGATGATTATAGTATATTCACTTAAATATGTATATCTTAACGTAGTTTTCCATGATTATTTATTCAATGTTTTTGGCTAAATATTTACAATCATAATCCGTAAAAACAATTCATCAATGTTTTCTGGCATTAATTTAAACCCTCAATGGTCATAGTATTATGATCATAAACGTCATGGAAGATGATCCCCATTTCATGATGTCAAATTGTATGGTGTATTTCCCATCTTGTATGATGATAAACTAAAAAAATATGTCAATCATAATTGATTTTTATAATTTACCATTATTCACCTATAACAAACTATATTATATAAATTTACAATGTGATGTTTTATTTTTCCTATTCTAAAATCGTGGTCTATTAAACAATCACAACTAGATTTTTAGTACATGGTGTTTTATCCAAAGTGTATTCCAAATATTGGGTGTATACCTCATCCATAAAAACAACTTTATTCATCCACTGTTTATGGAAATATCTACCGAAAACCTGTAGTTGTAATATTCCTCTCTTATTACACATTTGTGGAAATACTTTCAAAATTTAATGACAGATATAAAAAGAATAATTATAAAATGATGAAAAAATAATTTCATTTGAGCCTATTATGAGACCATTTATGGATTAATTGGTACTATAAGATTGGTTATCCATTATCCTATGAGATGATTACATCTAAAGGTGGAATTGGACTCTCTTTTACCAATGGTTGACATATTAATTCCAACACTAATGTTTTGGAATTTGTATTTTCTGTTCTCAATAGTAAACCATCCTATTCTAGTTTCAATTTAATAACATTATATTAATAAATTCAATTATTATATATTTTTAATTTGTGTTATATTTGTTCTAATATATTATGACTATCCCTATGATTTATTCTTTTATTTATTACAAATAGGATCAAGGATCCACCATGATGGATGAGAATAAGCTACATGAAACTTGGGAAATGATTTTTTTTTAATAATTAATAATTATTAATTTCCAATATTTCATGAATTTAAATGGTTCCTATTTGTATAATTAATGATATATTGATGTTCGTGGATGGGTCACTATCATGGGATCATAACAACAAAATAAATGCTTCTTTGAAATTCATCTATTTCCTTAGGATTTCATTTCAATAATTTTATATTTTTTGGATAAATATATAATAGTGAACAATAATATATTATTTCACATATAATATGGTATAGTTTTTCACTTTCATTAACATTAGTATGATCCATGTAGGACATTTTTTATTCAATAACTATTTGTTTTCATTTTCCCGAACACATTGTATACATGTTGACATAAAAGATATTTTGCATGGGTTAGGCCAAAATATAACCACTATTAAAAAAATATTATTGGGTCCACTATTTATAGTTTGGTTCTATTTAGAAATTTTCTCCGAAAATGTCAAAATTACAATTTTTATGACATTATCATGTTTTACATAGGAGTATCCAACAAAAGTTTATATATTCATCCAGAAATGCCTATGAGAATGACCATGTCATGAATATATCATGATAAATGTGGTATGTATTATTCTAAGAACTATATAAAGAATTATTCATTTTTAGATAGGGTACATAGTGATGTTTTAAATCCATCATAAGCCCATCCATTAAATGGGTGAAAGAATCATAATCATAATACATGTGTTATCATCCATGATATATTCTCTTTTAGCCTTGATATCCTCCTTTAATGTTGGCATAATGATGTATTCAAAATATATGTTAATTATTTTGTAAATTTAGAAACTATATATAATTTATTCAGAGTTGTATGAGTTCAATCACAAGATCACAATGGTCTAAATTACAATACCTTAACTAGTAAGTAAAAAAGTGAAAAAAAGTATTTTGAGGTTGAAAGATAACATAGGGATTTCAATGTAAATATAATGTCATATATCTTTAACCAATTACCATTCATAATTTTGGTAGGACTTTTAAAATTAAATGGAATCATTAAAAATCCTCGGGGGCCCACCATTATTCCCTAGCTATGATGGTCTATGATCACTAAAATCAATTTTCAATTAAACAATTTGGTTGACTTTACATTATGTCCCATAAACCCAATAACATTATATTTATATGGTGATGTATATATTATAGTTCTCCAACCCTTCAAAAATATTCATATTCTCCATAAAACAACATTATATCATTTTCTTTTCAGGACCCAACCCAACACCATGAGTTGAGACAACATTTTGGAATTCCAAAAAACTTGAGAGATTCTTTTTGGTTCTCCCTATCAACAAAATATTATTATAATAGATTAAATTTAATAATGGAAATCCATTGGAATTGATTGGAACCAAATTTATTTCCCAAGATCATGTTATGTAACAGCTAGGGGATGTTTTGGAAAATGAAGAGAGATTCCACTTAAAACTAATGATCTATTTCTTAATGATACCACAATATTTTTTTACTACACAAATTATAAACAAATTCACAACCATATTCCTTTCCAATTGATTTATACATTCAAATATTATTATTTTAACATCCCATATTTCAACTGCTGATTTGGATTCAAAAATCATTCATGTTAAAAATTTGTGTATAGTACCCATTATGGGAGAAATATGACATGATTATATTCTTATTCCTTATAATACATGTGTTATAATTTCATATGGACACCCTAAAATAATTATTTTATTATTCTTATTAAAAATCACAAAACATTGAGTTTTTATTCTCCATTTGATTAATTTGATCGAGCACATCATCCATTTTAAATGACCTTAAAATCTTTTATACACTAGTCAATGATTTTTTACAATAAATTGTTTACCTAATTTTCATTGTATAGTATATGTTTTAGTGTTATGACCTCCAAAAATGTAAGGGTTATCTCTCCCTTGATGTAAAATCTCTCACACCCAACTTATATTTAAATGTATCTAACATTAAAAAATAGTGTCCTGCTTGTAATATAGAATATCATTAAACAAAATTATCCTAATTGACTTAGTACTATAATCATAAATTACAAGAAAAATCCCATAAAGATTTATATATATATGATTATGGGTAGATATTCATGTATTGTTTTCCCTTACCATGTATCTATTTACAACCATTAATTTTTGTCAAATCACTCAACCCTGATATATATTGATATCTAATCTATGTTATCTGACATTAAATATCAAATCCTATTTGTTTAAATTTCATGAATTCAAAATAATTATGTATAGACATATAAAAATTAAATGGTTGAAACCCACAATGTTTTTTTGGTAAGATAAATAGTTTCTACATACTACTTTTTTAACATGCATCACTTATGAAAAGTAATGAGCAACAAAAAAATGAACCCAATGTCTCAAGTGGAATGATTGTTATGGAGAACATTGAATAAATGATATCTCTCACAAGATATTCCTATAAAACAATTTAATTAGAAACTTTTAGGGTCATTGTAAAGATATATAAAAAATTTAGGGGACATAATTCACCCTAAGAAAAAATAATGTTATGCTCGATAGGTCCACTAACCTAGGATCAAGTAATACTACCCATAAAAACTAACTATTATGTGGATTAATTTTCCCATTAGAGTGAATATAGTAATTTTCATAAGGATTTAATCATTATGGAATGGCGTCCATCTAGTACCACCCAAAAAAATATTTAGAGTTGGTAGTGTTATGAAACATTATCTTTATAGATGAGATCCAAATCCTTGTTAGAGATCAAAAAAATTTGTTTCGAAAAAATAGGTCTACACTATATTTAGTTTTAGCATATCCAATGTAAAAAATAGATGTATGAGACTTCATCATAGAGTTATTATATATTATCCATTGTTGAAATTTATTGCCCTATATGAAAGATCCAAATTGTCATATGGGGATCTTTATGAGAACTATAGATTATTGGATTTTGATTCATAAAGGATATATAGTGATGTAAAAATATCATATTTTGGACATATACCCATATTTTACTATAATTCCTTTAACAATATCATTCTAGAAAATATACCTTCGCTAATTAATGTTAATTAGCCCCAATATTGAGATACACATTTTGGAAACCTAAAATAAGATTATTATATTATTCCATGTTGAGACCCAAACATACTAAGTTAATACTATCCACTAATAAACACCCAAATATGCTTGGGATGAAATTTATCTTTTGGAATTTCCTCTCACACCATTGAGAAATCCTAAAAATACCTCGATATATGCATATAATGTGGAAAAAGTTCATTATATTACATTATAATTGGATTTATTTTTTTCCTAAATGAATATCATTATTACTGAGATTATTTAGCATCCATAAAAAATATTTTGTATAATCATTATCAATGAATAAATGATTCGATCCCCACCAACAAAACCCATATTGATTTTAGAATGAAAATTATCTTTATACTATAAGAACAGATTAATGGAATTTACAAGTGATACATTATTTCTCACTTTCGAATGGGATAAAATTACATAAGATAAATTTTTTTTGTATAATGTAATGGTATTGAAAACATAAAACCCATGAGTAGGCTATATATTTAATGGTTTTATAATAATAGGGAATCTGAATCGTAAAACATATTTTGAGAGAATTAAAAAAATACCCTTAGAAAAAACTATATATGTTATATTATAATTTCAAGAGGAATATGTTACTTCAAAATAGTTGATTCTACTTCCTGATTATCGCAAACTGTTCTTCAAAAAAAAAATTCACCATTTGAATATTTTTTCATGATGAGAATATTTTTTTTCAAATGAATAATCCATTATTTGAAACAACCTATGAATTTTGTGATTGTGCATGATAAAGAATGAAATCCAGTGTGATCTTGAAAAATTGGGATAAAAGTTCTCAGGTGATGCATGAGAGACCATGAAATTTTTCTACCACATAATACCTAAGGTCACATGATTAATAACTAGTGTATATTTTCTATTTAGGGTTTTTAAATATTTATGGTATATTATATATATTATCTTGACCTTCTTACTCATAACCCTCCAAGACCCTAAGTGATATACCTAACCAATGTAGGAGATCCTTCTAAGGTACACAGAACAGTAATGATATATTCTATGACAATGTTCAAATTCGTATTATTCATTTGAAAAGCCGTTTATATGAGACTGTGGTATCTAATTGGTTGAGGTACACCATATGTTGATATTATCACCTAACATGGTGAGTATGTTCCACCTATATAATTTAAAGATATGGACATCAGGTTCTCATCTCACCATAGTGGGAAATAATGCGTTGGTACAAGAAATATTGAAAAAATCATTTATAATGACATTCTTATTACTCCTACCTATATTACAAGAATAAAATACATGAAGAAAACAATAAAATGTATAATATGTAAATGAGGATCATGCAAAATTGATATAATATTCTAGTTGGGTGATCTGAATCCACTCATTCCTCTAAAAAATCGGAAAATTTCCTCTCACTTATTGAACCATGTATATCTTTCTAATTGAACATGGAACATTTTTTGAAATTAAAGTACTTTTATATTAATAATAAATAAATACTTCATTGTTCTCAATACCATAAAAATTCCTATAATGACATGTTTTATTCATTTTAGACTCACAAAGAGGATGAAGTATGAAAGGACACATAACATTTTAGATTCCACATAAAAAATTCAAAGGATGTACACAGTAATATAATATTACTAGGGGATTGGTATTAGGAGAAAAAAGCAGGGATGCATAATTGTATAAAATACATATGGTATACCTCATCAAACAAAATTAATTTTTTGAAATATATTATTCCAAATGAATTTAATGAATTTAATAATGAAAAATGAAATAGGATAATGAAATGAGGAGAAATGTATAATGAGAACTTACCCCACGTGGTTCACTATTTATTTTTTCTATCATGTGGTGAAGATTACCTGATCAATGTTTCATTTTTCAGATTCTTATAAGAACAGATGGTCATCCTCGCCCATCTCATAACACATTTATAAACACTTAATAGGGTAAATATCATTTTTATCACTAATTTGGTGTAATCACATTCTCTAGACATCACTGAGGTTAAGAAATTTAACTATTCCCCACATTGGTGATGCTCCTTTATAGTATGTACTTGACTAACATTTCATATATGTCTCAATAATGGGAACCTTATTCATACCATATACAACATGATTTGAGATGGTCGTCTTGTTCTATATATGGGACCCCTATATGGTGTATGCCCAATAAAATTACCCTTAAATGGGTCAACAATTAGAATAAGATTTTCATGGTATTTTACAATACTGACCCAATAAATCACATATAATCACCCCTTCTGATGAATAGTACTTTCCACATGGAATAAAAAACGATTAAGTGGGACTTAAAACTCGTCCATGCATTCATATATAATAAAACAATACTTTTATCTATATTTTCAAACACATATCTGGACTCATGTGAGATTATAGTTTTAGATGAGAATTTTATTTAATTAATTGAGATATAAATATATAATTATATAAAATTGAAATCCTTGTGATGAAAAGTTTAAAGTTCCTCATCCTTATCGTGTGTTATTAAATTCATGGAATGGTCCACAAAAATAATCTTAAATGATGTATGTTGAACCAAATATAATTTTAGTAATGTTAAAAATGATATATAAGATACCTCATTGATTTTTAGTCCTAAAAACGTTTAGTATACACATTCTCTTATGAAATGAGCACACATTTTCTTATATTTATCATGAGTCAAGATACTCCTCTTAGTTTATCCATATTTTCCATTAGTTGAGATACTCATCCTATTTTCCCCATATAAATATTAATACCATATTTCCATTTTTTCAAATGATATACCTATATTTTAGATTATCCAATTGATGTTCTCAAATTCAATCCTATTACTATTTTAATTCCCCATCATCAAATAGTTTCCTCTTAAATGTTCCCATTAGAAATATGGGTAACAAGATTAAAACCTATTATTTGATGAGTATATATAGATTAAAATTTCTTTGGTGATGATAACGATATGATGTTGGTGGTGGAAAAGAATTCTAATAATCTAAATCCTTATAATCCAATGATGATGAATCAGTGATGATCCACCATAGCTCATGTGATGAGTTTGAGATCCCATAATTTCAAGACATAAGAATGAAAAACAATGGAATCATATGTAAGTGGAATTCCAAATAAATATATATTATAATACGTTAAAAACCAATAAGATGACATAAAAGGGGACTCTATTGAATATGTACCAAACTATCGACCACTTTGCACTTTTTTTATAGTTTCTTATTCTGAATGACATTAAACATTTTTAATTGTTCCTTTCAAATGATGATAAATTGTTATTTATAAATATTTAAGTGGAAATAAACTATGTGGATTTTCAATTTTTTAGGGATATATATAAAACTCATTTCATGGTCGAATTCCTTGATCCACAACACTTACCACCTCTGTAGATGGTGAAAATTTATAGAGCACCAAATTATTGAACATTAATTAAAATCATCTGAAATTATTGAGTGAAATTTGAGGAAAATTTAATCCATTTTTGTTCACATCTCCCCATGGAGTAAATAATAATATTTTCCTATGGGTAAACATTACTTAATTGAGATCTAGAATTTCATCATCAATACTTCTTTATTCTATAAGAGAGTCTCTATGTAAACAGTAATTCTTCTGATAAGGGTGTTAGAAGCCTAACCTCACATCCTCAATATCAATACACATTCCCAAGAGTCAATAGATAGATGCCTATATGGCCACCTACATATTTCAATTATTTATTAAATGGAATATATTTTTATTGAAACTTAATTAATTGAATGTTTGTAGTTCTTAGAACATATCCCTTTGGAAAATGATGAAAATAATGGCTAAAACCCCTTTTATGGGGTTGTGTTGCTGATCTAGGAAACACCCATTGTCCTTGATGCAAATTAAATAATATGAGGCTTTCATTATAATATTTTTTAATGAGACAAAATTATATAATCATCATTATAATCACAAACAATGTTATTGTGGTTCTTCAAGTGTTGTTTCTATATCACTGGTGGTGTAATTATTCTTTAAGTGTAATAATTAAAAAATTACATGCACTCCCTATAAAAATAAAAATATGATTCGTTCAAAATTAACATGAAAAGAGTATATGCATATTACAATTTTGTGATAAACCCCCTATAAAAACCTGATATAGGTGGAAAATATCTCACATGTTTCAATGAAGTTGGAAAAGGAAAATAATTTTTCACTTAAACATTTAATATATCCATTTTAGTGACTTTTTTTCAAATGAAATGTCTAATTAATATTCATATTTTCACTATAAAATTATACGTTATAAAAATTCAGAGTCGTATTCGTTTGATATGATGTTTTTTAAAAAATATCCATACTTTTCAAACATAAAACAAATAAATATAATAAAATAATATTCCTATATATATATTTATAATAAATGAATTTTGTTGTTATAAAATATATTTACCATGAATAAATATTACTTACAAGGTGTATTATACAATCCCTATTGAATTATTTTGAATGAAAAGGATAAAATGGGATACATGATTATTGAATTTTCATTGTCCTTTTAAGATTTGAGTTCCTGAAAATATCATAAAATTCAAACAATGAAACAATAGTGAATTTTCCAGGAAAAAATCTCCATAATCAAATAAAATAATATTATAATAAAATTATCATTAATAGTGACAATAATAAATTTCTTATAGTATATGAATACACTGTTATTATTCCTAAATTCTCAATGGAATTAACTCAACATGGTCATTTCCCACTATGGTCAATCCTATTCTATTGGGAACTATGTGAATTGATCTGTCCCATTATGCATTAATGATGGGTTTGAATATGTATGTTACTATAATAATCCATCACCCATTCTTATCAAAATACATAAAGGTTGATTTCTTCCCTGTTTTGTGTTACATACCAGGTCCACAATATTATTCATGTATAATTTTGTGTATTTTTATTTGTTAACTACTTTTTGGAATATTTGATACACTCCTACCTATCACTTTAAAATATTTAATAAATTATTAAATAAATTATTGTTCATGATTTATAGATACAATACTGAAAAATTGATTCCATCATATATTGTTTTTTTAGATTTGAATTCAATATACATCATGACATTATTTAAAGAAACATTGTAAATATTTTATTCACATTAATTATTGTCAATCGACCTGATTAGGATTTTTTAACATCTATTTTATATAAACTTTCATACAATAAGACTATAACTATGTAATTGTAATGGTTTTTCTAGATTGGATTTATAAACATTGATGTGAAAAAACATTAATCATTTTCATTATTTTAATCAGCCAATTCGAAAAATGGTATACCATATATATTAAATATAAATATATATAAAAATACTCATATTATATATTTTAATGTTAGTTATTTAAAAAGTGATGTTATATTTTTGAAAAATGAAATTAAATGTAGTCACTGAACTATTACATAGTTGAACTAGAAAAAAAAATTTATCATAAAAAACATTAAAATAATTATATATTTAAATCATTATATAATGAAAACATAAAATTTAAACATATCAACATAAATTAAAAAATAAAATAAAACCCAATCAATCAGGTGCAATTTTCGATAAATTATTTCTGAAATTGATGATAATATTGATTAGTATAATGTTGAGGGTCATAAAAATATAGAAAATTTTAATTAAAAATTTAACATGAATTATAAATATAATTATTTGAAAATTTAGTTTATTGTCTATAAAAAAATTAAACATATGTAATTTTGTAACTATAGAAATTTAAATTATTTTTATCATAAATCAAAGATCATAATATACATTTTAAAATTACTACTTATTGGAGAATAAAATTATATTTGAAAATAATTTTTCATTTCAATGTATCATTATATATACCTCAATCCAAAATGAGGTAATATAAATTAGAATCTATATATTCATTTACATATATGATCATTTTCCTTATCTTTCCTATTATATATGTAAAATAATCTCATACCCACTATTAACATGATATGTATGAAATAATATTCTAATTACTTATAATATATGGGTATTAAAATAATAAGACATACATCTTAAATATGTTATTATAATTTCCATAGATGTCTTGATGAATATAAAATAACATGTAAATTGTATAATATCTAAAAAATTCACACACTATACAATGGCCACAAATATAAAAAAATAATTGTGAATGGGTATTCAGTTAAGAGAAATAGCACCTTATAATATATATATATATATATAACAGACCTTCAATATATGGAATCATCCAGCAATGAATTGCATTATATTGAAATCATTTATCCATATTTAATGTTCATTATTCATCTACAATAGTAATCTTTTATGGTAAAATACACCATGGTTATAAAAACTACATAAAGATGTCATATCACGTTAGAGAAAAATGATATACAGACACATAACAAAAATGAAATATATGTATTCTATTTTAATAAAATAATTTAACATAATGATATATTGTAGCCAATATACAAGGAAAATACATTCACCAAACTAATTCTCAAAAAATCTTTACTTATAAGCACTATGCTATATCTTTTCAAAGTCATCACATAATGTTTGTAATCAATATTTCTAGAATTCATAAGAATCAAATTATGAAACAAATTCAAAGATAAATATTTTAATAATCTAGGATGTATTGAATAAATAGAATATGTATTCATAGTAGCATGTAATTGTTAATAACTACAAAATATCTCATTACATTTTCTCCTATAAAATGATTTAAATATGAATTTTAAAATGTGAAACAAAACTCATCACTGATATGAAATAAGGGATATAATATATAAATACGATAGAGTTAATTTATCAAAAAAGCCTAAATGTCCCAACTAAAAGATAGATGATACATTGTCCAACAACAATGGCCTCATCTATAGGAAGTGGTACAATTTATGTTATATCTATTATATTATTCAATGTGAAATAATTATATATATATATATATTGATGATGAATGAAATAAAATATATAATAAATAATCACATATACAACAATATAATTTTATGTTTCATTAACGAAATTTAAAAATATATGGGAAGATAGAGAGGGGTATCTGTAATAATTGGATAACCAAGAGGATTAGGAGGATTCAGATTTATTGTCGTAGAGGTATGTGTGAGATCTTTTGATGGAGGTGGAGGAGTGAAAAGTTCATCTTAATAATTTTTTTCATGTCTAAACACACATTTATTTTTAAAAAAATTCTTATTCTAGAATCCATTATTTCACGTATTTTATATACATCATCTTCTAATGCTTTTGTTTTCATTTTATATACATCCTCATTCGATGATGCTCCAAAACTAAAAACACTATTTTATCAATACACATTCCATGAGTAATCATACATGAATTAGGTTTTTAGTATTTCCCAATGAATTTTATAAAATATCTTTCAAACCATTATGTACGAATGTCACCAATATTATCCAAATTAATCGTAACAATATATGGAATAGTTTAAAAAATAAATAGGGAATAAATATTTCTAATGATTTTAATTAACATAAATTATAGAAAAGAATTATCATGAACCTCTCCCCACTAAGGCTACCCCTCTTGGACCAGCTATGTGAGAAGGGAGATAATGATCCCCTGAGTCCCACCTCTAGTAGTCATTGTGATGGCGACTAAAACCGAGGGTATATTGAACACTTAAATGAGAGTCATTTCTCTCAAAGATAACACATGTGGGAGAGGGAGATAAGTTAAATACCAAACAACTCCAACTCAAATAGAACTATTAAAAAATTTCTATGTAAACATATAAAATGTAATGAAAAGATTCTACATCTAAAGGAGAAAATTTCATGTACAAAAAAAGTAAAAACTACAGGGACCATGTTGCCTGAATAGCTCCTACAACCGCAAGCTATTAGAAACTAGCATGATCTCTAACCTACTCAATGTGACCTAAAAAATAGTTTATATAGATATAGGTGAGAATAATATTATACTCAGTATGATCCTCCCTGAATCCTCTCCTGCACATGTAAAGAATGCAAGCTAAAGCACATTGAACAATAAGTGAGAATAACATGTCGCCTAAATAGTTATACTATGTTCCCAGCCCCACAATGGATATTTTCACAATGTAACACATAAAAGAGTATATTATATAATAAATAATATCATGTGTACCATGCTACTACTTCTCCACTGGTTGGACACTTTTCTCCAATGTCGCGCGTCCTAATAATTTCTCTCCAAAAACGATTTCCTGCAGACACAATGGAGAAGTACCCCAACTTGATCCTTGTGTGAAAAAACCACCACATCCACACAAGAAATTAACCTGGTAATTTATGGGAGCCACCACAGCTCACATAATGGGTATCATACATTGGGCATTATACCTCAATCTATTACAACCCGCACACTGAGTAAGAATCTTCATGTCATCAAAACCTTTACATGTTACGCCTATAGTAGTCCATAAGATACAATATCGAGAATATATGTGGGTGAATAACCACATGCCATTATATCCCTCTACACACATATTTGGTGGAAACAATCTATTGTTCCTACTAGAACAAGTAACTACCATGAGAAGGGAGTGGGGCCAAATGGGGTAGTAAGTCATCCATCCTCCCACCAGAATATTGAGGAAAACACCCCCAGGGCTCAAAATCCACAGAGTGTTAGTTTCCCAATATGAAAGGGTAGAGTAGAGTATAGAATCACAAAATGTTCATAATATAATATAGATCACAAAAACACTATGGGAATAACCTAGTCTTAGACTCAACTTCTGCTAAATTATCCCGGACTCCCGGCTTCCACTTCTATGAATAGGTATCATATAAGCACAAAACCATTTAAAGACCTTTATTACATTAATTCATTCTCTTTTTATCAGTTTCACATAACGTTAATTAATTCATTAAACATTAATTAACAGTTATCTATTCCACATTATATTTCATTAGAATCCAACCCAAATTCCACTATCCCGTTAAAATTGTATCCCCAACATTGTGTCCCATCATGCTCCAACCCCACAGGTAAACATCATTTATTAAATTATTTATTTACAGCATTACTTTCCCATATTCCTAGGCATTCAATAAAACATTATGAGCTACTAAACATAATGTGTCTCAACACAGTTACTTGATGAACTACCTGTCAATTCTTGGGCACCTATTGGAAGAGCGTAGACCCATCCTCCATTGAGATGATGAACATGGAAACCATGTTGCATACCCCGCACATCATCACCCCTTTCAGAAGAATGGTATGAATGTCCAGCTTCCTTGAGTAGTGGAGAATGTAATTCACATAAACAACTAATTAGAACCAACATGAATCAAAATATTCAAATCCAACCCATTTCATTATCCCTAATGTCATCTCCGGCACCCACATAAATAAACTGATGTGTCTCACCAATCTAGGCATCAACTGTTGCCACAACTAGTAGGCCTCCCTTCATCCACATATCACAATAGCCATCCAGGCTCACATCACAACACAATAAGTAGGAAAACAAATATCATGTCTATTGGTCTCTTGGTCATTAAACAATAATTAGTGTAACTCATAACCCTATAAGGAATTATAATTTATAAAACTACAAGTTCATTAATCCATCTTTGTCTAACCGATTTATTATTTGTAATTTCCAAATTTGGGAAACCTAACCAGTATGATATCACCAATAATTTAACATGCTTACTATATCAATTTGATTAACATAAAATTACAAAAACAACCATGAGATTCAATAAAATGCCTCTTTATATTTAGCCAAGATATTTTCAATTAATTATAGGTTTACGTTATTTAAAAATTTCTACCAAAAACGAAAAGATAAACAAGGAATGAATAGATATCCCATTATCTAGAAAATTAATTTCCAATAAAATACTTTGGATATCAATTTATTTATCTATTTAAAATATTTAATAAGTTAATTCCATTTTTACCTAGTGTGCTAAAACATGTTAACTCTATAGTTTACATTAAAAGAAAAGAGAAGAAACAAATAACCTACCTCAAATAGTTCTTGACATTCCTTATACAAGAATGAGCCACACAACAGGTTACAATATCCTACCACCTTGACAACTATATCAACTCATGGATGCTGAGACGCCAGCAACCCGGTCAACACCCAAGAAAATTCCATTAGGAACATGGAGATAACATTCCTTAAAAGGGAGAGGGTAAACAAAAGGATATGAACGTAATAGAATGACGATAGAACATAACATATATTGAAGATCTATCGATATACCTTGGTTACACCAAAAATAGAGGGGAACCAATACAAGGAGGAAATTTTGATCGCACCACTCTTGTGGAATGAAAAGGAATGTTTGAGAATATCAGACCCGAGAACAAGGAGGATGAAGTAGGGTGGATAAAATATCATCCCATTAAATGATTTAATGGAGTAGTGGTTTATGATGCACTGGATTTTCAATTAAAATCTAATTGCATTAAACCATATAGTTTGACATTGTAAAAACATCCCGAGACATAGGGAAAAATTAATATAGGATTTATGTCCTTTGAATCAGACACAGAGTCCTTAAAATGATGGTTTAAATGAATTTTACATCAATGGAAATGTTATAGTGGCAAAACAATATGAATATTGAAACAATGTTCCTAAACACGAATTTTGGAAAAGGAAATAGAGGTCTCAATTGGTACCTCACAGTTCTGGAAACACTTTACACTCCAACGTTCTGGGAATATTGTACACCCTACCATTCTGGATACACTGTACAACCTACCATTCTAGAAACACTATAAACCCTATCAATCTAGAAATACTGTTCATGAACTCAAAATTTGGAAAAGGAAATAGGTCGTCGTTTAAACCTCACCATTCTGGAAAAATTGTTCATTAACTCAAATTTGGTAAAGAGAAATTGGTCACTTTTAGAACCTCACCGTTCTCGAAACACTATTCATGAAATCAAAATTTGGCAAGGGATAGAAGTCACCATTGCAACCCCACCTCTGCACCATTCACATAAGGCTACCAATGACATTGTTAACATATGGTCACTATTTCAAGGTTCACCAAAGGCTACCGAGGAAATTTTTCACATAAGAATATTGTTGCATTGTTCTACTAAGGGTACCAATTACACTGTTCACATAAGGTCACAATTTCATTGTTCACCTAAGGCTATCGATTTCACTATTCAAATAAGGATACCATTGCCCTATTCACCTAAGACAACTGATGACACTGTTCAGATAATGACACCATTTCATTATTCACATAAGGTTATCGATGACATTGTTCACATAAGGTCAGTATTACATTGTTCACATAATGTAACCAAAGACATTGTTCACATAAGATTACCGTTACATTGTTCACCAAAGTCTATAATTGGAACTATTCACAACAATCTACCATTGGAACAGTTCACAATTCTACCAATATAACAGTTAAAAAAATTAGACATTCGGGAAAGTAATGGGGATAAGTAACCTTGACATCCCAAAACACCTTAGACACCAAATATTTTAAAAGTAATGGACCCAAGATGTCTGTACCATTACATCAGATAAGTCTCAATACATTCTCATCATTAAGAATTCAAAATATAAATAAAATGGAAAAGAAAATAATTTTGAACAACAACGCATAGAGATACCTCTGAAAATAGATCATTCCATAATAAGAAACCAATGAAATCCATCTCATAAACACTTTAATTCTACTACCTCAAAGAGAACATCTCTCTTTTTTTAACTTGAAATGAGTTAAGCATCAAACAATTCGGGGTACCGGGAATGTATATGTGACTCAGGTTCCTAGGTACACTCCTCCACACCACCGTGTCACCACAATACACGATCCGTGGGGATTGAAAGCCCGTGAAACACATTCTCTATGCTATCTTGGATCTCCAAAGGCTTCTCCTCGAAGGTCGTATCATCTCAACATCAATCTCTCCCCAAATCGATGACATGAAAGTCATCATGAAGATAATGATGAAGTTGTGATACATTGAAAAAATCATGTATCTGGTTCATCTATGGGGGATGTGATACTTGATATGCCACAAATCAAATACAAGCTACCCCTTCAAAAGGTCCAAAAAACTAGGGAAAAATCTTACTCCCACGACCAATCCTTCACTTCCCACGATGGGTTATCAACTTCAAAAACATGTCATCCCCAATAAAAACTCTAAGGGTATTATACTTTGATCGGAATATTATTTCTGACAATCCTACACTATCATCATCCTCTCACAAATAACATGGACCATCTCTATTGTATTCTGCACTAGTTCTGGTCTGAGAATTGATGACTCTCCAACCCCATTCCAACACAATGTAGAATGCCAAGGCTGGCCCTAAACAGAATCAAATGGCTCCCAAATGATGGTGGAGTGAAAATTATTGTTGAAAGAGAATTCCACCAAGGGTAAGTTACTTATCCACAATACTCCAAAATATATGATATAATAGTGTAACGTGTTTTCAATAGAATGGATAGTATTCTCTATCTGACTGTTCTCCTAAGGCTGAAAAGCCATGCTAAGGCATTGTTGAGAACTAAAATCATGATGGATACTTCTCTACACCCTGGAGGTGAATCAGGGATCTCTTTCAGAAATGATCCCCATGGGACTCCATGAATTATCACCACCTCCTCCATAAATTACATTGAAAAAACATCCACCGATCTCGACTCATTGATTTCTATGAAGTGGGCCGATTTTTTTAGATGATCAAATACCACCCAAATAGCATCATGTCCTCCCAGAGCATGAGGTAATCTATTTAAAATTCCATTGAGATGTCCTTCCACATCCACTGAGGAACATCTGACGGCTTGAGCAGACCACTAGGAATAAGGTTTTTTACATTCACCTTCTGGAAGAACAAAAATTGATACACACACTCTACAACTACTCACATTAGCCCATGCCTCCAAAACTGACTCTTCGAGGCTCGAAAATCATTGTCATGGAAAGATGAGCAACTAAAGGTGAACTATGGAACCCTTTATGATCATTATCGCACATCGCCAAAGGGAAAAAATACTCTCACGACACAACACTCAGTGATTTTCATCCTCATTCCAACCATCAAGGGCCTCTCCACAAAAAAAATAGTCTCTCCAAATGACCACATCATGATGCCCAAACTGGGACTCTTCAATTGCTGAACATGAGATGAATGCACCTCTATATTAAAAATACTACTGTTTCCCCCATATTCTCCCATATCTAGGTGTAATGCTAACATTTCTTCATTACTCTCCATGAGTCACATGATTCACACAGTACATCACTATCTATCTTTTGACTCAATAAATCAACTTCAAAATACCCATTTCCGGGTCTATATGATATTTTGAAGTCGTATTCCTATAAGAACTCCATCCACTGATGGTGTCTCATGTTCATGTCATACTGGAAGAAAACATACCTCAAACTGTTAATATCGGTGAAAACCACAAATTTCTCCCCAATGATGTAATGTGTCCACAACTTCATAGAAAATACAACGGTTGGAAACTCAAGATCATGGGAGGAATATTTATATTCATGGGGACACAACTTCCATGACCCATAAGAATCAAATGATCTCTACTACATAAAAAAACCTAACCCCAGATGTGAAGCATCGTAGAAAACTTCAAACTGAACTCCCTCTCCTGGATGGAAATGTACTAGAGGACTTAATGACATCTACTTCAGATACTAAAAGGATTCCTAACACTGATTATTCTTTATAAATGCTTGATCTTTCTTATTCAAAGTTGTCAGCGGATTCACTACTCGAGAGAAATCAGCTATGATCCTCTTGTAGTTTCTTTTGAGACCAAAGAAACATCACACCTCAGACACTGTCTTTTGGGATACCCAAGACACAACTACAGCTATCTTCGATGGATCCACAACTATTCCCAAATAGGACACAACATTCCCCATGAAACATACTTCTTGATCCCAAAACCCTGACATCAACATCCTCCCAAATAGCTGATGTAGACGAAGTACTCCCAAAATGGCGTTTAGATTGTCCACATGCTGCTACTCATACATGGGAATCACAAGTATATAATGGATTAAAAACACAATGAACATGTCTAGGACCTCATCGAACATAGCATTCAGCAATTCCATGAACACTATTAGAGAATTTTTTATGCCAAACAGCATTACAATGAACTCATAATTCCCTTGATGACAACAGAAAGCAGTCTTCAGTATATCCTCATCCTTCACACACATCTTATGATATCTTGAATACATGTCATTCTTCGAAAACAAACATGCACACTACAGTAGATCGAATAAATAATCAATACGTGGAAGAGGATAGTGAATCTTCACTGTCACTTTGATTAAGAGATTATAATTGAAACACAACTGCAAACTTATGTAAGTAATTTTCACGAACAAAACACATGCCCCCCACGGAGACACACTCAGCCAAAAAAACCACATTGTAACATAACATCAAGCTATATACATAGATCCCGTAACTCAAAAGGTTCCATCCAATTTGGATACATATTTATAGGATACACTTCTGGTTATAACTCGATCCCAAACTAAATCACCCATCAAGGGGGTTATGAAACAACATATTATGGAAATACATCAAGGTACTCTTCTACAAACCTAGGAAACTCCAACTACTAAACCACTAAATAACTTAGCTTCTGCTCATCCATCATTGATGATAAGGGAAAAACAAACCTATGACCCATCTTATGGTCACACTCTCCAACGAACACCATTTGCTCTACATCTACATCGAATAATTAGAACTGCCTCTTGATGAAATCCATGATTCCTTTCAATAAATAAAACCAATCCATTCTGATGATTACAACATATGGTTTTATTTTTAAACATAGGAAATATCCCCAAGAGAATTGTTGTCCCAACACTAGCTCACAATCCCAACATACATCAAACATGTCTGCTCCACCACTAACTGGCATAGTCGACACCAAGGGCACTAGATGTCTCCCTACCTGATGTCCCAAATCAAGGACAAGGGTAGGTGATATGAATGAGTGTGTCTCTCTTGAAACAAATAGGTTATATACAAAGGTAAAAAACATGAAAACGGAACCTCGAACGATGACTTGATTTCCAGGAACTGGAAATGATAAAGAATGTAGGTGACCACGACCACCTCCATGGCCTAAATGACCTTGATGATGACTACCACCATGACCGTGATATTCACACTAAAGACGTAGAGCATCACAGGGATTTCCTTTCCATGCCCCATCTATCCTATACTGATCTAAATCTATTGAAACCTGGTTCTACAACCTCAGCTATAACATTCTCAATGGAGGAACCTGGATTGGAGCACCTGGTCTATAACGACTGCTATGAAAGGTCGGGCCCTCTCACTGTTGATGAACTCCACCAACACAAGAAAAACATGAGCCTGACCCCTTGGCATATTCCTAAGATCTAATACCCATGTAGAAACGAGATTCGGAGTGATGGGACCTACCCCTGACTGAATAGAAACACTTCTACACTAAAAATAAAGAAACCTAGACCGCATCTCTCATTCATGAGGAATCATGACGAATACCCTCTCGTGATGATATGGTTCGGGCTAATATCCTCTCAATGACCACTACCCTCTCCAGAAACTTAATATATATCTTCAGCATAAATGGGGTGACTTATTGCTGGATCTCTAGATGCAAAGCCTCCTCGAAATATCTCTCCCTTGTATCATCATATTAATATAAATCCAATGCATAAAATAAAAGGATGTCGAAACAAATATCAAAATCTCACACAAGGGATATCCATTGTTGAAGGGTAAGAATGTCTTGGAAACTGGATTCCTTCGCGGATGAAGAAAAATTATCGACCCTAAAAATGTATTGGAACTCCTCATATGAGTTTGTTGACTCCTCGTTATCCCTGAGGAACAACAACCAATTCTACCTCACGGCTCCATCCATCATTGTCACAACCACGGAATCACATCTCTCATTTCCAGCATAGATCGAACTGATGTCTATTTATACCTCCTCGAACCAGTTATCTTTGGATGTATCTGAAGCTATACCTTCATACTTCTGTAGACTCTGGCACTGAAAGTCTCTAAGTTCCAACCTCTAGGTGTTGTTGTTTTCAACCTCTACCCTACAGAGATCAGATTGCACATCCTACTGGACATCTTCTATGAGATCACGAGAGGACGTCGACCTGGTGCCATACCAATAAAAAATAGTTAGTTCTCATAAACCTGGAATATGGATGAATCATCATTACATAATTAATTGTTTTTTTTATTAATTTTAGGTTAACATATCCCAAGTTCTACACATTAAAACACATCCACAATGAAAAATGATACATGATCATTTCCTAGGTCTCAACCCTACAACTCATCTAACCTTTCATAGAAGCCACTATAAACTTAAATGTTCATACATAAGTTCATAGGTGGCCCTAAACACCCATGTATCTGCTGGTCTCTATTGTTTGCATCATTTGTGAAACATGACTGACACTGTTCCCCAACCTACCCATGTATCCTCACCTATGCCTAACACCAAACCCAATATTATCTCTCTACTTGACCTCTAATACCACTCTCTCATGACCCCCTCACCAGAACGTGTACCCCTCATGGGTTGGCAATGTGATAAGGAAGATAAGTATCCTTATGTCCCACCTCAACTAAGAATTAGGTAGTCAACTAGAACCAATGCGTATAGTAAACACAGAAATGGGAGGTATTACCATCAATGATAACACATGCAGAAGAGAGAGATAAGATAGAAACCAACCAAATCCAACTCAAACATCAATATAAAATAAATCACACGTTCAACTATGTAATGTAATGCTAAACTACTATAGCCGAGAGGGGAAAACTTCAAGTACCCAATAAAAGTAAAAACAACAGAAACTGAAAACCACAAACAACACATGCAAACCCAATCTAGTAGAAACCATCTTGATATCAAACCTTCTCTAAGTTACAAGAAAAAACAGTTTATATAGGCATAGGCTTAGAATAATAGTATAATAAGTAGTATCCTCTTCAAAGCCTCTCATTAAAATGTAAATAATGCATGTTAAGGCATAGAGAAAAACAAGTGAAACTAAATCATGACCTAAAGAGGTATACTATATTCCCATCCTAACCATGGATACTCTAACTAGGTAAAGCATACAAGAGTATATAATATAATAAAGAGTATCAATGGTACCCTGCTACTACTTCCCCACTAGTTTTCTACTTTTCCCTAACGTCGTACATCCTAAGAATCTCTCTCAAAAAATACTTTCCTGCAGACACCTAGGCGATGCACCACAACATGATCCTTGTACATCAAAACCACCACATACACACAAAAAAGTAACTAGGTAGTTTCTAGGTTCCACCAAAGCTCTGATAATGTGTATCATATGCTATGCATTATACCTCAAGCCATTATATCCCACACCCCGAGTAAGGATCGTCAAGTAGTCACATCATATACATGTTACGCCAATAGTAGTCCATAGGATACTAAATCTACAATATATGTGTGTGAATAACAACAAGCCATTACATACCACTACACAAATATATGGGGAAAACTAACTGATGTGCCTACCATCACATGTATCTACCACGAGAAGAGAGCGGGTCCAAGGGGGTAGTCATCCATCAATCCTCCCACCAAAATGATGGGAAAAACACCCTTCAGGGCTCGTAATCCTTGAGGAGTTATATTATATAACTGATAGGGTGGAGAAGTGTATAGAAACACTAAAAGTACAGAATATACCATCGCTCACAACCACATTATGGGCATAATCTAGTCTTAAGACTGAAATACAACTAACGCCTCTCAGACTCCCGACTACCATTTCTAAGACAATGTATCATATAAGCACATAAATATTTAAATAGATTCATTACATATCTTCATTACCTTTTTCTTAGTTTCATATTATGTTAATTAATTCTTTAAACACAAATTAACCACTAACAATTAATCATTAAATTTTATTAGCATCAAACCCAATGTCCACAATCCCATTAGAATTGTATCCCTAGCATTGCGTCCCAGCATGCTCCAACCCCATGGGTTACCATAATTTATTCATTTAATCATTTAAATTATTACTTACCTATATTCCATGGTATTCTAGACAACATTCTATGCTACTAAACACAATGTGTCTCAACACTATGAGTAAATGAACAACCCATCAACTCATTCCCACCAATATCAAGGGATTATAGAAATCCACCATTGTAAAGGTAAACAACGAAAGCATATGGAATACCCCACATGACATCGCCCCTTAATGAGGAAGGATAATCAAGGAATGATTCATAGTGCACTGGAGAATGTAAAGCAGATAAACAACCAATAAAAATCATCATAAATCCATACATTCACATTAAACTCATATCATCATCCCCGGTGTCCTCTATGATATGAAAATGCATAATATGATACATCTCTCCACTCTAGTGTTGAGTCAACAAGGTTTCCATATGACTTTTCAATTGCATTATGTTATGAAAATCACAAGCACACTATCTCTAGGCATGTTTTATTTTCTCTATGATTTATCTTATTGAGGAAGAATTTCCTTCCTCAAAGAAATTTTCTCATCTCATTTGATGTCATTATTCATTTTATATTTTTCTTATCCTAACTACTTTTATTTATAATGGCTAAAAGTAATTTTCATATCTAAAACCTCAGAATAATATAAATTCATAGATATGTAGTATTTTGATTTCACTTCTGAATACCCTGAATGTTAGATTCATATTTCTCTGAAATCCAGATTCTGAATTCTCTGAAATAAAGATTTTGAATTCTTTGAAATTCTGATTCTGAATTTTCAGAAATTCGGTTTCTTAATACTATGAAATTTAGATTCCAAATTCCATGAAATTCAGACTCTAAATTCTCTAAAATTATGATTCTAAATTTCCTATAATTCAGACTCAGAATTCCTCAGAATTCAGACTCTGTATTCCTCAGAATCTCGACTCTTAATTCCTAATAATTCAGAATCTAAATTCCTCATAATTCAAACTCAAAATTCCATAGAATTCAAACACTGAATTCAATGGAATTTATATTGATAAATCTATATAACTCATGTTCTGAATTCCTTGAAAAAATATATTATGTATAATTATGATTTATTCTCTATGTGTTTATATGCATATAATCCAAACAATATATTTACATAGACACCAAAAAATTTGATTTGTTTAAGCAACCATAATTTGCATACCCCTATTATAGTTATGAAATGATATCGTGAAATCTGTTTCTTATTAATCGTTTTTTAGTAACATGTGAACATGTCCCTCTGAGATTCAGTGAAAATTAGGATTATTGAAGTAGGGATTCCACAATTGAAAAATTGCGTAAAAATTATAGTACATTCAAATTAGCTCATTACCAATTCAACAACATATTGATTATATGCCGCAAAAGTGATTTATGAGAGAGAGACTATCATGCCTTGTGCGTACTGGACATCTTATTGAGATTTCTTCGTGTGACATCAATTGTTGCAGTGTACATTCGAGGACATCTAGGGTTATGAAGACAAAGGTTCTGACTACCTTAATGTTTGTGGACATCAAGGGATTGGACGATAGAGGTGCCAAATACCATAAAGTTCTAGGGCTTTCAAGGATATCAAGACCGATTCTGGTATCCCTATAGAGGGATTACCCTGACGTGGGTAAGACATACATTCATGAATGTATAAATCAAGGGATCTTTATCCAATGTTATTGGATACCGAAATATTTTGGATAAAATATTTCATAATAGTTACTTTTTTGTTTCAAGTTTATATTTCGCTGTATTTTTTTAATGGAAGAATGTATAACCTATTAATACTTACTTGTTCATTTGTGTACTCTGATAAAAATGATTCTATACACATTAAGGTAGAGTCTTTTCACAGTAATCATTTATTATCTTTTATTTCTGGAACAATATTTCAGGAACCTAGAAATCTTTTAGAAATAATGTAGGACATGTGAATTTAACATGTTTAACATTGTTAAACATCATTTTACATAAGGTTAAAAATGAATGTTTTTAAACATACAATTCATCCCCATCTTGAAATTGAGCATCTAAAGTCATATTTCTACCCTATAGTTAATATTAGAGGTGGTATCTAAAAAACATATATTCACATATATGTTTTCATTATCATGTATTAATTATTATAAATATTTTCCACTCTTTGGAATTTTTATCCTTGTTTGCAACTATAACTATTAACAAGTTTCAGTGGAAATATATATTCTTTTAGAGGACTGTAATGAATATTAGTTCATTTTACAATCCAAATCCTACTATAAAACCTATACTTGATTGGAATGATAATTAATACTGGATATATTGTGTGAATAATTTTATTATTAACATTTTTGTGGAAAATTTTGTTATGCTTACTAGAGATTACAAGATTCCAAATAAGGTGGTCAGAACTTTTACCAATCATGAAAAGTAATAAAATCAACTAAAATACATGGTATATTATACTATGTTGTGTTACATGACAAGGAATATATATAGTTATATTTATTCATGTGATGTTATAAATTATATTTGGAAGAAATTGTTTCTTACTCATTATGGTATGTCCATTGTTATAGAAACCATAAGAGTAATGCTTAGGGTAGAATATCATGGATCATTGTCCCCTAATGAAGAACCTGTGTGTAAGGGAAAAATGGTTTATAATGATTGATAATAGTTTACAATTTAGGGGAGGGAATGGTTTAGATGATGAGGCACTTGTTGACAAGATTATAGATATCATTCCTAATGAGTGGGAATCTATGAGATGAGTTATAGATGACAATTTTAAAGTATATCAAATTACTCTTGATGAGTTTTTTGGGAACCCTTCTTCACCATGAGATGATAATGAAAAGATATGAAAATTTAAATAAGAAGAAGAATGGAAATGGATCTGTAGCCATTACTACTACTAAAGTCAAAACTCTTGAAAGTGTTACAAGATTCAAGTCAAAGAAATCCAATGTATTTTTTGAAACGTGAGAAAGTAAACCTTCTAAGAATGAGCTAACTAATCTTCCTATAAGGATGAACATGATAGTAAGGAAGAAAGTCTTTCAGTATTGACATATGAATAAGAAATGAAAAGACATGAAAGAATTAGAAGTCACTTGTTATGAATGGAAAAGACCATGGTATATAAGGTCATATTGTCCTATTATTATGAAAAAGGATAAAAATGAAAATAATTCCGAGAGATATAGAAAATTGAATTAATAATATAAAGAAAATAATGTTTTGAAATCTAATGAAACCCGGAGTTCCAGTGGTAGCGACTCTTCTGAGAAACCTTATAATGTGAATCTTCATGATTGAAGAATCTTGGATTAATAGCCATATTACCCATTAAAAATCATTGTCTAATAGATAAGTTACACAATTATGAATTTATAACTACTGTTTCTTAGATTTATAATTATAGTGATGATAAATTTATGATTCCTCAAATGAAGAATATTCTTATGATGAAGATAATACACAACCTAATAATGAATTTGTTTCTAGGTTTTCAATTCATTTTGAGAATGAAATTCAAATGTCAAGAAAAAACAAGGTAAAGAACATTCTAGAATTTATATTCTGACTAATGAAGTATTATATCTTTCTAATGATCTTGATAATAAAATATCTTATTTTGAAAGTATTTCAAAAATCATTGAGGAAGTTAATTATGAGAAGGATAAACTTTAAAAGGATCTTGAAAATGTAATTTCTATGGAAAATATTTTAGATTCTAATTGTTGTGCTATGAATAGTGTTTTCAGGATAAAAACATTGATATTAATCTAATTTCAGAAATATTTTCCTTAAGGATGTGTTTTTCACAACTTATATTAGGTAAGGAAAACATTAATAAGATGTATTCCAAAATTGATCATCTATGGAATAATTTTATTTAGTAATTTTAAAATGGGTTTTAGTAATAAGTATGTTGACGCCGAAAAAAGTCCGTAACTCTCGAAGGAAGTTTCAGAATGATGAAGCGAAGTCATATTCGGAATCAGAGGCCCGATCCGGAGGCCCGACATGTGTTGCGCGAAATATAGGAGGCTCAGCGCGAAATATTTTTCTGCGTGCATAGAATCAGAGGGTTTCATGGAATTAAGCCATTGAGGTGCGCAATCTTTGCGCGCCCCAGTTCCGCGCGGCGAGTTCTTGTTCGCCGGCTATGCTCGGCGCGATGAATTTTGTGCGCCGCCTGGATTCCGCACCGGAGGTCGCCTATAAATAGAAGGTGACCCTGAACGGTTTGGGGGTTGAAGAATTAGAATCAACTCCCGTCCACGCAAGTCATCTCCCCCCGCGCGCAAAATGACTTCCAGGTAAAACCCTCATTTCGTGCAACCTTGCCCCGGAGTTCGCCTTTGCGCGCAACTCCACCAGATTTAGTGAATTTACCCCCTTCCCAGTGTTCCAGCCTTGCGCGCAATTCATGTCTCGTGCGCGCAATAGGCTGTCGTGCCCGCAAAACCCTGTGCTTAGTTCCCTCTCTGCGTGCAATTCCAATTCTCCAATTGCACGTCATCCCGGAGTTTTGCGTGCAAACCATCCCTTTTGCGCGAAAATCCCATGACCCCTCACCTTGAGGCCCCATGGCTTCCCCCTCCACCGGAACCTGATGTCTCCCCTGCCGGCCATGCGCGCCATGCGTTGTTTTCGTGTACGGCCTCCCAGGCTCATGTGAAGTGACATCAAGGTCCCTTGGGCCGTGTTTCCCATTGTGTTGTTATTCCTTATGCTTCTCCGCATAGGCACGCTAAAGGCTATTTCTTCTTTCCATAGCCACGCTAACGTGGACCCCCCGGTGGTTCGCCCTGCATCCCCCCTTCATTATGGCCTTGCCGATGCCTTCCCTTCCACAAGGGGTAGAGGGCGTTGGGCATGTAAGCCCTAGGGGTGTGGAGCGAACCCACCTCGTCCAAGCTGCATGACGTTAAACTCCTAAGCACCTCGTCCTTAACACAAGACGTTAAACTATGGTTTGACCTCGTGCTTCGCATGCAGGGTCCCCCCAGCTCATAAATTCTTTACGCCACTTGTATCCACGGTAATGGACTCTTCCTCACATGGAATGAGATCCTCCTTGTTCGAGCGGCGTTTTTCCGTGGGGGAAGGGATTCCTCATAGCATAAGACCCTATCCTTTATTGCATATGATTGCACCCGTGCATCTCCGTACTTCCCCCCTACCAAGGCCAGTGGAGTCCTTTCCCCACTACTCTTTGTCGCACCACATGCCTCCACCCTGGAGTAAGTCCCGACACAAAGGGCCACTAACCACGTGTAAGCCCCTATTTCCACTTTGGGCCGCTCAACGCGTAAGCCCCATTCCGCTTCTCACGGACGCACCCTTTGCGAGGTGATCATCTGGTCCCTACTGCCTCTTGTTTCCCACACTGAGTATGACTCACATGGGATTAGAGCGTGCATCGACCTTGACATCCTCTTATGGGCCTCCCCAGAGCGTAATCCTCATCCCAGCGAACTACGTGGACTTTGATTCATGCTAACGCACGGTACGTAGGAAGCCTCCACGAGGTTCACGCCCACCACCCGGTTGTCCCGGCCTCTCCATGTAGGCTCCCCAACCACCTTGGGCTGCCTCACAGCGTATGCCCCAACTATCGCGTCCTGCATGACGTCAAACTATATTCCATCCTGTATGACATTAAATTGTATTCTGTCCCGCATGACTTTAGACGGTATACCGTCCCGCATGACGTAAAACTGTATCACGTCCCGCATGACGTTAAACTGTATCGCATCCCGAATGACGTTAAACTGTATCCCCCCTCTTGGGTTGTCTTAGAACACAAGCCCCATGTCTCACTCCACCATCCATCCTGATCCTTACCCGGGCTACCACATCCCGGTGAGATCATTCCACCCTATCCCACTCCATGATATATTGGATGTCACCCATGTGTTGGCCCCAACATCGGTGTTCCCCCCTAAGGATCCTTCAACCTGATCTGTCTTCTAAAGACGTTAAACTCGCGACATACCCTATGTTAAAAATGGGAAGCTAAGGAATACCTCAGATGGTACACATTCCCCGTGTTCGATGTGGGATGCCTCGGGTTTCCACGCCCTCGAGAAGCCCTGTGATGAGGGACCGAAGACAGACATGCCGACGATGCCCCAACGTGACCATTCTTCTCACCGAAGGTTGCTGTCCCGATAAGTCCCCTTGGAGCGTCTTGACGGAAGTAGTGTAATTAACTGGCGTCCATGTAGATATGGAACTAGGAATGAGCTTCACGAACCCATCTTAAATATATGAGGGAGACCCGAACTAGGTAATGATCTCCGAGGAGGAATCCACGGAAGGAAGACCCGACATCCCATCATCCCGGTTTCGATCAAGTAGCAGATGTCCCTGAAAAAGGAATAGATGCCGCCCGCCTTTGGAAAGCGGGAATTCGGGGCAACAAGAAGCACATCCTCCCCACATATGGATGCGCGCGCCCCGGCGAAAGCTTTGGAAACAAAAAATGGTGAACCCGACGTGAAGCTCTTCTCCTCAACACAAGGAAGGGTAGCTGTTGGGGCATCGGAATAATAGCATGTCACCATGTCCAGGTAACCCTCAATGGGACGTGAACCCGCCAGGGGTCGAGGCGTTCTAGATATTGACTACTCCGTTCTGTGATGTCGTCAGCGTGGATCCCTCTCACCGACCATGGAAGACGGAATGAAGCTGGGCCTTGTTTGTTGATCACCTTTCTTGTTGATACTAATGGTTTAATCTCCCTATTTCCAGGAATCAGATCACTGAATTCAAAGCTTGATCGCCACCTGCCCACCGGTGCAGGGGCAGGGGCAGTACCGACGCGGCTACCCCGCGCGGTCCCACCTATTCAGTGGTCGCTCCGGCTTCGACCGCCGTATCAGTCGGGCGGTTGCGCCCCCTCTCCCCATCAGAAATCATTCAACGGAGGGTGATCAATAACCTGGTACGTAGGTATGATGAGGAAGGGGTCATCCCCACCAGGGGAATGACCCGCTTGGATCTAGAGGCGGTCGCGCCTCACCACCATCGCCGCCCTCGAGGGTCACGCAGGGTGACGCCGCTCCCCACACCGACGTTCAACCAATTCAAGAGCCTATCCCCAAAGCGCTTAGATGCATCCCTCACTACTCCAATGAGGTGGGGGATGTCCAGGTCCACCCGATCAGCGATCCATCCCAGGGGTTAACGGCAAGAACCCCATCCAGGCTACGTCGATGCCGCCGCCCGACTCCCCGAGTTGAGGAGCAGGCAATCTTCATGCCCGCACCGCCGGTTTCATCCCATCTGACTCGACACCAGCATCAGGCGTGAGCGGGAGAGAATTCCCATCCTGGGGCACCAGCATCAGCAACCACTGTGGCCCCAGCCACTACTGACTCCTATTCCCAGATCCCTACCCATGTTGAGCTGGGGCAGCCGCGTGCTCGACTAGGATCGAAACCCCGACCGCCCTGCAGGTAGTTTGGTTCGATTCTCCCGGTCGCGAACACTGGCAATGGCCACTGCGGACCAATCCGCAGTAGTTCTGCTCACCATGAGGGCTCATTCTGTGCCACCAATCTGGGAAGCCGGAATCTTCTTCGTGACGGCTATGCTCCGGGTATGACTCCTTCTAGCTCCCACTACATGGGGCATGATGTCACTCCCCCTACTTCCGGTCACGAGCATGGAGCCGTTGTGTATCCAGTCACTCACTCACATGGAGGTCCTCCCCATGTCCCTTTCGACATCTGTCCCAGTGCTTCTTGCACCCCGGACTTCGGACCCCTCTGCCCCAACTCTATCGTGGTCGGGGGACCCCATGACGAATGACGTCCTTACCCTGAGAAGATACCCAGGGGCAGGAAGGTCGGGCGTCGTCACCGTAGGATGAATTGCAGGGGAGTCCGGATGGGAATCAGACCAGTCTGTTTCTCGGATTTGGATGCAGAGTACGACTCGACGATGGAACCTCCCCCCAACCCTTCGAGTTGAGGGCATGGGTGGGGACACGGCGCGTCAGTCTCGTACTCCCCGAATGTGAGATCTGTATGATTCCCTCCTCCCTTCGAAGGTATATCCATGAGGAAGAGGACTTTGCGTACTGCCAGGGATCAAGCCCGCAGTTGCCGCTGATCTCCTCGGAAGCACCTCCCGCCCCTGTTATGGAGGGTGAGGAACTTTTCTGGGGACCGATATGAGAATTTCGAGGCGACACACCCCCAGCGAGCACTGACGCTTTGACATGAGGCCCATCCACTGGACCATCCTATCGTGACGTGGCATCCATGGCACTGCAACCCCCGGAGGATGACCCAGGGATCGGCGGCCAATCGGCATGTTCGTCGTATTCCTCGCCGGCCAGCCCACCGCCCCGACGGCCTACCTCGGCGCCATTTCCAATTCCCCGACATTCTTTGGTGGAAGAGCAGGGGAGGCATGTTCTGGACCCCGAACCGGAGACGTGGAGCTTCTGGACCATTCTTGCAGTGGGCCACATCCCTGAGAAGTTTTGGCTGGTCGCAGAATCGGGTTTTGATGTGCCATAGTCACTCACCCTGGGAGAGTTTGAATGCTTCCGCCAGATTCTTCTGGTGACTCACTCCTGCCTCCTCCATCAGCTAGCGCCTTATCCCAGGATCCAAGCGCATCTCGAGGAGATTGGTCAGCAGTGTCACCGGGTCGACCTAGCATCACTCCCTGCGGTCCGGCACCTCGAGTCGCTGGTCCACCACGAGGACCTTCAGCAACAGTGCATCCAGATTTTTCAAGTACTCCGCAAAGTTATTGAAGAGGCCACCCCCCATTCGCACGTCCGTGGGTGGGGGAAGTACGCTGCTCTCCTCTTCTGTGCGATCCGCCGGCAGCCCGATCCACTGGGCGGCCCGGAGGGAACGTCACCAAGGGCATTAGAAGTCAACATGGATGAACATTCAGATGAGGGAAACATTGTGGAGCCCCTCGACGGAGACTCACCCCCCGAGGACAGGCCGCTACTGGACCCATCTTGGAGGATTACTCGCCAACAGAGGATCCTCATAGGCCTTCTTGTACCCATGGAGGCACTAGAGCTAGGCCAAAACATCGGCAGGGGTAAAGAGCCCGTCGGGTCTCTCAAGCTCGCCCACCCTTCCGCTTCAGTGAAGAAGGTAGAGGAAGATCCCGAGAAGGCCACGCTGCGCGAAAAGCTATCCGAGAAAAAGAGGCTGGTTGATGAGCTCTTGGCCGAACGCATTGCAGAGCGGCGGCCTGACTATGGAAACCCTAGACCAGGACATCTGGGGCAAGATCATCTATCCCTTGTTGAGATCCCCTAGAGAAACTGTGATTGTGTCGTGTTCGCCGACAGGGGAGACACTGGAGCCCAGGTAAAGAGGGCGCGATATGTTCCGCCGAACCCTCCCGAGCGGCGGGACAACCTGGGGGACCATGCTCGATTTCCTCCCGCCGCTCCAAGAGTTGCTCTGCCAGCTACCCCCGAGCTGCTAAGCGTGACTATCGTATCGACGAGCCTGGAAATGTGCTTATGGTTAGAGATCCCAGTCAGGACAGGAATCTGCATCCGGATGATCGGATGGAAGTACTCATCCCTCGCTTGGAGGCCCTGGAAACTCGACAGGTGGCGATCCCACCGGATGGCAAGCCTTACCACGCATTGGTGGATGACTTGCCGGCCCCGATGAGATTTGGAAACCCCACTTTTTCCCTCTTTAACGGGACCAGAGACCCTCCACAACACTTGACTTACTTCAACTCGAGGTGCGGGCCTATGTTAGGGACTCCTACAAAGTAGGAGGCTACCAAGCTCCGGTGCTTCATTCAGACACTGGAAGGACCAACATTTGTTTGGTACAACCAGCTCCCTGTTGGATCAGTGACTAGCTGGGAGTACCTTCACCGAAAATTCCTCTACCAGCTCAGTTCCACAACCCGGAAGACGAACATTCCAAACCTCTTCAGGTGAAAGCAAATTCCCAACGAGCGAGTCGCGGAATTCGTCACCCAGTGGAAGGGGCTCACGTACTACCTTGACATGCCACTAACTCTGGAGAAATTACTGACGATGTGTGTGGGGAACGTCAATGTGGAGTTGGTTCCTTCCTTGATCATGCAGAATTACACTGGAGGGTTCCGGGACATCTCGGACAATGCTCAGCGCCTCGAAGAAGACCTGAAACAGGCCAGTCAGGCACGCCCGCTGCTGTGGCAGAAATAGTGGCCCCCAGACAGCTAGAGTTGCTGCCAGTGAGGCCAGCTATGCAGGATCATTGGGGTCCACCCCCACAGCCTCCGACCCAGTAGCGACCACCTAAAAATCGGCCGGCGCCTCCGCGTAACGCACTGCCACCACCTAGGCGAGGTAATCTGGCTCTGCCTCCTCAGCCTTCTCCTCCGGCCCCTAGCCATGGTCAGCCCCCAAGAGTCCCCTTTCCAGACAGAAGGAATCGGGCTTACTCATTTGGCGAGGCCCAGGTCCTCGGTTATTTCTGTAGCGCCTTGGAGCAGAGGATCGTGCGACTGCCAGAGTGTTGGAAGCCAGAAGAGGCGTGTATCACGGAACACCCTAACTACTTCCCTTATCACCGGTTCCTGGGACACACCATCCCGTAATGCTATGTGTTCAAGGACTGGATCCAAGACCAGATTGACAACAACATAGTTAGGTTGGTCCCAGCCCCGGCACAGGTGGCAGGTGTATTCATGGGATCAGATGGTAGTAGTGACGACAGGGATGGGTGGGAACAGGTTTTCGACTGCGGGTCCCGGAAGTATAATGACTGGATGGCCCGCAGGACGGTCGCCCATGCCCATGGCATCATCCGTGCCCGCCTGGATCAGCCAGAGCCCTCAGAATCTGCGAGCGCTGCTTCTGCATCGTCGTCCCAGCATACTTCTTCCCAGAAGAGTTGGTGGCGGCACAAGAAGAAAGAATGTGCCCTGCCATTGTCGTTGTCTTCTCGCATGCTTGGTGATTTCATGCCCCCAGAAATGGGGATCCCTCCGAGACCCCGTCCGGTAATGGATTAATCCTCGAGTGAGAGCTCGGGGTATGCTTCCGTTAACAGCGTAGAGTTGGTAAATCACTTTGTGGCTCCCGACGACAAGGAGCACTAGGTAGACCTCCCCGAGAGCCTGGGGTACGCTTCGGTTAACACCGTAGAGTTGGTAAATACCTTTGTGGCTCCCGATGACAAGGAGCGCCAGGTGGACCTCCACGAGAGCACGGGGTACGCTTCGGTTAACACCGTAGAGTTGGTAAATTCCTTTGTGGCTCCCTATGACGAGGAGCGCTGGGTAGACATCCCTGAGAGCCCGGGGTACGCTTCGGTTAACATTATAGAGTGGGTAAATCCCTTTGTGGCTCCCGACAATGAGGAGCGCCAGGTGGACCTCCCCGAGAGCCCGGGTTATGCTTCAGTTAACATCGTAGAGTTGGTAATCCATTTGTGGCTTCTGAAGACGAGGAGCACCGGGTGGACCTCCCCGAGAGCCTGGGGTATGCTTCGGTAAACACCGTAGAGTTGGTAAATCCCTTTGTGGATCCTGACGGTGAGGAGCGCCAGGTGGACCTCCCCAATGTCCCCAGCCATCGCCAACGTCGACGAAGCCGTGGCTACGTGAATCACCGGGGCACGGTGGTTGTCAACTCCACTCAAGTCGTGCACGCTACCGAGACCAGGCGGCATGCCCGGCATAAAGAGCATCACTCGCGGCTCCCTCACCCGGTAAAAACAGGTCCGCTTCCACCACCGTTTATGTTGCTGGATCGGGCGGAATCGCCTTGCCCACATCGCAACCAACCCAGCCCTGCCACTGGCTGACTACGGCCTTCCGGTCCTAGCATGGCAGCCACCTCCCGGGCATCAGCTGGTGAACAGCGGGACGTGATTAGTACCAGTCAGTCACCGGTCCCGCCAGTAGGGCCCGTCATGCCCCCAATCGCAGAGCGACCTCCTATAAGAAGAAGCTTGCGTTTGGCATGAATGTATGATGTCCTAAATCATCTAGATGGCATTAAGGTAAGGCTTTCCATCCTTGAGTCCCTCCGCCTATCGTCCGAAATGCGTGAGGCGCTCGTCGAGGCTCTAAGGAGCCCCCTCCAGTTTGAAGTGGAGGTCATGGCCGTGGAATCCTTCCACACTGAGGTGATTGAGGATGTCGAATGTTAGGCGGTTATCTCATTCTACGATGAATATGAAGACTCTCCCATACAGGGGCACATCCACCAACTGTACGTCACCGGCCAGTTCAATGGCGTGGAAGTCCGTCGCTGTCTTGTCGACACGGGTTCTGGGATTAACTTGATCACAAATCGAACACTGAGAAAGCTGGGGTTGTCCAAGGATGATTTAACACCCTCCGACCACATAATCCAGGTTTATGACAAGACCGAGAAAACTCCACTCGGAAATATTCTTCTGAAGACCCAGTTCGGAGGCTTAATTGCCAATACTGAATTCATGGTGCTCTCTCAGGACACTGCCTACAATGCATTGATGGGCAGGCTGTGGCTCCATCTTCATGCAGCGGTTCCCTCATCCTACCATCAGTACCTCAAATACTCCCTTAAGGGTCGAGTGGGTGTGCTCCAAAGAGATGAGTCTCCATTTTCCTCTTGTGAAGCTCGTTACCTGGACGCTGACTATTACAAGAGCAAGGAAAAGCAAATCATGGCAGGTGAGGTTGAGCCCGTCGCTGTCGCGAGTGATCCCTGGGAAGGTTTGGATGATGCATATGTCTTCCCACTCCGTCGGTTAGAGGCCACAACTCCCGATATGGGAGAGTTCTTTGTTGTCCCGGGTACCAGAGGAATGCATATTTCCTGGTCTAAGAGACGATGTGAAATTACCTCGTACACTTACACCAACTAGGCATGGGTGATCCCCGAGCCTCCTACCCCCATAGGATATCGGGACGTCGGGCTCATGGCAACGACAGTACGTCATACGTGTCTGTTTCTCCATGCCAGGATCGACCGGCTCAAGCCAACGCATCACCACTGCTTTGATGTCGTAAAGCATGGCCCCTTGGGCCATAGGACGGATGGGTTTAGATCAACCGCCTTTGTCTCTATTGTCTCCGCGGTGCATGAGTCTCCCGTCGTGATGACCTCTACCGCCCAAGCCGGTGCTATCTCCCCATCAGGGTCGAGCAGCACCGAAACGGCTCTCCCCAGGGATGATCCTTCCACAAGCAGAGAAGAAGACATGGAAGATGGTCATCCTGCCTTTGAGGAGGGCGTCTCAGCCACGGTCATCGAGCTAGTACATGTGAACCTAGGTAGTGAGGCGGACCCAAGACCCACATTGGTCAGCGCCGCTATGCCTCCCGAGGAACGGAAACAGTACATAGACATCCTCAGACAGCACCATGATGTGTTTTCCTGGAGTTATGACGAGATTTCGGGACTAGATCCCTAGGTAGTCATCCACCGCCTTAGCCTCCCAGCAAACCATCGCGGGTTCAAGCAGCCTCCCAGAAAAATGCACACCTTTAATGGTGCCATGGTTGAGGCCGAAGTTGATAAGCTCATTAAGGCCAACTTCGCCAGGGAAGTCCAGTACCCTAGGAGGCTATCCAAGATTGTTCCTGTCAGGAATAAGAATAGGAAGATCATGGTCTGCATCGACTTCCGCGATCTTAATCGCCATTGTCCGAAGGATGACTTTCCCCTTCCCGTGACAGAGCTGTTGATCGACACAACAGCCGGGTTCCAAGCCCTCTCCTTCATGGATGGGTACTCCAGGTACAACCAGATCCAGATGGCCCCCAAGGATGAAGAGTTCCCTGCATTCAGGTTCCCCCAAGGCACTTTCTGCTATCGGGTTATTCCCTTCGGCATGAAGAACGCGGGTGCCACCTATCAATGGGCGATGCACCGCATATTCAAGCCAATCCTTGGGATGCCAGTGGAGTGCTATGTAGATGACCTGGTGGTTAAATCTCATCAGCTCCAGGACCATCTCAAAGACCTTGAGAAAGTGTTCGGTTTTCTCCGTTATCGCCACTTGAAGATGAACCCGTTGAAGTGTGCCTTTGGGGTCACCTCAAGAACGTTTCTTGGCTTAATCATTAGGTATCAAGACTTCGAGATCGACCCCAAGAAGATCAAGGCCATCAGTCCGATGCCTCCACCGAGTAATATTCGGGAGCTTCGAGGCCTCCAAGAACACTTAGACTATATACGCCGATTCATTGCAAATCTGGCTGGCAAGTGTAAGCACTTTTCTCGGCTCATGAAGAAAGGCGCCGCCTATGGGTGGGATGAAGAGTTTCAGACCACTTTTGAAGAAATCAAGAAATATCTTCTTCAACATCTGTTCCTGATTCCACACGTTCCCGGAAAGCCGCTGGTCCTTTACGTGACCACCCTGGAGCGATCCCTCGGCGCCCTTCTCGCCCAGAAGAAAAATGAGGGAATAGAGAATAGCCTCTACTACCTCAGCTGCATGATCCACGATGCAGAGGTTAGATACTCTCCCATCGATAAGTGCTTCCTGGTGCTCGTATTCGCCATACAGAAATTGCGGCACTACTTGCAGCACCATGAGGTACAGTTGGTCTCTCAGGTAGACCTGTTGAAATACATCCTGAGCCGGCCTATGTTGACCGGCCAATTGGCACGCTGGGCGGTGATCCTCCAGTAGTTCGACATTAGGTTCGTACCTCAGAAGGTCGTCAAAGGACAGGCGTTGGCAGACTTCTTAGCTGCCCATCCAACCTCTGCGGACCAGCCACTAGATTTGGGATTTCCTGATGAGGCAATCCACTCAGTCGATCACGCCACCCCATGCTGGAAGATGATCTTTGATTGCGCCTCTTGAATCCCTATCGGTACAAGGCTCAACGATCATAGGATTAACAGAGTGGGCATGGGTATCATCTTCATCACCCCGGAGCAAGTCGTTCTACAATATTCTTTCTTATTGTCAGAAGGTTGCACCGACAATGAGGCAGAATATCATGCCCTCATCACCGGCCTCGAGTTGGCTCTAGATGTTGATGTACCCCACCTATATGTAAAAGGGGACTCTGAGCTAGTCATCAAGCAGGTTAACGGTGACTACGCTGTCAGGAAGCACGAACTCATGTCGTTGCTGGAGTGCACCCTCCATCTAATGGCTAAGTTCCCATCCCGACCAAATGTCGTTCATGTTCCCCAGTCACAGAACAGTCGAGCGGATGCTTTGGCCAGCCTGGCCGCATCACTCGCGGAGCCCGAACAGGATGGCCTAATCATCCATGTGGCACACCAAAGAGTCATTGCTCTTATTATCCTGGAGGGCAATCATGGCTCGCGAGTGAACCATCTCACTGCTGGTGCCTCCGTGCTAGGACCCCCCGGGGCTTCAGGCGTGGTGAGGGAGACAGTTCCTAAATGGAGAAAACCCATGGTTGAATATCTCTGGCACAACAGTCTTCCGATTGACTGAGTAGAGCGGGAACGAATCCGGCGCCGCACGCCGCAGTTCACCTTTCAATGCGGTCCCAGCCGTGAGCAGCTCCTTTACATGTGTGTGTTTGACGGTGTTCTCCTCCGTTGTTTTCAAGGAGTTGAGATCCCACAGGTCATGTAGGAAGTGCACGCTGGAACCTGTGGCGCCCACCAATCCGGGTAAAAGTTGTCCCACCAGATTCGGAGACTGGGATACTTCTGGCCCTCCATGATCCACGACTGCATCGAGTACGCCAAGAGGTTTCATGCGTTCCATGTTCATGCTAAATTTGTGCATAGGCCACCCGAGCCTCTCCATACTACTATGTATTCTTGGCCCTTTGGGGTCTGGGGTTTGGATGTCTTAGGGCCTTACCCGCTAGTGACGGTCCGACAGTTCCAGTTCATCTTAACCTCCATGGATTTCTTCTAAATGTGGGAAGAGGCAGCCCTGCTTAGGAAAGTCAAGGTTGGTTCTATCGCCGACTTCGTGAGTTCCAATATCATTCACCGGTTTGGAAAACCTCACGCTATCCTCACGGTTAATGGAACCAACTTCCGAGCGTCCGAGATAAAGAGATTGTATGCCAGGTACAACATTATCTCTTACCACACCTCCCGCTATCATTCGTAGGCGAATAGACAGATTGAGGTGTTTAACAAAACCCTCTCCCACATTCTGCAAAAAATGGTTGTCCAGAACAAGAAAAGTTGTCCGGAAAAGCTCCCCAACACCCTCTGGGATTATAGGATGATGACTCACAATTCCACCCAGGTGACTCCGTATTCCCTGGTATACGGAGCTGAGGCCATCCATCCCATCGAGGTCCAGTTGACCTCATTGTGGACGGCGGTCTACGACCAGCAAGCGCTGGACAGAGCTGTCAAGATCCGTCTAGCCGAATTTGAAGCACTGGATGGAAGTAGGCTTCATGCTTTACATATCATGGAAAGGGATCAGAGCAGGATGGCTCGAGCTTTCGATAAGAAGGTTCGCCTCCGCTTTGTCCTGCAAGGTGACCTGGTGTTGGCTCTCAGAGCGCCAATGATTCCCGATAGGAAACCACCCAAGTTGGAACCCAAGTGGGAGGGACCTTTTATTGTCCATAAGGTCTATCCCAATTGATCGTACTCCCTGGTGACTATGGATGGTGAGTGTATCACTCCTCCCACCAATTCTAGGTTCCTTAAGAATTACTTTTCCTAGACTGTATGGTCCTACATGACCATAATCTGTATGGTCCTGCACGACATTAAACTACACTCTGCCCTACATCTGGGCTCCATGGTCCGAGCTCTATGACCTAAAACTATGATCCTCTTTTGGTTCTTCCCTTTTCACGGTCCGAGCTCTAAGACCAAAAACTAAGATCCATATTTCATCCAACATGAAGTTAAACTATATTGCCAGAACTACGTCTATCTTGATTCCCATCCTAATGGGATACATAGGAACGCCCAGAACTTTCGCCTTTGGGTCCAGCTTGAGGTCCGCTGTCGCGTCTGTTTCACCTATGGTACCTCGACCACAGGGTCGCATTGCGTGTTGTGAGACTATGCCCCCATTCACGTCAGGTTTGCAATGGTTGCACCACGTGCACCCTGTTCTCAGGGTTCAGCCCTCCTATGTCCAATGGCGTTTAAAGATGCATATCAAGAACTACGTGTGGCTTGATTTCCATCCTTATGGGATACTTAGGACCACCTAAACACCTAGATGTCAGATCCATCCCCATCTCTTAGGAGATACCATGATCTCCCGGTGCACAATGTGTTTGGCATTACACCCCGTCTTTTGCCCAGGGATCGTCCATCTTTTGGAAGCTCTCAGACTGAGCCCTCTGACCCTTTCAAGTGGTCTGCTGATGTGCTCAAGGCACTCTGGTCAAGAACATGGAGTGCCATATTCGACTTAGGAAAGTTCCATCCACTTTTCAAGCTTTGTGTTCCCCTTCATTCGAGCCCACGTCATCCTTCATACCTGGAGGGACCCCCAAGAACGGAATGGATAAAACACCCAAGGGCTCTCCTACCGTCATGGGCCAATGCCCCCGATGGTTTCAGACAAAAAATTGATACAAATCCCACATTTCGAACATGGTCAGCGGTTGATTCTCATTTGTTTGTCCTCATGGATAACATGACACGATGCTGCGTTGCGAACATGGTCAGCAGTAATCCTTAGTCATCACGTCGGCTTCCCCAGGCCCTAAATGTTGGTGGCATGGTTCATTTCATGTTCCGCCCCACCGTGTCAAGGTGGAATCTCGACACTCTTTGTACTAACCCTCAGCACACCCCCACACATCAGACAGACCGAGATGCATAACAGTGTCTCTTAGGGCTCTCACGATCTGAGCGCTAGTGTATGTGCTTGGGTATCTTCTTTACGGGTTGTGTGCATCTTGACCTTCATCCCCTTGGGTAGTAAGGAGTCACCTAGACATTGCGTTTTGGGCCCAACATAGCTGGGAGCTAGAATCTCCTGCCCCTCACTGATTGTTGAACACTCGTAGGCCCCTTTGGCCCGAGGCTCCTCTCTCGGTTGGTCCAAACCATATGACCTTAAACTGTGTAGTTAGTCCAAACTATATGACCGTAAACTGTGTTGTTTGTCCAAACCATATGTCCTTAAACTATGTTGTTGGGCCAAACCATATGACCTTAAACTGTGTTGTTGGTCCAAACCATTTGACCTTAAACTGTGTTGTTGGTTCAAACCATATGACCTTAAACTGTGTTGTTGGTCCAAACCATATGACCTTAAATTGTGTTGTTGTTCCAAACCATATGACCTTAAACTGTGTTGTTGGTCCAAACCATATGACCTTAAACTGTGTTGTTGGTCCAAACCTTATGACCTTAAACTATGTTTTTGGACCAAACCATATGACCTTAAACAGTGTTGTTGGTCCAAACCATATGACCTTAAACTGTTTTGTTGGTCCAAACCATATGACCGTAAACCGTGTTCTTGGTCCAAACCATATGACCTTAAACTGTGTTGTTGGTCCAAACCATATGACCTTAAACAATGTTGTTAGTAAAAACTATATGACCTTAAACTGTGTTATTGGTCCAAACCATAAGACCTTAAACTGTGTTGTTGGTCCAAACCATACGACCTTAAATTGTGTTGCTGTTCCTATCATAGGACCCTAAACTGTCACATTATCGTCCTTGCCGCACGACGAAAAACGGCACTGCATTGTGGTGACCTCGTTGTAGAGGACATCATGTTGGGTATTGGTCTTATTCCATTCCATTTTTCAACGACTATCATGGCTTGATTCTGTGGCGACACCACTGCCTACTACTATAGGCATGTCGCTTCAAAACAACAAAAACACTCGCCTTAATGGACAAACAAGATTTATCAAATTCTACTTCTTTTAGTGCAAGGGCCACGCCCGCACTCCCCTTTTACCTTGGCACTGGTATCTTATCTTGTCACTTTCCAGAACTACGCCTGGCTTGATTCTCATCCTTATGAGATACGTAGGAACGCCTGGGGAACTTCCTCGCGGGTCCAGTCTACCTTCGTGTTCGGTCCCTTGACTCGAGCATTTCCCCGGAGAGCACATGGTAATTAGGGCTTTGGTCCTCATTCACGTCGGATTTTGTAACTGTCGTGCCATGTGTCCGTTTCTACCTTTTCCTACCTCATGGTCTGAGATCTAAGACATAAAACTATGATCCTCTTGGTCCATGCTCTAAGACCTAAAACTATGATCCTCACGGTCCGAGCTCTAAGACCTAAAACTAAGATCCTCACTATCCAAGATCTAAGACCTAAAACTACGATCCTCTCGGTCCAAGTTCTAAGACCTAAAACAAAGATCCTTAGGGTCCGTGCTCTAAGACCTAAAACTGAGATCCTCACGGTCCGAGTTCTATGACCTAAAACTATGATCCGTATTTCATCTCGTATGACGTTAAACTGTATTTCGTCTCGTATGACGTTAAAATGTATTCCGTCCCGCATGACGTTAAACTGTATTCCGTACTGCATGAATTTAAACTTTATTTCATCCCGCATGAAGTTAAACTATATTTTCAAGAACTACGTGTGGCTTGATTCTCATCCTTAGGAGAAACGTAGGACCGCTCGGACATTTCGTCTTGGGTCCAGCCCCAGGGATTACTAAACCTCATCCTTCCGTATTGTCGGCCACTCGGCCCGACTTCATGGTAAGTGGTGTAATCGGGATATATACCCCGATCATGATCGGGATTCCCCATGGTAATAATGGGAAGCGGTAGTTCTCTCACCAAAGTGGTCCTGCCTGGAAATTGGGACGACCCGTGGTTAGGTTGGTACGTCCTCCTAATGCGCTATCTCCATGGTGGCGCAATTTCGGGAGTGTTGGAATCTGTTCGAACAAACCACCACTCCACCTTGCACGCCTTGCGTCCCCCCTTATTCGGATCCTCATTTCCTATCATGTTTGACGGGACCCCTCACATTATGGATGCTCGACCTATTGTCCGCCTACTATCCTGGGCAAACGCTCCGGAGAACTGGTCATGTTTGATGGGACCCCCTAACAGTATAGATTCTCGACCAATGGTACACCTACTATCCTTGTCCAACGTTCTGGATAACTGGTCAGGTTTGACGGTACCCCCTAACAATATGGATGCTCGACCTATGGTCCGCCAAATGTTCTGTGCCAATGTTCCGAAAAACTGACCACTGATATTTGAGTTAGGCCCCGTGTTACGAACATGGTCAGTGGTCATCCCTCATTTATTGTCCCCCCATTCCATGCCAACGTGATGTTGATGCTTTGTTTCCGCCACGATTGACAGTTATCCTCCATGGTTGCGCCCCATTGTGTTCCGAATTTGGGCAGCTTGATTCACCCTTCCTCTCAATTCCCCTATGATTGGATGGATTTCAATGCCCTCGACATTACCCCACTTATGTGTAAGATCACATTGAGAAGTCGACACATCAATCAGCTCAGGGGTCTCCTCAGAAGTCCAGGCCCGATTTTGGATGCCTGAAGCTTGGTCCATGCCCCACAGTTGAACAAAATGATGGTACGAGCATCTTCTGCTTCTTGCGTTGGGCACGACCCACAAGAGCCTAGGGATGAGTTGTTATTCATTTCAGAACTATGGCTGAGCGCATTAAACCAAGGGTACAAATGAGTGGATTTTAAAACATATTGGATTGAGACGATGAGCAGTACAAGCAGAAAGTTCATGAGATGGAAAAAACAAATCCCTTAGGGATTAGCGTGCTGAAGCGATCTTTCCAGCGCTACTACCCTCGGGCTTGTAGCCTCCAAGACTGCTTCTCACTCTTTGAAGACTCTCTCCTCATCGACCACCATGGAGCGTAGCTCTCCAGCCCTAGCTTGTGCCTTCGCCTTCTCGGTTTGATGTACGGTCATCTGGGGACTCGCCTCCACTATTTGATCATGCGCATCAACCAGCTGGGCCGTCAGTTGCTCCACGAGCTCAGAGCATGTTGCGATGAAGGCCTCCTTATCTGCTGCCTGCCCTTCGATGTGCCGGACTTACTTCTCCACCCTCATCAGTGCTTGAATGCTCGCCGATCCTTCCTAGCACTGGGAAATTTCGGTGCGCCGGCTGCTCTCACGTATCTTCTCGGCCATGTAATCATGGACCGTCAGATGAATGTGCCGAGCGTCAGCCCCTCCGGTGCACAGGAAGCGCAGCCAGGTCTGAAGTGATCCCATCCGTCTCAGCCAATCCGACTGGGTTTTCCTGAGGAATATCTTGATACACTTCCACCCTTTGCGCCATGTAATCCGGCTCTCCTCAGCGGCCTCTGAGTCTGAGTCATCAATCTCCTCAGAGTCAGCAGGTCGGTATATGGGGAAGGTCGCCAACAGATCGGCAGCAGGATCCACCCTAGGGATGTCTTCGTGAGTAATAGAATCCTCGATGTCCGGGCGACCTTCTCTTGGCCCATCAGTATTGACGCCTCCACCAGCTTCCGACCACATTCCAGGAACAATGCCGCTGATGTCCTCCGCCCCTAGTTCATCAATTTTCGGGGCCGACTCAGTGTATAGATCATGTTCCGAGTGAGGTGGGATGTCCGCTGCTGGTCCACTCGCAGATCGCCCGGGCTCCACAACCTGACGTGCCTCCAGTATTGAGATCACTGCGCAGGGCATACGCTGGTCAGACAAGATCTTTTGAAACCAAGCACCAGTAGTGAAGAGTGAGACTTACAAGAATCCAATGCGTCTGTCCCCAGTGTTTCGGCTGCTGTCGGAGCTGCCGTAAGGGGAGACCCCTCTGCGCTTGTTAATTCAATGATGGGTGTCAGATCCCCATTATGTCCCACTAGTTCCTCTCCACCCTCCTCTGGTGGGGACGCCAGTCCACCGCTCAATTGCTCCTGAGTAGGATGGGGAAGTGAGTTAGAAGTTGGAAAGTAGAATGGATGAATGAGAGAAATGAATGAAGATAGAGACAAACCTCGAGAATCTCGGTTATGTCAAGATCATAGTCGGAAACCTCTCCGCTCTATCAGAGACTCACTTGGTAGGTCACCCCTTGCGAACCATCACATTCGGGCTCCTCTTCTTCATCTTCTCCCTCGCCTTTGTCCTCTCCGGTTTCCTCATACCCCTCAGGCTCTTCAGCATTTTCGCCTTCTCCTGACGACATCGCTTCCGGATCATGCTCCTGTCCGAGCATCACTTTCACTAGGAAAGTTGGCTCCACACACCGCCCCCTTTGGCGGGCGTATGCGTCCATGTCTGTCAGATAAGCATTCCGCCAATGGATGTTCACTCGGTCGGTAATCCGAACGAGCCCGACCTCTGGTAGTTGGATCCCGTTTTTCATTATCTTCTTCTAGATGGATTCAGTGCTCAACGATTGCCGCAGGGTCATCCAGGCTGACCACAGTGCTGGGGGAATTGTGTCTTGGGAAGGTTTGAGCAGATATCTTATCTGCTTCCCGGGTAGTTCCCTGGCCCCCTCATGTGACCCCCCAGTGGGTAACGAGGATGTGGAAGCACCATGTAATGTTCCTGCTGCCGAAGTCCCGACCTGCGCAGGCCTCGCTGCCTGACGCGCCCTTGATTCCCTCTTTCCGACGGCACCATGCCTTCTTTTCCGTCACCCGGTTTCCGCGCGAGTAACCTCGAGTTGCTGGACGTGCTTGCGCAATAGCCCCTCAGGGTACGCAATGGTCCAGTTTTCAGCATATTCGGTTGCTAGGCCGACATCGACCCTGGTGGGAGGAAGAGTAACGACGTCGCCAGAGCCGAAAGTGGTAAACATCAACTACATCTGGCGCAGGCCGCATGGATTCTTCTCCTGCCAGACAGCCGTGAATACCTTCATCGGCTTTTGCTGAAGGCACCCGAACTACCTGGAGAATCGGGATGGCACGTAAGGCTCGCAGATCACCTTCTCGTCGATCCGAGCCACGAGCACCCCGCACCAAATGCTCTGGAAGTATTCATGCTGTTAAAGAGATCCTCGCCCATTGTCCAATAGTTGGCCAACTGGGGTGGGGAACGGGCTGAAGTTGAAGTTGGCATGGTTGCCGATGCAGATCCTCACGCCCTCCTCATTGAGCGTCAATGGCGCCACCACTGTGATGTTTAGCAAGGACAACCTCAGGCCATTGCCTGGAGGACGGACGGCGTTTGGGAAAGTATACCTGCTAAGATGAGCCGCCACCCATCCATAAAAGATCTGGAAGGGACCACATACTCTCTGAGGCGACCCCCCTCGTGAGATGTGCCCCAGGATGGTATACGGCTTGGCCAGCACAGGGACACCCAAGTGGAACCGTTTGTTGGAGGCCATGGAGCCCTCCATCACCAAAGTCGATGGACGAATGCCCATCCTCGCGTCCCGCACCGGCAGAAGCGACCCGCTCATGATGGCGGCAAGGAACCCGGCATACAGGATGTTCGGGTCTCGGGCCTCAATGATGCGTTAACCCCACGATTGGTATTTCCCTGCCTCCTGGGTATTCTAGTATGACCCGTCCTTGCTCCTCTGAGTCATGGTTGGGCACCGTTTTCCCCATCCCGACATCTTGACGGCGGGATCCCTCTCAAGGAATAGGCTGAACCAGCCCTTGTAGGCGATGTCCATCAGGATGTCCTTGACCCCCAGCCTCTCCTTGGCCAGCTGTAGCAGGTGCCACGTCAGCATAGGCATCTGCGACCTGTCTCCCCAGGTGTTCTTTGGAGGAACGAACTCGTCGCATTGGTAACCCTCCAGTGGGATACCTACGATGCAGTGAACGTCCCATAGACTGGTTCCAACTTCCCTATGATGAAGGTGGAACATGTTGGTGTCAGGAGACCCCCAGTTGAATAGATCCAATCCGAGTTCAGGCTAGCGTTGGAAGTCGAACTACGATGTCCATACCGCCTCGAGCTGGCCGATATACTGCAATTCGTCTCCAAACTGGTCACAGGTATGGTGAACCCAGAACACCCAGGGCCATTCGCTGGCGAAGTTACCCCCGGACCGCAGGTCCTAATCCATCAGCCAGCACTTCGTGTCATCTGTGATGCTTTGATGGAACATGCTTGCGTAGAGGGCCGGAGAATCCTACACCACAGGCCCATCCCCGGTAATGGTCCTAGACCTCGAGTTCAGGACATAAACGTCCATATGTCTATTTTCCCTGGAAGGATGGCCATTGTTGGTGATGTTGTTGCGAGGATGTTCGTCCTCCCTAGTCACCCAAGACTGCTGTTTCGGTGCGGATGTGCGTCGGGTTACGCTGTTCCGCCAGGACGCGTTCGCGCGTGCACCTGTCGACCCGAGGGGATAGGCGCGCGGCTTATGGCCCCGCACTCCCGCTTTCCAAGGGCGGGCGGCATCCGTCCCTTATTCAGGGATGTTTACTCCTTGATCGAAACCGGGATGATGGGATGTCGGCTCCTCCTTCTGTGGACGTCTCCTCGGAACTCGTCGCCTAATCCGGGTCTCCCTCATAGACTTAAGAATGTTCGTGAATCTCGTTCCCGGCGCCATATCTTCATGGACACCGGTTAATTACGCTGCTTCCGCCCGGACGTTCCAAGGAGTCTGGATGGGGCAGCAACCTGCGGTGAGGAGGCCGGGTGGCTCTGGGTGCTGGGGGCGTGTCGTAACACTGCGGCTCTGCACGTCTATCTTCCGTCCCTAATAGGGCTTCTCGAAGGCGTGATGGCCTGAGGCATCCCGCACTGGGTGCGGGGAACTGTGTCCCCTGAGGTTTTCCTCAGCTTCCCGTGTTTAACACGGGGTATGCCGCGAGTTTAACGTCCAGCGGGGACGGCATCAGACTGATCGACATGAAGAGTGGATCAGATGACAGAACCCCTTGCGGGGAACCTCCGACGCTGGGGCCAGCACATGGGCGGCTTCCCAAGTGATATGGAGTGGAGTGAAGTGGCATGACCCCACCGGGATGTGGCGGCCCGGGTAAGGATCATGATGGATGATGGAGTGAAGAGCTTGGACCCCGTAGGGGCTTCCTACGTACCGCACGTTAGCGCGGATCAAAGTCAGCGTAGTTCGGATATACAGTTTAACGTCATGCTGGACGTCGGCAAGCCAACTCACAGAGAGATTGAGGCCGCCGGGCGGAGGATTGAACCGAACCACCTCGCACAGAGGGGGATGGAACGGCCAGGTGGATCACAGTTTAACGTCATGCTGGACGTTGGCAAGCCGACTCACAGAGAGATTGAGGCCGTCGGGCGGAGGATTGAACCGAACCACCTCGCACAGAGGGGGATGGAACGGCCGGGTGGATCACAGTTTAACGTCATGCTGGACGTTGGCAAGCCGACTCACAGAGAGATCGAGGCCGCCGGGCGGAGGATTGAACCGAACCACCTCGCACAGAGGGGGATGGAACAGCCGGGTGGATCACAGTTTCACGTCATGCTGGACGATAAAAGGAGAAATGAGAAAAGGGGCTGTGGGGAGGCACAGTGGAGATACACACGGGCAGTCTCCCACAGGGGCGGATTCATAGGTGAATCGACGCAAGCGTGAACCCTGGAGGGGTCCACTGATGGACGAACCGACGTGAATACGACCGGGACGACCAGGTGGTGGGCTTGGACCTCAGGGAGGCTTCCTACGTACCCTATGTAGAAGACAGGGATCAAAGTCCACGTAGTTCATTCTGTCAGGACTTACGCACTTGAGGCAGCCCGGATGCGGCAAAACTCAGTTGGAAGGGACTTGGACCGAAAGTAGAAGACACCTCGATCCAAGTCAGACCCTCTACTGGCTTCGGTAGTGGGGGAGCGCAATGGAGATACACATGTGCAGCCCCCCACAAGAAACTAGGGGTTTGTAATACCCTACCCCCGTAGGGAAAAGCCGCTCCCATTAAATCGTCCATAAAGAGGGGCAATCCCGACATCCCTGCAGAGACAAGCGGGTGGGGGCCACATCCAAACCGGGGGGGGACCCTGCGTGCGAGGCACGAGATCAGGTGATGCGGACGGTTTTACGTCTTGCCGGACGAAGTACAGTTTAACGTCGTGTGTTGAGGACGAAGCGGACGGTTTAACGTCTTGCCGGACGAAGTACAGTTTAACGTCGTGTGCTGAGGACGAAGGTGCTTGGCGGTTTAACGTCTTGCAGCACAGACGATAGGGGCTAGGCAGTTTAGCGTCGTGCAGCTTGGACGTAGTACAGTTTAATGTCATGTTGGACGGATGCAGTTTAGCGTCATGCGGGACGAATGTGCAGTTTAACGTCATGCTGGACAAATGCTGTACAGTTTAACGTCTTTGTAGCTTGGACGAAGTGCAGTTTAACGTCGTGCGGGACGAAATGCAGTTTAACGTCATGCGGGACGTGGTGCAGTTTAGCGTCATGTAGGACGAATGTGCAGTTTAACGTCATGCTGGACGTGGTGCAGTTTAGCGTCATGCAGGACGAATGTGCAGTTTAACGTCATGCTGGACGTGGTGCAGTTTAGCGTCATGCAGGACGAATGTGCAGTTTAACGTCATGCTGGACGTGGTGCAGTTTAGCGTCATGCAGGACGAATGTGCAGTTTAACGTCATGCTGGACGTGGTGCAGTTTAGCGTCATACAGGACGATGAAGCCACCGGTAGGTCCGTGTCACTTCGCGCGAGCCTAGGGGGGGCCGCACGGAAAGACGACGCACGGTGCGGGCACCTGCGATGAAGACCATCGGGCGCCACGCAGGCGGGTACCCAAAGGGGGTCAAAGGGGGCGACCCTGGCGGTTTGCACGCAAAAGAGGAGCTTTGCGCGCAATACCGCGGGTCGGAGCGCAAAATGGCGGGCTGGCGCGCAATTGGGCCAGCGCTTTGCGCGCAGATGATTGAGATTGCGCGCACCGGGCTTCGGGTAGCACGCGGGGGCAACGACTCATTCTCTAACGAATGGCCACTTTGAAAATGGGGGGTGCGCGCAATCGGGCTGGATTGCGCGCACCCGGGGGCAATTGCGCGCAAGCGGGTTCTTTTGCGCGCAAAGGCCTTCGGGTTAAGGATTATGCAAAGGAAAGGAGCCAAGGGGATTGCGCACGAAGGCGAACCCCAAGGCTTTTTTGCGCGAAAGAAAGGAGGTTACCTGAAGATCGGCATTGCGCGCGGAAGGTGTTGGATTGCGCGAACGAGCGACGCTTCGGATTCTGGCAACCCTGAAAACGTCGGGGGTCGCCTTATATTTATAGGCGACCCCGGGCGCGGAATCCATTCTCGGGCGCAGAATTCCCTTCGCGGGCGCGGAATCAGGACCCGGTGCGCAAGGGAGCCGCGCAGGCCACGGGCGCGCAAAATAGCGCGCCGGCCCAGCGCTTTGCGCGCATCCCGGGAGGATTGCGCGCCGCGACTCGACTTTGCGCGCGGATCTCTGAAATTTCGCGCAAGTCCTCCGGGCCCTCCGGAACGTGCCTCTGACTCCAAATATCACTTCACTTTCCGCATCCGGAGCTTCATTTGGGAACAACGGACTTTTCCGGTGTCTACAAAAGCCCCCCCTCGGAATCTGATCGGCGAGAGATCGCAACGATCGGGTTCCGAGGGAGACGCCGGAATGCTGAAGTCCTGGGCTGCACGGGACTTAGGCGCGCAAAAAGGGGCGCCGGGCGTGAAATTCGCCACTGCGGTCGCGTAAAGCGCTTTCCGCGCAGCGCGGACCCCGGCCTCGCCTATAAATAGGGGCCCTGGGTCCCGCGTTCCGTACTCAGGCCTTCCGCGCGATAAGCTCCAATGCTCTCGTGCGCGAAATTGCCTTTTCCGGCGCGAAATTCGCCCGATCGGCGCGCAAAACCGTCCGGAATTCGCCTGACTTTGCGCAAAAACCCGGAACTTTGCGCGACATTCTTCCCAATTGCGCGCCGTCCGCTTGGATTGCGTGCAAACTCTCAAACTTCTCTACCAGCCTCGTTTGATCCCGCACGCTTCATCCCTTTACCCGCACGACTCCCGGAGCTTCTGAGATGGCCGCGCATCAAGGAAATGAGGGGGACGCCGCCACTCGCAGAGCTGAGATGGCGATGAACGAGGAGGTTTACGGAGCCAAGGAGATTGTTTCCAACAATCAATCCTTGTTCGACTTGCTGACGCCGGGCCAGAAGACATATCCGATGTCGGACAACCTGCCGCTCTGGAACTTCGGCATCCTAGATGAGGTTCCGGTGCAAGGGTTCGAGATTGATGCGCCGCGAACCTGGGTGACCCGGGAGGACGAGCTTCTCCGCTATAACATCACCAACAACGGGCATCCTGCCAGGGAGACCAGACACTTGAATGTCTATGTCCTGAACCCGAGGACGCGAACCATTGACGGGGGTGAGCCTACTGCGGAGAATTCTCCAGCCCTCTACTCGAGCATATATCACCAGAGCGTCACGGACGACACCAAGGGCTGGCTGAAGGACTGGGACTTGCGGTCTGGGGGCAATTTCACCAGCGAGTGGGCCTGGGCGTTCTGGGTACGCCACACTTGCGATCACTTCGCAGAGGAGCTGCGGTACATCGGCCTGTTTGAGGCGGTGTGGACGTCGCAGTTCCACTTCTACCAGCAGTCCGAGCTCGGGCCGGAGCTGTTCACCCGATGGTCCCCGGATACCAACACCTTCCATCTTCACCATGGGGAGGTCGGCATCGGTCTGTGGGACATCCACTGCATCGGAGGTATCCCGCTGGAGGGTTACCAGTACGATGAGTTCCTGCCACCGAAGAACATCTGGGAGGACAGGTCACGGACTCCCATTCTGACCTGGCATCTGCTTGACCTGGCTACGCAGCGGCTCGGGATCAAGGACTTCCAGAAGGACATAGCCTATAAGGAGTGGTTCGGCCAGTTCTTGGAGCATGACCCGGCGGTCAAGATGCCAGGCAGGGGGAAGCGGTGCCCAACCGCGGCTCAGAGGAGCCGGAACGGGTCGTACTGGCGGGTCCTGGAGACGGGCGACTACCGCTCATGGGGGTATCGTGTCATCGAGGCCCGGGACCCAAATGTCTGGTATGCGGCGTTCCTGGCCGCCTTTCTGAGTTGGTGGCTCCTGCCAGTGCGGGACGCGAGAATGGGCGTTCGCCCGACGACTCTGGCGATGGCGGGCGCTATGGCCTCCAACAAGAGATACAACCTCGGGGTTCCAGTGTTGGCGAAGCTGTATGCCATCCTGGGACGCATCTCACGAGGGGGGTCGCCACGAAGGATCTGTGGGCCCTTCCAATTCTTCCACGGCTGGGTGGCTGCTCACCTTGGTGGGTACACGTTTCGAAACGCCATCATTCCTCCGGGCAACGGCCTGCGACCCTCCCTGCTGAACATTGCGGGGGTCGCTCCGATGACCCTAAGTGAGGAGGGCGTGAGGATTTGGATTGGCAATCATGCCAATTTCAACTTCAGCCCGTTCCCCACTCTCGTTGGCCAAATGATCGACAACGGGCAGGGTCCGCTGGAGCAGCACGAGTACTTCCTGAACATGCGGGGCGGGGTGCTCGTGGCTCGGATCGACGGGAAGGTGATCTGAGAGCCTTACGTGCCAAACCGGTTCGCCAGGCAGTTCGGGTGCCTTCAACGGATGCCGAAGAGGGTATTCACGGCTGTCCGGGAGGAGACGAACCCTGGCGTCCTTCGTCAGATGTGGCTGATGTTTGCCCCTTTCGGCTCTGGCGACGTCATCACTCTCCCTCCTACCGGAGTCGACGCAGGCTTGGCAACCGAGTACGCCGAACACTGGGCCATCGCTTACCCCGAGGGGCTTCTACGGAAGCTGGTTCGGCGGCTCGAGGTCACCCGTGCGGAGACCGGGTGTCAAGGAAGGAGGCGAGGCGCCGCCACACGGGGGAGAACGGAGGCGCGCCAAGCAGCGGAGCCGGCGCGAGCAGGGAATTCGGCGGCGGGTACATCGCAGGCTGCCGCTACGACCTCGGCGCCCAGAGAGGGGGCACGTGCGGTGGTCTAAGAGCGGCCCAGGAAGCAGGTAAGGCGTCTGCTCGAACCCTCCCACGATACAGTCTTCCCGGCGCTGTGGTCGGCCTGGATGACCCTGCGGTAGTCACTGGGGACCGACGTCATCAGGCGAAAGATACTCAGAGAAGGAATCTATCTGCCAGAGGTCGGGCGCCTCCAGATCGCTGACAGGGTGGACTTCAACCGGCAGTATGCATATCTGACGGCCATGGACGAGTACGCGCGCCAACGTGGTCAGCGTGCGGAGCCATCCCTTCTGGTGAAGGTGATGCTCGGTCTCGAGCCCGCTCCAGAACAGATGCCGCCGGGAGAAGATGATAGTAACGACTCCGAGGAGGAGGAGGAGACGGGGGAGGATGAAGGCTCCGAGGGAAGGTCCCATCGGGGGAGCCCGCGGGAGAGCGGCGAGGTGGCCGGCTCTAACAATGTTGATGTCACTGAGCTCCTCGAGGTCCGCTTCTATCCCTACTCAACCTGCTTCATCCATTCTCTTATGCAGCTTCTAACCCATTTCTCCACCTCTCTCAGGAGCACACGGATGTTGGTCAAGCGTCCTTAGCGGGAGTAGGAGAGGCGCCGGCAGGACAAGGCGGGGGCCAGACGCCCATCATTGAACTGACAAGCGCTGAGGGGTCCCCTGCTACAATTGTTCCTGCGGCGGCTGGGGCAGCGGAAGATGACGCTTTGAACCCCCGTAAGTCTCCTTACTTTACTGCTGGTGCTTGCCATTGACGATCCGTGACTAACCACGACATGCCCTACGCAGTGATCTCAGGACTGGAGGCTCGTCGGGTTACCGAACCCGGTCCGTCCACGAGTGGACCAGTGGCAGACATGCCGCCTGCCCCGGAACAGACTTCCCAAACCGAGCCGGCCCCACCAACTGCTGATCAGGGGGCTACGGACGTCGGCGGTGCTGCCGTCGGAGAGGTGTCGGGGGCTGACGAGGGTGCCAACGCCTCTGGGGCGGGAGAAGAAGGTCACCCAGATGTTGGGGAACCTATCCCCCGTGAGGACATCCCAGGGGCGGACCCTGCAGCAGACCTGCTGGCTGCCTTCCCTGCCTACCGGCCTGCCGACCCCGAGGAGATGGATGACTCGGACGCGGAGGCGGTCGAGGAGAGCCGGATAGCGCGCCGAAGGGGGTGTAAGTGCTTCCAGCGCTTCCTCATGCGAGACCCATCGGAGTGGCTGGGGCGCATGGGGTCACTCCAAACCTGGCTGTGCTTCCTGTGTGCCGGGGGAGCTGATGCTCAACGCCTCCATCTGACGGTCCGTGATTTCATGGCCGAAAAGATGCGCGAGAGCCGCCAGCGTGCCGACGTCGCACAATGTCGGGACATGTCGGAGAGCACGCGGGCGCTCCTCATGGCGGAACAGGAAGTCCGGCGCCTCGAAGGGCAGGCAGCAGAGAAGGAGGCCTTCGTCGCAACGTGCACCGAGCTTGAGAAGCAACTAGCAGCCCAGCTGGTTGACGCCCAGGTACAGTTGACGGAGGCGGGCCAACAAATGGTCACAATTCAAGTCGAGCGGGAGCGTGCACAGGCCAGAATCGACGAACTGCGTGCTGCGACCGCTGACGAGGAGAGGGCACGCAGAGAGCGAGAAGCAGCTCTGGAGGCCGCCAGCCAGAGGGTAGCGGCGTTAGAAAGACTTATCCAGCACGCTAATCCTTAGGGGCTTTGTTTTTGCCACTCCCAGAACATTTGCTTCCACTAATCAATATTTTTATCCACTTGTATGAATCATCATATTTATCTGCGTCTTTTGATTTAACATGCTCAACCACAACTTGTCTCGCGGGAGCGTTAACCAAGCTTCAGGCATCCATAATTGGGCCTGGATTTCTGGAGAAAAGAGGGAGGTCATTCCTAAGAAAGGAGACCTCAAGCCTAATCAATGTATCATCCCCCCAATTTGTTCCAACACACGAGCGGGACAATGCCAGGGGCGTTGAGATTTTATCCGAACATAGGGAAATGAGAAAGGGTGAATCGCGTGTCCCGAATCCAGACATCCACAACGGTCGGCCTTCCAGGAAATGCCCAAGACGGTAGGCGGACAGTGGATCGACCATAACAACTGCAATAGACGGACCGAAGGTCATCATTCATATTGCAGGAGGCGGACCACATGTCATCATGAATACCGCATTGGGGGTCCCTTCAGACACAAGGGTGGAAATCCAGATCAACAGGGCATGCGAAGCGTGGGGCGAAGTGACGATTTGTTCGGATAGAATCCAATGCTCTCAAAATTGCGCCACCGTGGGGAAAGCGTATTAGGCGGATGCACTAATCTGGCCGTGAATCACCCCAATTCTCAGACAGAAACTCTTTGACGAGGAAACTGTCGCTTCCCATAATTGCGATGGGGCATCCCGAGCTGAATCGAGGAGAATATTACGACTGCACCACTCTACCCGAAGTCAGGCCAGACGGCCGGCGACGAGGAGGGGCGGGACTTAGCGATCCCTGAGGCTGGACCCGAGTCGAAATGCCCGGGCGTTCCTACGTACTCCATCAGGCTGGAGATCAAGCCACACGTAGTTCTGAAAGTGCAGTTTAACGTCATGCAGGACGCAGAACCCCGTTTGGGGAGATCTTAGTTTAAGGTCGTAGAGCTTGGACCATAGGGGTAGATCTTAGTTTAAGGTCTTAGAGCTCGGACCATAAGGGGAGATCTTAGTTTAAAGTCTTAGAGCTCGGACCATGGGACTAGATCTTAGTTTAAGGTCTTAGACCTCGGACCATGGGACTAGATCATAGTTTAAGGTCTTAGAGCTCGGACCATAAGGGGAGATCTTAGTTTAAGGTCTTAGAGCTCGGACCATGGTACTAGATCTTAGTTTAAGGTCTTAGAGCTCAGACCATGGGACTAGATCTTAGTTTAAGGTCTTAGAGCTCGGACCATAAGGGGAGATCTTAGTTTAAGGTCTTAGAGCTCGGACCATGGGACTAGATCTTAGTTTAAGGTCTTAGAGCTCGGACCATGGGACTAGATCTTAGTTTAAGGTCTTAGAGCTCGGACCATAAGGGGAGATCTTAGTTTAAGGTCTTAGAGCTCGGACCATAAGGGCCTCAAAGTACGCCACATCGTGGTCCCATCCCCTGGATATGCGAAGATGCGCTGAGGGATAGTGTCAAGAGTGTCGAGATTCTGCCTGGTCAGAATGGGGGGTGGAAAAATGTGAATCATGCGGCCATTCACTCAAGGACTGGGGGCACCGGCGTAACGATATGGGAGTACTGCCGACCGTGGCGGAAAAGCAGCCTCAATATCGCACTAACCGTTGATGGAATGAGGCAGCAAACGAGCATCGACCGCTCAATCGCAGGATTCATATCGATTTGCTGCCCGAGTCCATTGGGGGCACCAGCCCGAGTCGGTGGGAGAGCACTGAGGCATTGTGTCCAAACCGTTCACGGGGGCTCCACCCAAGGCATAGACGATGGGTCCGAATGAAAGGGAACACGAAGCCTGAAAAGTGGAGGAAACCTGACCAAGCTGAACCTGACCCTCCTGGCAATAAACCAGAGTACTCTTGACACCGGTGGACCACTGCAAGGGGTCGGGGAACACGCCTTGAGGGTGACCTGAAGGCGGCGGATTCCCCAGAGAAGGGGGAATCTCTAAGAGGTGGGGGCTGGACCCGGAGTTTCAAACATCCGGGCGTTCCTACGTATCCCATAAGGATGGGAATCAAGCCACACGTAGTTCTTGAAGCGCGGCGCAACACAATCGGGCACCAGCGCGGGGAAGAGTGCGGGTCTGACCCTCTCACACAGAAGGAGCGGCATTTGATATTTCTTGTTTGTCCTTAAAGATGAATGGTTTTTCTTCGTGCGGCGACATGCCTGTGATTGAGAAATCTCTGTCGTCGCCACAATAATCAAGCCACGGAAGGCATTGATGAATGGCGTGGTTATTAACCAGTGCCCAACATGAGTGTCCCCTGAGGAGGACATCACGATACAGTGCCGTTTCTCGTCGGGCGGCCAAGACGATCACAGTTTACGGTCGTGTGGTAGGACCAGACAACACATTTTAAGGTCGTGTGGTTCGGACCATGGAGGAATCCGCTTATCGCGGTACGGCGGACACGGCGGAGGTGGGAACATACCCAGCCCTGCGGTCACGCACGATTCCAGGAGAATAGTCCTGGGATAGGGTTCCGCGTATGTCCATCACCCGAGGGGCAGAGATGCTAGCCTCCAGATATACTGGGCCCAGAACGCGATTGTCCGGGCGACTCCTTCCTCCTTATGGGGACGAGGGTCCAGCTATGCATGGCCCTTAGGGAGGACATCCACATGTATCCTTGGTGCTCAGATCATGGGAGCCTCGAACGACATCATTACCCTGGTTGGTCTGCCTAATGTGTAGAGGTGTACTGAAGGTCAGTATGAAGAGAGTGTCGAGATTCCACTACAACGCACAAAGGCGGAGTGTGATAAGGACTGCGCAACCAATGTTCAGAGCCTGAAAGAGCCGACATGGCGATCAAGGACGTTGCTGACCATATTCGCAACACAACATCCGATCGCGTCAGCCTAAGACGGGGCAAGCAAACGAGCATCGACCGCTCAATCGCAGGATTCATATCGATTTGCGGCCCATGACTCGCCGGTAAATCGACCCGGAGCGGTGGGAGAGCACTGAGGCATCGTACCCAAACCGCTAACGAGGATCCCTTTGAGTGAAGGCTCAAACAAGTGGAAGAGCGAGAACCGACAAGCAACACAGGACTTGTCGGGATTGAATCTGACACTACGAGTCATAGACCGAAGTACCCAAAACATGTTAACAGATCACCGGAAAGGGTCGGAGGACTCACCCTGAGAGCAACCAAAAGAGGGCAGATCCCCGTGATCAACCAAGAGACGGGGCTGGACCTGAGACACAAGCGTCCAGGCGGTCCTACGTATCCCATAAGGATGGGAATCAAGCCGTACGTAGTTCTTGAGAGGCAGTTTAACGTCATGCAGGACGAAAAGAGAGGAAAAAGGGGGGAGCAGAAGGCATTCCCAAACGTGGGGGGCGTACAGCGTGGCGAGCAAACCGACGTGAATGAGGGCATAGCCCCACGTCCACACCATACGCCACATACCCAGAGGCAACTGGGCCAAGGGCCCGAGGTGGGATGGAATTTCCCGAAGGATGGGGCTGGGCCTGAAAACATGAATGTTCAGGCGGTCCTACGTATCCCATAAGGATGGGAATCAAGCCGCACGTAGTTCTTGAGAGGCAGTTTAACGTCATGCAGGATGAACGCTGAACAATTTAACGTCTTGTAGCTCGGACGTAGTACAGTTTAACGTCATGTTGGACGAATTCCAAACAGTTTAACGTCTTGTAGCTTGGACGAGGTACAGTTTAACGTCATGTTGGACGAAACACTTGGCAGTTTAACGTCTTGAAGCGCGGACGATATGCTAGGCAGTTTAACGTCGTGCAGCTTGGACGTATGCAGTTTAACGTCATGCAGGACGTGGTGGAGTTTAGCGTCATGCAGGACGAGGCACTTGGCAGTTTAACGTCTTGCAGCGCGGACGAATGCTGAACAGTTTAACGTCTTGTAGCCTGGACGAATGCAGTTTAACGTCGTGCAGGACGTGGTGCAGTTTAGCGTCATGCAGGACGAATGTACACTCAGGCAAAGTACTGCTTGAGGAACCTAGCGTTGGTGGGAGGAGTGACACGCTCACCATCCATAGTCGCTAGGGAGTAGGCGCCATTGGGATAAACTTTGTGGACGACAAGAGGTCCCTCCCACTTGGTCTCCAACTTGGGTGGCTTCCTGCCGGGGATCATTGGCGCTCTTAGGGCTAGCACTAGGTCACCCTGCAGGAAGGAGCGGAGGCGAACCATCTTATTGAAAGCTCGAGCCATTCTGCTTTGATGCCTCTCCAAGTTGTGCAAAGCGCGAAGTCTATTCTCATCCAGTGCTTCCAACTCGACTAGACGGGCTTCAGCAACTCTGTCCGGCGCTTGCTGTTCGTAGACCGCGGTGTGCAAGGACGGTAACTGGATCTCGATGGGTAGGACGGCCTCAGCTCCATACACCAGGGAATAAGGGGTCATCTGGGTGGAATTGCGAGTCGTCGTCCGATAAACCCAGAGGGCGTTGGGGAGCTTGTCCGGCCAACTCTTCTTGTTCTAACCAACCATCTTTTGCAGAATGTTAGAGAGGGTCTTGTTAAACGCCTCGATCTGTCCATTCGCCTGCGCATGATAGCGAGATGTATAGTTCGAGCGAATGTTATACTTGGCGTACAACTTCTTCAACTCGGCTGCTCGGAAATTGGATCCGTTATCCGTGAGGATAGCATGAGGCACTCCAAATCGATGAATGATGTTGGAGGTCACGAAGTCAGCGATCGAACAGGATTTGACCTCTCTGAGCGGAATCGCCTCTGCCCATTTGGAGAAGAAGTCCGTGGCGGTCAGAATGAACCGGCACTAGCGAGCTGTCGCCGGCGGGTAGGGTCCCACGACGTCCAGACCCCAGACTGCAAAGGGCCAGGAATACCTGGTGGTATGGAGAGGCTCTGGCGGCCGGTGCACAAAGTTCGCATGAACCTGGCACGCATGGCACCTCCTGGCATACTCGATGCAGTCGTGGATCATGGAGGGCCAGAAGTATCCCAACCTCCGAATCTGGTGGGACAGCTTCGGCCCGGTCTGATGGGCACCGCATGAACCAGCATGAACCTCTTGCATGACTCGCGGGATCTCAACTCCCTGAAGGCAACGGAGGAGAACGCCATCGAATCCGCGTCTGTAGAGGATCTGCTCCAAGCCGGGACTACTCTGGAGGACAAACTGCGATGCGCGGCATCGAACTCGTTCGCGCTCGGCCCGATCCGATGGGAGAATGCCATGTTGGAGGTACTCAACCAAAGGCGCCCTCCAATCAGGGGCTGGTTCGACTGCCACATCTGGGGTACTCGGGGCTCCGGGCACAGGGGCAACCGTGGTGAGATTACTTACCGACGGGCCGCGATCTCCCTCCGGGATAACAGGAGCGATGAGCCTGCGGTGCGTCATGCGGACGATCAGGTTATCCTGTTCAGGCTCTGCAAGTGACGCAGCCAGGCTGCCAAAGCATCTGCTCGACCGTTCTGCGACCGGGGAATATGGACAATTTCTGGCCGAGATGGGAACCGGGCCATCAGAAGGAGGGTGCACTCCAGCAACGGCACGAGTTCCGGCTTCCTGACAACATAGTCGCCATTGATCTGCTTAACAACCAGCTCAGAGTCCCCTTTCACACACAGATGGGGCACGTCGATCTCGAGAGCTAACCCGAGGCCGGTGATGAGGGCATGGTATTCCGCCTCATTGTTGGTACAGCCCTCTGACAACAGGAAAGAGTATGGCATCACGGCTTGCTCCGGGGTAATGAAGACGATACCCAAGCCCACTCTGTTGAGCTTAGGATTGTCAAGTCTTCTACCGGTGGGGCTCTGGGAGGCACCGTCAAAGTGCATCTGCCAGCATGGACCGGCTCGATCGACCGAGAGGATGGCCTCATCAGGAAAGCCTAGATCCAGCGGTTGATCCGCGGAGGTTGGGTGAGCAGCCAGAAAGTCTGCCAACGCTTGCCCTTTGATGGCCTTCTGAGACACATACCTGATGTCGAACTGCTGGAGAATCACAGCCCACCGCGCTAGACAGCCAGTCAACATAGGCCGGCTCAGGATATATTTCAACGGTTCTACCCGAGAAACCAACTGTACCTCATGGTGCTGCAAGTAGTGCCGTAATTTCTGTACGGAAAATACGAGCGCCAGGCAGCTCTTCTCAATGGGGGAATATCTGACTTCCGCATCGAGGAGCATGCGACTGAGGTAATAGAGGCTATTCTATGTTCCCTCGTTGTTCTTTTGGGCGAGAAGGGCGCCAAGGGACCGTTCCAGGGCGGTCACATAGAGGACCAGCGGCTTCCCGGATACAGGCAGCATCAGAACCGAAGGTTGCATCAGGTACTGCTTGATTTCCTCGAAAGCGGTCTGACACTCTTTATCCCATACATAGGTGGCACCTTTCTTCATGAGCCGAGAAAAGGGCTTACACTTGCCGGCCATATTCGCAATGAATCGGCGTATATAGGCTAAGTGGCCTTGGAACCCTTGTAGTTCCCGGATGTTACCTGGGGGAGGCATCTGGCTAATCGCCCTGATTTTCTCTGGGTCGATCTCAATACCCCGGTATCTTACCAAAAATCCAAGGAACTTTCCGGAGGTGACCCCGAAGGCACACTTCAACGGGTTCATCTTCAGGCAACGAGACCGGAGGAAGCCGAACACTTTCTCAAGATCTTTGAGATGGTCCTGACGCTGGCGCGATTTGACTACCAAGTCGTCGACGCAGCATTCCACCAGTGTGCCGAGGATTGGCTTGAATATGCGGTGCATCGCCCGTTGATAGGTGGAACCTGAATTCTTCAGGCCGAAAGCCATGACCCGGTAGCAAAAGGTACCTTGGGGGGCCCTAAAGGCAGTGAACTCCTCATCCTCAGGGGCCATCCGAATTTGGTTATATCCGGAGTATCCATCCATGAAGGAGAGGGCTTGGAACCCTGCCGTGGCGTCAATCAACAGCTCTGTCACTGGAAGGGGAAAATCATCCTTCGGACAGTGGCGGTTGAGATCGCGGAAGTCGATGCAGACTCTGATCTGCCCGTTCTTCTTCCTGACTGGCACAATGTTGGCCAGCCATTTGGGGTACTGAACTTCCCTCACGAAGTTGTCTTTGATAAGCTTGTCAACTTCGGCCTCAACCATGGCACCGTGGGATGGGTGTATCTTCCTGGGAGGCTGCTTGAACCCGCGATGGTTCGCCGGGAGACCAAGTCGGTGGACGGCTACCTGAGGATCCAGCCCCGGCATCTCGTCATAGCCCCAAGCGAACACATCACGGTGCTACCTGAGAAAGTCCACGTACTGCTGCCGCTCCTCAGAGGGCATGGCGGCACTGACCAATGTGGGTCTTGGATCGGCCTCGGTTCCAAGGTTCACTTGTACTAACTCATCGACCGTGGCGGGGACTCCCTCCTCAAAGGCTGGGGGTGCATCTTCCACGTCCTCTCCACTCGGGGAGGGATCGTCCACGGGAGAGACTGCGTTGGCAACTGCATTGGGGCTACCAGATCCTGCTGGGCCACTGGTGCTGGCGCGGGCGGTCGCGGTCATCTCATCAGAAGACTCACAAGTCGTCGAGACCATAGCTACGTCCAACCGTTGAATCGGGAGGACATAAGCGTCATCCAGACATGCCCAGGGATCACTTGCAACAGCGACAGGCTCAACCTCACCTGCCAGGATATGCTTATCCTTGCTCTTGTAATAGTCCGCGTCCAGATAGCGGGCTTCACATGAGGCAAAAGGAGAGGCATCTCCTTGAAGCACGCCTACTCGACCGTTAAGGGAGTATTTGAGGCATTGGTGGTATGGTGAGGGAACCGCCGCATGAAGGTGGAGCCATGGCCTGCCCATCAATGCGTTGTATGCAGTGTCCTGAGAGACCACCATGAATTCGGTGTTGGCAACCAAGTCACCGAACTGGGTCTTCAAACGTATCTTGCCGACCGGGGTTTGCTCGGTGCGGTCGTACCCCTGGATCCTGAGGCCGGAGGGAATCAAGTCGTCCTCAGACAACCCCAATCTCCGGAGCGTCCGAGTTGGAATCAGGTTAATCCCAGACCCCGTGTCGACAAGACAGCGCCGGACTTCAAGGCCATTGAACCGGCCGGTAACATACAGCGGACGAATGTGCCCCTGTATAGGAGGGTCTTCATCCTTACCAGAGAATGAGATAAATGCCTGACATTCGGCGTCCTTGATCGTTTCGGCGTGAAAGGCCTCTGCAGCCGCAACCCCTGTCTCAAACTGGAGGGGGCTTTTCAGGGCTTCAGCAAGTGCCTCGCGCATCTCAGATGACATGCGCAGAGCCTCAAGGATGGAGAGTCTCGCTGGGATGTCGGCCAAGTGTTTCAGGACATCATACTTTTTAGCCAAGCGCGAGCCCCTGGTTGCAGGAGGTTGCTCTGCGGTTGGAAGCATGACGGGCCTTGCCGGTTGGATCGGCGGCCGACTGGTACTTGGCGCATCTCGCTGTTCATTGGCTGCAGTCGGGGAAATAGTCACCGTACTGGGGTCAGGAGGCCGAGATGGACTCGTGGCAGGGCGGAGCTGGTCGCGACGCAGCTGAGGCGGTTCTGCCTGGTCCCACACCACAAACAGTGGCGGAGGCGAATCCGTCATCCCCGGATGGGGGGCCTGCGCATGCTGAGCTCGGTTTTGAGCCTGCTGCCTAGTCTCAGTAGCGTGCACGGCCTGGCTAGAGGTACCAACTGCTGTGCCCCGGTGACTCCTGCTGCTGCGGCTCTTCCGACGGTGGCGACGACCGAGGACACTAGGGAGGTCCACCTGGTGTTCTTCAACGTCGGGAACCGAGAAGGGATTTACCAGCTCGACGGTATTAACCGAAGCGTACCCAATACTGTCATCAGGCGAATCATTCACCACGGGGCGTATCTGAGGAGGGATCCCCATCTCCAGGGGCATGAAATCGCCGAGAGTGCGGGATAGTGGCGGAACTGGCGGGGCGCGCTCTTCCTTCTTGCGCTGCCGCCGTTTGCTCCTCTTGGAAGAGGCAGGCTGGGGCGGTGATGCCGAAGCAGCACCCGCAGATTCTGGGGGCTCAGGCTGATTCAAGCACGCACGGATGATTCCATGGGCGCGAATGATCGTCTTGCGGGCCATCCAATTTTTATACTTCTGGGACCCGCGGTCGGAGACCAGCTGCCATTCATCCTCGTTGCCGCTATCGTCATCTGATCCCACGAACACGCCCGCCACCTGTGCTGGAGCTGGGCCCAACCTGATTACATTGTTGTTAATCTGGTCTTGGAGCCAATCCTTAAACACATAGCACCGCTGGATGGTGTGCCCCAGGGCTCGATGGTAGGGGCAGTAGCGGGGGTTATCCGTGAGATGTGCCTCCTCTGGCCTCCAACACTCAGGCAGTCGCACAATCCTCTGCTCCAGGGCACTCCGGAAATAACCGGGGACCTGATCCTCATGGAATGAGTAAGTCAGGTGCCGCGGGCCCCTGAGAGCGTGGTCTTGACGAGGGGCTGGAGGGGCCTGCCGAGGAGGTGGACCCTGATTATCTCGCCTGGGTTGTGGCGGTACATTACGCGGAGGGGCCGGCCGGTTCTGAGGCTGCCGCTGCTGGGCCGGGAACTGAGCCCGTGGAGGCGGATTGCTATGAGGCTGTGGAGCTGGTCTCGCCGGCAGCAGCTCCAACGGCCTGGGAGCCTCTATCTGGGCAACAGCAGCGGGCTCAGCCCTGCTGGCTCTCCTTGCAGGAATCATAGGAGGCAGCGGGTGTGCCTGGCTGGCCTGTTGCAGGGCTTCCTCAAGACGTTGAGCTTTGTCTGAGAAGTCCCTGAACCCTCCGGTGTAATTCTGAGTGATCAGGGAAGGGACCAGCTCGGTCTTGACGTTCCTGACGCACATTGTCAGCAACTGCTCCTGAGTTAATGGCATGTCAAGGGAATACGTGAGACCCTTCCATCGGGCGACGAAGTCCGCGACTCGCTCATCAGGCCTCTGCTTGCACTTGAAGAGGTCTTCGATACTCGTCTTCCGGGTCTTGGAACTGAACTGGTAGAGGAACTGTCTACGGAGGTCCTCCCAGCTGGTTACCGACCCGACGGGGAGCTGGCTGTACCAGACAAATGCTGGCCCTTCCAGTGTCTGAACAAAGCAGCGAAGCTTAGCGGCCTCTTGCTGCGCCGGAGTCCCCAACATAGGCCCGCACCTCGAGTTGAAATGGTCCAAATGCTGTGTCGGATCTCCAGTCCCGTTGAATGGGGAAAAAGTGGGATTCCCACATCCCGGAGGCGCCGGCATGTCATCCACCCATGCTGGGTATGGCTTGCCGTCCGGTGGGATTGCCACTTGCCGAGTCTCCAAGGCTTCCAAGCGGGCAATGAGTGCCGCCATCGGATCGTCCGGACATGGGTTCCAGTCTTGGCGAGGATCTCTAACCACGAGCGCATTGCATGGCCCTTCAATCGGGTCGTCGACCGGGTCGTCGAACTCGGCAGCTCGTGGGATGGCGGGCGGAGCGGCCCTTGGGGCAGCGGGAGGAATCCGAGCGGGGTCTCTCAGGTAGTCACGCCGCTCGGGAGGGTGTGGCGAAACATACCGCGCCCTCTTGCCGTAGGCAATGGCCTCTCTCCTGTCGGCGAACACGGCGTAATCACGGTTGCCCGGGAGAGTCTCGTCGAGGAGCGGTTGTTCCGGTTCCTGCTGTCCTGGCCTAGGATCACCGTAGTCAGGCCGCCGTTCTGCAGCGCGCTCGGCGAGGAGCTGGTCAACCAGCTTCTTCTGTTCGGCGAGCTGCTGACGTAGCGTAGCCTTCTCTGGATCCTCCTCTGCCCTCTGCATGGAGGCAGATGGGTCGGCGGGCTTTATAGCCTCGCTGTGCTCTTTTCCTTTGCTGACGTTTCGGCTCAACGTCAGTGCTTCAGTGGGTGCGGGGAGCCCCAGGAGGTTCCTCTGATGACGAGTGACTCTCACCGATGGCTCTAACGACGGCTTGTCTTCGGGGGGGGGGGGGGAAGCCCCCGTCGAGAAGTTCCAAGTCGTTCCCCTCTCCCGACAGGTCAGCCATATTGACCGTTTCTGTCCCTGGGGATATACCCTCACGGCCACCCAGCGAATAGGGTTGTCGGCGAATCACACTGAAGCGTAGGGCAGCGTACTTCCCCCATCCACGGATATACACGTGGGGAGTGGCTTCCTCGATAACTTTGCGGAGTACTTGAAAACACTCAACGCATCGTTGTTGGAGGGCCTCGTGGTGCTCAAATGACCCGGGGTGCCGAACCGCGGGGAGCGTGGCTAGGTCAATTTGACGGCACAGCTCACCAATATCCTCCAGGTGCACTTGACTCCCGGGATATGGCATTTGTAGGCGGTGAAGACGGGAGTGAGTCTCCCGGAGAGTTCGGCGGAAGCATTCGAACTCATCCGGGGTGAGCGATTCGGGTGCATCAAAGTCTGGTCCTGCGACTGGCCAAAACTTCTCAGGGAAGTGGCCCTCTGCAAGGACGGTCCAGAAGCTCCACGACTCAAACTTGGGACCCAGATCTCCTTGGTCCTCTTCAATGGCTGGGAACGGACGGGGAACCGGCAGTGGTGCCGAGGCGGGCCGCCGGGCCGACGGGCTGGCCGGCGGTGAATACGGCGAACAGGCCGATTGGCCTCCATATCCCGGGTCGTCCTCTGAGGGTGGCGGTGCCCTGGCTACCACATCGCGGTAGGACGGGCCGGCGAGCGAACATCCTGCCGTAGCGTCGGTGCTCGCCGAGGGTGCACCAGATCGTGGTTCGGCCATCAGTCCCCAGAAAAAGTCTCCGGGTTCTCCGATCGAGGCAGTAGGCGCTTCCGAAGGGGCTGGTACCAACCGCAAGTTTGATCCTTGGGGGTCTACCAGGCCCTCGCTACTCCGGATATACCTTCGGAGAGAAGCGGGGATCACATCGATCTCGCTCTCGGGGAGCACGAGGCTGACGTGCCGCATTCCTACCCCTGCCCTTGACTGGTGGGATTGGGGAAAGGGCTCTGTCGCCGAATCGTACTCCGCCTCTGAATCAGAGAAGCGAACCGGTAGGATCTCTGTTCGGAATTCCGTAACATTCTTCCCTCGGCGTCGACGCCTTGCCTTCCTGCCCCTGGGTGGTTCTTCGGGGCAGGGCTGATCTCTGTCCTGGCGTCCTCCGGCCGCACTGGTACTGGGGCCAAGAGGACTGGAAACTAAGGTGCGAGGGGCACCGGGACAAATATCAAAGGGGACGCGGGGAGAGATGATTCCGGGCGGGCCTCCGGGCCGAGATCGGAAGGTGGGATGACCCATGCCTCTTGGATCGGCCACACGGAGTAGCCCCTGTTGGTGAATAGCGCTACCGCGAGGTGGTCCGCGGTGGCTATTGTCTGTACCAGCAACCAGGAGAGTCAACCCAACCTGCCTTTGGGGCGGTCGGGGCCTCGATCCGGGTCGGGCATAGATGTTCCCCTGCTCAGGATGCGCATGGGCCTGGCGACTGGAGCCAACAGTGGCTTGGGCCAGTGCGGCCGCCGTTGCTAGGGCCCAAGGTGGGCATCCTCTTCCGCTCATGCCCGACGTTGGCGTCGAGACAGACGAGTCGGAATGAGCGGCGCGGGCAGGTGGAGAGCCTGTTCCTCGACTTGAGGGGCCTGGCGGCGATGTCGCCGTGGCCTGGCGGGAGCCCTTATCGTGGATCCCTGGAGCGGACCTCGGATAGGGTAGTCCCGGGCACCTTCCACTTCATCCGCATAGGGGAAGGAGTTGTCGGAGCGCTCCGGGGATAAGCTCCCAAAGCGGTTGGACGTCGAGGTAGGCAGCGGTGCCTCCCTGCGCGGCCCTCGGGGGCGGCGTTGGCGGCGAGGTGCAGCTCCCTCGAGGTCTAGGAGAGCCATGTCCCTGGTGGGGATGACTCCCTCTTCCTCGTATCTCCGCACCAAGCTGTTGATCACCCTTCTTTGGATGACCTCCGAGGGGGAGAGAGGGCGTGGTTGCCCCGCAGATGCGGCTGCTGGGACAACTGTGGAACGGGCGGGACCGCACAGAGTAGCCGCGTCGGTGTTTCCCCTACCCCTGCGCCAGTGGGCGGGTGGCGATCGGGCACTGGATCGGGCGACCTGTTTTCTGAAAGCAGGGAGAAGGACCCATTAACACTGACAGGAAAAAGGAATCGACAACCAACCATTAGCGCTACGACGCCTTCCGTGGGGGGAACCCAGGCCCTCGACGTTGCGAGACGGAGTGCCCGATGTCCCTTCCCCAGCCCCTGGCGGGTAAGACTGAATGCTTGGCCGGGCAACATGCCGGTCTTCCAACACCTCTGAAAGCCATCGGTCTTCGTATCGAGGAGAAGAGATTCACGTCGGGTTCACCATTTTTCTGTTTCGGTGCGGATGTGCGTCGGGTTACGCTGTTCCGCCAGGACGCGTTCGCGCGTGCACCCGTCGACCCGAGGGGATAGGCGCGCGGCTTGTGGCCCCGCAGTCCCGCTTTCCAAGGGCGGGTGGCATCCGTCCCTTATTCAGGGGCGTTTGCTCCTTGATCGAAACCGGGATGATGGGATGTCGGCTCCTCCTTCCGTGGACGTCTCCTCGGAACTCGTCGCCTAATCCGGGTCTCCCTCATAGACTTAAGAATGTTTGTGAATCTCGTTCCCGGCGCCATATCTTCATGGACACCGGTTAATTACGCTGCTTCCACCCGGACGTTCCAAGGAGTCTGGACGGGGCAGCAACCTGCGGTGAGGAGGCCGGGTGGCTCTGGGTGCTGGGGGCGTGTCGTAACACTGCGGCTCTGCACGTCTGTCTTCCGTCCCTAATAGGGCTTCTCGAAGGCGTGATGGCCTGAGGCATCCCGCACTGCGTGAGGGGAACTGTGTCCCCTGAGGTTTTCCTCAGCTTCCCGTGTTTAACACGGGGTATGCCGCGAGTTTAACGTCCAGCTGGGACGGCATCGGACTGATCGACACGAAGAGTGGATCAGATGACAGAACCCCTTGCGGGGAACCTCCGACGCTGGGGCCAGCACATGGGCGGCTTCCCAAGTGATATGGAGTGGAGTGAAGTGGCTCGACCCCACCGGGATGTGGCGGCCCGGGTAAGGATCAGGATGGATGATGGAGTGAAGAGCTTGGACCCCGTAGGGGCTTCCTACATACCGCACGTTAGCGCGGATCAAAGTCAGCGTAGTTCAGATATACAGTTTAACGTCATGCTGGACGTCGGCAAGCCGACTCATAGAGAGATCGAGGCCACCGGGCGGAGGATTGAATCGAACCACCTCGCACAGAGGGGGATGGAATGGCCGGGTGGATCACAGTTTAACGTCATGCTGGACGTTGGCAAGCAGACTCACAGAGAGATCGAGGCTGCCGGGCGGAGGATTGAACCGAACCACCTCGCACAGAGGGGGATGGAACGACCGGGTGGATCACAGTTTAACGTCATGCTAGACGTTGGCAAGCCGACTCACAGAGAGATCGAGGCCGCCGGGCGGAGGATTGAACCGAACCACCTCGCACAGAGGGGGATGGAACGGCCGGGTGGATCACAGTTTCACGTCATGCTGGACGATAAAAGGAGAAATGAGAAAAGGGGCTGTGGGGAGGCACAGTGGAGATACACACGGGCAGTCTCCCACAGGGGCGGATTCATAGGTGAATCGACGCAAGCGTGAACCCTGGAGGGGTCCACTGATGGACGAACTGACGTGAATACGACCGGGACGACCAGGTGGTGGGCTTGAACCTTAGGGAGGCTTCCTACGTACCCTGTGTAGAAGACAGGGATCAAAGTCCACGTAGTTCATTCTGTCAGGACTTACGCACTTGAGGCAGCCCGGATGTGGCAAAACTCAGTTGGAAGGGACTTGGACCGAAAGTAGAAGACACCTCGATCCCAGTCAGACCCTCTACTGGCTTCGGCAGTGGGGGAGCGCAATGGAGATACACATGTGCAGCCCCCCACAAGAAACTAGGGGTTTGTAATACCCTACCCCCGTAGGGAAAAGCCTTTCCCATTAAATCGTCCCTAAAGAGGGGCAATCCCGACATCCCTGCAGAGACGAGCGGGTGGGGGCCACATCCAAACCGGGGGGGGACCCTGCGTGCGAGGCACGGGATCGGGTGATGCGGACGGTTTTACGTCTTGCCGAACGAAGTACAGTTTAACGTCGTGTGATGAGGACGAAGCGGACGGTTTAACGTCTTGCCGGACGAAGTACAGTTTAATGTCGTGTGCTGAGGACGAAGGTGCTTGGCGGTTTAACGTCTTGCAGCACGGACGATAGGGGCTAGGCAGTTTAGCGTCATGCAGCTTGGACGTAGTACAGTTTAATGTCATGTTGGACGGATGCAGTTTAGCGTCATGCGGGACGAATGTGCAGTTTAACGTCATGCTGGACAAATGCTGTACAGTTTAACGTCTTTGTAGCTTGGACGAAGTGCAGTTTAACGTCGTGCGGGACGAAATGCAGTTTAACGTCGTGCGGGACGTGGTGCAGTTTAGCGTCATGCAGGACGAATGTGCAGTTTAAAGTCATGCTGGACGTGGTGCAGTTTAGCGTCATGCAGGACGAATGTGCAGTTTAACGTCATGATGGACGTGGTGCAGTTTAGCGTCATGCAGGACGAATGTGCAGTTTAATGTCATGCTGGACGTGGTGCAGTTTAGCGTCATGCAGGACGATGAAGCCGCCGGTAGGTCCGTGTCACTTCGCGCGAGCCTAGGGGGGCCGCACGGAAAGACGACGCACGGTGCGGGCACCTGTGATGAAGACCATCGGGCGCCACGCAGGCGGGTACCCAAAGGGGGTCAAAGGGGGCGACCCTGGCGGTTTGCGCGCAAAAGAGGAGCTTTGCGCGCAATACCGCGGGTCGGCGCGCAAAATGGAGGGCTGGCGCGCAATTGGGCCAGCGCTTTGCGCGCAGATGATTGAGATTGCGCGCACCGGGCTTCGGGTAGCACGCGGGGGCAACGGCTCATTCCTTAACGAATGGCCACTTTGAAAATGGGGGGTGCGCGCAATCGGGCTGGATTGCGCGCACCCGGGGGCAATTGCGCGCAAGTGGGTTCTTTTGCGCGCAAAGGCCTTCGGGTTAAGGATTATGCAAAGGAAAGGAGCCAAGGAGATTGCGCGCGAAGGCGAACCCCAAGGCTCTTTTGTGCGAAAAAAAGGAGGTTACCTGAAGATCGTCATTGCGCGCGGAAGGGGTTGGATTGCGCGAACGAGCGACGCTTCGGATTCTGGAAACCCTGAAAACGTCGGGGGTCGCCTTATATTTATAGGCGACCCCGGGCGCGGAATCCGGTCTCGGGCGCGGAATTCCCTTCGTGGGCGCGGAATCAGGACCCGACGCGCAAGGGAGCCGCGCAGGCCACGAGCGCGCAAAATAGCGCGCCGGCCCAGCGCTTTGCGCGCATCCCGGGAGGATTGCGCGCCGCGACTCGACTTTGCGCGCAGGTCTCTGAAATTTCGCGCAAGTCCTCCGGGCCCTCCGGAACGTGCCTCTGACTCCAAATATCACTTCGCTTTCCGCATCCGGAGCTTCGTTTGGGAACAACAGACTTTTCCGGCGTCTACAACTGCGGTGTGTCCACCTAGAATCCCTGCAGTGGCACCTCCTCTAGGATTCCAAAATTCTAGAGTGGGAGGTTTTCCGACAAGGGATATGTCTTCTGGGACGGAGTCAGCAGGTTGAACAAGGTCATATTGTTGGAGACAATCACCTTGGTGCTGTAAACCTCCACGTTTGCTGCCATTTCTGTCCTACGGGCAGCGGCTGCCCCCTCATCAACTCGGTTTGCGGCCATCTCGAATTTTTCAGGAGTTGGGCGAAATCAGGATGCAGTGTGTGGAATCGGAGAGTTTGGAGCGAAATATGGCTGAGTTGCGCGGAATCCTGGAGATGAGCGCGCAATCGGAACGTGGAGCGCGAAAAAGCCCGATGAGGTGCGAGATCACAACCGAATTTCGGATGGAATTCCACGCTTTCAGTGCATTATTACGCGCAGCCATGGAAGCGATTTCGCGCACGAGAGTGATATGCTTATCGCGCGGAAAAAGCGGAAGTACGGATTTGGGACCCAGCACCCCTTTTTATAGGTGAGGCCAGGGTTTCGCACCGTGTGGAAAGAGGATTTTGCGCGCATCTGTAGGTTTTGCGCGCCCATCGGAATTTTGTGCGCAACTTGATCCAGAGACTTGGCTTTACTGTGTTTCGGTGTTTCCATTGGAATCCGATCGTTGAGACCTCTCACCGATCCAATTCCAAAGGGGGCATTTGTTAACACCGAAAAAGACCGTAACTCTCGGAGGATGTTTCGGAATGAAAAAGCGAAGTCATATTCGGAATCAGAGGCCCGATCCAGAGGCCCGATATGTGGTGCGCGAAATAAAGGAGGCTCCGTGCGAAAAATTGTTTTGCGCACGTAGAATCACCGGGTTTCACGGAATTGATCCGCTGAGGTGCGCAATCTTTGGCCGCCCCGGTTCCGCGCGGCGAGTTCTTGTGCGCCGGCTATGCTCGGCGCGAAGAAGTTCGTGCACCGCCTGGATTTTGCGCCGAAGGTCGGCTATAAATAGAAGGTGTCCCCGAACGGTTTGGGGGTTGAGGAATCTGAAGCAACTCCCGTGCGCGCAAGTCGGCTCCCCCCGCGCGCCAGATGACTTCTAGGTAAAACCCTCATTTCACGCAACCATTCCCCGGAGTTCACCTATGCGCGCAACTCCACCAGCTTCAGTGAATTTACCCACTTACCAGTGTTCCAGCCTTGCGCGCAATGCGTGTCACGTGTGTGCAATAGGCTACCATGCGCGCAAAAACATGCGCGTAGTTCCCTCTCAGTGCGCAATTCCACTGCTCCAATTCCGCGCCGTCCTAGAGTTTTCCGCGCAAACCATCTTTTTTGTGCACAAAGCCCAAGACTCCTCACCTTGATGCCCCTTGACTGCCCCCTGCACCGGCACGTGATGTCTCCCCTGCCGGGCATGCGCGACATGCGTTGTTTTCCCGTACGGCCTTCCAGGATCGTGTGAAGTAACCTCAAGGTCCCTTGGGTCGTGTTTCCCATTGCGTTGCTTTGACTTATGCTTCTCCTCATTGGCACGCTAACAGCTATTTCTTCTTCGCATAGCCACGCTAACGTGGACCCCCAGTGGTACTCCCTACGGCCCCCCTTCATTATGGCCTAGACGATGCCTTCCCTTCCACAAGGGTTATAGGGCGTTTGGAATGTAAGCCCTAGGGGTGTGGAGAGAACCCATCTCGTCCAAGCTACATGACGTTAAACTGCTAAGCACCTCGTCCTTAACAGAAGACTTTTAAATGTGGTTTGACCCTGTGCTTCGCACGTAGGGTCCCCCCAGCTCGGAAATTCATTACGCCAGTCGTCTCCATGGGAATGGACTCTTACTCACATTGAATGAGATCCGCCATGTCGGAGCGGCGTTTTTTCGTGGGCCAAGGGATGCCTCAGAGCGTAAGCCCCTATCCTTTCTTGTGGATGATTGCACCCGTGCATCTCCGTACTTCCCCCCTGCCAAGGCCAGTGGAGTCCTTTCCCCACTGCACTTTGTCGCACCACGGGCCTCCACCCTGGAGTAAGTCCCGAAACCGAGGGCCGCTAACCACGTGTAAGGCCCTATTTCCTCTTTGGGCCGCTCAACGCGTAAGCCCCATTCCGCTTCTCACGGATGCACCCTTTGCGACGTGATCGTCTGGTCCCTACTGCCTTTTGTTTCCCACACCGAGTATGACTCACATGAGTTTAGAGCGCGCATCGACCATGAAATCCTATTATGGGCCGCCCCAGAGCGTAAGCCCCATCCCATAGAACTACGTGTACTTTGATCTGTGCTAACGTACGGTACATAGGAAGCCTCCATGAGGTTCAAGCCCACCATCGGGTCGTCCCGACCTCTCCATATCGGTTCCCCAACCACCCTGGGCTGCCTCAGAGCGTAAGCCCCAACTATTGCATCCTGCATGACATTAAACTGTATTCTGTCCGGCATGACATTAAACTGTATTCCGTCCCGAATGACGTTTAACTGTATTCTATCCCGCATAACGTTAAACTGTATCACGTCCCGCATGACATTAAACTGTATCGCGTCCCGCATGACGTTAAACTGTATCCCCCTCTTGGTCTATCTCACAACGTAATCCCCATGTCTCACTCCACCATCCATTCTGATCCTTACCCGGGCCGCCACATCCCGGTGAGATAATGCCACCCTATCCCACTCCATGATTTATGTGATCCGCCCACGTGTTGGCCCCAACATCGGTGCTCCCCCCTAGGGATCCTTCAACCTGATCCATATTCGCAAGACATTAAACTCGTGACATAACCCATGTTAAACATGGGAAGCATAGGAAAACCTCAGATGGTACACATTCCCTGCGTTCGATATGGGATGCATCGATCTTCCGCGCCCTCGAGAAGCCCTTTGATGAGGGACTGAAGACAGACATGCCGACGACGCCCGAACATGACCATTCTCCTCACCGATGGTTGTTGTCTCGACAAGACCCCTTGGAGAGTCTTGACTGAAGCAATGTAATTAACTAGCATCCATATAGATATGGCATCGGGAATGAGCTTAACAAACCCGTATTAAATCTATGAGGGAGACCTAGACTATGTAATGAGCTCCGAGGAGGAATCCACGGAAGGAGGAACCGACATCTCACCATCTCGGTTTTGATCAAGGAGAAGAAGTCCCTGAACAAGGAACAGATGTCGCCCGACATTGGAAAGAGGGAATGCGGGGCAACAAGCAGCGTGTCCTCCCCACAGACGGATGTGCGCAACCCGGCGAAAGCGTCAGAAACAAAGTATTTTATTCCTCAAAGTGCTTCATTCTACAATAATTTCAGAGTAGTGGGAATTGGGACAAAATTACTTGAAAAAAATCAGTCTATAGGGTTTTATAATGATTATTATTCAATGAAAATGCGGATACCTAAAATTTGGATTTCTAATGCTATCACATTCAAGGATGTTTGGATTCTGAATGCATAACACTTTTATTTTCAATAAAATAATGAAATTACCACCAAAAATAAATGGTACATGGATAGTATATGATCTCAGCATATGACTGGTATTAAAAAAATCTTTTAAATTATAAAAAAGATGAACGGTGGAAAAGTAACTTTTGGAGATAATCCTGAGAGAGAAATTATTGGTATAGGTAACATTGTTCTTCTTGGAATAACTTTGATTTCAAACGTCTTATTTGTTAAAGGTCTTAAGAACAACCTCATTAGAATTTTCCAGTTATCTGATGAATGTTACCTTTTGAATTTTACAAATGATAAATTTTTAGCACACAATTTTAAGGAAGATTTTATTCATTCATCCCATTGGTAAGAGAATATATGCACACTAAACATGGATGACCATAAGATTCGAGACCTACCATGTCTTAGTGCAATGAAAGATCATTCTTGGTTACTGTATTGAATATAAAGACATTGTAATCGTATGATCCTATGCAAACTCTATTTTAAAATATTTTTTCAGGATCAACGGAACATATATTTGATTTTTCAAACGATTGTGATCCTTGTCAATTTGGAACAAAACATAACTTATGTTTTATATCAGTTGGTAAAGTCTCAACTACTAACACATTATAGTTAGAGCATATGGATTATTTTGGTCCAACATAAACTAGAATAATTGGAGGCCAATATTATGTATTTTTTTTAGTTGATAAATAAACTAGATTTATATGGGTATATTTTCTAAAAAAATCTTAAGCTTTTTCTGATTTCAAAAAATATATAGGTGATGTTAAAAATAAGAAAAAACCTTCCTTTGATAACTATTCAATGTGATCATGGATGAGAGTTTCAAAATTCTGATTTTGAATCTTTTTGTAGATGAAAATAAATTACTCATAACTTATAAGTACCATGAACCCCTCAACGCAATGGTGTTGTTGAAAATATAAATCAAATTATTCAACAGATATCTAGAACCATGTTGAGTGAATAATCAATAGAGAAAAACTTTTTGGATGAAGCTGTTATTATTTCTTGTTAAACTGTAATTCTAGTTTTTATTAGAAATTTTCTTAACCAAACCTCTTATGAGTTATGGAATGCGAGAAAACATAAACTTTTCTACTTCGAGGTACATGGTTTCATAGTATTCATTCTAAATAATAATAATTATTTACATATATTTTCACCTAAATCTGACAAAATTATTTTACAAGTCTACTCTTCAAATTATAAGGCATATATCGTATTCAATAAAAACATTTGAATTTTTGAAGAAACAGTACATGTCAAATATGATGAAACTAATCCCTTTGTTTTTGAACAACTTCAACCTACATCATCAGATGTGTTTTCGAAAATTGATTATTAACCCTTGATAGAATATATTTTTGATAAGTAAAATGTCTAAGAAAATAGATCCAAAGCATTTACCCCTGAAGTTTTCCTACCATATGTTGATGAAGAGGTTTTAAAAACCCCCCAATAAGATGTTTCTTAAAAAACACCCCATTTATAGAATCATTGGTGATGTAGATTAACCTATACAGACTAGATGTTCTTTAAGAAATGAAGTAGAACATCTACCATTCCTTTCACAATTAGAACTTTAAATCACGGATGATGCTTTTGGTGATGATTATTGGATAAAAGAAATGAAAGATGAGATAAATGAATTCTGAAGTAATTAAGTATGAACCATGGTTGAATGACCTAAGGAAACATATGTTATTGGAGTTAAATGGGTATACAGAAATATGTGTGAAGAAAATGGAATCCTAGTATGAAATAAAGGAAGATTATTTGCTAAAGGAAATAACAAACAAGTATGAATACACTATCACGGAATCTATGCTCCTGTTGATAGACTTGAATATATCTGTATTCTACTTGGCTTTACAACATTCTTTAATTTCATAAATTTTCAGAGGTATATTAAATGTAAATTATTTAATGTTTATGACCAAGACGATATTTTTGTTGAACAAACTGTTGTCTTTAAAGATACCAAACATCTTGAACATGATTTTAAACATACCAAAGCTTTATATTAATTTTAACAAGAGCATAGAGCCTGGTACGATAGACTCACAAGTTTTTTTATAAAACACATTTATGTTATAAAAATGATGATTCAAAACATAATATTATTTATGTTATGAAAAATAATTTAATTGATAAAATTTTTGTTGATGAAATTATATTTGGTTTCACTCATCAATCATTAACAGATTCATTAGTGAAACAAATGAAATCTGAGTTTGGAATGAGTATTATTGGTGAGTTAATATTTTTCCCTGGTATTAAAATTTCTTATAAATAATAACTAATATATATTTCTCAATGTATGTATATTAAATATCTTCTCAAAAAGTATGGATATTACAGCACTAAAAGTATTAGTACTCCCATTGGTACCTAAAATTCAATTGATCTTGATGATTCTTGGAAACAAGAGGATCAAACATCATTTAGAGGTATGACATGAAGAATACTATACATGATACCAAGTAGTCCAGAAATAATACTTTTAGTGTTCTTATGTGAATGATATCAATCTAATCCTAAGGAATCTCATTTAAAGGATGTAAAATGAATTTTTTCAACTAAAATGGACCAATGGATTTAGGACATTTATATTTATCTTGAAGTGATATTTTTATGATTTTTAGATGCTTACATTAGTGGATGAAGAATGGATTGGAATTTTACAACCATAACTTCTCATTTCTTAAGAGGTTAATTAGTTTTTCGGTCGTGTAGAAATCAACACTTAGTAGCATTTTCCATTGCTGAAGTTGAATATATAGAAGAGGGATGTTGTTGTGCTCAATTTTTGTGGATGCAACAGTCAGTCACCGAATATGGCATATGAATTACAAAAATAGAAATATTGTGTGATAATACTAGTTCCATTTCCTTACGTAAAAACCTTTCACATCATTCTAGTTCAAAACACATATATGTTAGGAATAACTTTCTTATAGATCACCTACAAAATGAATATATCCTTCTTAAACTTATCGGAACACATGATCAACATGCAGATATTTTCACAATATCATTACCCTATAATAGATTTGAGTACATTAAAAAGAAATTATGAATGATAACCATGTTGTAATTTTCCATATAAACTCCTTGTTGAATCCTATCTCATTATAGTAAGAAATTCTTTTTCATTGGGTGTAGACTTTTTTGTCAATAAAATTTTTCATAGTCCAAATTTTTTTAGTCAATTTTTTTAGTTATTATTTTTTCAATCAAAATAGTGAAATAACAATTTTCTTTATATTTGATTTTAAATTTTTATCTTGAATATAAAGTTATTCAAGGAGAATTTTCCTCATTACGAATAATCATCCTAGAAATACTGATTGTATATTTTCATACTTAAATTTTCATATTCATCCTTTTATATGATGGTATTTTTATCATGATTAAGATATGTTTTTGGATTCACTTTTCATTAAATCCAATTGTTTATCTTAAAACCCTGAAATTATTGGACCCGATCAAAATCCTTCTTCGATTATCATCTCAACTATCAAATTTATTCAAAAGTATATATATCATTGGCTCAACTATGGATGTTGAACCGTCACAATAATAACCTATATAAGGATGCTCCCCTAATGGTTGTACCATGTAAATCATCATGCTCTAGCATGCTGAATCCTTGCTACCCAACATAAGTCCGTTTAAAATTTTCATTATTTTCCCAATTTTGAATGTCTTTATAAGCCTCTCCCTAGAATGATATGCCTTTTGTAAAGGAAATATATGAGTGGAAAATATATAAATAGAGGTTAGTAGATCCCAGTTTTGTTTCCATAATTGATTCCATCATTTCAAAGAATATCATTTCGAATGGCTAGGAGAGCCTATGTATATCCAAACTGAGGGTAGAAGATCCAGTGTATCCTAAATTGTTAGTCATGTTCTATGAATCTATAACATTCTTCATTATAGGAGGAAGAGATATGTTCTCTTTTAAGAGATATGAGAAAACCAACTCCCTTTCTTATAATATTGCAGCCATCCATATTGGAATTCCTTATGAAGGAGAATTAGAGTTTTGTACTCACATGCTATCGGATGTAGCATTATATTTTGATAAATACAAATCACTAGCATATCGTGTTATTTTAGAGGTAAATACTCGGATGATTATTTATCTCTCCAAAAATCTTCTTATTATTCACCTATGGGTTCAAGGATTTATATTTCCGAGAAAAGTGTACAAGGAAACCCTATAGAATATTGATATATATTCATTATATTTTTTGGTGAATATGAAGGAAATATATTTACTAATGAATGTTTTGCTGAAAATCAACAATATCAAGAATTGAACCCTAAAATATCAGATTATCTTGTATCATGATATTCTTTTGATGATTATTGTGGTTTGTCATTAATCTTCCAAATGTACATATATTTCAAATACAATAAATATTAATATAGTGTTTATGAGTGATGAATCTATAAGGATAATAAATGTTGGTTTTCCAATAATTCAGAAGAGTTTGATAATTGGTTGAAAGTTGAAATCAGAACTCTAAAAAAGAAACTGAAGGTTTCTTAATACCCCATGAAGGGTGGAAAGGATAGGAATTCCATGAAACTAGAAGTGAAATAAAAAAATCATGTGGATATGGAAACTCATTCAACACCATCAAAGTCAAAGAAGAATATGGATTATCCTCAGGAACTACTGTCTATGTGGAGAGATGACAAGAAAAAAAGGAAAGGAAGGGGATCCTATGTTTGGATTGGACCCTAATAGGGTAAAAGAGTTATGGATAATGTATTCTTATGAACTTTATATGAAACAGAAAGTGAAGATGAAAAGGAAGAAGTTGTATAAATCTGAAATTTTATAATCACATATCAAGGATGATGAGAAAGCATCTAAAAAAATCATACTGCTAGAATTATTTTTGAAAGAATCACATCCAGACACTCCAGAAAAAAAGGTGGTGATTATGGATCCTGAACAGGAAGAAGAAATTATTTAGCAAGAGGAAGAATAAATATAAGAATAAAAAGTAGAAGATGGGGATGACACTAGTGATATCATAAATCAAGTAGAATATTTCCATAATAAGGAATGGCCCTCTATAAAATTTGGGATCTGGACTTCACTAACTAAATCATCAAAACATGCTACACCAAGTAATGAAGAGAAGGATAAATAATTAGTAAACATACATTCTTAAGAATATAGTAGTAATCATGATTTCATTAATCTGGATGCTCATGTGGCTGATGATGAGAAAGAGAATGTTGAGGAAGATAAAATTGTTCCATTATCGGATAGCGATCATTATTCACCTAAACTGGAAGATATCATTAAGAGAGATGATAATGGAAAGAAGGTGTTGGACCACACACCTTAAAAATCAGTAGTGAAAATGAATGTTGTTGTAAGTTATTCAAAGTATAAATATAATGATTTTAATAAATAACCCTCAGAAACCAAACATTCTGATTTAGAATTATCCACTATTGGACATTACATTGTGGATCAGCCTTTGAAAAAGATGGTGGTAACTATTCACTTATTTCCAAAAATTGATTCTATAAATCTGATGCCTCAACATTCAATGAATCAAAAATCAGATTCAGTTTCCATGGTTATCGATAAATGTGTCGAACATGAGGCATATTTCAAATACTTTATCACTAGTTATGTGTCTAAACAAGGTCATCCAAATAGATTATAATCATTTAAAGGAATATTATCGATGACTTGAGATGTTTTAATGAATTTCAATATAATTTCACTGATTAATTTGACACCAATTATGGAAAGAGTAATGATCTTTCTATGAACATTCAGTATACGATGACTCTTGAACAGACTACTCAGAAGCATGAAGTTAAGGATCTGAATGGGTAGCTTAATTCTATATCCATGAATTTAAAGATGGAATGGAATATTCGAATTGAATTTGAAGATATTCTATTTATGTAAGAAGAAGAGTTAAAAGCTCAAGAAGAATGTCTTAAGGCTAATGAAGAAAATAATAGAGCGGTGGAAAATAAAAGCAATGATCAGGTTCTACTATATTAGAATATGGAAGAAGAACACAATTATCTCAAAAATCTGAATACTATTATCAAAAAGATGATACCAATGGAGAATGAATGATAGTTATTTTAATTCTGATTTATTAATGAAATTATTCCTTTTAAAAATTCATTCAATATTAATGGTATTTCAGTTGATTTTAACAATTTTTTTATTTCATATTTCTAAAATTTCAGGTGCCATTTTTTCCAATCCCATTATTCATTTTTAAAAATACCAAATGGGGAGAATGGAATGATAAAAATAATACTAATTAAAGAATATATTTCCCTAAGAAAGGGTTGTTTATCAAATTTAAGTTCATATCAATGATTATTTTCGTATACAAGAAAACCTAAAATCACATTGAGTAAATCAAAAGTATGATCCTTAGGGTTTTTAAAACCTTATGGGGAGTTAGTCATATTCACTATGATCGATATGTAAAAGAGAGATATGTTTTTTACATGTCCATAATAAATTCTATGCCAATATTTTTTAGAATCCGAAATGGGGAATATTGTTGAGTCAACAATGTTTCCTTAAATCTTTTCCATTCATTTATGTGTTTAAATTCACAAACACATTATCTCAAGGGAAATTTTATTTCTACAAATACTTTTCTTATTTTTGAAAATATTCCTTCCTCATGGAAATTTTATCAATAAAATTGTTTTCATTTTTCATTTTTTTGGTTCTCTTATCCTACACACTTTTTTTCTAATGTTTAAAAATAGATTTCATATCAAATTCCTCAAAATTCTATAAATTCATAGATATAGATTATTTTGTTTTATGATTCTGAATTCTCTGAAATAATGATTCCAAATTCTATAAAATTCAAATTCAAAATTCTCTAAATGTAGGATTATAAATTATCTTAATTGAGTTTCTGAAATCTCTGAAATTTTGATAATAAATTCTTTGAAATTCAGATTATGTATTCACAAAAACTTGGATTCTGAATTTTCTAAAATTCAGATTTGGAGTTCCGAAATATTCGGACTCCGAATTCCTCAGAATTCAGGTTCTGAATTCCTTGAAATATTGTATCCGGATATTTATGATTTATAGAATTCAAGTGTTTTTTCATAGACATTGAACATTATTTTTCCTTAGACAGAGAAAATTTTTATTTTTTTTATGAAACCATATTTTACATACCCTTATTATAGTTCTGAAACAATGTCATGGAATCTATTTCTAATAAACTGTTATTTGACTAACACATGTACAAATCCCTCATAATTTCAATGAAAAATATGACCATTGGTGGAGGGAGACAACAATTGGGAAAATTCCTATAAATAGAATCTCCTTTGAACAACCTCATTAAAAATCCATCAACCTAGAGATTATATGTTGCAGAAGTGATTTCTACAGATAGAGACTCATTTTTTTGTGTATACTAAACATCTTGTTTAGATTGCTTCTTGCGACTCTAATTGTTGTTGTCTACAATTGAGGACATCTTAGAACATCATGATAAAGGTGTCGACTACCTTAATGTATGAGGACATTAGGGGATTCCACATAGTGGAGCCGACAACCTTTGTGTTTGTGCGCATGCGGGGATAACATGATATATTCTGATATTCCTATTGAGGGAATACCCTACTGTGGGTAAGACAATCATCCCGTAAAGTATAAATATGGGGACCTATATCCAAGGTTTTTGAATACCTTACTCTTTGGGTTAAAAGATATCATACATTTTACCTCTTTTGTTTCAAGTTTATATTCTGTTGTATTTTCATAATGGAATAATGTATATGTTGCATATACATTCTTGTTTGTTTGTGTACAATGATTAATTTGATTCTATACACTTTAAGGTAGAATAAATTTCTTGTAATATATTATTAGGTTTCAGTTCTGGAACAATATTTTCAGAACCTAACAAGTTTGTAGTACTAAAAGTGGTCTTGTGAATTTTCCTTGTTTAACTTTGTTAATCATATTTTTTCTTTAAGGATAAAATATAACATTTTTAAACAAACAATTCACCACCCTCTTTTTATTAAGAATCTAAATTCAAATATTTATCCTACATATAGGCATCAATTACTTCCACAACCAGTAGGTCTCCCTGCCCCAATATATCACAGTAGCCATCAAGGCTTACATCATAACACAAGCATAAAGAAAACAAACATCTTATCAATTTGGATTATAGAAGTTAAATAAGAAATATGTTAATTCAAAACCTATAAATGAATTATCTTTTATCCAACAACAAGTTCTTCTATCAATCTTAGATTTACCAATTTGTTATTTGTTGGTTCCAAATTAAAGAAACCTAACTAGAAAGATTTCACAAATAATTACACATGCTTAGTGAATCAATTTGATTGAAATAAAATTACAATAACTACCATGAAATTATTTTATACAACCCATTGTCATTAGATAAAAAATTCTCAATTAATTCTAAATTTATTTTCTTTACCAATTCCCCTCAGGAACGAAAAGATAAACCAGGAACTAATAGTTATAAAACTATATAGAAAAACAAGAGGCAATAGCCTATGGTGGATATCAATTTATTCATTCAGTACAAATATTTAATATGTCAATTCTATTATGAACTAGTGGGATAAAACATGACAACTCTATAGTTTCATGTAATTGAAAGGGGAAGTAACAAATCACTTACAACGAATGGTTCATGATTCTCTTTTACGTGAATGATCCCCACAATTGGTTACAATCTCTCCCCCCCAATGTGATAACTATATCCACCCGAGGATGTACAGAAACCAAGACACCGATCAAAACCCATGAAAATACCAATAGTAACATGGAGATATCATTCCATAAATGGGTGATGAGAAATAAAAGCTGATGTGTCCAAAAGAATGACGATAGAACATGCCTTATAGCAGAGATCGATCGATAATTTTTGGATACACCAAAAAAATGGGGATCCAATCCATGGAGGAATGTTTGATTGCACCACACCTATGGAAAGTAGAGGAATGTTCGAGTATGTCACACATGAGAACAAGTAGGATGAACTAGGGGGAAGAGATATTGTCCATTAAGAATTTTTAATTCAGGAGTGCTTTATGATATAATAGATATTCCATTAAAAGCGGGTATCATTAAACCTTGTGGTATGACCAATTAAAACCATCCCTTACCGTAATTGTTGTCTTTGAAAAATCATCTATGTTCATAGTGTTAATTAAAAATATTTATAAATATTTTTTTATAGTCTTAATGTTTCTAACACCATGACTTATCCCAATAAGTTTCTTAGATCTACAATCTACTCATTGTCTATGGAAGCCAACATCACTTTGATTCCATTAGGATTAATCCATCAGTAAAACCAAAATGGTATAACCTAGGTTTTGTCCAATTAAAATCATAATATGATTATCATAAATTACATAACTAAAACCCAAAAAAAATATTTATTACTCTAAGAAAAAGTCACATTAGATTCTAATTCATTAAAAAACATTCTTCGTATCATCTAGGATTCTTTTGTATTGTATATCTGATACTTTTTATTCTAATTCAATAAAATAATAAATCTCTTATAATATATTATTAATAGTACATGATTAACTAAAGTATGTACCCATAGATTGTTAAAAACACAAACAGTTTTGCCTCCTATTTGTGAATTAGGTGGAGATTGTGTTAATACCCAATGTACCCCCTTGAATGGTAACTACCACTATGTAGACTTGTCACATTGATGACATATAATTTTATTCTATATATATATTCATGAATAAAACACAGTACATATTATAAAAAATTACTAAAGGTCATCCATTATATGCATGTTTTCAATAGAAAAATCCATGTGGAATTAAATAATTATCCCTCATCATTATTCCCAAAAAATGTACATTAATCTTCATAAGAAACAATCCCCTTCTCTAAAACCGACAATGAAATCCTATCCTAAAAATATCTTTATTTCACATAAATTCCATTAAATAAACATTAAATTTAAAAAATCATATCAAACTCATATGAATGAATGGATAATTATATTGTTTCCCTAGATATTAAATCAACTTATTATTCTACCATTTTGAATAATCTTCTATAATTGATCCATTATAGACTCCCTTCTAGATTTCACTTATGTTATAATCATATTAATAACAATTTTAATTGAATCAAAAATTATGAGGTGATCTCAAAATATATGTAATCAAAACCATAATGGAATTTTAACAAAGGGATAGATCATAAACATATGAGAAAACATTATCATTGCTGATAAATGATATTAAAAATAATATTTATCTATATTTTAATTTTATAATAGAAAACTTAAATGTTGTATAAACTCATGTAAACAAATATGAACCATTAAATATTAGTGTGAGACATGGTATGACAAAAATAAATCATAGTGAATACTATAATAATTTAAAATTTCAATGAGGCATGAGAAAAAAAATTAAAATATAATATTGTGAACAAATAAATTTACAATTATGATGGAGCATATTTTTTTAATAAAAACTTACCACAAAGAACAAATTCCTTTAAAAGCCTGGCTAGTAAAAGATACACTTACACCATGTCGTTGTGAGTATAGATAAATAAAAATACACTCACCGTAAATATTTTTGTGCATTGATAAAGAAATATATACAAACACACACACACACAGACACAATAAATTGAACCTATACAATTGATAATACACTCCCAAAAAATACATATTAGAAAATATGATTGAAAATACACTAATAATGAATATCATTATATCCTAATTAGAACATCCATAACCAATTCATTAGGGGATAATATATGTACCAAATGATCATAATAAAAATAATTCATGTAAATATTATCTATCATAACAGACAATTATTCACAATTAATAGATGTTATAATTAATCCATTTAAAAGAGAGATGTTTATTGGAAAAAAATTCATTGATTATTATATAATTCATAGAGGGAGAACATATTAATATCTTATACAATATAGCTCTATTGTAACATAAGGGGAAATATGTAAGTTGAAATATATTAAAAATAACTCATTAATATAACAAAATAAATAATAAAAATTGAGACTAAGTACCCTAGTTTTAAATTATACGAAACTCCATAAAAAAATTTAATTAAAATTATAGACATTTAGAATTATAAAAATGATTATAAATCACCCAAAAAAATTAAATAAGGGGTTTCAAAAGAATCACCAAAATAAATTCTTTCAAAACAGTCATTTAAATGCCGAAGATTTATTTAATTAAAACATATGGCTTTCAATTTCCTTTTGAAATTGATAATTCATTATTATAATAAAACAATTCCTTCTAAAAATATAAAATAAGTAATGTTTGATGTCAAAATAATTTGTAGTTTAAATATTATTGGAATCCATTTTAAATAATTGAATGTAATTTAAATAATTATGAATTCTCATATGTTGGGAGAAATGAAATGTGGATTTTGTAAAATTGTTTTACTAAACTCAAAAAAAATTATGATTAACATCAAAATAGTCATTTTCAAATATATAAATGGGTTTTTTAAATATTTACATTTAATGAGGAACTTAAATACCAGAGCATTAAAAATTAGTAAAATGATTTTATAGTATATTTTTTATATAATATAAACAATTTTCATTGAAGGAAATCCACAATAATCTTATATGAATATTTTTTTTAAAATCTAAAATCATAAAAACAATTTATATATATTTTTATCAAAAATAGTACAAGGGAAATATGAATGTCACCCAAGAAAATATATAAATTTTTTTCTAATTATAAAATATAACATTTTATAGATTTTTATAATAATTACTTGTAATAGAAATAATCCATATAGACGATAAGATCTATTCTTAATAATGATATACTTTATAGGAAGTGAATTTTTTAAAATAATAGTTTTTAATATTAAATTTTTTTTACATCAAGGTATATGAGAAGATATAGTTGAAGGAAATAATATTGTGGAATAGTATGATAATATGAGTAATAAGTTTAACATTAACACCCACAACCCAATTATATGGATTTTGATTTGAACAAGTCTTATGACATTGAAATATAAATAATCCAAAACCATTTAAAATAAAAATATATATTTTTTAATTAATAATATTTAAAAAAACATAAGATATAAATACATACAAGGGAAATAAATACATCTGAAAATAATTATAGGTGGCAGTTAAATAACACCAATCATGGAATAAAAATTGTGATGCAAAAACCGGTAACATAACTACAACATTATAAAATGTCATCTAACAAAAAATAAAAAATAACTATTTTAATCATCTATACAAAAACATTATTCATACCACTAACATTTGAAGAAAATAATTTATTATTATTTATTATAAATTAAGTGATTATTTTTTTCATTATATTTCCTCATCAAAAACGATTTATTTTTACAACTTTAATATAAAAAATATTCATTCATATATATATATTGAATATTAATCAATGACATAGTGGTATAATTATTTTAAGAGATTTTATATATTGAATTATAATTATTTAATTTTTCATCAAAGTTATTATGGTTATGATTAATGATATAGAAATAGATAATGAGTTTTCATTTATAATTTTAATGAACAAAAATCAAATAAGCAAACAAAATTTTGAAAATATTATAACCATTTGAGAACTGTAATCATTAAAATTAGTTTATTATTAACAAACCATAACTCCATTTTTTATGTTTCAATAGTCATTAATGATTGAATATTAATAAATCGTTCATATAGTTTTTGAAACTGACCTAAAAAAGGACACATTGTACCATATGTTTGAGACCTAATAATAAATGGATTCTCTTTTTATAATATAATAATTAAAAGAACGTTTGAGTATTATTTATATTATTATAATCTAGTATATATTATTTTAATAGATATGGATATATATAAAAATTTTATTTTGAAAATGAAATTATTTTAAATCTTAGAGGCACTAGTTTGTTTATATAGACGTGTGACACTGTCGTTTATAATGAATGGGAGGATGGTGTTAAAGGATTTATAATATTATAATATTAATATAATTATAAATACATTATTAGTCCTTAATATTTATTTTTTTCCACACTCCCTAGGTGGACAGGAATAATCCAACACATTGTTCATGGAGGTAGTTTTCCATATGTTTACTTGAAAACATTCATTTTAAAACAGATTTTTGTTTATAGTATATAATAAAATAGAATTATGTTGATAATGTTGATATTAGAATAAATTCATGTTTAAATATTATTTTGATTAGGAATACTTATGATGAAATAATTTGGAATTAAATATTACTCACATGGAGAGCTAGAACTTTTCCATGAATGTATAATTTAAAATGAAGTGAATTGGAAAATATAAAAAGAATGGTGGATTTTACAGATGAATGATATATCTAAGATAGTAAAATATAGTTTATTTTTTCCAAAAAATGATGGTTAAAAGTATTATTTAATGAGTGGTGGTGATACCCATTCTTTGGTTGATGAAAATTTGAATTTCTATAAATTTCCATTACATCACAATAGTTAAAAGATTCTATTAAAGGTCCAATGGTCTAAAAGATGTATATAATTGAGTGTAGAATTTTTATTTTGATCTATAAACCACCTTAAATTTTCCTACATGGTTTTAAAAAATAATCTTTCTTTTACCATTATATTTTCTAACATTACAATTTTATTTTTTACTTCGTAACTAGATTTTAACAATTTTTTATATATCAAAACACCTCTCCAAAAAATTTGGTCTGGTAAACCAGAATTGAAAATCATTTTAATAATTTATATTAACATATATGTGATAATTATCTTTTAAATTAATAAATATAATATATAGAAAGATATTTTTTCTAGAAAAATGCTGATTGGACAATGATGGTTTGATAATATCATATTATATTATTTTCCCTATAATCGAGTTATAATATATTTTTTTATATTTTTATGAATAATATCCTATTGATTATATAATCTATTTCAAATTAATTTATTAGAAAAAAAATTTAGATCATTGCAAAATTATTATTTAAAAACCAAATTCACCATCATTATTTTTATTGAAATTAATCATAGTAATGATACGATTATACCTAAAAGAGAAATTTAAATTATTACAAAATTTGATATTTTTTATCTAAATATTAAAACATTTTATTATCTATTTTATAATAAGGTGATAAAAACTATTTTCTTTATAATTCAATAAAAATATATTTTTGAGTAAAATATAACTTCTTATTTTCAAAATGAAAAACATGTATTTTAAAAAAAATTTAAAATATTTTTAAAATATTTACATCAATTTATATATGTATAATTTATAAAAAAATTTATAAAAATTTAATTCCTTATTTTTTTAATAACATTTATTTAATTTGAGAATGTATATCTTATAATTATTCACCAAATGATCATTTATTTTATAAATATCTCAAAAATTACCATAAATTAATGATGAATTGTTTAATTCAAAAAATAAATATAATTAAATAAATTCATATAATTTAATTTATAATTTTATTAGTTTGATGAAAATATAATATATAATGATAACTTTGAATATTGATAAATTTTTAAAAAAAATTTATGTTCTTAATACATTTTTTTGAGTATACAACTTATTTAAATGTTTTTATTTTATAGTGGTTTTATTTTTCATAAATTTTATAAAGAATGTTCATCTTATATATCACAGATTGAATATTTATAATGTTTCATGTAAAATAAAATATAAAACATTCTATTAATTTAGAAATATATTTTCCAAGATCTTATAGTGATACTTCAGAGGTGGATTAATTTTATAAATGATATAAATTTTGTTGTGTAATATTCAATATGATATGATATCTATCATTTTATAGATCATGTATTTCTTTCTATTTTTTATTTGTAGTATCTTAGCCTCAATGTTATTATCTTACATGAACTACATATCTAATAGCTACAATCATAACAATTTTTATATATTTAAATTTTTTTTCAATAATGATTAGTGTCATGCATCATATGAATTCATAACATATCAGAATAATCATTTTTGAGACGTAAAATTTTCAATAATAATTAACATTACATTGTGTTTTATTATTTGTGTTGAAGGTTATATAGGTCCAAAATTACATTTATGTTTGAAAAATGACTTTCACATCGCTCTAAAATTTATTTTTTACTAATTAATATATTAAAAAATATGTACTTCCTTTATATAGATTATATTATATATAAATAAATAAATAATAACACTTACAAAAAAACCAAAATCAATATTGTAGTTTTAAATCACCCATGCAAAAAAGTCAATCCCATCTAAAAAGACACTCAATAAATCATGGAGAGTTTACAATACACATTTATATAGAGATAAAAATGGTTAATTCATATCCTTTTCTAAATCTCAAATTCAATTCAATTTTCTTTAATGTTTATTCATAAATACCAAAACAAAATCAATGGTATATCTATATTGATTTTAGTAGTCAATACTACGTAGTAATATAGGATACTTTTTCCAAAAACTTGAGTTATTTAATTCTACAATATGATTCATTTTTTCATATTAACAACATATTAATAAACTCTCTAATAAGAAGATTTAGACAATTAGATTCCTCACGATATAAAAATTCAAAAAAATCAACATATTTACAATGAATTTTAAAATTAAAAAAATAATTCAAAATAAATTCAACACAATTTCTAAGAACCATGAATAAAATAATAATAGATTGGATAAATTTTTTGTAACTCACCAAGATTCATATTTTTCTGATTAACTATATCATTTCATCAATATTATATGTGTCTATTAACATTTATTTTAATTTTAAATTATAGCATAACATGTGGGTAATATATTCAACAGATATCTACATGCTCTATATATTTGACAAAAATTATTATAATGAGAAAGAAACCATTAACAAGACAGTTACCAGTACAAAAAATCTCGTCTTAAGGACTATTATAAATAACACTAGAAAACACTTTATATCATGTCAGTATTGTGAATCCAATATAAAAAATAATATGATTTATGGGTACTCCACATGAATCTATCTATCCAGGTATTCAAAGGTCTTTAAATAAAGACAACATTAACAATTGATATATGGGAAGAACCTCTATCCTTATTAAATAAATTATTGATTCTATATTTCATAATTCGTAAAAAAAATCTATTGATTTTTATACTCATGTTTACTTACTTCACAATGAAAAAAAATTCTAGGTTTCCTTAAATCATGTGAAACCTCTAGGTATATCTTAATGGAAAATTATATGGATTTAAAATAATCCTTATTTTAATTAAAATTTCAATTGAAAAGAATCTAAAATCATATTTAATCCTAGTTGTGGTAATGAATTATGAAAATATATTGTTGCAATAACACCTAATTAAAAAACTGTTATATATATTTACCTATTACATGATCATAATTTATATATTCACATAGAAGGAGTTGAACATGTGAAATGGGATCTTGTATGATTTTATACAAAGAATCTGACTTCTCAAGACATTAAAACTATATGAGGGTAATCCAGGAGGATGATTCTATGAGAAGTTTAGATTACATAACGTTATCTAGTATACGAACTGAAATATACCTATTAATCATTGATTTATAGAGGATGTACATATGAATCAAAATTTAATTGGAGATATTTATTCTGTCGAAATGGATTTCTCAACCATATATTCGTAACATGATCATGTAGGTGTAAAAGGAGTGTATGGATCTACAATATAAGTTACAAACGATAACTAAAATAAACCTTGAAATAATGAGATTGTATTAGTTTGAAACTGAATGTGTTCCCTTTAAAAAATGAATACTTCGATTTTCATGGTCGGCTAAGATCATCACACCTAATATATCCTAAATCCACCAATTTATATAGATATCACAATCATAAATAGAATGATGATAGTGTTGGATTGGTATAGGATATGAGGGTTCCAACCTCTGATACCAATTGTTATATGGTATGTCTGAGTAAGATATACTCTACCATACCAAATGTAGGATCGAATATATAATGAGATGGTCAAATACAAGAGGGGGTGAATTGTATAATTTAAAAATTCCTTTGGATCTTATTCATAACTAAAATTCACTAATCCTCTATGATCTATTATATTATTTGATTCCGGAAAACTGATTCTAGAAATGAAACTTAACAAAAGTTTACAACAAATAAGATTCTACCTTAAAGCCTATAGAATCTAACTAAATCGGAGTAGAAATGTAAGTAATTAAAAAAATGCTAAACATTTCTAAAAAAATAAAATACACAGTGGAAAACCAATTATTAAAAGTGAAAAGGAATAACTCTTTTAACCCAAAGTGGAGGGTATCCAACATCCCTGTATAAGAGGTCTGTTGATTTATACTTTCAAGAAAGACTGTCTTACCCAAACCAAGGTATTCCCTTAATCCGAAGATTAGTATCTGTCTTGATATCCGTGCCGGCCCTCGATTTTTAAGGAAATCATAACCTCTGAATTCACAACCCAAAGTCTCAGATTTCAAAAAAATCGAACCTCTACACTACGTGGAATTTGCACGAAGCAAAGTCTGAACAAGGAGTTCAAAACTTTCTGCCCGAATCCTGAGATTTTATTAGATCATATATCTCTATAAATCACTTTTGAATGTTCTGAGCATCAAAATTAAAAAATTATCGAGCATGTTCAAATGAGATCCTACATATAGGCACAGTTCCAATGGATGGATCCCTCTTCCAATGGTCATATTCTTCCTTGAATTTTGGAGGGACCTATACATGTGTCACTCAAACAACAGTTAGTTGATAACGTAAAGCACAACATCATTTAATAAAAAAATGTCTGTAAGCATTACTAGAATTTTATATTCTCAATGTATGTAAAAGAATGATCAGATTTTAAACAAAATTGAATTCGGAGTCTAAAATACCAGGATATTCGGATTCTGTTTTGTAGGAATTTAGAACCCGAATTCTGCAGAATTCCAGAGTTTGAATTTCAAGGAAATTCAGAATCTAGATTCACAATAATTCATAACCTAAACTGACAAGGTTTGGAGTCATAGTTAATGAGAATTCAGATTCAGGACTCAAAAGAGATCACAGTCTGTATTCATAGAACATTGAGTCAGAAGTTAGTCATGTTTGTAACCAGAATTCATAATCAGAATTCAGAGTCAGATCTCAGAAAAGTTTGTATACAGAAATTAGACTTGAACTTTATAACGTTCGTATCCAGAATTCGGAATTGAACTTCATGAGAGTTTGTATCTGAAATTTGGAGTTGGGCTTCATGAGAGTTTGTATCCATAATTCGGAGTTTAACTTCACAATGTTCATATCCAGAATACAGATTTGAACTACATGAGAGTTCGTAACCATAATTCAGAGTAAAACATCATGAGAGTTCGTATCCAGAATTAGGAATCAGAATTCTAAGTCAGAACTCAGAAAGTTCGTAACCAGAATTCAGAGAATTTGGATTCTAAAATAGAATGATTCATAACGAACTAATTATGGGATTTTGAGGTTTTGGTTTCAATCCAAATTTTATACAGTGAAAATTTTTGATATGAGCAATGGAATCTATGTAACGGTAAATTTCCATAGGGATGCATATTTTCATTATATAAGTAAAAAATGGGTTAAATGAAAATTTCCTTGAAATAAGGTGTTTTTGATTTTCAAAACAAGAGGAATGGTAACGTCTTAATGAAATCACAGTGACACAACACTCACCCCCTTGAAAGAAATAATGGAAAAGTAATAAGGAAAACCTTATTGACTCAACAATCTCCCCCTTTTTGGAAATCACATACATCCTTACGAAAAATAATATAAGGACATGGAATAAATTTCTAGACATTGAAATTAAAGATTTTCTCCCATTTTTCATAGTCAATAGTGAATACGACTAACTACCACTTAGGCTTGGAAACTCTAAGGATCTAATTCTAGATTTCCTAAATGAGAATTTTCATTTTAATGTGGATATCATCGTAATGAGAACTCCCCCATAGATAAACTCCCCCTTACATAGAAACCATTTACCTTCTCCCATTTATAATTATTTTTCATTCTCCCCCTTTTTTATTTTCAAAATGAGTTTGAGGGAAAGGAAAAAGAATATGGTACCTAAAATATTATTATCGACTACCAAACAATACTAGCATCCACAATTTCATTGAGATTGGATGTATTAGTACAAGGAAAAACCAATACAACATATGATCGGTGTGGGATTTATTTTTCTTCTTTTTCATTGGTCGTTAGCTTCTTCACAAGGGTCTTTATCATTTTCAGCTTGTTGTGATCCTCCTCTATATTCTTCTCCAAGGTTTTGATTCTATCTTCTTGAGACTTCAGGGCCTCTGCAAGAGCCTTCAACATGTCATCTTGATTTAAATGTTTTTCTTCCATCTCCATCTAGAGATCCTTCTCTGTTTTCCAACTTTGGAAAAAATAACTCAGCTTCCAATTCATATCCTTGAAATCTTGAATCCAATAATTTTGTTCAAGAGTTAACTTTTCTTGAATGTTGTTTGTATGATGTTTTATTTTGGTGTCTTCAGTTTCAAAATATTCCTTGAAAACTTCTTGAAATTGGTAATTCTCTTCCAAATCATCAACAAGTTTCTTATAGAATCTGGTCATTTTCTTATAACATTTTCTATGGGATTCATAATTGATCAGGATATTTTTGTGTTTGGGCTCAATCTAAAAACATATGTCCGTCATCAAGGATACTAAGTCTGTTTTCTGGTTCATACTATGCTGAAGCATTGGGAATCTATAGTCAATTTTTGGAATGATTGGAATGGAATCCACAAGCTTCTTCAGTGACAAAACAATAAAATCATGTCCAAAGGAAGATGAATCTAAATCAGACATTTTACATGCAGATGGTTTTTCCCTTAACTCTACCAGCTTCCTCTTGGAGGTTCCTCCAACATATTTTTTCCTCAAAATATCTATTTTTGGGGTATAAAAAAAACTCGTTTACCCTTACTGACTTTCAGAATAGCTTCTTCATCAAGAGATTCATGCTCACATCCGGATAATTGCACAATCATATCTTCATCAAAAATTTCCTTGTCAGCTATAGCTTCAACATCATCAGGAAGAATGAAGTCATTAGTATGACTCTCTTGCTTTGTAAAATTATTACCTTCCTATGCTTCACCTTTCTAATCAAATATATGATTAGATAGTTATTAGGATCCGGCTTGAGAAGTCTGGATTTAATACTTTTTGGAATCACATAATTTTTCATGTTATTCTTCTACATTCTTAATCACATCATCAGAGTCACCACTTTTCTCAGCTTGTTGTACTTCTTCTACATCTTCCATCTCAACTTATGTCTCTTTTACTTTTTCGGTAGACATAAACTTATTTCCTGGAGTCTCATGTAATTTCTCTACTAGGAATGATTCTGGTACAAGAATTTGTTGATTTGCAACATCAGTTTCCTTAAAAAGATATTTGACAATCTCTTCCTTAGACATCTTCTTCTTCAGCTTCATTTCCTTGGATTGATTTTCTAGTTATTCAGCAGTTGATTCTTTCATGGCCTTAGCCTCACCAAGATTCAAATCGAAATGTGGCTCCCCGACCTTTTTATTCTTATTATCCTCCCTCCATTTTGCTACCACATAATCTGGATAGGCTTTCTGCTTCTTGGGATTTGGAGGTGCGGATTGTACTTCCTTATACATAGGGGTTTTGTATTCTACTTCTACTTCCTTTAACATTCTTTTCATGCCATCCTTCTTTGGTGGTTCATCTTTTTCAACATTTTTTGGAACAGATTCTGCCTCTTCCTCATGTAGATCATAAAAATCACCTGACTCCTTGGAGAAATCATCCTTCATCCTCTTTAGGGTGTCATCACTGATCAGCATAACATTGCAATTTATTTCCTTGGAACTGCTGGTGATCATGAAATATTCTAGGCACCGAACTATCATCTCTGAGAGTAAGGCAGGATACATAATAATCTGAGCTCCCAGATTCCCATTTTTGATATTCTCTATCCTAATGAGAATGTCCCCCATGATATTAACCTTCCATAAATTTACCAAAAAACCCCAGATGTATATATCACTTTTCTTCCAGGTGTCCTTGTCACCATTTCTCGGTACGATTAGACCTTTAATACATAAATGTAGAATCCGATTGTTGGTAGATAGATGGGAAATCATTTTTGAATTTACATCTGAAAGACCAGGGCATTCCATATACATCACCTTGATAAAACTACCTTGAACATCTAGCAGCTTGTCTGAGAAAAATTCATCTTTTCCTTCATATGACAGCCCCACCATGCTCGCAGCCTTGGTGTAATAGAGTTTATATGTACTCCTATAACTCATAAAAGAAAAAATTTCCCTACCATCTTCCTTAATAAAACAAACTAATTCATAGAATTCTATGACAAAATCTAGATAGACAACATCCTGAGCTCTTATCTTTGAAATAACTACACTATCCCATCCATTGAGCTTGATGTTCTTGGAAAAAATAGAGTAATACTTATTTAAGATGTTCGGATGTACCAACCACTCGTTGTATATTTTCCACTCTAGAATCAGATTAACAGTAGTCATATATTGATAATGGAATTTAATAGAAATTCAGACTTGATCACTTATGAAATGTTCAGAATGTACTTTTTTATAGGGGTAGATCATCAACATGCACATGGTTGAGAACAGATGTAGGAAAACTACATGTGGTCCTCTTTATATAGGCGATGGAAGTGACCATTCAAATTGAAAATCAAATCTAATGGTTGGGAATCTTTTTGATCTGATCAAACGGTTGATACGATAGCCTCAAAGAAAAAATATGTTGAATCTGATCATTTGAGGTTTTAAAAAGAAAACATTCTGATAAATAGAAACTAGAATTTGAAAAAATTTTAAAAAAAAGAAACTAATCGAAAGTAAAACGTAATTATGAAAAAAAAGAAATAATCATACCTTTTGGATTTCTTGGAAGATTATTCGTACTCAGGAATATTCTTCTTTAAGAACTTTAGACTCTAAAATAACATGAATACGAAAAAAAATTCACTATGAAAATTTTCAAATCTAAGAGTTTCTATTATGAAAATTTTTGGTCCGAATATTTTCTTTATGAAAATTTCAGGTCCAAATATTTTAATTATGAAAACTTGAGGTTCGATGATTTTCAGTACAAAAACTCATGGTCTGAATATTTTCGTTACGAAAAAATCATGTCCAATGATTTTCATTACAAAAACATCAAATAATGATTACAAAAAATTTCATGAAGAATAAATTTCAAAAACCAACTACGAGAATTTTCATTGAGAAAATTTTGAATAACCATCTACAAATTTTTTCATAACAATTTTTTTTGAAAACGTATAATAACAGATGTACCCGCCCTATGGAAAGAATTTTTTTACTGTAAAGATATTGATATCAACAAGAAGTTATCTAAAACAGGATTACCCTACAGTTATCATTACAAACATTTCTTTATGTATTCAAATCTGTCATAATGTAATGATTTTATTAAAACATCAGCATGTTGATCTTTCATTCCGATAAATTGAATAATAATATCTACTTTTTGTGTGTGATACCTAAAAAAGTGTTTCCTAATATCTATGGGCTTTGCATAAGAGTGATGTGCAAGGATTTTACTAAGGGAAATGGCACTTGAATTATCACACAAAATTTTTGTTTTGGTAAAACTCTAGCCATAGTCTTTTAGTGTGTTTTTCATCCACAATAGTTGATCGCAACAACATCCAGCTGCTGCATATTCAGCATTAGTAGTGGAATGTGTTACTGAGTGTTTCTTTTTGCATGACCACGGAACTATTGAATCTTCTAAGAATTGACAGGTTACAGATCTAATATTTCTATCCATTCTGCATCCACCAAATTCAGCATCTGAAAAACTATTAAAAACAAAATCATTTCCAGAAGAATAAATTAGTCCTAAATCAATGGTTCCCATTAAGTAGTGAAAAATTATTTTCAATGCCTTTATGTGAGATTCCATAGATTTAAATTGATATCTTGCACATAAGAATACTGAAAACATTATGTCTGGACAAGCATCCTTCATGTAATGTAAAATTCATATCATACATCTAAAAATTATTTAATCTATTGGGTTCCCACTTTCATCAAGATCATGTGTATTTGAGGTACCGATGGGAGTAATTATACTTTTAGTGTTGTCATGTACATACTTTTTAAGATGATCTTTAATATACTTATTTTGTGATATATAGATTCCTTCTCATTTTTGGGTAATTTGAAAACAAAGGATAAATGTTAACTCACCCATCATACTTATTTCAAACTCATATTTCAATAGATCTGCAAAGTAATCGGTTAATGATTGATGAGTTGTGCCAAATATAATTTCATCAACAGAAATTTAAACAATAAAAAAAATTATTATCTTTATTTATAAAATTGTTGGATCTGAATTTCCCTTAAAATTGTTATTTTGAAGAAAAAATCATGTAAGTCTATCATACCAAGCACTAGGGGATTGTTTTAGACCATACAATGATTTGGTATGTATAAAAATATGATCGGGATGTTTTGTATCTTCAATGCCAGGAGGTTGTTCAACAAAAATTTCATCTTGAACATAACCACTAAGAAAGGCACATTTTACATCCATTTGAAAAAGTTTGAAATTGAAAAATGGTGAAAATTCTAGTAAAAAAAGAATAGATTCACGTATAGCTACTAGAGCATATGTGTCTTCATATTTTATTCACTCTTATTCATTGTAGCCTTTAGCAACTAATCTAGAATTATTTATAACAATGATTCCATTTTCATCACACTTATTTTTGAAGACCCATTTTACTCAATGAAATACATTTCCTTAGGTCTTCCAACCAAGGTCCAGACATTATTCCTTTTGAATTCATTTAGTTAATCTTGCATGGATTTTATCTAATCATCATCACCTTAATCTTCCTCAGTGCTTTTTGGTTCTCATTAGGAAATAAATGCTAGATGTTCTACTTCATTTCGGAAGGAACATCATGTTCTTACAGGTTGATTCACATCACCAATGATACTATCACAGGTATGATTCTTTAGAAATAACTGATTTGGGTTTTGTAAAACATATTCATCCATATAGGGTTGGAAATATCATGGGGTAACTGTTTCAGAAGTACCTTCTTGGAAAATTTCCTTATCAAAAGGATCATCTATTATAGATTGATTATCAGTTTTTGAAAACACATATAAGGATGTGAGTTTTGGTTGTTTAAAAAACTGATCAGTTTCATAAAATTTAACATGTACTGTCTCTTCAATAGTGTAAGTGTTTTTATTGAAAATTCTATATGCCTTAAAGGTTGCGGAGTTGCCTAAAAAAATACCTTCGTCAGATTTTGGTGCGAATTTATGAAGATTTTCATTAGGATTCAGAATGAATACCATTAAACGAAAAAACTTAAAATAGTAAAGGCAAGGTTTTATACCATTCCATAACTCATAATGAATTTTATTCAGAATAGTTTTAATCAAAACACAATTTATAGTTTAATACGTAATACTTATATCTTTAGCACAAAAATTTTTGTCTATAGAATACTCACTCAATAGGGTTCCAGTTATCTCTTGCAGAGTTATATTTCTTCTTTCAACAACACTATTCTGTTCAGGTGTTTTGGGTGCTGAGAATTTTTGATTAATAACTTGACTACTACAAAAAGTATCAAAATAAAAATTTTGAAATTCACCACTATGATCACTATGAATAGTTTTCAATTGAAGGATTTTCTCATTTTTAACTTGGGCTCTAAAACTTTTGAAATATGAAAAAGCATCATACTTATTTTCTAGAAAATAGACCCTCATACATCTAGTGTAATCATCAACCATGTAAAATACATAACACATGCCCCCAATGCTTCTAGATTGTGTAGGACCAAAATGATACATATGCACTAAATGTAATGCATCAGTAGTTGAGACTTCACCGACTGATTTAAAACATGATTAGTGTTTCATGCAATATTGATAAGGGCCACAAACTTTTGAAGAATCAAATTAATGTTCTAGTAGATCTTTAACTTGTCAGTTATTAGAATATTTTCATAAGTTTTTAAGGTTACAGGTTACTAAACTTCTATTCCATAACCAAGAATGATCATCCATTTCACTAAGGTAATGTAGATCATGGATCCTAAGGTCTTCTAAATTTAGCATGTAAATATTATTTTTCCTATTGAAAGAATGAATAAATTATTCATTGGAAATGCATACTAGGAAATTATCATTCCTAAAATTCACAAGGTATCCTTCATCACATAACTGAATTATGCTAATGAGGTTGTGCTTAAGACCTTTAAATAATAAAACATTTGAAATCAATGTTTTTCCAAGAAGAACGATGTTACCTATACCAATAATTTCTCCCCGAGCATTATCTCTGAATGTTATTTTTCCTCCTTTTGTCTTCATAATATTTAAAATAAAATTATTACCTCTCATTTTCCTGGAACTTCAACTATCCATGTACGACGTATTGTTGTAGGTACCATCTCTATTTTCTGGAAAACAAAAGATTTATTATTTCATAATTAAATCATTATAGGATCCAGAATTGTTAGAAAACATAATTTTGGGTATCCACATATGTTTAGATAAATATGTTGTATGAAACTGTAGAGACTGAACTTTTTTTGAGGAGCAATTTTTCTTCCAATGCCCACCACATTGACATTTAGTGCAAAAAGGGGATCTAGGTTTAACCAAATATTTGTTTTTTAAAACTAGTTTTTAGTGATTATAACCTACTATAACATTATTTCATTGAAGTTTAATTTGAGAATACATCTTGTCAAAATTTTATGTCCTAGAGTACATGTTTTCAAGAAAAATCATAAGAGAAAATATTTCGGATTTTTGTCTTATTAATAAATTTCTATCCTCGAGAATTATTTCATTAATGATTTATTTTTCCTTGAAAACATTTATCATTAAAATATCATTCTTATAAAATTTATAATGATCTTCCATGAATGAAATTTCTTTCTCAAGATCTTTATAATGTTTTTATAAAATCCCATCTTTATCTCTACGATCTCTAGAATGATCAGAAATCTCTTTTGTACGAATTTTTTCCCTAGTATTTTCCATATCTAATTTCACAGAAATTATACAATTTCATGTTTCAAGTAACTTGGGAAATATAAAAAAATATTCATATGAACGTATTTCGTCATTTTTTGAAGATGGTGTATCATCATTAGAAGTACTATTTTCAGACTAGTAATTCTTATCAAGAGATAAATTTTTTAAAGTCTCGGTAGAGCATACCTTGGCCATAATACATTTATTAGGGAAAGAAGTAGTATCAATGAATCCCATATTCTTCTATGCTGATGAATTTTATTCAGAAGACTCACTTTCTGAAGAGTCTCCACAAATACCACTCCAAGTATCATTAGCTTTTTGGCTATTCTTGTGCATTGATCGATAGAATTTCTTCTTGTTCCTTTCTGAATATTTTTATTCTTTTCCTTTTTTTTCAAAAAAGTACAATAAGGTATGATATGACATGTTCCTCTACATTCATGACATGTGACTTCACCATATTTCTTATGTTTGAATTCATTATTCTTGTACTTATTCTGATGGTTCTTTTGAGCTATAATCTTGTTCATTCTCTGAGAATGATTTGCTAATTCATTCTCAGACTTCTCTGTGTCACTGGATTCTGACTGAATAATAAATTTCTATGTCTTTGATCTAGTTACATTTATGTTGTCTAGACTTTAATATGTTTAGAAGTTCTTCTAAAAGCAACACCTCCAATCCCATTGTTCTTCTTGTCATTTTCAGCATCTCTCATCATTATGGTTTCATGCTGAAGAAGAGTTCCAAACAACTCATCTAAGGAAATCTTAGTGACTATCTTGTTCTCATCAATAGCTATCTCTTGGACCCCCATTCATTTGGCATGATATCTATGATCATTCCTACAATAGATTTATTATCAAAACCTTTTTCTCCCATAGATTGTAAGCTATTCATGATAGTCATAATCCTTTTCTGTCTATTTCTTATAGGTTATCCATAAGGAAATTTAAATCCATGGTATTATTCTCTCAACATAGCTCTATTATTTCAATGACTTTAGATGTACCAAAATGTGTATCTTTGAGTTTCTTCCAGATATTGTTTGCAGCTTCAAAAGATGATATTTGACTATTGATGTTCATAGTCATGGAACATAACCAGGTATTTCTGACTCCGATGTTTGATTGATATGTTGATTTTTCCTGGATCATAAAGGTTATAAATGCCTTATCTAGAATCTTGTAATCTCCAGTCAGAATTTGATAATATCAACTCCAGTATTGATAAAAAAGTCTGCATACTTTCTCTCTAGTACTCATAATCATTTCCTTCAATAACAATAGGTCTGGTAGGACTTAAATTATCAATAAAACCAACATTTAAACCATTAATTCATAATAAAATCCTTGGAACACAATCTTGTTAGTAGTATGAGTTTGTAAAAAAGAGAAAATAATGTAAGAAAGGAACTAGATACTGTATCTCTAAGAAAAAGTGAATCTGAAAAATATGAGTCTGAATATATGAATATGAAACAATATGAATCTGTAAGTTCAATTATGAGAATTACCCTCTGAATCTAATCATGATATTAATTCATATATAAGCTTCTCTGATAACAATTGTTGGATTGGTACAGGATATGAGGTTTCAAACCTCTGATACCAATTGTTAGATGGTATGTCTGAGTATGAGAAACTCTACAATACCTAATGTAGGATCGAATATGTAATGAGATTCTCAAATAAATGAGGGGGGGGGGGGGGCTGAATTAAAAACTTTAAAAATTCCTTTGAAACTTATGAATAACCAAAATTAACAACACCTCTAAGATCTATTATCTTGATAGATTCTGGAAAAGTGACTCTAGAAATGAATCATAACTAATGTTTAAAATGAATATGATTCTACATTAAAGAGTATAGAATCTATCTAAATCAGAGTAATAATGTAAGGAAGTATAAGAATGTTATATTTTCTAAACAACTAAAATACACAGCGGAAAACAAAATATTACAGGTAACATGTAATAAATATTTTAACCCAAAGAGGAGGGTATCCAACAATCCTAGATAAGAGGACTATTGATTTATACTTTCAAGAAACACTATCTTACACAATATTAGGTAAGGCCTCAATCCAATGATCGTTATCTGTCTCTCTATCACCGCAAGGCCGTGAGTTTTAAGGAAATCTGCACCTCTTACTTCACAACCTGACATCTCTAATTTAAAGTAAATCAAACCTCTGCACTAAGTGGAATCTACATGAAGAAAAGTTTGAACAAGAGGTTCAGAAATTTCTGCATGAATCCTGAGAGTTTATAAGAGCTTCTATCTCTTGAAATTCCATAAAGAAAATTCAGAGCTTCAAAATTCGAAAAGTCTCGAGCACGTTTATATGAGCTCTTATTTATAGGCACGACTCCAATGGTCGGCTCCTTGCTCAAACGGTCATATTCTTCCTTGAATTTCCGAGGGACCTATACATGTGTCACTAAAAAAGTGGTTAGTTGATAAATGGTATCACAACATCATTTTATCACAAAATTAATATAAGAATAACTAGAATATGATATTTGTAATGTAAGTAAAAGAAATTCCAAAGTATAACCAAAATTAAAATCAGATTCTACAAGACAAGGATATTCAGATTTTGTTTTTTATGAATTTGAAACCTGAATTATGTAGAATTTCAGAGCCTAAATTCCAAGGAAATTCGGAGTCTGGATTCCCAAGAATTCATAACCTGAACGTATAATACTCATAGTCAGAGTTCATGAGAATTCAGAGTCAGAACTCATAAGAGTTTAGAGTCTGTATTCATAGAACATGGAGTCAGAAAATAGACAAGTTCGTAATCAGAATTTGTATTTAGAATTTTGAGTCAGAACTCCAAAGATATTGTATCCATAATTTGGACTTGAACATCATAACATTCAAATCCCGAATTTGGAATTGAACTTCATGAGAGTTTGTATATGTAATTCGATGTTGAACTTCATTAGAGTTCATATCCATAATTCAGACTTGAACTTTACAATGTTTGTGTCCAGAATTCATAGTTGATCTTCATGAGAGTTTGTAACAGGAATTAAAAGTTGAACTTCATGGGAGTTTGTATATAGAATTCTGATTCAGAATTCAGAGTCAGAACTCAGAATGATCATAACCTGAATTCTGAGAATACAGATTCTATAATAAAATCCTTCATATCTATGTAATTATGGTATTCCGAGGTTTTGGTTTCAATCCAAATTTTATACTTAGAATAATTTTGATATGTGCAAAAAAATCTAAGTATGGGTAAATTTCCTTGTGGAAGGAAATTTTCATTATAGAAGTAAAACATGGGTAAAATGAGATTTTTCCTTGAAATAAGGTGTTTGTGATTTTCAAAACATGAGGAATGGTAAAGTCATAAGTAATGATTAGTGGCTCAATAATCTCCCCATTAAAAGAGGCAATGGAAAAATCATAAAGAAAACCTTATTGACTCAACAGATAGATTACATATCACAATGCATGATATTCAAACATGTTAGGGACATATGATAGATGTCATAGGAGATAATTTGAACATTATACATACCACTATATAAATTGAACAACAGCACCGTGGATTTCAAAATTGGATATTCTTTAATATATAATGTCTAAGTGACAATTTGGTTCTAGTGAACCTAAATATAATGTTATCAAAATTTATATGTATTTGAAAATTTTTATCACTCAAAAAATATTAAAAAATATATTTAAGATAATTAGTATATCAATAATGATAACAATACTTATTTATGTATAAATGAGATCAACAGTTTTCCTTAATGTTTTGTATAAATAATCAACAATCCATGGATACTAATTTGATATTCAACTCTATATATCATTCTCATACATAAATAAAAATTTAAAGGACAATTAAAACGTTATTTGATATAGTGATATCCAATTATATTAATTATAAAATTGGTCGGGATCAAAAACTTCTATTTGTTGATCACACATATAAAAAAAATTCTATTCATGCATGAAATTTGATCCATATTAGTATATTTATGGAAATAATTACAGAACTATATAATTTAAAATGATTCTGGTGATTATTTTCTATATTTAGTATATCAGTCATTTTGATATTACTGAAAATATTCATACCTTTCATTCAAAAATTAAAATTATTGAATTTTGACGAAAGATTTCCTAAGTATGATCTCATTAGTCATTAATATTTATTTCATTCATCCAGATATTCTCAATTATTCATTAAAACAAAAACAACACGTTTTTAGATATTAAAATCATAATAATAATGATATTATAGACATTAAAAAATTAGGTCATACTCACGATGTCTTTATAATTTATTCTTGTTTTGGGTGGTTTTATATACTATATGAATAAAGTTTTAATGTATATACAGAAAATGGATATGAAGAAATGATATTTTTATTTAATAATATATTATTAAATATTTATTCATAATTATGTTGTAATTAAAATTGAAATAAGATCGATATATAAATAAATTTCTTTCTAGTTTAACAGTCACTGAATTAATGATTTTTTTGAATTCTGTGTGAACTATCATCATATGTTCCATGAAATAGACCTGGGAAACTATGAGAATATGAACCATATATAATCAATCCACATTACCCTTCTTTTGATGAAAAAAAGGAAATGATAAATAATGACGAGAAAATTCAATATGATCCAAGAATTAAAAAAACAATTTTAATTAATATATGAATTTTATTAATAATAATAATTTAATATGTTGGATGTAACATATTATAAAGAAATGTAATGACAAAAATTAAATTTTAATAATATTTTTACTAAAATGAATAATATTACTAAATTTTTAGACATGAATACAGTTAACGATTAAAATTGATTATGTCCTAATAAGAGATTCTTTGAAATATAAAATGGAAGTCAATATTGCCTATAAATATAAATCTATTAGGGAAAATTACGTTTTATTTTCTTTTAAGAAACTATATGTTGTTATATAATCTTTTTATTGCATTATTTGACTTTTATTCATATCAATTCACATCACATTAAATTATCACAAACTCTATAGGATTTTTATAAGTGAAACTCACCATATCAATATTTTAAGTCACGAATTGTTCTATGCAATTTCTATATTCATTATACTATCATATTTATTTCATTATCCCTATTTATTTTATTTCCAATGTAAATAAAAATATATATATTGTTTTAACAAAATAATTATATATGACAACAACTTTAAGGATTCCACATGATTAGTTTTTGCCCTATTTTTTGTATTATCAATAATTATTCCATTACTTGTTTTTAGAGTATTTGAAATTATGTTCTATTCGTATGATTTTATTTACTATTTTTTTGTTATAAAAGTTTATTAAAATTTAATTGATATTTCTAGTTATATTTAAATAAAAATACTAAAATATCTTGTAGATGTGTTATATATGATAATATTATTCCAGGATTAGTATGCTTAACTATAATATATTCTATTATGGAACTATCATCCTTCATTATCAATATGGACTATGATCATGCATAGTTGAATTTTTGAGAAACCTATTTCATTCTAATCAATGATATATATATATATTGACTTATAAATATCATTATGTATATGTATGACACATCTGTATAATTTTTTGTTTTTTGATAGATGATCCCAAAATTTGATAACTCTCTAATTCCATTTGTAAGGATTTATATCTTAGGGTATGATATGTAAGAGGTTGCTGAGTGAACCCAATACATAATAAGTCTCTATCCACTATGTTATAATGAGTTTATAAGTGATCATAAACATAAGAAATGATTTTATATGTTTTTATATCTTCTGTTGAGTCATTAATGATTTTATTTCATTTCGATTCCTCTTTGTTTTTAACATCACAAACACCTTCTCATAACGTAAATCATATTTCTCTAATGATTCATTTGATAAAGAATATTTCCCTTCTCTAATAAAAATTATATCCTAACATTTATTTTCATTGTCTCATTGAATAATTACTCAAAATCAAACTCATATTATTTCTCTATCAAATTTTTTGATATGTATATAAAACCTAAGAATATTATAATAACATGGATATAGAGTGTACTATTTTTTGATAGAGAATTCTCTAAAATCTAGAATCAGAATTCTGTAAATTTCAGACTCTAAATTCATTGAAATTCAGACTCTGAATTCTTAGATATTCAGACTCTGAATTTCACGATATTGTAGATTCCAAATTATCTGAAATTAAGACACCAAATTCTATGAAATTATGACTCTGATTTTTTTGAAAATGTGAAACCAAATTCTTTGAAATTCAGAATGATATTTTTTAAGAATTCAGATACTAAAATAATTAGAATTCCACCTCTGAATTCCTCATTATTCAGTATATGAATTTCACATAATTCAGACTCATAATTACTCAAAATTTTAAATTTTAATTACTCATAATTCAGACTCTGAGTTCCTCATAATGAAAACATTGAGTTCCATAGAATTCAGACTCTGAATTTCTCATAATATAGAATAAAAATTTCATAGAATTCAGGCACGAGATTCTTCAATATTTAGAGTCCAACTTCAATGGAATTCTAACTCTAAAATCCTAAGAATAAACATACAAAATTAATTGGAATTCAGACTCCAGAATCATTAGAATTAAGATTTCTATCATATTGAAATTCATAATATGAATATCCATTTATTATAGATATTTATTGTTTATATGATTAGACTCTAAATTCTATTATTCCTTAGACATAGGAAATAAAAATTTGGCTAAATAACTTTTTACCCTAATAATGATTATGAAACAATGTCATATAATATGTTTCTAACAAACCATTAGTTTAGTGACACATATATAGGTCCCTCTTAGATTCATGGAAAATATTTCTGTTGGAGGAGGGCATCGAACATTGATGCTTTTCTTATAAATAGGATATCATTTGAATGCTATTAGTACCATTCAATAAATCTAGAAATTACATGGTATGATGTTATTTCTAGAGATAGATACTCTCGTGTTTTGTGTGCTCTGAACATATTGTTCAGATTGTATTGTGTGACTCTGATTGTTTTTAATTACAATGAAGGGATTCCATGGATAAGAATACAGAGTTGTCGACTAACTTATTGTTCGAGGACATCCAGGGATAGGAAAACAGATGTGTTAGCTGCATTAAAGATTAAGGTCTTGTAATGATAAAAATAAAGATTCCGATATTTATATTTAGGGATTACCTAGGAGTGGGTAAGATGAACATTCATGAAAGTATAAATCAAGGGAACATTTTCCAAGGTTGATGATTCCACAATCTTTGGGTTAAAATATTTTTAATTGTTACTGGTTTTTTTATGTTTTATTTTAGTCATATGATGATAAAGGAAAATAGCTTAATCATTATATACATTCTTATATTATTTATTTATCTAATAAGTAATATTCTATATAAATTAAGGTATAATCATTTAATAAGTAAATATTTATAATGATTCATTTCTAGAACCATATTCTTGGGACATAAGAATGTTTGTCTAATAGAAATATTTTTTGGATGGTGAATTTATCTTGTTTAACTTGGTTAAACTAAGTTTTATATAACGTTAAAAAAGAATGTTTTGAAACATACAATCCCCTCTCTTGTAAATGAACAACATCATATACTATTTGATCCAAAAATTGGTATCAATGGAGGTCTCTGAAATATATATACTAACCTATATGTTTTTTTAACATGTCTTATCTTCTTACATAACCTTTCTTGTCTAATTTTTTCTTATATATTTTTATCTTGGTTTATAATCTCTTACTAAATATATGTTTTTTGGGGAGATATATTCTGATAGAATGGACAGTATGATTAATGGTTCTATTGATAATCTAAATCCTACCAGACCGCTGGTTTTTTATTGTAATTATTATTATTACTATATACATATAATAATGACTTTTTTATCAAGACTAGAGTAGATAATTCTATTATTCATAATGGGGATAAAAAAATTATAGACAAATAAGTCAAATACTTCATCAAAGAAGAAAAATCAGAACATCAACTAAATTAGAAGGTTCACAATTCATTGTTGTGTTCTATGACCAACAATATATATAATCAAATATCTTTTTGTAAAGATACCAAATGCATTTGGAAGAATCATTAAGTTACACTCTTTGGAACATCAAATGTGATAAAATCTATAAGAGATATGATTGTATCATTATATAATGGGATTCTATATATAATAGAAATCTTTTTTTCAATGTTCAACAACGATTTATGAGCATTTTCAACAGTATACAGTATATGGGATATAAGGGTCTTGATGATGAAACTATTGTGGATAAGATAATTTACGTTAATAAAAATTATTTAAAAAAAGTACAATTATTGATATAAATAAGAATGTATCTAAAATTATTCATGATGTGATTTTTGGAACAATTCTTTATCATTAAACCTGAATGAAAAGAGATGATGATATGAATGAGAAGACGAATATAAATGGATGTATAACCATTAATACTACTAAATAACAGAGTCTAGAAAGGGTTACATGATCTAATTATAATATAGTCAATGTTCTATATGAGTCTAGTGACTGTGAACAAACTGAAAAATGAGTTATATAATCTGAAAAATACTGCTAATTTTATAACAATTTTTTATCATTCACAACAATATCACATTATTTAATTGGTAGTAATAGAACCGTATAAATATCATAATGATCAAATTTTTTTATTTTAAACCATTCTCTTGACCATCAATGTATAATGGGGATAAAATAAAAAATAGAAATAAATTATTCCCTCAAGGCAGTTCTCTACACCTACATTATAATTCTGATTTCATTTTACAAATAATGGGGAAATAAGTATAATGGTTTATAAATTAAGATAATAAAATATGTTACAAATATAATGACTATATTTTAAATTACATATTATGTAAAAACCAGTTTTTAAATGACATTGATTATAGTAGCGTACATTAAATGGTCACATTTTTATGTTGCCACTAGATAAAAGGAATTACATCCTGAAGAACTGAATAGTTTTGAATCCTTTGTAAACTAGATACATTCTTAAATATAACATTACAATTGAAATCATGAAATATAACTGAGTAATTTCATTGATCACACCATCATTTCATTCGAATATACCAATATATAAATCATAATATAGTTCTTGTCATTGTAGAGAAAGGAATCATAAGAAGGGGGTGAGCTCTAATTCTAAATAAGGGTATGCGTAGAGTAAAATATATCATAAATATATGATCATATATAATATTACAAAGTATATAACTAAACAAAATTCCACTAAAATAATAACATGAACATAATATGGTAGAAATAAAGAATGCTCAAATGAGCCATATAAATAATAAAATGAGATGATTAATTATACATGGATAATTTGAATAATGGAATAATAACATGGACATCATTGACTGAATTCATTATGATGGAATCCATAGTTCATGACATCTAATACATATATTTGAGTTCCCATGCTATAAAAAATTTAATAAATTTATAGGGCCTCAACCAAATCTCAATCCAGTATGTCTCATGATAACCAAAAAAGAATCAATGGGCTATAGTGAGCACCAACCATCACTTACTACATCTAAGGAATTTTTAATAATACTAAATAGTAAAACTGAATCAACAGTAATTATATCATTAAATATATTTCAATTTGTATGAACTAGTCCTATGAGATATCAATACATTCCCCATCAAAAATGATCATAAAAAATCAGATGAAATAATATTAATGGTATCATTACATAAATTAATGAACAAAAGATAAAAAAAATTATTTTAAAGAGGAAAAAAATATTTTTTGGAGATTAATAGTATATTTCTTTAAGAATGTAATAATTTATACATTTAATGTATTATTTAATATAAAAGATTAATTAATAAAAAATTTGATCAATTTAAAAATGACCCAATAAATTTATAATTGAATCTATAATGCATTGAGGCATCATGAAGATTAAATATTCCATACATTCTATATTTGTTAGAAATCACTACTGGAAAAATGATTTTTCCCAACGCTTCTATACCAACGGTTTGTCAAACCGTTGGTATAGGTACCCTTTCCCAACGGTTTGGCCAAACCTTTGGGAAAGCCCATATTTTGGCCAATTTTCCCAACGGTTTGGCCAAACCGTTGGGAAAGGTTGAATTTTGGAGGCCCTTTGCCAATGGTTTGGGCAAACCATTGGGATAGGCTACCCTTTCCCAATGGTTTGCCAAAACCGTTGGAAAAGGGCCTCCCCATTTCTACCTTCGGCCAAACATCCCAAACAAAAAAGCTAGACTTTTCCCAACGGTTTTGAGAACCGTTTGGAAAAGTCTAGGCCTTTCCCAACGGTTTTGAGAACCGTTGGGAAAATTCTAGTGATTTTTTTGGAAACAACCTATGGAAAACATTATATATATCAAAATCTAAAATAATTATAAAAATACATATATATTTTTATGGAATTATGTTAACAAAAGTCATGTTAGGTTAGTGGTTAAGTCTTTCAGTTATAAACTAGAGGTCCTGGGATCAAATCCCACCGGGTGTTTCTTTTTTGAAATACATATTCCAACGGTTTTGAGAACCGTTGGTATAGATTTCCTAATTACTTATACCAACGGTTTTCAAAACCGTTGGTATAGATCCTATACCAACGGTTTTCCCAAAATCGTTGGTATAGACCTATTGCCACGACTTACTTGCCAACGGTCCCCCAAACCGTTGGTATAGCCTATACCAACAGTTTGGGGGCCTATACCAACGGTTTGGAACCATTGGTATAGGGTATTTTTCCAGTAGTGAATAAATTCCATTAACACATTTTTAAAAAAAATGGAAAATGTCCTTTTTTATAAATTAAATAATAGATCAATTTATAACATTTTGTAAAAATTCAATAAATGTAAAAAATCGCATTCAAATATAATTGAATAAAAATAAAAAATATTGATTTTTTAGAAAGTATGGTCATTGATGAGAAATATTCCAGTCTCGATATAAAAAAATAGACTTTCATGACTAGTGATGATATGGTAAAATTAACCCCTACCATACGGGTCTCATTTGAATTATAAAAACCAAGATAGATATTTATGGGAGTTGGTGTCCTATGAGAACATATTTTTTACATTGATTAAATGTATATTTGATCAATTTAAAATTTAACTAAAACTTATTATATATGGTTTTTGATTTACAGTAACTTCAATTTTATAGTGTCCTAGAGTATACGTAACATTAATAATGTCACATCAATTCCCTAGTACGATGAGATCCTTGAATGGATATAAAAATATTCTCAAATAATGTTCTGTAAATGGATAAAATATTATTATTGGACACATAGTACATATACTTTTAGGTGTGACTACTCATTAGCATACACAGATTCTTCTCATAAAGTTCAATGTTTGAAATCTCTAAGATGAGATATTATGAGAACATGCATACCAATAGGAATTCCACATTTTTTTTCATCAAATTATTATATCTACGAGCATTAGTGATGTTCGTTAGACATTAATAGTATTATTAATGAATGTTACAACTCACATACATAGATGTATTCTATAAACCATAATTGTAATAGTTCATGGATTAGTTAGATGCATTAGTGTGCCATGAGTGAAATGTCATTTATGTATAAGTAGAGGTAGGATTTTCCATTTATATATTTATGGACGATTATATATCTTCCATTTTATTTTAATATTATAGTCACATTAAATCCAGTGGGCAAGGTGTAATGAAGTGATTATTTCATAATGTCAAATAAAAACAAATCAACCATATAAGTTGATGATAGGTATTTTCAACCATCACGATGAGATATTATGGTAATGGAATTATACTACATAGTGATAAAATATAACTACGAATGCATTTTTAAATAATATGAAGGAATATATATTCATGACATAAAATATCAATGAGGCTTTATATAAAAAATTTAATGGAATGATGCGGGGAATGTAGAATTTATTTGATATAATTAATAGAGCGATGTGAAACCCATACCATTTGGGTTTCTTCAAAGTCATAAGAAAAATTAAATAATTAAAATATAATGTAACATTAAATAAAATGAATAATAATATATTAACTATATAATATATACAAGGAAATGTATATGCATTGAAAAAATGAAATAAGTGGTGAATATGGAATATTTTTCATAGATGCAAACTTAGAAGATAATCCCTTACATCAAGTTCTACTTGCATCATATTAATTAGAGAAAACAAGTGTAATAAAAATGTATTTTTTATAAATATATTATGGAACCATATTCATATATATAATACCATATATTTTTTATTTATAATATTTTATAACATCTTCATTAAAAATTCATTGTTAAAATCATTGAATCTGTAGGTATGTACATCAATTTTCATGGATGATTTCAAACGATAATTTCATTCATTATGCATTGATCAATATTCCATTATATCCATAATATTATTCAATGTTTTAAAAAATTATATTAATTATATATATATATATTCTATACTTTTATAAATGAATGTGACATAAAAATTTATTACATTTTTCACTGAGTTGGTGGGTTGTACGCACACATAAACACATTTTTAAAAGTTTTATGGATTTTAAAAAAATAGTTGAATAATAGTAATTATTACTCAGAATCAATATTATATCATATGTATAATATATATTTATTTATATATATTTATTACCATCCACGTAATACATTAAGGGTAAATGGATAACATTAATTCTTGGAAGTAGTAGTCCGCACATACACTAGAGGAAAATTATTATTTTACAAAATATCGGAAATTATGAATTTATATAAGATATTATATATCTAGAATCATATTATTTTCATATATATTATATATATTAATTGTCCAAATAAATATAACCATCGATTAATAGTAGTTATTAAAATGAATTACTCTTCTCCAAAGTGATGGTAAGTTGTACATACACAATAGCGATGTTGTCAATTTTAATTGAATGTAAATGAGTTAGAATATGTACGTCCCAAAATAATAATAAAACAATAGTATATTACTTATACTATATTTATTATTTTATTAATGTTATAATAAATTAATATGATCTAGAAGACGAAATAAACAAGAATGATTCGATGATTATAATTTACATGTGGTGTATTTATATAATTTCTTCAAAAATAAATTATTTCACAGGTAAAAATGAATAAAAATTAAAATATAAAGAATATAACATGATTATTTGTCTAAATAATTTCATAAAAAATTAGGATATTTTTTTATATATTTCCTCTATTATAATTTACTTTTAACCCCTCAGTAACACTTCTTTCAATTATCACACCATTACTATTATCTATTATCTATGGTTAAAAATATTACAATAAAATAACATATTAACCATAAATTAAATATTGCATATTTAATTAACCATACCTCAAATTTTTTATGTATATAATATTTTTAGTAATAGTATATAATATAATATAATATTATTTATTATAAAATATCATAAATTTATATTTTCTGAAATATTGATTAGATTGTCTTTAAATATAAAAGAAAAACCATAATATTTGAAAAATAATAATTATCTAAAAAACATGTCTTGGATATCTATAAAATTATTTTATTTAATTATTCATTTCAAATTATGTAAATTATAATATTATAATATCATTTATTTTATTTTTCTATAACAAAATAACAATCACAATATAATTGTGTAAATAATTAGGGTAATAATATCTTCCCGAAAAATAATAAATAAATTATTATGGTAAATATAAATTGTTAAAATTTAAACATATATTTTCTTAATGGATTAAATTTTATAGATAAAACCATAGTAAAAATATTAAACTTTTTAAAAACAATAAAATAACATGGTTACTATTTCATTAAATAAAATACTATAAAGGTTAAAATCATATCCTAGTGTACCAAAAAAGTAATTAATTTTTTCAAAGATGATAATGCTAGATATATAAACACTAAATAATAATTATTTTATTTTTTAGTTCATTTTATGATCATTATCATGTTATTTTTAGAATAAATTAAAAAACTTACCCTTTAATGTGGTGTAAAAATTAATCTGTTGTTTATTCATAATGAAAATAATAAATGAAAAATATTTAATTAATTATGGACCACTAATTCCAAATATGCAATAAATGTTATTACAAATATATACTTTTCAAAAAAAAAAATTATCTAAATCTCAAAAAATTTGACAAAATATTTTTTTCACATAAATTCTTTTTAAATAGAAAAAATGTTTTCTTGCTAAATTATGTTTTAAAATACATTTAAAACCCCATTATTTCAATATTTTAGAATAAAATGTAATATTTTAATAATAAAACATATAAAAATTATATTTAAATTATAAAATACCTCAAAAAATAAATATCAATAAATTTAGTATTTCTCAGTATTAATTGAAAAATCATACTTTTTAGAAAAAATTTATATTTTAAACATATAAAAATATTAATATGATGATTTTAAAAATGATGTTAATTTGATAATATAATTTTTTTTACTATTATTTAAATTAATAATATTATTTAAACATAAAAATAAATAGGTGACAATTTTTAAAAAAGATGCTTTTTGATGAATAATATAAATTCAAAAAAAATTTGGGATTATGTTCTATTTATTTTTTAGAAATTTAAAATTAAAAAAAATTATTTTAACTTAAAAAAATGTAATCATATTTACAACGAAAATTTTAATGATTATGTTTTCAGTGTTGTATTCATCTAATAATATTTATATATTCATTTAAGCATGATATGTATTATCATGTATGATATCAAACAAACTGATTCTATTTTAAATCTCATTATGTAACATTCACCCCACCCATTATAAAATTGAATCCTCTCAATTTGAAATTAGATTTCATAACCAGGGTATGAATTTTAAAATTTTATTTTTTAAATCACTACATCATAAAAAGTTTTAATACATCATTCACTCGAAAAGAGAGAGAATGGATGTATGAAAGTCCAGTTGAGTAACATATACTCGGATTAATGGTATGATACCACGTGTGGGATGTCAAAAAATAAATATGAATGAATAAATAACTCTTATAGTATGATTGATAGTGAAAGAGAACATGCTCATGAGAAATATAACTACCACAATACCATAAATAATGATGTAATAAAAAATTGATTAATAATATGCGATGTTAATATATAAATATTTTTTTGTTACTATCTGATTTCTAAGGTTGAGTAATTAATTAACCATTTAATATATGAAATGAAAAAACATGATGACATTATATCCTTATATTTCACAGGAAAATTCTGTCCTTTGAATGAGCAATAATCAATTACAAATAAATATAAATTACTTAATTAAATGAATATCCAATGTGATTTTTTGTTTCTAAACCACTATTTGAATGTTTTATCATATCGTTAGCTCAATAAAATCATGATATCACATTAATCCTAATTAAAGATATGTCCACAACCAAAAAAACAAACATAAGATATAAAATTATTCCCAAAATTTCATCCTCATTCATTCCATAAATAGGTAACCATAAGTGTCCTCCAAATAATGTACATAATCATTCAAAAAATGATTAAATTTAGGAATATATTTAATAAATTTTCAATATCAATGTAATGCCCGGAGCCCAGAATCCTAGAGTCGGTGCATTATAATGTATCATTATCATGATCACAAAAGATCAAGTGTCAAAAGACCGATTAGTTTAGTAGCTTTTGATGTTCTAGAAATATTCATATGGTTTACATTGCATTATAAAGTGGAAAAATACAACAACATTGTTTCCATTGAAAACACTAATATCCCATTGACTATCCCCACAGGTCATTTATTATATTCTTTTTCACATCCTGGGAAAAATAAAACATAGAAAGGGGTGAGCTTAGATGCTCAGTATGGATAACAATATATTGTAATATTTTATAAATAAGCCTAAATATTTAAGGGAATGTATAAAACAAAAAAAATAGTTTTCAATATAAAATTCTTCATAATATGGGAAATATAAATCAAAATAATTCCATTTAATTACTCACTTGGATATTCTATTAGTCGAATAATCACATGAAATATTAATAAACACTTTAATAATGATGGAATGCATAATCCCAAACTTTCATAACCATATAGTCAAGTCTTTATGCTAAGACTACAAATAATATTTTGTCAAGGCCTGGTACCAAGGCACTAGTATTTCTCATGGGAGCTACTGATGCATCAAGGAGATATAGTGGGCTAGACCAATCACATATTTCGTCCAATGCAATCCTCATATGAAAATGTTTAAACATAACATAATCATTAGTATTAAAACTAGAATATGAAATGTCAATACATTATCTATAAACCATTATTGGTTTGAAATTACACATCCATATTTAAATATATAATAAAAAATTTAATACAATATGGAAGTTTTGTATCGTAACAAATCAACATTAAACAAACATAAAATCAATAAATGGATGTTGGCATAGATGAGATCATAAACTTTTTAGAGAAATATATAATTCTATATTGAAATCATTTAAAAGTAACATAATTATAAAAAAAAACATTAATATTTGAAAATATTCTTATAAGTTTGTACTGGACGATTCAACGATGTTATAATGGTAGGAAATTGAAGCACCCATCAGATAAGTTAAAAAAACATTATTATCATAATTTTGTCGAAATGGTCAAAAAGGTCCTAGTTTGGAAAATGAAAAAAATATTCACGTCAATACATATAAAGTTAAATAAGTTAATTAATTACTTCTTCCCATTGTCTCGAAAAAAAAATTTACAAATAAATGTTTAAGAAACATGGATGTGGATGATAATGAGATCCCAGTAAATAATTACGTAAAAAAACTTCGGATAATAAGGAGATTGTAGAATTAGCCTTTACCTACTATTTTTTTGCTCGAGGGAAGGTTAAACACATGTATAATGGTGAAATAATTGTTATTAATTTATTCTATAATCATATACATTAATATGATATAATATATTATCATTTAACTATGCTTTTTTAATAATATCTTAGCATTATTGTCATTTCGGGTGTTAATGGATTTATTTTCCTTTATATTCATTGTTACGTAAGTCATATTTGTTATGGACGGGATGTATCTTTTTAATATCTAGAATTATATTAAGTCAATAAAAAATATATTAAAGCATTAAATGAAAATTAGCCTTGAATGTATATTATGGGGAATGAATCTCAACGCGTTCATGGAGACGGTAATCCGTACCTAGGCACGAGCGACAATATCATTATTTTGATATTAAAATAATATATTATTGGATGGTATAGCATATATACTGAATAATTATCATGATATATTTATTATTATTACATCATTATTATACCCATACAAATAATAATTTATTGAATAACAATTACACCACGACGTGGAGACGGTAAGCCATACATACGTATGTTTGGTGACATGTCATTCAAAGGATGGATAGAATATTGAATATGGTTGTACCATATTTATAATAATATCACATTAATATAATAAACTATAGTTATTATTTTAAAATGTAAACAACAATGAAATAGGAAGTGAAAGAAGAAACGTGAATGAGGTGATGAAATATTAACGACTTCTTCGGGCTCGTCCTATTGATTTGATCAAAAGGACTCCTTATGTGGGATTTTTGACAAACGGAATGCCTCTTAGATGAAGTGAGGACACTTGAGAGGGTATTTTATCATGGTTGGATTAACCAAATGACATTGAATGTGTGAATTATAGAGAAGGGGGAGTTCCCTTTTATAAGAGGGGTGTGGGGCTCCTTAAGAAAAGCTATAAATCATATTTTATATTAAAATAATTTTCAGTTTATAATGTCTCAAAAATGGATTATTTAATTTCTAAGGTGTGTATGAATCTAATTCTACTCAACCAATTGGTTTTAAATAGGTTTGGGTCACCATATTAACCTTATCATTTACATAAATCTCCAAGTCAAATAGTTTAACATTTACCATGTCTCCTTGTAATTTTATATTATATGGTTAGTAAGCTTACTATATACTTCAAAAATAACCCCAAATGGTTCATAGAGGATACACGTATCATGATATAAGTATTTTGGTCGAACAGTAGTTTTTTTTGGAATACAATATCAATTAATAAGGTAATACTAGTTTTAAAAACTCTTTTATGTCAATTTTGAAACTACTTGGTATTTTGTTATTTCTAAATTCATTACAGCATTATTACTTCTAAAAAAATTCTTCTAAACAACCCTAACACATCATATTACCATAGAAAATTAGTTTAATTTATAAAAACATTCATATTAGATTAATTTGGATATTAATAATATCATGTAGTTTAAAATTTCATTAATTAGGTAATTACTGCATCATCATTCTGTCATAAATAAATTAAATTATATAATGTCTAAAAAATATAAATAAAATACTATTATGTATGAAATATTATTATATTTATAATTAAAATTTATAGTCCAATTTATCTTATGTGTAACCCAAATTTAAACATGATTTGGTTATTAAACATTAATTTTAACTCTTTTAACTCTTATTTGAATTAAATATTAATAAATGTCTTAATCTAATACATGTGGACCTAAAGGGTCATATTTTATTCCTAAATTTTCTTTGGTTCAATTACATTTATCCAACAGATTTAGGAAATGTGGTAGGGTAATAAAAATAACAATTTACCCTAAATTACCCTATTTAATTTTATCCATTGTAAATAAAAGTAAACAGTTACTATACACCAAAAATTATTTCATCTTATTGAACCACATTTTACTTTCTGATATCAACTGTGTCTCTTAGTTTTTTGAAATTCAACTCTAAGAAGTGATACAATTTTGTTTTATGTAAATTTTTAAATGCTCCTAAGAGGTGGGAAAGTCGGTAAAAAGTTCAATAAAATTTTTATATATCTAAAGTTATTTTAAACATACTCCAATGAATTAAATTTAACATATATAGGGATTATTTATAATTTTTTTTTAAAATAAATTTAAATAAAATAAACAATTTTTTAAATAAAAATTCAGTTTTAAACTATAAATCAGAGTTTTTCACTATTTAACAAGAATTAAATTTTTTCAAAAAAATCACCCTAAGCTAATTTTGATATTCTGAATTCAAAAATGAATTCTATTTCACAAATTTCAAAAGCTAGAAGTTTCAATAACAAATTTAAAATTAATTCACATTGTCAAATCAAAATAGTGTATTTTTATGAAATTAGAACTATTAAATGATTGAAACTTTTTAATGTCCAATTTTAAGTAAAATTCCATAGAATGACAGTATTTGGAAGAAATGGTAAAAAAATAATCAAATTATACTTCCAAAACATTAAAATGTATAAATCAACACTAAATTATTTTGATTAAAAATTTTGTTTTTAGTTAAAATAAAGTATTTTTTACTCTTCACCCAAATATGAATGTTACCAGAAAAACAGAAAATATTTATTGATACTAAATTCTTACATCTTTATTATAAAGAAAAAGTTTATTTTGTCAAATTAAATATATAATAGTTTCAAATATTTAATTTAAAAATGGTTCTCTATTAAAATCCGGTCATATTGCATTTTTTGAAAAATAATTCTTTTACCTTAAAAAATGAATTTTTTCATACATTATGGCTCAAAATATGGATTCTAAAATTATATGGATTATATAAAGTTCAAAATTTAGTTAATACTATTCATAAACACTTTTGAACGGCTTGATTTGTATATCGTCATGTGCTTGAACTCAGTATTGCGTGTTTTGCAAGTTATTAAATTAATTTAAAGAAATAATGTACTATGAAATCATGGGGTGTTACATTATTACCTCTTTAAATAAATTTCGTCTTCGCAATTAGAAATTGTTCTTCAAAAATAAAAGGATGAAAATAGAAAATACCTTTGTGGAAAACCCCACATCAGGAATTGGGTTAATAAAATTTATTCTTAATAAGAGGAAATAGGGAATGAAAAATCCATCACCAAATTATGATCTCAATTAGGAGAAAATTATTGGCAATTAGTGCCACATAATTGGTGGAAAAATGAAAATATTTATAAAGAGATATAAAGGTTATCAGTCATAAACAATTACAGAATTTAGGGCCTCAAATCCATCCATATATGATTATTTAAAATATCATTTGTTCAACAAAACATAAGGTATTAGGATAACACATTTTTAGTTTTAAGATCCCTTACCTAATGTTTAATATTTAATTTCTTCATATAATAAGAGAAGAAAAAAATATATACATGAAAATTAGAGTTCCATCCTTTAATTAATTTCTACCAAAAACTCATCTTTCACTCTAAAAGATAATATGGCATAAAAAAATATTCTTCTTATCCTATTCATATAGGGTTCCAAAAAAATGATTTTATAATTCATCTACCAGACCCTTTAAAAAAACTATATTATTCAATCAAGTACATCACTTGGGATCATGGTAGCTGATACACTCTTGTCGCCCTTCGGTTGCGGCTTTATGTCTCATGGCCTTGCTGGACATGACAGGTTGTTGCCCAACCTCCAGGTTTTCAATTTATGGAAATCCAAAAAAATATCAAACTAGATTTATCCAAAATACTTCTGTCCAAACTTACAGTCCAAAATTTTTACCGAAGGTAAAGACAATGAAGCTCATTTTTTCCACGTAATAACATGTGAACACCTTTATCATGAATTATTTTACAACACTACAACATCTTAAATTACCATAGAACCTTATTAATTACATTCATGATCCCTTATTCCATATAGAATAATCGATATACTCCTTCTGTACAATTTTTTTAAACTCCAACAATGATGGAATATAAAACCATTCATCAGTTTCAAGGTAGTCAGGAATATCAAATATAATTTATCCAATTCAACCACATCTTATTCCAAAATCACTACCTCATTGTCGAGACCATATTATGTATTATATTTCCTTCATCTATGTATTTTCCAAAAATTTTAGCTTACTATTATGTCATAGTTCTTAGAACCATATAATCTAAAAATCCTCAATAAAGTATTACTACAGTACAATCCTAATTTGTCTCCATAATTCATATAACCGGTATATTGATGATACAACACTCTAATGAAAAAATTATATAATAAAAAAATAAGTACACTTGTAATTCCTCTTTATCTGAGGTAGTATCATTAATTTATTATTATCCAATAGAATCATTTGCGGTAATCTCTGATGACTCATACATTGATTCCTGTAGTGTCCCAACACCTCGCATATGAAGAATTTTACATTTGAAAATTTTTTCTATTCTTGAAATCACGTACTTGGTTACCTTTTTCTCCACACTTATAACAAACTCTCATTCCATTCATGAATTTACCAAGGTTATTATTTCCACAATTATCACATATGGGAAAATCCTTCTTTTCCCTCTTCCCATTATCCATCATTCTCTCTTTCGTCTCTTTCTTCTCTTGCTTCCCTTCAAAGCCATAGGATTCAGATAATTCTTTACTTTTCTTATTAATACATGATACAATTTCTTCATATGTTGAGAATACATGAGAGACTATTTCCATTCTAAATGTTTGGCTTAATACCGTGATAGATATTATCTTTCTTTCCCTTTGGATCATACGTATTTTTGGAGTTCACATTCCTTCTATTGGGAACCATTTCTATACAATGACATACACAATGTCAATTTATGAATTGAAATGAATAATTGAAAACATGTAAAATACCTAACGTAAATTTAATAGTTTATGTATATAATCCATATTCATAAAAATATTTTTTTGAGGAGGTAAATACTTGTAAATCTTTCATAATAATTTTTAACGAAAATTACAATTATCCTAAGAATATACCCTAGGAGTGTCATAACCATGAGTGAAGCATTCCCCATTCTTGGGCACAAGTTCCCATTCGAGTCTAGATCAATGCAATGTTTTTCGGTTTTAACCCTAGGTACATCTGTACCAGAGCTGCCTCTACCTACTCGTATACAGATAGGGATTTTTTTCTTGGAATGCTCACAAAATCTCTACAATACCAAAATACTAAGAAGTTCTTCTATAATAATCCTCAAAGTCTATCTTTAGGCTATCTTCTCTAATTAGAGATTATCTAAATATAGTTTCCTAGGATTTAACTAAACATCCTCTGATACAAACAGTAACACACCGACCCCAGAAGCCCCGAGTCGGTGCATTATTACGTATCATTGGCATGATCACAAAAGATCAAGTCTCAAAAGACCGATTAGTAAAATAGCTTTGGAAGTACTAGATACATTAATAATGATTACGTTAAATCATTAAATGAAAATCTAAAACAACATTGTTTCCATATAAAACAATGAGATCCCATAGATTATCCCTATAGGTCATTCATAATATACTTATTCGCATCATAGTAAAAATAAAACATAGAAATACGAAAGCTCAGATGCTCAGTAAGGATAAAAATATAGCGGAAGCTTTCATAAATAATCATAAACATTTAGAGAAATGTATAAAAGTAAAACAAAATCCATTTAATTATAATCTTTATCATAATATGAAAAATTTAAATCAAAATAATTCCACTTACTTACTCACATGTATATTCTACTAGTTTAATAATCACTTGCATTACTAATAGACACTTTCAAAATGATGAAAAGAATAATGGCATACTTTCATAACCACAACGTCAAGGCATTGTGCCATGAATACAAATAAAATTTTGTCAAGGCCTTGTACCAAGACAATAGTTTGTGTCATGATACCTACAAATGCATCGAGGAGGTATAGTAGGCTCCACCTGTCACATACAAAGTCCAATGCATTCCTCATATGAAAAGGATTAAACATAACATAAAAATTCATATTAAAACTAGCATAAGAAGGGTAAATAAATTATCCATAATCCATGACTGTTATGAAATAACACATTCATAATCAAATATATTATAAAAACATAAATACTATATGGATATTTTTTATCTTAATAAATCATTTTCAGACAATATTAAAATCCATCAAAGAATGTTGTCATAGAAGAAATAAAAACCATTTTAGAGAAAAATATCTTTCTCTATAGAAATCATTCAAAAGTAAATTAATTATAATTGAAAGAATTTTTAGTTTAATATATTCTTATAATATTGTAAGGTATGATTTTTCAAAGGTATAACGGCAGAAAATAGGCACACCAGTCGTATATGTTAAAAAATCATTCTTATCATAATTTTGTCGAAAAGGTTATAAAATACCTTGTATAGAAAATGATAGAATATTCCTTTAAAAACATATCAGTTTATATAAGGATGTAAATTACATTACCCCATTTTCTAGTTAAAAATGTTATGAAATAAATTTTTACAAAACATGGATGTGGATGATAAAGAGGTCCCAATAGATACTTACATAAAAACAACCTCGAGTAATAAAGAGATTGTATTATTTACCCTTACCTTGTAATTTTAATTGGTAAAGGGAAGGTTATCCTCCAGTATAATGGTAAAATAATTTTTATTAAATTTTAAAATAATAATATACATTAATATGATATCATTTATGATCTTTTATAGTTTCTTATTTTTTAATATCTTAGTATTATCCTCGTTTCAGGTGTTAACAGATTCGTTTTAATTTATATTATTTGTTATGTGAGTCATATATGTTATGGATGGGATGCATATTATTCATATCCAAAATTATAATTAGTTTTTAAACATTATTTTTAATCATTAAATGAAAATTAGTCTTGAATAGAAACAGTGGGGAATGAATCTCATCATGTTCATGGAGACGTTAATCTGTACGTACAAACGAGTGACAATATAATTCTTTTCATATTAAAATAATATATAATTATATGGTTTATAAAATATATAAAATCATTATCATTCTATATTTATTATTTACATCAATTACAAATCAATATTAAACCAATCCAAATTATAATGTATTGAATAAAAATTACACGATGACGTGGACACTGTAAGTCGTACATACGCACCTATGGTGACATGTCGTTCAATGGATGGATAGAATAATGAATATGGTTGAAACTAAATTATAATAATACCACCATATATAGAATATAAAGGATTTATTATTTTATAATGGAAACAGAAATGATAGGGGAAGTTGAAGAAGAATGGAACATGAAAGAGGTGATGAAATAGTTACCTCTTTCTCGGGTTCTTCCATTTGATTTGATCAAAATGGATCCTTATGTTGGATTTATGACTAAAGGATGAACTCAAGGATGAAGGTAGGATAGTTGATATGGTATTTGGGAAGGTTTTTGTAGAGCCAAATGGATTTTATGGTGTTAATTAAGGAGAATAGGTGACCTTTTATAGGAGGGGTGAGGGGCACCTTAGGAATTTCTAAAAATATTAATTTATAATAAACTATTTTTCAGATTCTTATTGCGTAAAAATTGACTATTTAAAGGATATTCTGGGTATGGGTATAAATCAACTCAACCAATTGGTTTTAGAGTGTTTCAGCTTACTATATAAACATTATCTTTTAGATTTAACTCATAGTTAAATTATTGGACATTTACCATGTCTCTTTGTATTTTTACATTATATGGTTAATAAAACATACTGTATACTTTCAAGAGAACCCCATGTGGTTCATTAATGATATAAATATCGTTATATATGTTTTTTTGAAGAGAATTAAATTTTTACGAATAGAATATAAATTAATAATATAATATTTGTTTTAAAAACTCTTAACTGTCAATTTTGACAATTTTTGTTATTTTGTTTTTGCTAAATTCATAAAAACATTATTAATATGAAAACAATTCATCTAACCAATAATGATATATTATATTAACCTATAAAATTAGTGCAATTCATAAAAAGTCTCATGTTAGCATTTATTTCGATATTTATAATGTTAATTATTTCAATCTCAAATTAATTTTGTAATTACTGCATCATCATTGTGTCATAATAAAAATAAATTATTTAATGGCTAAAAATTATAAATAAAATACTATTATGTAGGAAATATTTTTATATTTCAAAAGAATATTTATAGTCCAATTTATCTTATGTTTAACCCTATATTAAAATGTTTTAGTTATTATACATTTATTTTAACTCTTTTAACTCTTCTTTGAATTAAATAATAATAAATGTCCTAATCTAATCCAAGTGGACCTAAAGGATAATATTTTATTCCTAAGGTAGGTTTTGGTACAATTACAATAATCCAATAGAATCAGGACATGGGTTAGGATAAAAATAATATCATTTTTATCCTAAATTACACTATTTACTTTTAATCGTGGTAAATAAAAGTAAACAGTTACTTTTCACCAAAATTTATTTTCATCTCATTGGGAAACATTTTACATATGGATATCAACCGTGTCTCTAAGATTTTTGATATTCAAATCCTATAAGTGGTAAAATTAAGGTTTATATAAATTTGCAAAGTCTCCTAAGAGATGGCTAAAGACGGTAAAAAGTTTAATAAAATTTTTATATATATAATGTTATTATAAACTAACTCCAATTAATAAAATTTAACATATATAGGTATTATGTATCTATTTTGACAATAAATAAATTTAAATAAATTAAACCTTTATTTAAATAAATATTCATTTTTAACTATAACTCATTGTTTTTCACTATTCATAAAAAATTTAATGTTTTTTCAAAAAAATACCAAAAAATCACACTAAAATTATTTTGATATTATGAACTAAAAAATTATTTATATATTATTTATTTCAAAACATATAAGTTTTATTAATTAATTTAAAATTGATTCATGTTCTTAAAACCGAAAGACGTATTTTTAAAAAATAATAGCTATCAAAATATTGACACTAGTTTATGGCTAATTTTAAAGTGAAATTACATACAATGTCCATCATTGGATTAAATGATAAAAATATAATTTATTTATAAATCCAAAACATGAAATTTTATAATTCAACACTATAAATTATTTTGATTTAAAAAGTAGTTTTCAGTTAAAATATAGTATTTTCACTATTCAACCAAATATGAATGTTATCAGAAAAACACCAAATATTTATTGAAAATAAATTCGTATGTCACTATTATAATGAAGATGTTTATTTTGAAAAATTTAATATTTAAAAGTTCAATTATTTCAATTAAAAAGGATTATCCATGAAAAGGCGATAAAATTGAATTTTTTTAAAAATAATTCTTTTATTTGAAAACAGATGAATTTGTTCTTACATTATGTCTCATAATTTGGATTATAAAATTATAAGGATATTATAATGTTCAAAATTCAGTTAATACTATTCATAACCACTTTTGAATGGCTGGTTTGGTAAGCCGTGGTGCTCATGAACTGAGTGTTGCGTGTAGTGTAAGTTATTGCATTACCTTGAATGAAATATTGTACTACGAAATCATAGGGCATTAAAATTAATATATCCTAAATACACCATAATTTATCTATTAATTTCATATGAAAATACCTAGGCCTCATATTTTCCAAAAATATGGTAATAAAAATATTTACAATGAAAAGAAACTTTTTATAGAAAATATAATAATATGATTTCAAAAATTTGACTTCAATCCAAAAATATATAAAAGTATAGTAATGGAAGAATAAAACATATATAACTAAACAATTTCAATGTCACTAATACTATCCCAAAAATATACATTTATCATTATCCCAATATGAAGCTCATATTCATTTTTATCTTCAATCAAACTTATGTTTTCTTAAAAGATCAAATTCCACTAAATCATAAATCATAGTCAATGATACAATTTCAAATGTTCAATAAATTCCATAATGAAAATTTACTGAATATCAAACCATATACATTTTATAATTCATATAATAATAATATGATTAATATTTTTCTCATATAACATAATCCTAGAATTAAAATACATGAAAATTAATCATTTTACATTATTTTTAATCCTCTAACTAAGATTAATCATCTTATTATTTAATACTTACTCCCCTTCATATTTAATTTTTATTATCATAATAATCAGAAATACATCAATTACCCATAAAATCATTCTAATAATCTCTATTAGATTTCCCCCTAGGACATCAGTTTACATAATTACAATTCATTTTCCCATTTATAAAATTTATCCATTGATAAACATTTGGGTGACCATTCTTATGATCCATTAGAATAACAAAATATTTTAATTTTTTTTAATAAATCACATACATATTCTTCTCGATTTCCAAAAATAAAGAATGTTCATATTCCTTTGATACACTCCCCCGAACATCACTTTCCACATTTCATACATGATGAAAATCAAGGGTTCATTTCTCAATGGGTTCCACTATACATGATCTTTCTTGAATCAATATTTATCTTTAGTGGGGAGCTTGGGAGTTTATTAATATTCTCCTTTATAATAATATATCATGAATGGTTTTTAGGAATAATCATAGTATCATTATTTTCTGTCATTATCTATTTTTTTTACACTTAATAACCATGTTTTCCATTATATTAAGTAATATAATGATTCCACATAGTAGTGAAAATTTAATAGAAAAGAATATTATTAGGAATACTAATCATAGTAGGGAGCCACATAATCATTACCCTACTAATTTATATGATATTATCATATACAAAGATGTGTTAACAAATTCATTCATATGTCATTGTTCCATATTCAAAATTGTATGAAATATAGTTACCATTGTTTGTACAATACTTCCTTCAATATGAACTATGAAAAACCTATTTAAAGTATCCCAATATTAGTGGTTACTTTATCACACTTACACTAAGCAGATGTATTTTCATCTCGAAGGACTAGATTGTTTATAATTATTTTTAAACAAGATATGTACTAAAATATTACAATATAATTGAAAACATAAAATAAAAATACTATTTAATTTGAGTACAAAATTATTCCCTTTAGATTATACCTTTATATCAATAATAATAAACATTATAGCATCATTGAGAATGAAATTGTGCGGAATGGGTGAAATATAATGATTAAGTAGGGAGAGTGCAACATAATATATCATAAATACATAACAATAAAAACATTAAAACATTAAATAACTAAAACACATGGCATTTAAAAAATAAATTGATCATTAAATAGTAGAAAAAAGTTGATCAAATAATATATATATAATAATAACATAGGATCATAATATATCCATGTATATTCAAACTAATTTTATCATCGACTAGAAATTAATAACTGAATTCATAATGGATGTATGAATGATATTAGATATAAGAAGCATATAATTTAGGACTTAGTTCGAGACATATTTAAAAAACATAAGTACACAACCAAAATCTTTGTTTGTATGTCTCATGGTAAATACTAATTCATTAAGGGGATAAAGAGTTCATATCCTTCCAGTTACTATGTCTAATTAATTCAACATATAAAAATAATAATACAATTTAATCAATATTCCATGAATATATTAATCCATATCCATGTTGGAAGAACTTCAAAATTGAGATATCAATACATTCAATAATTAATCAAATCATAATCCCCTCTAAGATTTAGGATTAATTGGTTCAATTGAGTATATCCACTACATATTCAACAATTGACGTTTACATGGATGAAATTAATATATGAAGATTACTAGAATGTTTATAAAATAAATTAACATTTAATATTTGAATCATTTTTTTCAAATATATAAAATGAAATCCTAAAAAGAGATCAATTTAATTGATAAAACCCTTGTATCCTATTACAAAATCATCAATCAATTTCGGTTTTTGGTTGCATGATATTATATTTATTCAAAATATGTTAAAATGATAAATTATTTCACACATTCTTAAGAACATTAAAAATTATATTTTTTTCTCAAAAAAATCAAAACAGTTCATTTAAATAATTACATATAAATTAAATCAAGGATAAAATTGACTTCAATAATTATTTGGAATGATATAAAATTATCTATTAATTGAATAAGGGGGAGGGATTCTCTAAAAAAGAAGACATCAAATCTCATGTTAGAGAAATGGTGAATCAATAGAGTGTCACCCAAAATAATGAGCATAGTATAATTCATGATGGAACCAAATAAATGATATATTATGGAAAAATCAGTGGGCCCCCCCTTACTGGATAATGAACCAGATTTAATGTATCCTTCTTCTCATGTGTGGATAATGGTAATCCAATGGTCCACAAACATTATACAATTACTGAGATGGTAGGCCAAGTCATAGTGGTGATTTCACTTTCCCATAATGCATCTCAACCAATATATAAAATTAAAATCACCCCTATATTGTGGAGAATGAGGAATATAAAAAATGATATACTCCAAACCATGTATCTTTCTTCTCCTCCCATATAGGTACATGGGCCTTAGGAAGAGTTGAAATGAAAATTTTCAGAGCCTCTAACATTATCCATAAGACCACCTCTAGTCAGAAACCCTACCTATAATGAACCATACACAGAACGATCATTGGTTAATAATAATTTTTTTTTATAAAACATGATCATGGAAGAATGTTATTTAACATCTATGTCATAAAAATAAACAATCTGAAATAATGATTATATTTTGAAATAATACCTTACACAATTGGGTTTATTTCAAATTAAATGCTCCATGGATGAAATGAAATTAAATGAATATTTAAATTCCTTGAGGAAAATATATTAACGATATAATATATCAAATATTTAGTAGATACACCACAAAAAAATAATTATTTTGCGTATATGGAATATTTCACTGAGAAATTTAATTTTATATGAGAGACCATTACCACATGGATTTATTTTGAATAATAATTCCCTTTAAATATAATATATAATGAATCAATAAATACTATTGAGTTAAATATTTTCATTATATAATATATTAAATAAGAATTATATACAACCTGATCAACAAACAAGTTGTTAATATAAATTATGCCTAATTGAATTAAAAGTGAGACGAGAATCCCTTACCTCAGGTTTCAATTCCTCCGTATACATTAAAAAATAATGTATAATATATATATATATATATTGTAAATATATTATAGCACCATAATAATAAATATATATATTTCACAACATATAATATTTAATTATAATATATTATCACCCATTTATTATCAACTATCTCTTAATATCATTATTTATAATTTTAACACCATCTTTTTTCAAGGAAGAGTTGGTTAGTTAGTTTTATACCTGGTACAATAATCGTTGTTAAATTATATAAAAAACATTATCGTTTGTTTATGTATGAAATATTTTAGATATCTAAATAATTATATCCATTCATAAAATATTAAGATCAAAAAATTAATTCTACCAGTCATTGATATGATAGGTTGTATATATGCTTGAACATTGTTTCATTTTTTAATGGATGAATGAATGAAAGGTAAAAAAATAATTAATTTTTTAAGAATCACTATTATATCATATATTTCATAAATATTACATAAATCATGATTTACTAAAATCAATGTAATGTGTAAATGAAAAAGGCATCACTTTGATTAGTGGAAATGATATTTCTCAAGCACCCATTAGTGAAGTTATCATTTTCCAAAATATGTTAAGGTAAATATGGTATATGTGGTATTTTACATAAAATAATTTCTTTCATAAATACCACATATAATAAATATTTCCATATTTTTTACCATTTTAGTAGTGTGGTGATGAAAAACAAATTACAACTCTATGCGGAAAGGGTAACCTATACATACACACGAGCGATGTTTTCACTTTTCATATAATAAAAATGATTTAGAACATGGTACTCACAAAATCACAATAATATCTCAATATATTTTCTATAGTGGATTTGTTCTTTATTATCGACACATCAAACTAATTTGAAGTATAAGAATAAATAAACATGAAATAGATGGCGAAGATAATTACATATTCATCGGTGGACTCCGTATATATATCTTCATAAAGGGCCTATTATTGATATATTGGAAGGACTAAACCAACATTAACTTGGATAAGGATATTTTTAGTAGATAAGATAGGGGTTTTTGATCTATAATGCATAATGTTTTGTAAATACATGATGGAAAGGGAACCCATTTATAATTTAAACGAGTTGTATTCAAGAAATTAATTAAATGATTAAATTTATATAAAATATTTATTAAGACTAAACAGATCTGAGTTTATATAAAAATATTATAAGGTAAATATAAGTATAATAAATTTCACCAAATAATATACAAACAATTATAGGATATGTATTCACCCTTATATTTCATTTTAACAAATCTTTAATTCCTTTGATAATTATCGTACTATTAAAATTGTCTACTCTATATGGGTAAGTAATGTTCTAATAAAATTCCAAGAGAACCATAAATAGATAATTTTATATTTCATTAATAATATTAATAATATACAAATAATTTGAAAAAATATTAATATATCCCTAACAAGTCATCGCTGACATAAAATTCTATTATCATATTTTTATAGGAAATTACTATTAATAATAGCATTCCTACTAGAATGTATTTTATTATTGCATTAATTAAAGAATTATTATAATAGCATTTTATATGAATTCCAAATCATTATTTCATCCCTAAATAAGAAATAGTAATAACTTAATCATGAAAAATATATTATGATAAAAACTATACATATAGAAGATTGTATCCTATTTATAACTCCATATTTAAAATATAATAGTTGTCAAAAATAAGAGTGTGACATGTTTCAAATTTAGTTAAATAAAACAATATAAAGGTCATAATGTTATCCATGATAAACCAAATGGTATTGAATTATACCCTTGGATGATTATGTTAATGATATACTAATCCCATAATATTTATGAATGTTTTTTTATATTTGATTGTTCTTATACATTTAGTTGTAATTTAAATTACCTGATTTACTATTTACGTGGTAATAAAATTAAAATGATTACTATTAGTATTTAATTAAAATAAAATGTGTCTATTTGATAAATTTGTAAAAAATGAATCTATATATTGAATAATTTAAAAATAAATAAATATATTGATTCATTAGAATATTATTAAAATTAAATCATGAAAATAATTATTATAATAATTTTTTATAAAAAGTAATTTCTAAAATTATAAACTTTTTTATGAAAATTAATATAAAAAATCAATTTCATAACTCATTGTTTATTTAATTTTAATCAAATGGAATTCAATAATTATTAAATCAAATTAATATTTTATCAAATTTTGAAATACATGAAAAATGTTCTTTTAATTACAAATATATATTTTCACTATTCATTGATAAATAACAAATATGATAGTATTATCAAATTTTAACTAATGGATAATTTTTATATTTTTATTTACAATATAAAGTTAATTTTATAAATTAGAATTTCTAATTATTCAATAAATTTATCATATCATTTAAAAAAATTGTTTGGTTCTCTATCATTATAGAGAGTCCCTTTGCGTGTTTTGGAGGCTTATGTAGCTCATAGAAGGATTATAGGGTTTCTGGAGGTGTTATCTACTATAAAAATGTACGATGGAAGAATGCATTTTCTTTAATGGGTTTTATTATTATTTTTTCTAATTCATGTATTGTTAAAGAAAATTCATGGGGAACATCACGCTAATTTTCATTCGAGATTTAAATGATCGAAGCGACATGTTTTTTAGTAAGATATGAAACCTAAAATTTACCCAACATTTAAGGGATGGATACCATGTAAATTCCCTATGTATATTGGTTTATAAATAGTATAGGGAACATTGGTTTTTTCATAAACAAAGACCCTTTTCCCTTTTATAGGGGATCATATTTTGCCCCCCTCAGCATTTTTTTATTCCTTCTATGAGTATTAATTTTTGGAATCCCAACATAAATATTTGGTGATCAGAGTAATGTTCTATCTATATTATTATTGATCATTTATTATATTCATATGGTTTCTCATTTCCTTGTGTTTTAGGATCAAATCCCATGTCTCTATGAGAGTGTTTAGGGGTTTTCTATGAGGCTTTATAGTAGCATCCTTGGATGGATAAAACATCTCGTGAGGGAGTTGATCGACATCAACACCATTTTTGAATTTTTTCAAATAAATATTTAATTCACTGAGGAATTGGATTCATTGATTCTGTATTTATGTATGTTCAATTCTAAGTTTATAATGTTTTAGCCCTTTCAATATTAGTGGAATTATCATAATACATATATTACAGGACAAGTGATAATTTTTTAGTGATATATTTTTGATGTTTTTTATAATATTATAGTGGGTTGCCACTTTTTTTGAAATATATTTAGAGAAATATTATATTCCTAGGTAACATATTTTTATGGTTGGAGTAGCATTTTCAGTTTAATAAATAATGTAAATCAGTTATTAGTTGTTAATTATGTTTTTTATAACACTATATATATAGACTACTTGTAGTCCATTGTTTTTTGTAATTTGATGTTGATCAAATTTATTCCTGTATATGTATTTAATTGAATATGTTATTACATGAGATGATTCAATTTGTCAATGGACATGATGCATGATAATTATTATTGATAATAATAAAATTCATGTTATGTGAGAATGGTACTTATATAGGTTTTTTGATATTTCAATAAATGCTATGATCATATTTTTCATTATATGTTAGGTTATAGCGTTATTCATTATAATTCCCTTAGTTAAAAACCATGATAAATTAATCACATAATTCTAGAAGGAAAATAATTTGTTGTGAGATAATAATTAAGAAGATCTAGAAGAAGAAATAAACATAAATGATTAGGTAAAGAAAATTTCCTTTTCTTAGATGGAATTGATTTATATTTATAATTAATGGTCATTGGATTTCTCCATTGGATGGTCTAAAATCACAATAATTGGTATAAGGCTGTTTAGAGGATGATTTTATAGGGTTTTGTCGAGATATATTCCTTTGAGCGTTGGGATGTGGCGAAAGAAGTTTTGACCATTTATAATTGATGGGTGGTGTATTATTAGAATTTCCTAAAAGATAAATTATTTTAAATGAAAAAATGCTTAAAAATTAAAATATCTAGAATATAAAGTGATTATTTTTATAAATAATTTAATAAAAAATTATGATAATTTTTGGGTATATTTTCACCCTTATAATTTACTCTTAACCACTCGGTAACCCATTTGACAATTATCATAATATTAGAATTATCTGTTATCTAATGGTAAAAAATATTACAAATAAAATAACATAATTACAATAAATTAAATATGGTATATTTAATTAACATTACAAAAAAAATTATGCATATAATATTTTTAGTAATATTATATCATATAATATAATATTATTTATTATAAAATATTAGTAATTTCAATTTTCTAAAATATTGATTACATTTACATTAATTATAAAAGAAAAACCATAATATTTGAAAAAACCAATTATCTCAAAAAATAGTGTTGGTCATCTATAATAATATTTTTTTTTCATTATTTATTTCAAATTATATATATTCTGATATAGTAATATTTTTTATTTTAGTTTTTTATAATGATAAAATTATCACAATATTGTTGTTTAAACAATTAATGTAATTATTTCTTCACAAAAAATAAATAATAAATTTTTATGATTAATATAAATAATTTAAATTTAAAAATATATATAAGTAGTGGATATTATTTTCTTGATAACCCCATATTCAAAATATTACACTTTTTAAAAAAAATAGTATGACATGGTTGACATTTCATTAGATAAAATACAATAAAGGTTAAAATCATATCATAGTGTATTAATAAAGTCATAAATGTTATCAATGATTATTATGGTAGAGATATAAACATATAATAATAATTATTTTATAATTTAGTTCATTTTAGGGTTCTTATGATATTAAATTTGACATAAATTATAAAAATTACACTTCAATTTGGTAGAAAAAATAATCAGTATTGTATTCATAATTAAAAAAATAAACAGAAAATATTTAATAAATTGTGGACCCACAGATACCAAATATGCAATAAATATTATTCCAGAAAATAGAGTTTTCAACTTTTTTTAAAAATTCTTCTAGAATTTTTTGACAAAAAACTATTTTTTCAGAAAAATAGTATTTAACATAAAAAATGTTTTATAGCTAATTTAAGTTTTCAAATACATTTAAAAAAGCATTATTTAAAAAATTTAAAACAATATTCAATATTTTAATTATAAAACATACAGAAATTTCTATTTAAATTTAATGATACATGAAAAAAATAAATTTCAATGCATTTACTATTTCTCGGTATTCATTGAAAAATCATACTATTTAGAAAATTATTATATTTTTAAAATAGAAATATCTTAATATGATGATTTTAATAATGATTGTCATTTGATAATATAAATTTTATAATTTCTCTTTAAATTAATAGTATTATTTAAATATAAAAATCACTAACAGTCAATTTTGAAGAAAATTTGGTTTTGATGAATAAAATGAATTCAAAAAAAATTATGGTATTAGGTTATAAATTTTTAGAAATTTAAATTAGTAACAATATTATTTTTAAATCAAAAAATATTGATTCATATTTATAACCCTAATTTTAACGACTATTTTTCACTGTTAAATTCATATAATAATATTTATATATTCATTTAACCATGATGTGGAGTACCATGTATGCTTTACAACAAAATAATTCCATTTAAAATATCATTATGTAACATTCACCCAACTCTTTATGAAATTGAATCCTCTCAATTTGAATTAAGATTTTATAACTAGGGTATGAATTTTAAAAAATCATTTTTTATAATATTACATCGTAAAATGTATTAACACATATTCCACTCGATAAGAGAGAGAAGGGATGTACGAAGGTCCTCTTAAGTAATATATTCTAGGATTAATGGTTGCATAACACGTGTGGGAAGTAAAAAAATTAATATGATGGAAAAAATAACTCTTATGGACTGATTTATAGTGATAGAGAACATAGTCATGAGAAATATCACTACCAAAAAACCATTAATAATGACAGAATAAAATAAAATTAATTAATAATATACGATGATAATAGATAAATATTTTTTTAGTATCTATTTCCTATAGTTGAGTAATTCATTCACTATTTAAAATATGAAATGAAAATACATATTGACAGGATATCATTATATTTCATAGGAATTTTTTTTCCATTGAATGAGCATCGATCAATTCCAAATAAATATGTATTACTAAATGAAAGGAATATCCAATGTGATTTTTTGTTTCTAATCCACTAAATGGATATTTTATCATACCATTAGCTCAATAAAATCATTACATCACATTCATCATAAATATATTTTTCCTCGATCAAAATAACAAACATAAGATATAAAAAAATAACCAAAATTTCATCCTCATCCATTCCATAAATAGTTAAACATTAGGATCCTCCAAATTTTGTCCATAATAATTCCAAAAATGATTAAATTTTGGAATATATTTAATAAAATTACATTTTCTAATTATCCTTAATCTAGTATAATGTATATATTAATGTCATATGTAAATCACTTGACCACATATTTTAAAAAAATATAGCAATAAAAATAATTAAAATTAAAACAAGCTTTCTTTTAAATATATAATAATAGGATTTCAAATATTTGACTTCAATCCAAAAATGTAGCAAACTATAGTAATGGAAGAATAAAAATTATATAACTAAAAAAATTCAATGTCACCAATACTATCCCATAAAAACACATTTATCATTACCCAAATATCATGCTCATATTTAGTTTTATCTTTCATCAAACTTGTGTTGTCTAAAAATATCAACTTAAAATAAATCATATTTCCTAGTCAACGATACAAATAAACAAATTCTCTAAATTCCATAATGAAAATTTACTGAATTTCTAACCATATTCAAATTATAATTCATATAAAAATAATATCATTATTAATTTTATCAAAAATAGAATTCTAGAATTCAAATACTTGAACATTAATCATTTCAAATTATTCTTAATCCAGTAACTAAGACTCAACATCTTATTATTTAATACCTACAACCCTTCATATGTTGTTTTTAATATCATAATAATCATAAATATATCAATTACCTATAAATTCGTTGGGATTATCTTTGATAGAATTCCCCATAGGACATCAATTTAAATAATTCCCATGCCTTTTCCCATTTATAAAATCTGTCCATTGATAAACATTTGGGAGACCATTACTATTATCCATTATCGTAATAAAAGATATCATTTTTTCTTATAAATTATGTACTTTTTCATCTCCATTTACATACATAAAAATGTTTATATTCCTTTTACACACTGTCCCATACATCTCATTCCACATTTGTAACATAATGGAAATCAAGGGTTTTTTCTCAAAAGGTTCCCCTATACATTATATTTTTGGAATCATTATTTATCATCATTGGGGAGATTTAGAGATTGTTAATATTCATGTTTACAATAATATATCATGATAAATTTTTTGGAATAATAATAGTATCATTCATTACAATCATTATCTACTCTTGTACACATAATAACTATGATTTCGATTGTATATAGTGATGGAATGATTCCACCTAGTAGTTAAAATAAACGGAAAAATAATATTATTGGAAACAATAATCCTAGTTGAAAGCCGCATACTATTTACTATACTAATGTATCAAATCTTGTCATATACAAGGATGTGTTAACAAATTCATTCATATGGCTATGTTCTTTATTGAATATTTTCCTAAATATAGTTACCATTGTTGGTACAATACTTATTTCAATAAAAACTGTGAGAACCCTATTTCAAGTATCCCAATTTCTGTGGTTACTTTATCAAATTTATACAAAACACATGAAATTGTATCTCAAAGGACTAGATTGTGTAGAATTATTTGTAAACATGACGCATACTAGAATATTACAAAATAATTGAAAACATATTATAAAAATAATATTTCATTTGAGTAAAAAATTATTCACTTTAGAATATACCTTCATAAAAATTATAATAAACATTTTGGAATCCTTGAGAATGGAATCGTAAGAAATGGGTGGAATCTGATGATTAAGTAGGATGTGTGCCACATAATATATCAAATAAGTAACAATAAAAACTATTTAAAGTTAAATAACTAGAGCACATTCCATTTAAAAAATATATTAATCATTATATAATAGGAAAAATATTCATCAAATAATGTATATTAAAAAATAACATAGGATCTTAATATATCAATGTATATTAAAACTAATTGTATAATCACATCGAAATTAATAACTGAATTCATAATTGTTGTATGAATAATGTTGGATATAAGAAACATATCATTTAAGACTTAGTCTATGACATATTAAAAAACAGAAAATTACACAGCCATATTAAATGTGTGTTTGTCTCATGGGAAATATTGATACATCAACGGGATAAAGTGCGCACATCCTTCTGGTTTCAATGTATAATGAATTCCACATATAAGATAAATAATATGATTTAATAAATATTCCTCGACCAAATAAATTTCAATCAATATTATAAGAACATGAAAATTTAGATATCAATACATTCTATAATTAAACAAATCATAATCCCATACAAGATATAGGATTAATAGATTAATTTATATATATTATCTTCTTATTAAACAATTATCATTGACAGGGATGAAAATATTATTTGAATATTACTATAATATTTCTTAAATAAATTAATATTTTAATTTTAAATTTTTTTTTCAAATATAAAATTTGTAACACTAATTAAGAGATCAATTTAATTGATAAAAACCATGTGATCCTATAATAAAATAATTATTTAATTTAGGTTTTAGGATGGAATGATATTCGGTTTATTCCATATATGTTAAAATGGAAATTTATTTCCATGTTCTTTATAACATTAAAAAATAAATCTTTGATAAAAACAATCAAAAGGGTTCATTTAAATAATAATGTAAATATTAATTCTAGCACAAAAAGAATTCAAAAATTAATTGTAATGATTTAAAATTATCTATTAATTGAATAAAGGGGAGGATATATCATAAAACAGAGACATCAAATATAATGTTACAAAAATGGTGAATCATCAGAGTGTCACCCAAAACAATGAGAATAGAATAATTCATGAGGGAACCAAATGAATGACATAATATGGTACACTCGATGGGGTCCCCCTTGTTGGCTATTGCACTAGATGTAAAATATCCATCTTCTCATGTGTGGCTAACTGTAATGCTATGGTCCACAAAAATCCTACTATTCCTGAAATGGTAGGCCAAGTCAAAATGGGGATTTCACTCCCCCTAAATCATCTCAATCGGTATATTCATATTAAAATCAACCCCTATATTGTTGATAATGAGGATTCTATTGAATGATATACTCTAAATCGTGTCCCTTTCTACTGCTCTCATAGAGGTACTTGTTCCATATGAAGAGTTGAAATGAAAATATCTTGAGGCTCTAGAATTACCCACAACACCACCTCTACTCATATTCCCTACCTAGAATGACCCACACACATAAAAAATAATTGGTTAATATTACAATAAAATTATTTCTTAGAAAACATTATCATGGAAGAAAAAAATTCATCATCTATGTCCTATAAATAATCAATCCCCAATATTGATGATATTGTGAAATATTACCTTACCAATTTGGTTTATTACTAATTGAATGCTCAAGGGAATAAATAACATTAAATGAATATTTAAATTCCAAGAAAAAAATATGTTCACAATATAATATATCAAATCTATAGTAGTTACACCACAAAAAAATAATTAATTAGTGGATATGGAATTTATCATAAAGAAAAGATTATTATATGAGAGACCATTACCATATAGGTTTCTTTTGAATCATAATTCCCATGAAATATTATATAAAAAGAATCATTAAATATCATTGAGTTCAATATATTCATTACATAATATATCAAATAGTAATTATACACAATCTAAATAATAAATTAGTGGTGAATTTGGAATATGCCTCTTATAAGAAAAAGTGTGACGAGAATACCTTACAAAAGTATTTCAATTTATCCTTATACATTTAAAAATAATGTTTAATATATATATATTATAAATATATTCTAGAACCATAATCATATAAATATATATAACATAACATATATTATTTAATTATAATATTTTATAACCCATTTATTATTAACTCGCTATTAATATCATTACATTGAATGTTATCTACATCATTTTTACTAGATGAGCTGGTTAGTTAGTTTCAAACCTTGTACAATAATCCTAGTTAAATCATATAAAAATATTTATTGTTTTTTTATTTATAAAATATTTTATATATCTAAATAATTATATCCATACATAAAAGATAGGGATTGGGAAATTAATTACACGATTCGTTGATAGGGTATGTCAAATATATTGTTGAACACTGTTTTATTTTTTGATTGATGTAATGAATGAAAGATAAAAAATAATTATTTTTATACGAATAACAATTATATCATATATATCATAAATATTACATAATTCACGATATTTTACAATCAATGTAATGTGTAAATGAAAAAGGCATCACTTTTATTTCATGAAAATAAAGTCCTCATGCACACAGAAGAAACATTATCATTTTCTAAAATATTTTAAGGTAAATAATGTATATATGATATTATACATAAAAATAAATTTTTTTCATACATACAATATGTAATAATTATTTATATATTTATAAACATTTATGTAAAGTGGTGATGAAAAGAAAATTACAACTATATGCAGAAATGGTAACTCGTACGTCATCATGATCGATGATTTCACTTTCCATATAATCAAAAATATTAGGAATATTGTTCTCACATAATCATAATAGTATATCAATATAGTGTTTATAATGGATTAATTATTTTATTTTTAATACATCACCCTAATTTGAAGAATAAGATGAAATAAACATGAAAGAGTCAGTGAAGATAATTATTTATTCATTGGTGGACTACCTATATATATATCTTTAAGGGACCTTGGATTGATATATTGGAAGAAATAAATCAAAAAAAACATGGATAACGATATTTTTAAGAGGTAAGATAATGGTTTTTAATCTATAATTCCCAATGTGTTGTAAATTAATAAGGGAAAGGGAACCCATTTATAATTGAAAGGAGTGGTTTCCTTGATATTATTTAAATGATTAAATTTATATATAATATTTATTAAGCCTAAATGGATCTTAGTTTATATAAATATACTAGAAGGTAAATATATGTATAAAAAAATTCACCATATAATATACCTACAATTATTGGATATGTTTTCACCCTTATCTTTTCATTTTAACCTATCATTAACCCCATTGAAAATTACCGTATTATTAATAATTTATACTCTCTATGGGTTAGTAATGTTCTAATAAAATTCCATGAGACCCATAAATGGAAAATTTTATATTTCATTAATAATACACAATCATTTTAAATGAATCATTGATTTTAGGAATTTTATATAATTTAAAATAATATTATTAATTATAAAATATAAATAATTATGATATTTATAACTATTCATTAAATTTAAATTTATAATATTAATAATTCACTTATATTTATAATAAAAATATTTTATACCTATCATGTCATCTTTGACATAAACATATATTATCTCATTTTTAACTAAAATTAATATTTATTATAATATTATTACAATAATGTATTTTATTATTATATTAATTAAATAACTATTTTGTTAGCGTTGTGTATGAATTCAAATTTTGTATTTCTTCCCTAAAGAAGTAATAGTAATAACATAATGATGAAAAATCAATTGATGTAAAAAAGTATACTTATAAATGATTATATACTCTTTATAACTCTATATTAAAAATATTACACTTGTCAAAAATAACAGTGTGACAAGTTTGACATTTCATTAAATAATATAATATTATCCATGTTACTCTAAAATGTTTTTAATTATACCCTTGTATTATGACGTTCATGATATACTAATCCAATAATATTTATGTTTGTTTTTTGGATATTTGATTGTTCTTATACTTTTAGTTCTAATTTAAGTTTAACGATTTAACGTTTATGTGGTAATAAAATTAATATGATTACTAAAAGTATTTAATAAAAATAAAAGGTTTATATTTGTTAAATTTGTAATAAATGATTATATATATAGAACCATTTAAAAAAATATATTTATAGATGTTTTAGAATTTAATGAAAATTAAATCTTGAAAATAATGATTATAATCATTTTTTTATAAATATTTATTTCATAAATTATAATTTTTTTAATTAAAATTAATGTTCAAAATCTATTTCTTAAATAATAATTTAATTATTTTTAATAAAAAGGAATTAAATAATTATTAAATCAAATCAATAATTTTTTTTATATTTTGAAATACGTGAAAAATATAATTTTCATTAGAAATATATATTTTTACTATTCGTTGAAATATAACAAATTTAATAAAATTATTAAATATTACCAAAGGATAAATTTTATATGTTCTTTCACGAAATAAAGTTCATTTAAAAAAAGAAATTCTGTAAATATTCTAAAATTAAATATATTTTCTTCCTAAAATTTTTTATTGTTCCTCATCCCTATAGAGAGACCATTTGTGTGTTTTGGATGCTTATGTAGATCAGAAGATGATTTAAGGGATTTTGGAGGTATTTTATAATAAAAATATGTATGATGGAAGAATACATTATCTTTAAGGGGTTTTAATATAATTTTTTCCAATTCATGTCTTGTTAAGGACAATTCATGGAGAACATTAAATTTTGTTTTCATTCGAGATTTAAATGGTTGAAGCAACATGTTTTTTGGTATGATCTGAAACCTAAAATTTAAAATAAATTTAAGGGATTGATGGTATGAAAATTACCTGTGTATTGTGGTTTGTAAATATCATGGGGAACATTTGTTTTATCAAAACCAATGACCCGCCTCTTTTTTATAGAAGATCTTATATCTCCCCCATCAGAATTTTGGGATTCCTTTTATGGGTATTAGTTTTTGGCATCCCAACATCGATATTTTGTGATAAGTGGTATGTTATACCCAAATTCATATTGATAATTGATTATATTCATCCGGTTAGTTATTTCCTTGTATTTTAAGACCAAATCTCAGGTCTCTAAGGGGGTTTATAGGGGATTTATGTGAGGTTTTGTAGAGGCATCCATGGATGGATGCATCTTTTAGTGAGAGAGTTGATTGACATTCAGACTATTTTCCTGTTATTGTCAAATGAAAATTAATTTATTTAAGGAATGAGATTCATTGATTATGTATTTTTTTGTTGAATATTAAATTGAAAATGGTTTATCCCTTTGGATTGTAGTTTAGTTGTCATAATACTTATTTTACAGGACAAATAGTAATTTTTAATTATCTATTATTGATGATTTTTATAACATTTTAGTGGGGTATCTTTTTTTTAAAAAATATATTAAGAGATATATTATATTCATAGAAAACCTATTTTTATAGTTGGAGTAGCATTTTTACTTTAAAAAATAATGTAAATCAGTTATTAGTTGTAAATTATGTTTATTATAACACTATATAAGTTGACTACTTGTAATCTAGTGTACTTTTAATTTGATGTTGATCAAATTTATTCTTGTATGAATGTTTTACTGAATTAGTTATTACATGAGATGATGCAAATGTTCAATGAACATGAAGCATGATAATTATTGTCGATAATAAAAAATTTAATGTTAAGTGAGAATGTTACTTCTCTAGTTTTTTGGAAATTTAAATAAATTCTAAGAGCATATATTTATTTATATTTCATATTATAGCTTGATGCATTATGTTATCCAAAGTTAAAAACCATTATTAATTAATCACATAATAATAGAAGGAAAAAATTGGTTGTTTGATAATAATAATTTTTTAGGGCCTATTTATTTTATCCTCTTGTGAAGGTCATGTTGTTTGATTTTTGGATGTGAGATATCATTTTTATGTGACAAATGAATGTTTTTATTGGGACTTGTTTCCCTATAAGATATGATTTTTTCTATTTATTCTTTTGTGACATGATCTTTATTTGGGCATTGTGATATGACTCGAATAAGGCTGACCTTGGGATGAATAATATGATATGGGGTGGGAAATACCGAATGGGATACGAGCCTTTTATAAACATATCTAGATGGTTTATGTATTATATTGGGTGAGGAGTCCCGTATGATATGAAATTAGTTAACACTTATGATAGAAATCTAAATCGGTTTATGCATGTGGGTGCTGGGGATAGAACTAAATATGATGGATGCAGATAAACATAGAATTACATGATGATGTGATATTGAGACCTGTGATTCTCACTTGTGATTCTGTTTAATGGTAAATGGTCGGGTTTCTTGTTTTATTTTATTCCATTCCCTCCTGATTGACGAAGCTAGGTATTCATGGTTTCATGTTTCCCTTGATGGTAGATTTTGATGTTTGTCCACGAGTAAATGTATAATTGAATGAAATTAATAATTAATAAATAATTCATAACCTAGGGGGTTTTCATTATGGAATTTGAATGTTGAAGAGATGATTATATCGAAAATATATAGACTCATTTTTAATTATGCATTGAAGGAATTGAATTTACATTGTTGATAAGTGTATTGAAATGTGGAATAAGGTTAAAGGTTAATTAATGTGTATTAATTTATGTATTGTAATGTGAATTTTTCAATTAAACAAATAAAATTAGATTGTCTCTATTAAATGATTGTTTATTTTTAGATATCTAGTCACATCAGTGGCGGCTGGGAGTATGTGAGAAATTATATGAATTTAGGACTATGACTAGGTTATGTACATATTTTGGTTGTGATTTATATTATATCTTGTATATTATGTGATTTCATACATTTCACTGCCTATGTCGGTTATAGAATCACATAGAGTGGACACTTGTAGTGCATTTTTTATTATAATTTGGTGTGATGATGGATGTGTGAATAAACCCTCTATCCCCACTACTTTATATTTATAGTTAGTTATGTGGGTATGCAGGATGTTTTCTCCAATATATGTGTTTAAAGGGTTATTATAACAAATCAAATATTTCAAGAACTATTTTGGAATAATAAATTATTTTTTTGTAGAAAAGGTACTGAGATGTCGTGAATTCAGTGGCCTAGTGTACCAAGAAATTTTGTGTGAAATATATAAAATATATAAAATATCAATTATACATGGTTTTTAATAAAAATTGGATTAAATTTGAAACTATAGTTCAGATCAAAAAATTTATGGCATCATTGAGTTGATAAGGTAGGTTTTACACTAGGAGTCACATAACCTATGTTGATGTATGCCATTTTTCAAAACAACATCACAAACATAAATGAATTTGATAAATTATATAATTCATTTTTTTTACAACTTCTAATAATCTACTATTTTATCCTTTAAATATATTTTTATGATATATATTCAAGGATTCCCACTCAAACAGTGGTGATATAGACAACTATTAGAGATAATTATTGTTAAATGATGATAGTTGGGGATCAAAAAGTATTTATTCATTGGTTTTGTGGAATCATTAACATTCAATCCCATACATAGTGGGTTGATATGTATTAGGTTCATGGTTTCCCCCAGTGGTTCTGGGAATGACCCCCTATCTGTGAAGTAGGGTAATCTAATCCTAGTGTGATTTATTTGGTGGGAACCAATGATGTATAGCTCATCATCATGTTTCTGTAATGATAGAATATCATGTGGTTCATACTCTCACAAAATGTGAAAATCATAGAGTATAATATCATATATGGTAGTTGGTTATGACCACAAGGGGGCATGGTTACTTTCATGACAATATCTTTGTGTTTCTATAGTAAATTTATTTGTGTATCATGTATTGAAATGAAAATACTTTGTGAATCATGTTTTCTGATTTCAGGGTGTCTTAATGAGTATTCTTATGCTCAACAATTCATGGTCCTCATAAGATTTTTCCATGTATTATGTAGATGTTGTCCCATTTGACAGTGTTCTGGGAGGATAATGATCGGGTGGAGAACTATTAGACCATGATAGACTAAGGTGTTAACTATGATCATTCATTTGATTTTACCAATATCCATCAGAAAACGTTGGAAAAATTATAGTTTTTGGTGTGTATTGTATTTAGCCTCATTATACTTATTTAGCACCGTAATATCATACTCTATTGTGGGATCATAGATGTATCCCATCATTTCATACAATTGAATCACATTTGAGTATTGTATGAGCGTGGAGATTTTTATGTCAGTACATGTAAATTAGTATAATACCTCAAATTTGTAGGATTTTCCATCTCGGTGTAGGTCTTCAACCCCTACTCAATTAAGGGTGATCATGGGAATGTCACTGGTTAGACCTCATTGGGTTAGGTTTGAAATAGTGGTATCATATCTCTTAGTACTACCTTCGTACCGATGTTAGTGAGAACTATTTTGGGAAATAATGTTCTTTTCATGTTTAACCCTTATTCTAGAGATTATAGTTTTTGTGTTGTGGAAAATATATCCATACACTAGGACTCTAATTTCATTCCATTCAACTCAGTACATTTAAAAATATGATTTTGGAAAAATTTGGTGCATATATCATATATGAATGGGTTTTTTTCATTTCATTCTTTTATAATCTCCCAATATATTATTTTATTTTTTTATATATTTTTTATATTAGGATTCCTCCATGAAAACTTCCAACCAATATTTAAATACATGATCATTAGGATGATCATACTAGGGAAAATGCATTTGTACAAGGTCTGGGGTATAACAAAACTCACAGTAGTGTTTAATCATCTACCCCAACATTTATTTATTATATTGTAGAACTCAAATAACCTATTGAGGATGCTCATTGGATTTTTGAATTAGATGAGTTTTAGAGATGAAAACCTCCTAGGTTTTTAGTTTATACATTCCAAATGGTGGATTGGGACTGGCTAGAGGAAATCTCTCATGTTTTCCTCCTTGTGGTGATTCATGAAGCTCATATGGTGTTCCTCATTTTAATTCTTCTTGGGGGATTTGTTGGGTGATAGTGGTATTAGTGACTCAGTCATAATATGAGACAACCCTATCGTAGTAAGACATTTAGTTTCCCACCAATGAGGATTTATATCTATAAATAGTGCTAATGTGAGGATGTTAGGGACTCAATTGAATACCATGGAAATACCAATTATGATGGGGTACTAGAGAAAGTTTTTGTGGTGAAGATCATTATTGCTGAGTAGGAACATACATTGAGAGGTTGTAATGGGAACCTAGTAGCTTAGACCATTGATGTACTATGCCAATATTTGACATATGGATCCCAGAATATTATATGATTTATGATGTTATCACTATAAATAGGGTAATGGGTGCATTGCTCTCTCGGGGGCTCCAATAATCCAAGGGAGACAAGATGTATCTTTTGAGATGGTTGGGAACATGTGGCTCAAGATTGTCTGATCTGTCTTACAGCTATTTGTGAGATGGATGATGGACCACTAAAGGAGATACATATGTATGATTAGGATGTTCTATTAGAATAAAGACGTGGAAGAGTGTTTGGTTGGTCAATATGAGGTGTTTAATAGTTTAATGTCTTAAGATTTCCACTTCCATGTGGTTATCACTAGGCTCGTGGTGCTCATGGGCATCTATGAGGAAAATTGTATGCTTTGGAGGCTTATAACCCCAAGGCTCTAGGGATGACATGAGATATGATATGAGTATTTTATACATTATATTTCTTATGTTATAAATAGATAAGAGTTATAAATTCATTTAAAAATCTATATTTCATAAAATATAGATTTTGGTTGAGACATTGGCTTGACCCTTGCAGTTGGAGACTATGACTAGATCTAACTCAATAGTTTTGATCTTGTACCGCATGTGTGGCCTAATTATTGGAGTTGAGAGTTTTTATGGGATCTATTTTTTGTAGCAATGAAGCCTTTATGGTTGAAATGAAATTATTTTTGGAGCATGATGCCCTCAGTCATAAGATTGTTCATCCAATTAATCACCAGTTGTAATGTCTGACTGTTGGAGTAATGGATTCCTTGGGATTTCATTTTCATCCCATGGTAGTGGAGTATGAGGATGTCTTTCCTGAGTATGCATAGGGAGTTCATCCAAACTAATACATAGACATCTACATTGACATTAATTTTGGGAATGTACAAATATTTTGAAATTCAAATCAAATGGATCCCATATAAAATAGATAGCTGAGAGATAAATTGGATGACATACAAGATAATTGATTTCTAAGACCCAGTATTTGCCCAAGGTATTTTCAGTTTTTATTTCTAAGAAGAATGATGGGATCTCGTGGTTATGTATGTATTATCAACTCATGAATCAGGTGACTATTAAGAATAAATATCCAATATCTATGATTTATTTCTATTATGATCAGTTGAGTGGGGTGATTTTGTTCCCAACTATTGACCATAGGTTATATTATCACTAATTGCGAGCACAATATGGGGATATACTGATGAGGTCTTTCAGATATTTCTATTACTAATATTAGTACATATTAATGTTGTTGTATTAGAAGAGTTCTGCAACAGTGTTAATGGAACATGAGAAAAATATCATCAATCCTTCCTTAGATTGATTCATTGTGATCTTAAACAATTTTATCTATGTTTATTCAGCATTCGAGGAGTATAAAAAAGACACTTAAGGATGATCATGGACACACTCTGAGATAACCAATTTTATGGGAGTATCTCAATGTTTCATTTTCATATCCGGGAGGTCTACATTCTAGGAAACATCATCTCAGAGGTTGTAGTTATAGTGGGCCATGAAAATGTTGGGGTAGTGTTGTATTAAGAGACACACAATATTGTTACTTAGGTGCAAGGTTTCCTTGGACTGGCATGGTATTGTTTTAGGATTGTACCAAATTCCAATAGAGCATAAATAATGTTATCAAATTTGTCATGAAAATGACAACATTTCATTTGGATGTGATGGTGACAATATTGTATTCAAGAGTTTACATATAGGTTAAATATTTTACCCATTTTAAAATTTCCAGTGTTGGGTGTTGAGTACAAAATGTTCTGAAATTCCAAAGGGAGATTAAATGGTCATGTTTTGATATAAAGGAATGTATTTATTTCTTATTGTTTATACCAATTGAAACTACATGAGTGTAACTATGTCATCCATGATCTTGATTTATTAGTAGTAGTGGTAGAATTGAATATGTGGCAACACCCCCTAATGGGAGAGAGGTTTATCATTAATTATAAGAATAATAGTATCATGTATATCATCTCACAATAAGGATAACAACTTGGGAGAGATGTAATGGTTGTAGTTACCCCAACAATTTTAATTTGTTATTTTCTAAAATCTCCAATTGTTAAATATGGTGGAAGACACTCTCAATTGGATATATTGTAATTAGTGTTTGGATCAAGTGTCAGAGTAGTTATCCAAATTTCATTTTAAATTTGTGGAAAATGATAGTGATTCATATTTCTAGTCTATGGTTGTTACCCAAACAATTTTATAGTGTTTCATGGTATTTCTGTGTGGATATAATGACTATGTATCTTTATGTACTCATATATCAACTGGATATACCCTTAATTGATATAATGAAGGTGGGGGGAATGGTATGCTTTTCATAGGTGGGACGGTAATACCTTTGGCATTCTAGAAGGTGGTTTTTGTATTAGTTTCATATTTACTCATTAATGTTATAAGTAGGTGTGAAAAATATGTAATAGGACATTCATTGTAGGTTTTTGTGGCCATGTATAATGAAATGAGTTTCAGAGTTTGTCTCTCAATGCCTTGGATGGATGTAAATTAAGGTTCTGCAACATGTTGTAACTTGTTTATCTCAACCCCTTTAGGTGCCATAGTGGAAGATGTATGTGATATCCCTGGAATCTATTATATAATTATCATATATATCCATGGGAAATGAATTAGTCTAGGTGACTATAGACTATCTCAACATGTCGGCTCACTTCCTTACTATTCAAGAACAAAGTACATTGGATATCATAGGATGCCTTTATGTGCCGAAGATAGTCCAATATCGCAGAGTTCCCTCAAAATTTGTTTTTAATCATGATTCTCTATTCCAATATCATTTAGGGAGGGTAATTGATAACTTTATTGGGAATTTTTCAAGCCTCAGAAATGAATTTCACCATAAGAGTGATGGATATGTATAGAGAACCATTATGTTCTTTAAGTACAATCTATGACCATCCATGATGGAAATTTTAAATAGATGGGAAGATCTCCTATCATTTGTGGAGTTTTCATACAACAACAGTTGTTATTACACCAATGGTACGACACTATTTAAGTATTTTAATGGGTGAACTTATAAGTCACCACATAGTCGGACTGATCTAGGAGAAGCAGTACTCATGGGATCAGAGTTTTCACGAGCTTTTATAGAGAAGGTTTAGATCATTCAGGAGTAAATGAGTTTTGTATATATCCTTCATAAGTATTATGTGTACTGATGATAGATACATATGGATTTCTAGGAAGTGGACTTTGTGTTCATGAGGGAGTCATTGTGACATTGATTGAGGATATTTTTCCACAATGACAAGTTATCTCAAAGAATAATTGGCCCCTTATGAATAATTCATAGAGTTGGTGAGTTAGCATACCTCTTATCCCAAAAATAATTTTTGGACAGGGAACAATACTTCTTCAACATATCACAACTGAGGATGTATATAAACAAACATGTTTCATGTTACCAACTTGGGATAGATAGCCATCCAGGATAGAGCTATCTTTTCTGGATACCTAATAGTGATCAAGGATTCGTAGGAGAGGATATGTGATTGGTGATTGATTCCAATTGTGTCTTTATTTAGGCATCATATGAATATTCAAGATATCACATGAGAGAAGGAGACCAATATGCAATACTTATACCCTAATAATTCTGAGTTTTTGTTTCACTTTTCATGACAAAATGAACTTATGTTAGGAGAGTATATAAACATGGATTCCAGGTATATTATTTTCTGATGTTGTATACATTATTTTTTGGACTTGGAACCAAGACAGTGTAGGATTTCTGTTGCTAATTTCCCAATAACATATTTTTGAAATATATAAAATACATTAAATAAAAGACATGCTCACCTTTCTTAAAAAAATGCAATACATCATGAATGGTGGCCTAGATCATAAATAAGGGGGGCCCATTGATATCATAATGTGGGGTATACCCTAGGTGTGACATGATCATTATAGGTGCATGTCATTTTTCATAAAGTCATAGATGATGTAAATGAATTTTATAAATTAAATAATTATTATATGTCTTTTATGATAACATAATGGATTCTTTTCTCCATTAAATATATTGTTATAATATATTTCAATAGGATTGGTTACTAAAAACCTACATATCTAGACCTCCATTATGTTGATTCCATATAAATCTATGATAGATCAGGATCATATCACAGATCATATGCCCAACTGAGTCTATTGATATCTTAAATGATGAAAACACAACTGTTTTTCATCAATTAAATATACAAACATCAAGTAGGTTATTGTTAATTATTATCTCCATCTTTTTTTCCAATCATGGACAAATGAGGATAAATTAAATACCTATATTTGATACGCACATCATTAGTTTAATTAATCAGACATAATTATTTTAACATTTCCTTGATTATTCTCTCTTTGCTTCTCTCTCTCTTTATGAAAATCAATTGATACCAATCCAAAAGTGTTTGAGTATAGTACTTCTAATTTTATGGCCTATATATTTCTCCATTATTTCTTTTGTTGAATAATTATTATAATTTTTTTGTCAACATTTTGAAAAATACTCTATTTCCAGTTATTTTGTGTCCTTTATTCAATGAAAAAGATCAAAACCACAACTATAAAAATCAATTGGGGTTTTATATCAATATCAACATTAATTTAGGATGTATAGAGGGGGAAAATGACATGATCAAGGGTCGATAATCTTTCTGTGTGGAACCTGAAAAATTAGACTTCATATGTGATTTTATCAATCCATTGTGATGGCCTGAATCCAAAGACAACATTGTGTAAGTACTCAATAGACCTAGATTAGAGTCCTAGGTAGTGATTTCAGGAGAAAATCAAGAATATTTTGTGTGAAAGGAATAATGGAGGGGAACCCTATAGATCTATAAATTCTCTAGATTCATGGAATGTAAAATACAATTACATATTTTGTGGGGACTTTTCTGTGATATCTATGATATCATGACGATGATAAGTATAACAGAGTGTCTTAACCCTATCACAGATCAGGGGACCCTTCTATGGGAAAATGAATGCAATTTGGTATGCACATAGACCTAGGAAAAATTAAAATGCCATGTGGCATGTCGGGTGCTTAGATATTATCACATCATACTATACAAAAGTTGTTTTATAGACACAAACACCATACACCGACATGACCATGTGACCATGGTAGGGTGCCATTTGTCTCTACACATCACATACTCCTTCAAAATACCATTTATGTCTATAAATACATTCCACATGAGGCTTTTCCACGTGGGAATAAATGGGAATGATGGACATGTCGTTTAACGCCTTGTACATGCTGTGTAACCCAAATTACTGTTTAATTAGTTTGGAACAATCTAGATTGAGAATTTTCCATTGGACAATTACATTAAGGGTAAAATGCCACATTACAGCCACAAAAAATGATTGTCATCCCCTATAGAGGCATAGTCTTAGACATATTTTTAGTTCCCCTCCATGATACTAGAGTGTGATCCTCTATCATTCCTTATTCACTGGGGGGTGTTTGGGAAATCGTTGTGACCTACAAATATAGGTAATTGAACCTAATTATAGAAATATCTATTAATTGGGTTTGTGGTATCTTTGTCATATGATCCCATATGCAATGGGTTGATTCATATTGGGTTGGTGGTTTCCCACATCGATTTCGGGTGTGACCCCTTATCTGTGCATCAGGGACTTTCAAGACAATAGATATTTCTTGGGTGGGGACCAATAAACTCTTCCACCTCGTTGGGTGTCTCTGTTGACTGCATAGCATGTGGAGTGGACTCCCCAAGAATGATAATTTCATCAAGATGAATCATGCATCGAAAAGTTGGTTGTGATCTCCTCGTGGTGTGGTGTATTTCAAGAGTATCTATAATTTTATTTATTATAAATATATATTTATATATATTATTGATGTAAATATAAATGGTTATTTATGGTTAGTTTATTTTGTCTTGTATTAATTAATATTGTTATACTCACACCTACATGGGCCTTTCCCTCAATTGTTGTGTCTTATGAAGATAGTGGCCCTTTCGACTATGGACATGGAGGAAATAGAGTATGTGGATCATAGATAGACCATGAATGACTATGAAATTCATTTTAATCATGATTTATTTTAGTTAAGTCATTTCCCTTGTAGAATGTTGGACTCTATATAGTTTTTTATTGGGAATATATTTGGCCCATTAGTATCAATTTATATATTACTTGGGTAATCTATTGTGGGATCATAGATGATTGCATGGATTGGATGCAATTGGTGTACATTTCATCATTGTGTGGGATACGAGTTTTGAGTGTGTGTAGAGGAACATTATCTAAATTTATCCCATTTGTGGGATATGCCTACTCGACATTGGTTTCTAGAATCATTTTTATTATAGATGGGGTTAGTGAAGTCATAGGTCAAACCTGAACATTTAGTTCATGATAGTTGTAATGTCTTTTGGTTATTTAAAAAATATTTATTATAAAATTAATTGATTCATGAGTTTCATTTCATAAGAACTCAACCCGGTGCCTTTAGGTTGGCCAAATTTTGAAAGAGATGGCTCATGACGTGCGATGTTGTGGTACAATGAGAATCTAAGGGGAAGCAGAAGAAGGGTTCACTTTATATTTTTGTTATATAATATTATCTTATATTTATGATAATTTCTGGGAGTTATCCATGGTGATGTTAAAACATAGTAGATTTGTTTAGGTGAGGAGTTATTTTAACAATTGTTCGCCGTACTTTAGAATTATTTTATGACCTTTTGAATGACATGCTTCATGGTTGATCTAAATAAATATTCTACTTGGATTAACCTACATATATATATATATATATATTTGTTCACTTTTAAGTTAGCTATATTATGTTGGATATCATCATGAATATTTTCAGTTATTCATTTAGTTAGAGCTATTTGCGATTCGGGGTCACTACCATCATTCCCTTATTGGTACTCAATGAATCAATTTAACTATTATAGTATTCTATGAAATTGAATTTATATAAATGGGATTTATTTTATATCTATTTATGTGTATTTTTTTATGGTTTATCATATTATCTCTCTCTTCAACATGTTTCTCATAATGATTAATATCACCATTTTCATCATTATTATATTTTCTGTGCTGGTCTGCAACTGGGAACCCACACGAGGTGGGACTCATCCATTCACCATATCACATATCTCATTTCCATAATTGGAGGTGTACAATTTGGGGGGAGGGATTTTTGATTGACTGGTATCATAAATTAAGGTTGAGGTATTGGATGGAGGTTGAATTTAGAAATACTAAGGTTGCATGTCTTTATAGTGAAGTAGTGTTTTCTACATTGATTAAGAGATTTAAACATAGTAGATCCACATAGAGATGTGATATAGGGGCCCATGTGATTTTAAGAATTGACCATTAATATTATTAAAACTACAAAATGAATTTACACTGTTTAGAAGGTTGAGAACTATGAATTGTTCATGCACCATTGTTATTATCCACTATGGATGAAAATAGTATTCATTGGGATATTTTAAAACCATGTACAATATAATAGTATAAATAACTAATTAATATTGATATTTATATATCCCAATAGAAGGATACATCAATGTTTTTTATGGAATTTCCCTAGGTCATCATCCCCATTAGGTTCCCACAAACGGTTTTGAATAAGATGTTCTAGAAGAATGACATAGAGTTGACGTTGATGAAGACAAGACATGGCAGAGGACACTCTGAGTGTTTCAGATCATGTTTATACCAAATAATGAGGTATTTATTTTGTATTATATAACATAATACAATTTGTATTAGGTTGGGAGATTTTTAATTTTGATCCATGGTTGGAAGGGGAACTAGGGTTTATTGTCCATGATGATAAAGGGAAGAACAATGAGGATGTGATGGTTCTCATTCTATGAGGATTGCAAGAGGCTAGTAGTCTAATGGGCTATTTTTATGAATATTTTTTAGTAGAGTTCCTTTGTTTGACTATGATGGTGGATAGTTATTTGGAAATATATAACCATCAATAAGGTTGTTCTAGTATATGAGTGTACAGAATATGTCTAAGTACTATTATGAGACATTCTTTAATGTTTTTTCGTGTTTATTTAAAATGAAAAAGAAATTTTTTGCATGATTTTCAGAAATATATCAACAACCAACCCACTCTGTTTACTCTTTTGATTTATATATTAGAGATTTCATGAGTATAGTTTGTTCAGAGTATGATGTAAAGAACTTAATCGTCACTAGAGGGGGGATATCATGATTTCCCATGAACTAGATCTATGGACTAGGGTCCTCAGATATCAAGAAAGTATAGTTTTGATCATATGTATGTAAATTCTAGGCCTGGTTGTTTCATTTCCCCAGGGTGGAGGCTTCATGTATAATGAAAAGAGTTCATATGCATGTATTTTCTTTATAGGTCAAGGTCATTAGTGGTGAGTGTTCATAAGAATTTCATGTTGTCAACAAGATATGGATATTCTTCTCATGGTATCTCCATTTATGTAGTTTTAGCTAATGTAGTACTAACATGCTGTTCTGTTTTGGGATCAACTAAGAGAAGATGGAGTTGGAAGAGTACCACCATGAGAGCCTCCTCATCCAAAAAGAGTATATAATGACCATGGAGGTCGTCTTCATTATGTTGAGAAAGGTAATGTAGCAGTTCGTCGTCAAATTAAATCATTAGTGCATCCCCAATTTGGAGAGCCTTGAATTATTTGATGTACCATTGGATTTTTTATATGGGTTTATTAATTTTTTGATTAGGATGTATTTTACCCCTTTATATCACCTACCCATGCCTATTATTTTGAACATGAGGTATAGAGCCTTCGTGTTTTTTTGGATTCGACTACATCCGTTGGTGGTCAAGCTGACTTATGTATAGTACACAGAGATAGTGATCTAGTGATGGGGAATCACCAATAGTTGGGAGACATACTATAAATACATATTATTACATATGATGAAATTTTTGGAATGAATTGGTTGTATATAGTACATGATAACATGGATTTCATTATGAGGCATGTTCTATTTTATGTTGTGGATGGTGCCTTTGTGAATTTTTTTTGGTGATAAAAATAGATAAATGGATAACAGGTTGGTTTATTAATGTACTATTTGGATGGACAAGTTAAATTTGATCTTATTATAGGATTAGTAGTCAATGTTTCATAGTGTTATAGAACAATATCCCAATGCCTTTATTGAGAATATTATAGTGTTACCCAATCAATGGAAGGTCACATTTGAGATCAAGATATACTCAATAATGTCTTCTATCTCTATGAATCTATATAAGACAGTACCTTCTGAGCCATAATAGATATAGGTTATTCTGGATGATTTATTGTTGTGAGGTATTGTTCGGAGAAGTGTGTTATAATGGGGTAAACCAATTTTGTGTTTGTGAAGAATAATGAGAGATATTGGCATCCTTTTATCTGTTTTCATTGATAGATTCAAGTGATAGTGAAGATCAATTATCATATTCAATTGAATGATTATTAATTCAATCATATAAAGGGGAAAAATTGTTTTCCAATGTACAATTTATAGTAATGATATCATCAGATGAGGGTGAAGGATGTGGATGACAAAAATACTACTTTTTATTAAGGTCAGGGTAATTATGTGTTCAATAATATTAAATTAGGTTTTATGAACACTATATTTGTGTTTAGGGGGTTGAATAATGTATTGTTCAGATAGTACCTAGATATTTTTATGTTGATTTCCATATAAAGAATCCATGATTTCTGTTTGTTTGAGGATAATCATTTAGAAAATATTCAGTCCAATTTTGGATTTATTCATCATAATAATTTATTGAAGAAGATAACAAAGTGCATGTTTTGGTTTTAATAGGACAATGTCATGGGCAATTTTGAGTCCTAGTAATGAGTAGTCAAGGATCCCTCAATGATTTTAGTAGTTTTTTATTGGTAATACCCCTATGATAGTGGTATTAGTAAGGATTTTCTTTGGTATTGAGGTCTATTTAATGATAGATTTATACAATTTCACTTGGTAACAACACCTATGATATAATTGGCCAAGAAGGATAATGTGTTCTTGTGAACTAACCAATTTCAGCCAACTTTTGAGTATTTGATATAGAAATTGTTTAGTGTTGCACTCATATGTTTCAAGAAGAGGGACATCAGATTGATGTCTCCGATTATTCGTTGGATCTTGGGTTTGGTTTTCATCTAATGTAATAGATATTTGTTCTATTTATAGTTTTCTACAGTTATATCTCCATGAGAATAACATTTACATCAATTTTCTTGATATGGAGGTAGGGGTGTTTTCATTGATGTTAGGTTGGTATTACAGCATGGGTAATCATTTTTTTGTATTTTATTACTCATAGATCCTTAGATATATAATATACCAAAATGACATGAACCAACATCAATTTAGGTTGATATAATTATTATAATATTATTAATTTGGGATTTCATATACACTAATAAGGGGAAATGTTTTGGTAGATGTGCAAAGTGAGAAGTCACACAGTAATTCAATTCCTAAATCTTGAGAGTAATTAAGAGTGATGGAAGAAATATTAGTGATTCATATAGATATGGGAGTGGTATGAGGAATATAGTGCATTTTATTAGTGTAACTATAGTCATCATTGTTACAGTTGGTGGATGATTCATAGTAGTGGGATTCTGAGGTGCAGGTCTTGTGGGACAATGTATTTATTGACGTTTCCCCTGGTGGTCAGCCTGAGGATATATAGAACTAGGATTTATTCCTTATAAATCATTTTGTTCTATTAGAGATGTGCACGATTTTTCAATGTAATATATATATCTCCACATAGGCAATACATCCTAATGTTAAAAATATACACCAGTATTTGAGAGGTGATTTTTGGATACCTGGGGTGATGAATGTATTTTGAGAGTTTTTTCCTAGATGATTGTTCTTCTATATTGTAATGGTTGATCATTTTTTCCTTGTTTATTCCAATGGCCGTTAAATATTCACCAATGAACGTGGGAATAAATCTAGATTGATTCAATTACATGTTTCCCATGATTATAGGGAGGATATTACTAAATATGTGTGAAAGTAAAAAATTTGATGAAATTTTTAAACATTTTAGTGATCATGGTTTAAGAATTAGGGGAAATTTTGCAATGTTGTATCAATATGAGTTTTTTTATACATCATTAATTACCAATGATGATCCTCTCTAATCATGGTCATTGTTTAATATCAATGGAATGGAGATGTCTCGAGTAGGTATTTAGATCCCATTTTTTATTTAGATGTGATTTTAATCCACATATGGTTGGTCAAATTGAGAAGATCTTTGAGAATATTCATGATATGGTTTTCTCATATGTTTTAGATTTTGAAAGTTTATTGATGAGGAACCATCCCTTGAGAATGTTTTATTACAATAAAGCTTTCTACTCAACCATCATTATATAATTGAATGAATCAATTTATAAACAAACACTCCATTTTGTCACTGTGATAGACAAGGGTCAGGGGGAATGAAATTTTTGGTCAATAATTGGTAAAAAATATGACATATATGGTTTCATAATTTTCATTATGATGAATACGGTGAGGGATATTCTTAAAACATATGTCAATTATATAAATAATCCTCACGAGTTTGATATTGGATATCATGTGTTATTAAATATGAACCATCAACTTCTACCACAAATATTAGCTCATTGTATTATGATTTCTCCATTTTTATGGGTAGTAATTGGATTTGGATCACATTTGAGACATGGTGTGGCCGATTTCACTATTTAACAGACATTATAGAAACATTATGTTTTTCAAATGTCACATATCCATCATTATATTCATGATGACTCGCATATAATTGATTGGTTAAAATTCAATATTTATAATGATGCAAATGTCTAAGAGAAGTAATTGGAAATCCAGGACCACCATTAGAATGTGTTGTATGGTCATGTTTATAACTTGGTTTGTTTTTCTTTTGGAATCATGTGGTTGGAGAGGAGAGTTCCTAAAAATGTGAGTTGCATATGAACACTTAGTACCCTAAGCTGGTGGATCTTTAGCTCTTATCTTATAGCATTTTTCATTTTTTGGATATTTAGAATTTTATTACTATGATTGTTTCCTATTATAGATTTTTTTTATTTATTGTAGTTTGATAGATAAATAACATGGGAGAGTGTTTTAGTGTATTATTTTTTTGTGGTTTTGTTCTTGTTTCCCTTGGGTGAGGTGGCCGAACTCTTATGGTTCTGATAACATAGTGAAGTCTATCATGAGGTGAATGTTTTGATGAATACATTTATTATAACTATATTGTGGGTAATATATTATGTTGGATTATAATTTATATATTGGTATGTATTTAATGTGTATGGATCATAGTAGACTAAACCATTTTTTGTTTTTTAGTCTTGTGGAGCTCAGTGGAGGCCCCGATTGAGTTTGGAGGGTTTAGATGCTAAAAATAAGGGAGTTGGGGGAGTAAATGTTTTCTAATTGGATCTATTATCATGTATGTGTGGGTCATGTATTATTATGCATATTTCACAAGTATATTCTTGATGTTTATTTATTTATGGTAAAAATTATTGGTGTGATAATTCTTTCGGTATGATCTGAAACCCAACATTGACATGATGTTTAAGGGTTACAGACACAATAAATTTCCTTTGAAGCATGGCATATAAATATAAGGATGGACTCAATATTTCTCATAACACATAACCCTACTATTTATTTTTGGTGATCTAGTATCCCTCGCATTAGGGTTTTTCAAAACATTTTCTAGAGATCAGTCATAGGGTTACAATATTTTATATGTGGTGATATGAAGTACATCATAAAACATTTCATATGGGTTGTCGGTCAAATTTTTAATGTTTCATCACTCTAGAAAATTTAGAATCATCTCCCATCATCATAATGGGGGTTTCATGGTTTTTAGTGTTGTTTTACCATGATGTTCTACGGTTGGTTCGTCTTCATTCCATGTGATGTGATTAGGACCCAAAACAATTATCATTTATAATGTAATGAACATTAAATCCATTGAGGTAGTGGATTCATTGCTTCTCTATTTATTTATTTTCACTCATAAATAGGTCATGTGTTTCCCTTCAGATTGCAATGGAATTAAAAAATTATTATTTAACCAATAAAATAATAATTTGTTAGTGATCACATGTTGAATTTCTATGTACCATTAGAGTGTGTTTCCACTTGTTTTTCTAGATATTTTGTTATCTTAGATATGATCTCTCATCAGATTGTTAATCTTTGAGTATCATGATAAATTTTATAATTAATGTAAATATGAAATATATTGATACATAATTGTATCAATATATTTCTAAAGAGGATTTTTGTAATCTAATATTTTTTGTAATTTTATATAGATCAAATCTATTCAAGTATGTCTTTTAAATTGATTAGGTTATTCCTTGATATAACGAAACTGGCTAAGAATCCCGAATCAAGATAATTCATTCCTAAATTAATATAATACAAGAGTATTGATAATAATAGTTCTCACAGTTTGTTAAAACCTGAATAGATTCTAATAGAATGTTTTTTCATGTATATATTTATGTAGATTTTTGTTTTATGATTCATGTATTAAAAACATGTTATTAATTAATAGATAATAGAGCAGGTAATATGAACCTATTTTTTGATAATGGTAATTTTATCGGGCATGTGTTTTTGGTCCACCTGAGAAGGTTGGGTTTCTTATTTTGGATCTATGAGAGCTCGTTTTCATTTGAAGGTAAAATTCCTTATATCAAGGGACTAGTTTTATAGTGTAATATTCTTTGTTTGATCCATCTAATATTTTAATATTCTATTGATAATGTTCTTGTGATATCTTCTTTATACGACTAAGCATGTAATGATGAATGTGATACAGGGAATGGAGGCCCATGTGTGACATGATCCATGGATAGCTACGACTAGGATTCTTGATGTGTTACGTGGGATGGGGAGTCCCAGATTATGTTCCAATATATGACTCCTCTGATCGTGAGATTCATTAATAAATGAATGTGGGTTTTAAGGATGGAACTGGAGATGATGGGATATGGAAATTCTAGGATTACATAATGATGTCAGGTTTATAGGTGAGATTCCCTCTTGTGAATATGTTTAACGGACAACAGAAAATATTATATTTCATGGTGAATTCCATTCCATACTTATTTAGTTAGTTCAGTGTGATTAGTCACTTTGTTCCCTTTATGGTAGCTTAGTTTGGTTTTATTAGAATACGTGGATAATGGAATGATTCTAATAATGAATAAATAATACATAATCATCATGGTATGTGAGATAGAATGATAATAATAAAAAGATGTTATTCATTATAAATTGTTGAATCAGTTTGGATTACACCAATTAAGAATAAACTTTACTGAACTGGTTAATGTAGTGTAATGTAGACTTATATTAATGTTCAATTAATTTATGAATAATTTATTATCATAAATTAGAAAATTTAATAAATAGTTTCTATTTAATGATGCACTTAAAAATTCGTGTCTTTTTATAACATATTTGGTCATTGTAATGGTATCTAGGATTCCATGTGACATTAGATATAGTTTATTCTAAAGCTATGTTATTCTAATCGTGTGGTTGTGAGATATGTTATATCGTGTATATTTAGTGATTTAATATGCATCTCTACAAATGATGGATAGGAATACTGATACCCATTTTACTAAAGGAGCGTGTTTTATCCAAAATACTAGTGGTAATATGGATGAATGACTACCTTCTATCCACATTATCTTCCATAGGTAGTTACTTATTCCTATATTCATAGTGTATAGTTTTCACAAACATGTGTGAGGTGTTCTGTGGTGTCTTTATGTTATATTTTATATATGTATTACTATAAATATTATCTAATATATTGTTATATTTATAAAGGTAATAGGATATGATGGATTGAGTTACATACTTAGTGTATGGGCTATAAGTACTTTAGGTATGCTACCAAATGTATAACACATATCGTACATCATGTAGTGGCTCCAAGAAACAAATTGATTACTATATAGATATTTTTAGCTGATGATGTGATGATTTGGCACATGAGGTTCATGTTGAGACACATTTATCAGGTGACATTAGTTTAGAGAATTGTGTAGTGAGAGGTATAAGAATGTGCATTTTTGGGGTAGAGATGCAACCCAGTGGAGATGAGGGAGTGGGGTACCCTTGGTGTTTTGTTTTTATATTAGTTAATATGTTCGATTTGATACTTTTTGAGATTTTCCAATCTAAAAAAGGTTATATAGTATACCTATTTAGCTGACGAGTAAATTTCACTATTGTTCAATGTTCTTTACCATGCTATCCTTATAATTTCAAGGGGAGGGTCCTAGTATGATCATACTGATTAAACTATTTTCATCAAATTGAATATATATGAGCTGTTTTTTTATGTCAACCAGAGTAGGAATGAGATCATATTGGATATATATTGGCCATGCATTATAAGGACATGTTTTTCAGATTTATGGTTACATAAGTATTATCGTTTTTAGTACATTTATTTTTCATTGATTTGTTAAGAACTATTTCACATTTAATGTATGTGCTTCATAATTCTTTTTATAAATATATATTCCAGATGTTCTATTTTTTGGTGTATCCTTCGTATCTCTTTGTTCCACATGTTTCTCATAGATGGTAATGTCCCCTTAAAAAAATTTATTACGCCCTAAATGCTAGTCTCTATCTTGGGGCCTCTATGAGGAGAGACTCCATATTTTACCTTCCCAAATAGTCATCCCATGAAGGGAGCCATTTGAAGGGAATCATGATAAATGCAATAAATTTGTTTTAGATTAAAATATTTTTTTTGAAAAATAAAATCACAATACTAAAAATAAGGTTACTATATTATATACATATATTGATACATTTGTATTTGAGTAATATTATTATATTTATTACATAAATTAATTAATTCTACTTATAACTACCAATTTAATGGTATATTCATAACAATTAAATTTAAATAATAATATTTAACTTTTAATTTAAGCTCAATTTGGCATATATTATATGATATCAATAATACTTTTCCCTTTTTAAAATATTGAGATGTTACATAATTTTATTTGATGGAAAATGAAATATATTGTTTCATGGAGGAGATAATACAAAAAATTATTGAATCATTTTTTTAACAGAAAAATGAATGGTTGTTAATTCTTGCACCATCATTTTAAAAACAAAATAATATTATAATTAAATTTATTTTTTCACTATTATATTGAGAGAAGAAAATTTAGGATTAGCAACGGCTCGTAATAAAATTGGAAAGTGGGAGTGGGTATAAATTTATTCCTCAAAACGTGAAAATTATCATTTCACATGGGGATTGAAACAATTAGGGATGGTCAATTTTGGACATCAAGACACTGGAATGTTTAATAGGGGTGTTTAATATATGTTTTTGTAAATATTTTACCAAAAATAATTAGTTTATTTGTTCGGGATAATGTGGAGACTATTTCCCATTTTACAATTATAATGGAAAGGATGTATATTAAATACCCAAAACGTTTCAATAATTAGAAATCACCCTGAAGAAAAGAGGCTCCAAAATTGATAAATAATTATAATAGAATATATAAGGTCAATAAATACCTTATATTCCGAATTAAAAATTGTTTTATTGTATGAAATCAGACCTTCTGTTCAGGTATGGGTTTTTGTTTCTAGTGTTTTTTAGAAAAAATAAATGTTTCTATAAGTTTAAAGAGTATACATCGTGTACTTATAAGTACACATCGTGTACCCAGTTTCCCTAGGTGACTGTGTACTGGCCATATAATGGCTGTGTACATGGTTGTGTGGGGTGACGTGAAGACCGCTAAAAAGTGGTTCAGATGAGCAACATAATAGCGTGATTCTTCCAAGTGCCCCCGATCGATGATCTATTTTCTGATTCAAATGGTGTCAATTATGTTGGAATCACTAATCTGAGTTCGTCTTTCTTCTATTGACTTTTCTCTTGATTTCTCCTCTTGTGTTCGAAAATGAAGGATGTATGTTTTTTTACCTTTCTTTAGTGCTATGTCATTGTAGGCTGATTTATTTGTCATCGTTCTAAAGTGTTCTGCATTCAATGATGTGGTAGGAGGGTTGTTCTATTCCTTAGTTTGTCTTTTTTTTCATGACAAAAATTTCAAATACTCTAGAACCGGGTATTTAAATTTTAGTAATTTTAGCCTTTTCAATGCCTGTTATGCCTTTTTTTTCTAAGTATATTTTGTTTGATTGTGAATTTGGTTGACTTCAAATCTATGGATGTTTTTTCCCATGTTGGTTTTGATATTGACCATTTAGTCTAGCTTTGCCAGATAGGTTGCTTGTTTTTTATGCCTTGTGTTGTTATGATAGAGTGATATTATCTGATGATGTCATATACATATTTTTGTTTAGAAGAGTTGTTCTAAAATATGGTTAGTCGTTTAGTTATTATGGTTTACTTTGGCCATTGAAAATTGATGTGCACGATTGACCTACACATGGTTGTGGAACATGGTTTGGTACACCATAGGGGAATGGACGATGGGGGATTCTCCAGAGTGTCTATTTACTTTTACATAGCGAGACCATTGGGGGATATACATTGCTCTCCCTCAGAGTGTCTGTAGTTCCATGTTTCCTAGCCACAAGACAAATTGGATGTAGAGTTCATCCATAGAGTATTTATAGTTACTGATATGAGGTGACATGAGGAATTGACGTTGAGTGTTTCATTAGAGAGTCTATGAAAATGATAAACTAGAGGGGTTATAATGTGAGTTGTTTCTAGAGGTTTTATTGTGTTGGTTTTGTTGAACCATAGGGGACAGGAAATGAATACATATTGTTGGGTAACTTTTTTAATTAGTGTCTTACTTGATATATTAAAAGGAATTCAATTGAAACTGCGTAACTTTTAATTATGAGTTCTTAGATGTTCACTGGTTCATTTTTTTAATTCATTCCATATATATTTCCCAACTGGTAGGAACAGATCTTTGGGTGGTTTCCTTTTGGAATTCCTCTCACACCCTGTTTGGGTAATCCTTTTAAGACAATACATATTATATTTATACCTGTATAGATAATGGAAAGTGGCTTTCTATGTTAGGTACTTGACTGTTGTGGAGAGGGAGAGAATTGGACCAATCCGAGTGTTGTGATGCTCCTAGAGTTTATTTGTTTTCGTTGAACACAATTTTAGTAATTTATTCCATCATTGTGACCAGTTTGGCTTCTTTCTTGGACATAAGTATCATGAATCATATATATGTGTGTTCCAGTTGTTTACTAGTTTCATTTATCCATTGTTTAACTACTGTATGCTATTACTATTTCCGCTACTGTTATATTTTTCTTTCCACTGTGTTACTATAATAATAATAAAATTGTTTCTCCACTGTCACACCCAAAGACCTTGATTCTAGTCGGTAGCCTTTGGCATTTACAAAAATGTGCTTGAGGACATGTTACCAACAAGGTCTGGGGCACCTCTAGGTGGAACCTAGAATTATAACGTTAAGAAGTGGTATCAATGGAATTATTTTCATCATGACATACTATTTATATCTTATAGCCCGAGATAAGAAGGAATAAGAACTTGGTAATAAGTTGTTCTTGGGAGTAGCTGTCCCATATATAGGGAAAACTAATTTACCTCATATATTGTGGTTTTTCTGGTGTTGAAATTATTACAGTTGACTGGATTTCACTATTGGGTGAATCACATGTTTTGTGATGTTAACGTTGATAATATAGAGGTTTTATTTCTTTTTCAAACTGATGAGTTGGGGGTATTCCATCTCACACATCATATAGGAATTTTTTAGAGATCGCATGTCATGCATTATTTCCAAGCTATTTTGGATTCATTATTGATGGAATATAGTTTGGATAGATGTTGTGAAAGATATGAATGTTTTTGTGTTTGATTCCTTGAAAAAACATTATATTTGATATGGTCTTGTTAATATGTTAGGTTTATTTGAGTGACTACAAAATATTTGTTCTTGAGGTGTTATGGGTCCCCATGGAACACAATTTGGTGGATAATTTCATTGTTATTCCTTGTATATGACATGAATATGATTCCAAGCATCGATTTGCATAGAGTATGGCCCCCCATGGATTATAATTTGACACTTTCATGTTTGTTTCAGTGTTTCATGGGCTTCTAGAATAGTTATTTGTTATACTATCTGGAGAAACCTCGAAGACACGGTATGTATTGGAGAATACATTCTATGTGTCCTTTTTTGGGATTCAACAATATTCTTAATTACAATCCTTATTTTATGTACACATTGTGTAGTTTCTAACAATATTAATGGATCTGTGACTAGACACGTGGATGTGAAATTTTGGTGGGACACATCGTGTACCCTATGTGCACACCGTATCTTATGAGCCATGTGTCTAGATTTGTGACTAACAACATGGGTGAAATATGGGTAGTTTGTACCCACAGTGTTTGGCACAAACACGCCATGTAGAGTTAGCTATGTAATGGGCCAGAGAGGAGGGTGAAACTTGCTATATACATGAATCAAGATTCCTAAAATAGATGATGGGAAGTGATATCACAGATTGTATTCCAGTAGGTTATGGATGGGGATGAGTTCCATCATGCCTTCTATGATTACTTCTACCCAGAGACATTAAGGGATGATCGACCCCGAGTTTTCATGAGACTGAATCAAGGAGCTCTTCCAGTTATGGAGTATTCTTCTCGCTTCAATGATCTACATCACTTTACACCAATTACAGGAGGAGATGACATATTCTTGGCGACGAAATTCGAGGATGGTATCTGGAATTACAACTGATCTCCAGGTATCATCTTCTGGTTTACTACCATCACCTCTATAGTCAAATATGACCTGATCACAGAAATAAATATGAGGGATTCTTGAGTTTTGAGCAAGGGCAGTTTCACATCTGGAGTTGGTAGCCCATTGACTAACAACCGTAAGAACTGTAGGGAGTTTATATGTAGAGATCCAATGAATCATGACACATAAACCAGTATCCATGTGGTGTGCATCCTATGTAGGAAGAGACGTAATATGAGGCCACATTTCCCGAGAGACCCAGTTTAGTGCCGATCTTACGAAAAGATGGGCCATATTCACAAGTTCTATCAGTTTTACTCAACAGAAACTGGGGATAATGGTTCTATTTCGACTCCTTATACCGAATCAGGGCCTCAAGTTTTTCATTAGTTTTGGAACTTGAGTTCTTTGAGCCATTCAGGATGAGGTGGAGGTCACGACATTAGTATCCAGACATTAATCATTTAGCGATTATAGGGTGGATCAGCTCAAGGGGGTCAGGAAGGGGCACATGGCCATTGTACATGCCGACTTTTGTAGTGGAGTAGACCTAGTAGGATCAGGATCCAAGACCCTCTATAGTTTGTGGTACGATCTTGGTTGCCTCAGCTTTATTTTCGTTACTTTTTGATATAGTGGATTCCCATGTCTCATATTTTTTGCTATTGTGTATAGAATTGGGCTCAGTTTCATTACTTCTACTTATTTCTTAATGCTGGACAGACTATTGGGGACATGAATGGATATTATACGTTTGTTCATGTAGTTACCTCTTGAGGATGGTGGGTGTCACTTTTTATGGGACCACTATATCTAAGATATTACATTCAAGTATATTGTTCTCACAATGTTCTTGATAGTTACCTACAAAGATGTTTTTGATTTCAAGCGTCGTAGGGTGAGTTTCACATCAACATTGGCCCATTTGTTCTTACATAAGGTCTAATGGGATGTCCAAGGAAGCAGAGTAGGACTCGAGTTTCATGGGTAGGGAGGTGTTACAACCCATATTTCTATTCTATATATTGATAAATAGGAGACTTCATAGTTTTACTTTCCTATAGTGTTTGATAATTTCAGGGATGTCCTTCCAGAGTACTTTATATTTCTTCCCCTAGAGCGAGAGGTATAATTTTTTATTGAGCTTGTACCAAGAGTAGCACATGTTTCCATTCCTCCCCATATTATTGATACAAAAGAGTTACAAATTCACAATAAGCAGTTAGAGGAGTAACATGCAAAGGGATTCATTTATCCCAGTACTTCTCCTTGGGTTTTGAAAGACCTGTTTGCAAAGAACATGACCAATACCCTTTGAATTTTTGGGATTATCCTAAGCTGAACCAGTAGACGGTCAAAACTAATATCCCCTACCATGGATTGATGATCTATTTGATCATCTTTCAAGAGACCAGGTGGTCTCTATGATCGATTTGATATCCAGTTATAAAAAGTTCATTGATTGACCATTATGTATAATGATAATGTAATTAGGATCAGGTATGGTTTATATGAATATGTGTTTATATTGTTTGGACTCAAAAAAGTACCTATCGTTTTCATGCAACTTATGAATCGATTGTTGCATCCATTCTTGTATTCCTTTGTGGTGGGTTTTTTTGACGATATCTTGGTCTACTCTCAAACTCGACAAGACCAAGGGAACCATACTGAGATTTTTTTGAGTACACTGAGAGGGAAACATTGATATGATAAGAACTCAATATTACACTTCTGGATGGATGTAATTTACTTCGTGGGACATTTTAAATCACAGACAATAGTATCGGTAGACCCTAAGAAAGTGAGAGTAGTAATTTACAAGTAGCATCCAATGAAAATTGTTGAGGTACGAAGTATTCTAGGGCTGGCTGGTTTCTATAGTCATTTCATACATGACTTTTCATGCTTCAAAGTGCCAATAACGTGCCTTAGTAAGAAGGGTGTGAAGTATTTGTGGTCATATTTTTGTGAGTCATCCTTTCTATAGATGAATGAGAGGCTCAATTCTGCACCGATACAAAATTTTCTATATCCATGCAAGAGTTATTAAGTTTACTATGATTCATCATGTTTTGGGTAGGGAGAATGAGTCGTTGCGTACGTGTCTCAGTAGTTGAGGCCGCACGAGAGGAATCACCCCAACTAACGTTCTTGAGTTGGCTGCAGTTGATCATGCTTTACATTGTGGAATACATTAGCTTTTGGGGGATAAATTTGTTGTTTCCACCGACCCCAAAATTATCAAGTATATCCTTACTTAGCATGATCTGAATTTAAGACAAAAAAGGTAGGGCGAGAACCAAATGTCCTTTGATTTTGAGGTTTCCTATTCGCCTAGGAATGGAAACACAGTGCTAATGTGTTGAGTAGGAGGACTCAAATACAAGCAGTTTAGGAAGAAAATATTCAGTGAAACCTTATGGTTGGATTCATTAAGATGCATTTTGATGTTCATAACAGACAAGGGAAAATGTTTCTTTATAATGTAGTTGTCACCTTTACTCTACATGATCGAGTTTGAATGAGGTAGATATCATATGTAGAAGGCCCATCCATATTGGAGAGTGTTTCAAGAGAGGACCCTCTTCCAGGATTAACCATGGGAATGGATGAGACCTTGAACATTCATGGGCACGAATGGCTGTCATCAGATATATTCAATGATTTAATGCAAGACGTTCATTCCTCAGTTGTTTAAGTTCATCTTGGTGTCACCAAGATATATGATTATCTTCACCATCAGTATTGGTGTCCTGGTATTAGGAGAGTTATATTTTGGATTTTCATGAGGTGTTCCACCTATCCGCAGGTCAAGATAGTGCATCCGAGACCAACATGGCTTTTGCAGCGGCTACCCATTCTCGAGAGGAAGTGAAATTATGCCATGATGGGATTCATGATGGTTTAACTGAGGTATTCATGACAGAATGATGCAGTTTGGGTTGTTATTGATAAATTGAAGAAGGTTTCTCACTTTTTTCAGATCAAGGAGGTCTTCAATGTAGTTGTGGTGGGAAGGCACTACATCTGAGAGATTTTATGTTTACATGGGGTTCCATTCACCGTTGCTTCAGAGAGGGATGCATGTGTTACATCTTGGGTCAATAAGGGATTATAGAAGGATTTGGGTACACAAGTACTTCTGAGTACACCTTACCATCACCAGACTGATGGCCTTCCCGATTATACGATTCAACTATTGTAGGACACATTTCAATCATGTTTCATAGATATTAGTGATTCATGGTAGAAGCACATACCTCTTGGGAAGTTTTCCTACAATAATAGTTTCAGGAAACCATTGTGCTGGAACCTTGTGAGGCTTTTTGTTGTGGATATTTCGATAACCCTTATGTTTGATGGAGTTAGGAGAGAAATCTATGATGGGACCTCATGTTGTCTATGAGACCACAAAGAAAAAAAAGGTAATATGGATGATGAAGGAACCACATCGTCATAGAATAGTTCTTATACTAATCAACTGATACAAAGTTTAGAGTTCGATGTTGGAGATTAGGTTTTCCTGCATTTCATAAAATGGATGGGACACAAGAGGATTATGAGACAACGTAAGCTTTCAACGGGATACATCAGGTTCTTTTATGTTTTGGAGAGGGTCAATCCATTTTCCTATAGCGTAGAGTTACCTCAGATAGTCCCAGGATATACATGATATCTTCCAAGTTTCTCAACTATGGCGTTTCATCTCAGAAATTTCCCTTTTTTTAACCCATGGAGGTTGAGTTAGAGGTAAATGCATTGTTCGGGGAGCATTCAATCAGGATTGTGTATCATAGCGTGAAGGAACTCTTTGGATGGTCTTCTCCTCTCGTATGAGTTCTATGGATTCACGAGCAAGTACATGATGAGAAAGGGTAGAGGGAGGAAAAAGTGAGATCACAGTGGCCAGAGCTATTTGAGGATTCTACTTCTATGCTACCTAGGAACGAAAATTAGGTGATAAAAATCATTATAGTGGAATGTTTGTAAGAACCTACACCATTTGTATCAGATATGGGTGTTCTTTTCTGGTGTTTTTGAGAAAAAGGGAATTTTTTGGAAATTTATGGAATACATGCCAGAATGCAGATGTCACAGATGACCGTTTAATGGGCGTATAATGGCTGAGTACATGGAATTATGGGGTGACATGAAGACCACATAATGTGGGGCCTGGTAAATGCATATAAATGTAGTGTATTTTTAAAAGTCATACCATTTAATTTTTATATTAGCTCATTAAACAGACCCGGTTCATGTCTCATTCCCATATTCATCTTTTCATAATGACATCTCATCCAAGAGTGACCGAGGAGTGAAATACTTCCGTTATCCCCAGATCAAGCATTTTTTCTCTAATTCCACAACTTTAGATTGTGTTATAAACACCATTGTGAGTACTTATTTCTTATAGAGCATTTTCTCTTGAATTCCCCTCTTGTGTGAGATAATAGAGGATGTATGTTTTTTTACCTTTTTGTACATCAACATCATTATAGGATGTTTCTAGGGCCGAATTTCAAGTGTGTTCTTCATTCAATACCATGGTAGGTGGTATGCGCCATTTTGTATTTAGTCTTTTAATTTAATGTTTAAAAGTGCCCAATACCATAGAATGGGGTACCTCAGGTTTAGATATTTTTTCCCAAACTAATTCCAGTTACGCCATGTGTGCCAAAGTAGAGGTTGTGTCATTTGGAATGTAGTTATTTCCCATACAAGGGATGTTGTGCCCATGATTGTTTTTATATTTACTATTTGGTCTAGCATTGTTAGTTTTTTTTTCTTATTTTGCATGCCTATTATTGTAAGGATGGGGTGATATTATCAAATGTTATTATATACATGAATTTGTTTTGACTAGTAGTTCTTGAAAGATATTAGCCAAGTAGTTCATAAGCATTTCCTTGGCTATTGAACATCGTTGTGCACGATTGACATTAACAGGGATGTGGGAACATGATGTAGTAGACCATTGGAGAATGGATTCTGTGGGATTCTCTAGAGTGTCTGTTTACATTTACATTCGGAGACCATAGGGGGGGGTGTACATTATGTAACTCAAATTGTTTGTAGTTCCACGTTGTAAGGCCACTAGAGGAGTTGGATGTTGAGTGCTTCCTCAGAGTGTTTATAAGTACAGATACAAGACCACAAGGGTAATTAAAGGTGAGTGCTTCATCAAAGATTCCTTGATAAAGATGAACCAGAGGAGTTAGATAGTGAGTACTTCCCTGAGGTTTTCCTATGTTTGTTTGATTGAACCATATGGGATATGATGTGAGTACTTCCAAGAGGGTAACATGTATTTCATTAGTAGCTTACTTGATATATGAAAATGAATGGAACTGAAACTATAGTATTGATTACTTTTGAGTACATCCATGTTATCTTCTTCATTTTTCTTATTGCCTACCATTTCTGTTCACTGATTTTTAGGCACAGGTCATTTGGTGGATTCCTTATTCAATAAATCTGAAACCCTGTTTGTGACGTAATTTTATACCAAAAAAGATTATATTTCTGTATGTGTAGATAAGGGAATGTGCCCTTCAATGTCGAGTATTTGACTATTGATGATCTAGAGAGCATGCGACCAAGATGAGGCATGTGATGCTGCTAGATAGTGGTTTTTTTGTACATTGGTTTGGTACTGTATTCCAGCATTGTGACTCATTTGAAAAATTTCGTAGGAATATGTATCATGAAACATTTATATATGTGATCTCTTTATTTATTAATTTCAGTCGTCCGATGATTACCAATCTCTATTTTATTACTACTCATCCTACTCATATCTTTTTCATTCCACTATGTTATAATGCCATGGAGGACTTAGTTTCTCGACTATCACACGCAAGGCCCTCGCTACTAGTCGGCAACCTCTAAAATTTGTGGAATTTTTCATGAGGCAATGTGACCAACCAAGTATGGGGCACCTATAAGTGGAACCCAGAATGGGGACATTTCATTTAACATGATTCAATCCACTTACCCATTGAATTTTTAATTTTCCACTTTAATATTTTGGGCAATAAATAATTTATACATAATGTAATAAAATCATTGCTCATAAAGATATGATCTTCAAATGTTGCTAATTTTAACCCACAATTTTTAAATTATATATAAATATTATTTGATTAAATTTTTTAAGTGGTGATTATTAATTATAGTATATTGACGTATAATGTATTAATAAATTTATAAAATATTAAATATGTTCTACAACATTGAATATATTTTTATTACAAAATATAAAATTTCTGTTTTTTAATTTTACTTATAATAAATATATATGGTCATGAATATGGGTTTATATATTTTTGGGCATGCATATACGCAAGTGATTTAATAAACACCATAATATTTTGAAAAAGAGTAATTTTCACTATTCAATAAAAAATTAATTATTTTAAACAATTCATAAAATTTCATTAAAATATTATAATAATATTATTAATCTAAATATTATGTTCATTTCTCTACATATTTTTTTTACACAATTCGGTATTTGAATATTTAAATTAAATCCAAAAATATATTGGGAAACTATTTAAAACAAAAATATAATTTTTAAATGATATCAACATATTATTTTTATTTTCTAAAAATTTTTTAATTAATTTATCAGTAATATATAATTTCTTTTCTAAAAATACTTCATTATTATTTAATTATGATATTTTTAAATAAAAACTATTATTTTAATAAATATATTAAAAAGAAAACATGATATTTAGTAGTTTTAGATATTGTAAATAAATTAAATTAGTATTAAAAATATAAATTAATTAATTAATAATAAAATTTAACAAATTGGAAAATCCTAGTCATGAATACTAATGAAATAAATCTGAATTACTGTTTTTGTTTAACACATATATTTGTATCTAAATGTATCATTGTTGTGATTATTTTTATCATTTCATTTCGAGAAATCTATATAAAACATATTTATTTAAAAAACATATTTAAAATTAAAAGTTTTTTAAAATCACATACCATTTTATTTTCATTTATCATTTTTTCTATATTATAAAGTTTTATATTATAATAACCGAAGGAATCATATAGTCTAAATATAAATCCCACAAGAAATAAATACATAAATTTCATGACAATGGGATATTTGTTTGCATTTAAATATATCCCATTTAATAATTTTAATTCTGTTGAATTTAAAAAGGAATTTTAATCCATATAATTAATTTTATATAGTATAACTGAAAATATTGTAGACCCCCAACATCACTCATGTCAAGAATAAGATAATCTATCATCCAACAGATGTTGTTTCAACTAGCCATCATTTATCCAGACATAAACATATAATGAGAATCATTAATTCATAATATATTACACAATAATAGAGTGTCATCCTAAATATTGATCTTCATAACACATACAAAAATAATAATGAAACACACTAGGTTAATTAATAATTTCTAATAACATCTATTTTTTTAAAATCCTTGAATGTAGTTCTGGATTACATTCTACAACTTAACCCCTACCCTATTTCAGATTTATCTAATATAATATTAAAATATATGAAAAAAATAGTTTTACATGGGATATGTATATTATTGATTGGAACATTGAGAGATTACACTGGTAATCAATAGACGATAATTCCATATATCAATAAATTATAATGATTATCATTTGATAAAACTCTTAATGCTAATGTTGAACTTTTTCTATAGATCTATGTTTTTATTCAGTATAATTAAACATTTATTTTCAGTTTCTACTAATTTTAATTATTATTTCCTATTTTATCACTTATTTATATTCTTCAACTTTCTTGGGATCAATTAGTAAAAAAATTATGTATTCGACCACTAATTATATTAAATTTTTGAGGATATAGAAAATCTTACTACTGAGGTCAGATACTCATATATATATATATATATTGTACATCCTAAATAAATCCATATTTTAATAGGATCCTGATAAATAGTTTATAAAAAAACTATATAAGAAAAAAAGGAATTATTATTTTATTGTGAAAAAATCAAGGAGGAATAAGTTGTTATATAAGATCATTATATTCAAAAACAATCTATAATCAATCAAAAGGAATTTTCAATGATAAGTATATTCTAGAAAAACCATTTATATGAGTGTATTTTTTTTATGGATCATATTTATTTTATGATTTTTTATATGAATTAAAAAAACGCATGTTTTCTACTCATATTATTATCATGTTTTTAAACAATCCATCCAATAATTACAGAATAAATATATAGAGTCCTAGTTTCTTTTCCTGATTAGGATCTTAATAAATCAATGTGATACTAAATTTATTCTTCTTTTATAATAATCATTATCTTGATCTCCTAAATCCTTTAGGTCTTTTAAAACATCATGGGTTATATTGGGACGAACCATGATAATATTGGTGATTTGAAATCCCAATAAGGTAATAAACCTGATGAGCGAGTATAAAATGTTAGTCCAAAGTGAAAAATTATATTATAAAATATAAGGATCAAGAGTAAACTCATTATATCATATAATAAAAAAAATTATCGCAAGATCCCAACATCATATTAAATATGGAATAATCATAAAAAACATAAATATATGTCATATATATCCTCTGAGACAATATCACATCATGGATTAATTCTCACAGTGGGTTAGGTTGACACCCTAACCCATTACATAATGTCTCATGAGACATAAAATTCGTCATGTTCATTAGAGGGACATTTAAGTATAGGCCCACCTAAAACATTTACATCATGTACATGGATATTTTTTCCAAATATGAAAATTAATAATATGTAATTAATCAAATAATGATCCATTTAAAGAAAATGGATTTCTTAATCATTCTTCATATCATAACCAAATATATTTATCAATAAATTAATTTGAGATATCATCATAAAAAATGTATATACCCTTTAAATAAAATTGATAATAATAATTTTATAAATGTGAGATACATATATACCTAAATTATTTCTAATAAATTACATTTAATACTATAAAAATTGATGAAAATGTATTTGAATTATTATAGGGTATATTTATTGATGAAAATATACTTATAACTTTGAAAATGATTCTTCTAAATCTAAAAATTACCCCAACATTATCTGGAAAATGATCTATAAAAAAAAAATTAAAAACTAATATTAATTAAATTCATTGTAATGAGGGTGGGTAACTTAATACATTACACATAAGATAAAAATACATTACATTCACAATGATGTAATATTGTTAAAAAGTACCTTATTTAGAAAAAAATAAGTATATTCCTTTCAAAACATTTTGTAAAAATTTAAATATGGCTGAATTTTGTTTATAAATAATTTGTATATGGTATAAAATTATTAAAAATATTCTATGATAACATTATTGTTGATGGGAAATAATTTTTCATTGAAGTGATAAATAATGAGTGCCTTCATAACAATATTTTCTTAACTATTTGAAGCACAAAACATAAGTCAATGGTAACAATACCTGAAAATCGCACGGAAAAACAATGGATAATAAATATATGTTTATGTTTTAAAAATTATGAAAATATAGACTTTAATGGAAGTTTAATCATAAAAAATATAGATTATGATGAAAATAAAGGAAAAACCGTAAAATATTTAAAAACATTCTAATAATGACCACCAGTAATGATGTAACATAAAAACATTCCTTAAATACCATTAATATAAATGTATTTATGATATAAAATTAAACAGTTTAGTATATTCACAACACAAAATAAATATGTGGAGAATTAGAAATATGTCTCATGAATGTAAATGTGAGATGAGAAATTCCTTTTGTTTTAAAAAATTTCCTAATTAAAATGACTAAATATTGTGAGATGTTAATTATAAACATAAAATACCATTAATAACAATAAAACATGATGTTAAATATTCAAATAATAGCTTATAAAATATTTACGATAATGTATTTTTTGGAAAGAAAATGTGTCACAAAGAAGAATGTTTTGAAATAAAAAAAGCTTAATTTGTGTCTAGATTTTTTGTGTATATCAATTATATATTGTATATTAAGGTTATATAAATTATTTTTTCTTAATAAACATTCATAGTAATAAAAAAAATAATCCACTTACGTAATTTATTTTATCTACATGTACGATGTCTTATTAGGTCAAGTATACATAAAGTGTTTTGAGGATGATAAGTTCATAATCTCAAAAATACATTGTTATAGATGATTCATGTAACACGAGAATAATAAAGGATGGATCTATAAACTAGTATACTATTGGATCATTTTAATTTGTGATTTCTTACATATTTGGGTGTGGAGACTCTATACAGACTGAGTGCCTCAAAATTATTATGGTTCTCTGTCATTATATCAACAGAAGCATTGAATTGGTATTGGTGGAAACAAACTAAAGAATCATATTTATCAACATTATATAAAATTTAGTCACTAATCGTGATATTTCATACATTTTCAAAAATTAATGAATGTCCATCAATAATCTCACATTAGTCCCCCTTAGATGGTAAAACGGTAACATAGCTGCAGACATTCGAGAAATAATTGCTTCTCCGAATGCATTAGTCTTATATCTCTCTAGTTTTAGTTTGATTCCCAAAGAAGGTGAAACAATGGTGTGTATGGATGAAATTATTCTAAATTATAACTACCCCCATATCTCCCCCTATTTTATATGTCATACTTGACCATTAAATTATTAATAATAAAATAATGTCAATGATGAAATTACATTAGTGTGTTAACCATGGTAAAAGGGATAATTAATCTAAAATCTCTAAAATAATAATCTTAAAAAAAATATAATTTTAATACATAAAATAAATTTTTAAAACCAAAATTATATATTTTTATTAAAAAAGAACTATGTTACAATAATATAGATGGTAAGTCATATGTACGCATGAGTAACAACTCAATTCTCCAAGGGTTATGATAAAAAGAAGGTATCTTCTATTTTATCACCACTTAAATATCATTTTATAAAAAATATTGTTTTATTTATTTGTGACAATTTTAATATTTCAATCAGTTTAGGTTGTAATAAATAATAAATCACAATGTTTTGTTAAGTGGTATTCCAATGTACATAGTAAAGATGTTACGAATTTCAATGAATTATAATGTAAAAAGGAATATGATATGATTTATTTTCATAATTGTTAAAATATATTTAATAAAAAAATATATAAACTAATTCAATAATCATGTATATATGAGAGCGGCATTGAGTGAAGTTGAATCACACCAGTTCACGAGGTGGTAGTAAGCTATACAGATGAATGATGGACGCATTTCCCCTTGGATTAAGGAGAATAGGGTTACTGTTTTGGGAATAAAATAAGATCTAAATATTACTAAAAATCCAAGGGAAGTTTTATGGAAGGATTTATTCCAGATAAATAGTTTGGTAAGTGTAAATAATTTACGGGAGGATTTTCTCTTTAATAACTGAGTAAGAGTGGAATTTTATTAAATACCTAAAACTATTCAATAATGGGAAGTCACATTAAAGCCACATTCCTTTGAAATTATTAAATAATTTACTGGAGTGTTTATATGGTTTATCCAAAAACACTATAACTAAGAATCAATATTTTTAAAAAACATTATTCTATTTACCTCAAAGGATACTTACTTTTACCTTTTTTGTTTTTCATCATCATCCATATTTTTTTACTATTTTTATAATATTTTTTTCATATTAATTCCTAAAATTAAATATGATGATTATAAAATGTATTATATTTTATTAAACTAAAATTACATAAATTATAGAAAAAAAATTATAATTAATTCAGAAAAATCTATCCATAATCAATTTTTAAAGAAATGTATTATTCAAGAAATAAATTAACTTATATTGACTTTATGACCGAAAGTCATAATTATGTGAATTTAAATTCACATAGATATATATATTAAATATATATTATTTCAATATAATTTTCTTACTAGGTGTTATTCATAGTTATTTAATTTGGATAAACATTATTATTTTAAAAACATTATGGAAAATCCCTCAATTAATGAATACAAAAGAACTTACAAAAAAATAATTAAAATTAATGACTAAAATTAAATTAATTAGATTATTACAAATTAAATATATTATATTTAACTATTATACAAAATATACAATATAATGAATTTTTTTAAATTACATTATTTAAGGAAACTAAATTACAATATTGTAAAAATTATTAATTTCCCCTACTCCTCGAAAAAAAACTTTTCCATAAAATGTGATAAGTTATCCCAATGTTATTTTTTATATCTTTTTTAAAAAAACTAATTATAATTCATAAGGTAAATTTTTTAAATTTTCAAAAAAAATAGTTTAATAATATTTATCAGGAAAACCAATAAAAATTATTTTTAATTGAAACATAATTGTCATAAAATAAAATAAATTTAATAAATATTGAGTTATTATTTATTTAAAAGTTATGAATTATATAATATTTAGTAGAAATTATTATTATTTTTATATAAATTATTAATTTTTTTATTCCAATTTAGTGGCAATGTAGTATTGTTTATGATTAAATAAATATATTTTATTATTATATAAAATTCAATTTCAACTATGTGATGCATGTTGTACACAATATCAAACAAAGTATTCTTTTAAAATATAATGATTTTATATTAGACCACATTAAAATGTAGAGTACTTTTAATTTGAACATATTCTCAATAATAAGGGGCTTGGCATTCAAAAATTTATTTGAGGAAAAACAAACATCATAAAACGTGTTCATAAAAATTTTCATTAAAAAGATGAAAAAAGAAATACTATAGTCATAACAGAAATAGGTATCCATATAGTAGCACATTGGCAAGATGTAAAGAAATAGATATAGAAATATGACCCATTTACGAAATAAGGTAATACTTTATTAAGAAACGATAGACTAGTAATTAATTATTACAAGAATATCATTTTTGTTTCAAGGTAATTTTCATAAATGTATGGTATCTGTTATCCGTAAAAACTATGAAAATATTGAAATATACTTTTAATAATTAATAATTTAACCCTTTAATAATTTTACACTACAGTATCATATATTGTTGAAAATTATCAAAATTCAAAATGATTATCTCATGCAAGATGAACTAATTATAAATTCTAAACGATAAAATTATTCAAGATAAATAATATCAAGATATTCTTATCCACTTTAGATAGTAACTATAACATTCAATGGTTATAAAAATGCATGATAATTCCCAAAGTTAATACATATTCATATTAACAATAAAAAATATTCAAAATAAATCATTTAATTAAAAATATAACCCCACATTTAAATAACCAAGAAATTCAAATATTAAATTTTGATCTTACCAAACACTATTTCATGTAAAATAACATGAAAACCCCTAAAGTTATAATATACCTAAATCTATGGAAATATATTAAAAAATATTATTAATATTCTACGAATGATAACATTATAATATATTAGATCCTAAAATATATTTCCAAAAATAAACATAACATTTATCCAAATGATCATTTAGGTAAAATCAATTTAGTTATAACTAGGAGACCACAGAAGGTTGTTGTGTGAACTACACCATTATTTTCAATTGGTTTTGGGTACATGACCTGTGGACTTTATAAATATTTTATGTTGTCACCTTACATATGGGTTGTTATTTTTCGAAAACTAAATTAATAAAATTACTCTATTGTCCCCAATAATGTTATAAAAATTATCAAAAATAAAAAAATACAATAAAAAATTTATAACCTCTACAATTTCTTATACAAAATATTTTTTCCAAATAAATCAAATAATGTTAATTGACTATTATTACCTTAACATCACAGATAAGATAAACCATAAAGGTTAGCAATAACATTAAACTTTTATTTCAATATGTATAGAGACATTATTAATCAAATAAAATGTTTTATAAAACCTAACTGAGACCCATTTTTTTAATACCATAAATTCCCCCTTAAATACAATTATTAAAATTAAACTCTTTTCACAAAAAGCATCCAAATAGGTAACTTAGCCATTAAAATTATGATTTTCTTTTGACATATAATAAAATATAATTTAGTTTTATCGCATTTATGTATGGTATACCATATAATCCCATTTTATTATTATGTAATTCATCATGTTGGTTTATAGGGAAAATTTGATTTAACCGATGAATATTCCCATAGGAGAGTCACACCATGTATGCATCTGGGATCATTTTCATAAACATGGTTATGATTGAGTCAAATAACAATGACACATTTTTTGAGTTATTTCCCCTATTTTATCTATGTTATATCCATATCCACTTTTTTATCTATAATTTATATAATTTCATTATAAAACCACATAAAATATATCTTTTTAAAACCTTAAGAATTTATACTATACATAGAGTAATCCCTATTTATATTTCAATAATTTTATATGATCCTAATCCTAAAAAATAACTACACATTTCTCATTCAACAAATATAATGACCCATTCATTTTACATGTATTATAACTTTATTTTAGCATAAATATATATTAATATTAACCAAATTATTGTGATTCCTAATGTCATTAGATTACAAGGATCGTAATTCTTAAATGTGATACTAAAATAAATCTAATTATTTTTTTCATCATAATAGCCTCTTAAGTACATTCAATATTCTTAAATTGCATTGGATATCCTTGGGAATATATTTATAAAATAGAAGTGATAAAAATACATGGAGTATAAATATTCTAAATAATTATAACTTTTATGTGAGAATTATAAAATCCTAACATAAAATAAATGTATAAAGACTAATATCATGGAATAATAACATAATGAACAGGGTATCATAATTTCATTTCATCTTATGAATTGTGGTAGAAATAGAAAACCTGACATAAATATAATTCATGTCTAATGACTAAGACAATATCATTTGGTAGACATAGTCCTCTAATGGATTAGTTTCAACCACCATGTCCAGTACAAGACATATGATGAGACTAAAACATTACCCAACTATTTAGTGGAATGCATATTTCTAGGCACACCTTTAGCATTCATATTATGTACATTAATTTGTGTTACATAATTGGAAATAAAAAATACAGTATAAACATACTAATTTATCATTGAAATAAAATAGGTTTCATAATAATGCATGATATCATAATCAAAATAGCTTTATTAATTAATTAATTTTAGATATTAACATATCTCAAGAATTACCCACATTAACATAAGGGATAATAATATATGCATAAATTTTATGGATATATATACATAATATTAATTTAATAAATAACATCCAATGACTTTGTAATTAATGAAAATGAAATAAATGATTATGTGTTATATTTGAAGAGGAATACACCCTTTTAACATTAAAAATATATCATTAAATTTTTTAAAAATTCATGATATTATTAAAAAAATATAAATAATGATAGAATATTGTAAAGTATGCTTCAATGAATTTATTGGTCCTGGAGGATGATAATTATATACTTGTTGTAAATGTAAATATTCCATTCATTTGACACTGTTATAAAAATGATAAAAATTACCTAGTTTGGATATTAAAAAAGGATTCATATCACACCTTTTTTTTATAATTTATAATAAAAAAAATTCAATAATATTTCATTTGGATAAGGATAAAAAAATTGAAAATAATATTCATAAAAATTAACAGGGAATGAAATGGATTTCTGATCGAAGATATAAATAATGATTGTTTTTTTAATCACATTATTATAAAACATTATTGTACAGAATATTTGAAAATTAAACTACTATATGAAAATATCATGACACAATAGATGTGAATAAAATTAAATGGGTTTACTTTACAAGGGTAAAATATTTTCATTTTATTGAAATTCATATGTAAATAATCTCAAATAAAATGATATTCAATATAAAACCCCTAAAAAAATTTTCCATTTGATTAGTAATCCATAGGATGGAATTTATTTAAAAATAAAAATTAAATAAAAATTATTTAAACTTATCAATGATATAACATTTAATGTGGAGTTACAATCACCAAAAAAATATACAAGTGCTGAATAAGATATATGTCTCATGGAAATAAAATCGAGATGAGATATCACTAAAAGTTAAAGTATCGTGTTAATGATAATACATTAAAATAGAGATAAAATGATTTTCTTGTTAATATAATATTTATAAGTATAATATATTATACTAAATACATAATTTTTAGTGTATAAACCTTATATAATAAATAAATTACATTAAAGAAAATGTATCTCAATTAAAGAAATTTGGGGATGAATACTCTTACATTGTGTCTAGGCATGTTATGCATGTCTTCTATATCATTTATAATTACTCAATATCATTTTTTTAAAACTAATTTCAAAATTAATAAATATATTTTTACCATATAAATATTTTATTTTAATTTAATATGTATTTAAAAATATATTAATTTCCAAGTTGGGTGATTTGAGGATAGTCATTTCATTATATCAAAACAACATAGTTGTGTTGAAAACGGTAAATGTGTTTATTATTCCATCATATTCATCCTAATAATTATTTTTAATTATTGATTTTAAACATAAATTATACTTTAAAACCAATCAATGTAACATGGTTATGAAAGGAAAACCTATTTTAAAATTATGGAGAGGGTAGGTGATAAGTACGTATGGTGGAAATCACCACATAATGCATTGGGTTCACTCCATAGTTAAATTAAAGTAACATCATTAGACTAATACAATACCCATGGAATTTTTGGTTTATCATACGCATTTATAACCCATTATAATTATATCATGTTCTTTCAAATGTGTTTCACTTATTGATATCAATCATACAACATAATCCTATGAATTACCAATAGAAATAAAGAAGGTTTCATACTTTTTCCCCTATTATATTAAAATAGACTCCTTATTTATTTATTTTATGAGATGATGAAAATTCAATAGTTACAACTCAAAATTAAATATTAAATGTGGTATAATTAATTTTTAAATTAAGCCTGTAAAATATGTTGGAAAAGGGTTTTCAAGAAATTCTTTTTTGAAGCAAAAAATGATCTTATATAACATTATTATCATCAATAATAATTATATAAAAAATCGATATAAATATTTTTATAATATTTTAATTTCATTTAAATATTTCTTTAATATGTCTTACTTTAATAAATTAATATTCATACACTATATGAATTTAAAAATAGTTTGCAGAAAACTATTTTTTATGCATAAAATAACCATATATAAAAATCATGAACATTTTTAATTAATGTGAAATTAATTTGATTAAGGTAATTAAAATGTTACATATGTATATTTTATAAAAAACCCCATATATAATGGTTATTATAAATTTCATTATTTAATGAAAAGAAATACAAAAATTTGAAAATTCAAAAAAATCACTATTCAATAGAAAAAATTAAATATTTCAAAATTTCATGAACATTCCTAACAGTGTATATGACATTATTGCCCCATTCCCACCATTGATTGGTAAGGGGTCTGATTCAATCACCTATTACGAATGTAACACAAATGAGATGCATTTTCATAAGTACCTAGACACACACACACACATCTCCAAACCCAAAACGCTGAAATGTAACAACCCACTATTTAAATAAGAATGAGTACCAATAAGATACCAAAAAACAGAGTATGATATTATGAAAACTGGAAAGTAATAGAGGCCAGAATATAGTACCAAAAACATAAAAGTTTTACAATTTGAATGCACGATTTCTAGAATCTCATTCATCGAAAAACCTACATAAATGGTATGTGGAAGGAAGATGTATGAATCCATTGGAGCACAACTCTCCACTATGATCACTCTAGGAACCACCTAGTCTAGGTCTACCTAGGACTCTGTCAAATGGTCGATCATCTACACAGGACACCACACATGCCATAAAATCTCATGAAGGGGTGAGTAAAAAAATACCTAGTTGTTCACCCATAATCCACAAAGGTAACACCACTATTTAATAGATGAAGTACACTACAATGTAAATAAATGGTAGGAAACCAAATAGGATTAACAAAGTATGACTAATATAAAAAACATATGATGGTATGATTATAAATCACGAAGAAAAATATTTCCAGTCTCAGTCCATTTATCTCCCAATCTCCATGACATAATAAATGTTGATGAGGAAAGGAGTGTTAATAGAGAACAGACCATCATTGTTGAATAGAGCAGCGTTGGAACATGAATTGTAATTGGATCCCAGAGTTTCAGTGGTTCCTAGAGTGGAGATGTCTAATGGTACATCGATAGCGCACGAAGCATCGATGGTTAATAAGGCGTCGATGGTGCATGGAGGGTCGATGGTTCATGAAGCATCAATGGGTGATGCAACCCCCTAGTCACATATTCACCCAATCACAAGGCCATTTCAAGCCATAGAATTCCTCTCATAGTGAATGTGTTCTTGGGGGACCTACTCATCTGGCCATTAGGTTAGAAAAAACATCCACACAAAATCATATAGAGAATCTCAAAAGGATCTTCTCATCTAAAGGGAATCGACACTACAAAAAGATCGTAAAATGGACCTCCCATTTGAACGAGATGGATAATTTAGTAAAAAGGGGATGGCTTGGTCTGGGCCTGACCTAGTATATTATGGTCGATACGACCCTACCAGATTTGATCGGTCTAGGTAGGACCAAACCGGCCCTACCTGATGGGCCCTATTTTTCGGCCCACTTGGTCGTCAGAGGGGCCCAGTTCTCTATCATGGATCACGTCATACTGGCCATCATTTCTCTGTCGGATGTGTACTACACTATTCATGAACCTCAAGACCATGTGGTTGCACTAACACTTGACCAGTAGGCTCCCTTGGTCAATGCTTTGCTAGATTGTGTTTCACAATAACATCAGGACTCATCTTCATATTTTCACGACTACACCACCGCTGCAGGTTCCTTTGTTCGATGTGTCTCCGAGCCGCATCCAGATGCTACTTCCAGGACCTCTTATGAAGCCCCCCCCCCTCATGGTTTACACCACCATAGTCCCACCCCTCAAAAATATTCCCTCCTCGATCACATCACATCGCCACCAATAGCAACCCTACCTGTGGCTTCCAGCTGCACTTTTCTTTGCTCCAACTACCTTTTCGTGATGGTGCTAACTCTTCCAATGGTGTCCCCTTTGGTAACCTGAAATTTCAACACACTTGTTGAGATTGTTGTAGACACCACCACCTTACGCTGAATCCACCTTGCACCACCACTATATTAGATCCATGGTACACGTATAATTACACCACAGATGGAATGTGTAATGATCCAATGATTATTATTTTCAAGGAATGTGAAATACAACATATTAGGGGAAAGATTCAAAGCACATTAATGACACATTGTATATAAATTGTCTTTTTTAATTTCTATATATCTATATTTATGTAGGAATGTTCAATGAAAATTAATCAGCCGATATTTAAAATGATCACATATCCTTTTAATCCCCACGAAAGTTTAACCATCACATTAGAAAAAATGAACCATAGATAAACCAATCCATGGTTTTGTATGTGTTCGTCATTTTAATCCTTTAGGAGAAAGGAAATCATAACGAAAATGTGCATCCTTCCATGTGGTTCGATCAGTCATTGATGAAAAAGGATTTTTGTGGCATCATCAATACATGATCCATCGACACCCGTCATCGTTCACGAGAGAGGATTCTATACACATTCCATAAATGAATTTATTAGGTTTTGGAGATAACCAAGGATTCCAAAAACTGAGACTCAATTTAATTAATCTAACACATCATAAATCTAAATATCATTTAATTAAAATATTTTAATTATTGTTAAATTCAATTTCTAACATTCATAATCAACCAGTGTTGATCAATTTTAGGCCTCACCTAATGAAAAGCCTCTACTCTGAACACAACAATTCCCCCAATTTTTTGATTCTAGAACTTTTATAGATGTTATTTCCATTTAAAACAGAAACCACCCATGTACTTTATTAAATACATAATATTTTTCACCATATAATTTCTGGCACTCTAGTCCTCAGAATCTCACATCGTCTGAGCACCTACTCATGGAATATTCCCAATTATTTTATAAAAATAAAACTAGAGAAAATATGAATATAAAATAAGATACCATAATCCCTACATATATATATTTTAATGTTTAGATATAAAAAATTATTTTCATTTTGGAAAAAAATTCTATGTTTTCCTTAAACTATTATTAATATTTTCTTCTACAGGAAAGTAAAAATAATATTTGAAGGAAGCCTATTTTTAATTGAATAAAATACCAGTATTAAAATTTTAGTTCTTATTTATTAATAATTTATGAATATATTTTTATTTAATTTTTAAAATATATATTTATATCATAATATAGTTAATTAGATTCATGAAATTCAATTTAAATGCAAGGCTATATCAGTCACATTTAAATAATAATATAGTTATTTTGTAGTATAGTTTATTTAGAAAATATATTATATATTTTATACGTGATCAAACATATTATAAATTTTAAATATTAGTTTGTTAAATTAATATACCACTAAGTCCCTTTTTTACATATTAAACACCCATCGATTCTTTATTTAGCCATTTAGAGTAATGAATATAATAAAGATCTCAGCATTGAAGATATGATGGTGTTGGTGTTTTATAACTAACTATTAGGTACTATGGTCCAAGCACTACCACAAAGTCAAAATCAATTTCATCTATTAGATTATGATTCATTAAATAGTGAGAAATACTTCATTCATTTTCTTACACAATAGAACATGCATCTCATTATCCATCATAGAAGTTAAATGTGTCACTTTTCAGTATTCCACAATCAAATTTCCCTTATTTACAATAAGAAAATCTATGTGTTGTGGTTAACATCATAGAAACCAAGTCTACCTTCTTAATGGAGATACATGTTTTTACAATATTGATTGACGAAACAAATACAATGTTACCAATTTGTGGGTAATGTATAAAATCACTCTTTATCCCTTTTCTCATATTTGTATCACTTTATATTCCATTTGTTTATTTAAAATTTCTTGTAATTTTTATGGTTATTGAATTATCCCATAAAAAATAATTTATTATTATAACCACCCACTAGAATAAACCAATATTTTTTGAAAATCCATCAACAATGCCATTTTATACCCAATATTATCATTCTTTGTTTACTATTTAATTTATTTTTATGATTAAAATAAGTTATTAACATTTAATTTTTTGGATAGGAATCAATATTCTATAATAAAAATCTGTTTAGTTAGATTTATTTTTTTTATTTTTTATTTATTTATAATTTGAGATAAACTATTATCAAGAACATTTTTTAAAATAGAGAGATATGATAGATGAATTGAAATATACTATGAGGAAATTTGTAAATTAAAATTAATTGTAAATTTTTTTGGTGGGTAATTTTATTTTATACATATACACATGAGTTATGAACATCAATTCATAGGCAACATATTTAGTGATTAAATATAACCAAATGGATCTGTCTTTAATATCAATATAATAACTCATATATATATATATATATATATTAAAATGAGAAGAAGAGGTTTGATTTATGTTTTCATAGACAAGCATTAAATAATGAGTTTTAATGGGATAATATAAATCCATTTAGGAGAGCTATAACAACCTATGATCCCAATGTCAAAATGATATATCCATGCTTTAATTGTTATAAATAACATCAGGGGTGATTTATTTTCTTGAATGAAATTATTTAATATTTTCAAAAGTAATTAAATATATTATTTGATCATACTTGTATCATTTAAATGACATCATGTTACTACTTAAGCAGGTTAAAGGGTCAAATTTATAATAGAAATATGATATAATTTAGGGGGGTTTATGTATCATAACAGAAAATATATTTTTTCAAGGATGGGTGTAACTCAATAATTGTTTATGAAATCATTAGAAAACAATTTAATGAGTTGTTTTATGTATGAATCATGATTAAAATAATCAATTTCATTTATAAATTCTCGATATAGTGTATTATCATAAGTTAAAATGAAATCCTTGTCAATATCATGTGTGGATTTTGAATTTGAAGACTTGTATTTTACTGAGAGTCAAAAAGTATATGTGTGGGTGAGATATTTGAGATGAAATATTAAATACCTTTATCTTATAAATCATTTTTAAAATATCCAAAAAATTTAATATATATATCTAGAATATGAAATTTGTAATTAATTTTTTCGTTTATAGTTTATCATAAAAGTAGTCTAAATGAAGTATTGTAGTCATTTAATTGATGAAATATTCTTCCATCCCAATCGATCATAATTTTTTTTGTCTCTCGAAGATACACCAAACTAGTAAGATAATGTTTCAAAAGATTTAAAGACAATGTCTCTATAAACATATATTTTATCATCATCGTTTACAAAGATTAAGAACCCCCCCCCCCCCTCAAACATTCAATATTTGTTATATTTAACCACCCAATTTATTCTATATATACTAGTCAGGATCATGTCGAAATAGAACACATCCTTATTAAATCGGATATATAACATGTTATCCGTCAAGAATGACTTATTATGAATGGGTAAACAAAACACCAATTAATAGATGTCATATCCAACTTTTAATCATTACTCTCTCTCTAAAATATGTATAGTTTTCATTACATGTTTTAAGTTCTTGTTGACATGCTATAGATCATCTCTAAAGACAAATTAATTATTATATAAATCAACTTCAATATAAATAAAATATATGTGAGTGGTTTAGGATACTGAATATCTTTAAATGATCATTGAAAAATACAAATGTTCTTGCACATTTCTACATTCATGGAGTATATAAATTTCATTTACTACATGATTATGAAAAAAATAATATAATAATAATTGAATAATAATTCAATTGTTTTTAGACATGTATGGAATTTGAATAAATACAAATATAAACTATGGATATAATATAACATATTAATCCTTTGGCCAAAATAAATATACCATTTAATAATGGCTCAAAATATAAAAACCATATCCTTATTATAGTAAAATGTTAAAAAATATTATAATTACCTATGAAATAAATTATTCAACCCAAGGTATTATGGTTTTGGCAATAACATGGATTATCATGTTATATTAACTAGTTCGAGAAAAAACATACCCCATCACATTATATTAGTTTATTTCTGATATATATATATATTAGATTGATGAAATTAATTATATATTGTAATGTCCCACAATTATCAAGGAAATTTATTTTTTCTCAAATCTTTGAAATTTTACGAGTCTGTGGCTTTTGATGGCACTTGATTTTGAGGCCATGTGTGCTCAAAAACAATTTCTGATGTTTTTGTTTGGGTACGTTCAGTAAACGTACGTGCGGGTTTTTCTATCTTTTTAAATGGTGGACAGAATTGAAATATGAGGGCACTGATGAACTCGTAGCGCCAGAAATTGCTTAAGGGGACCTTTACCGTAGTTCTGTTTTATGCAGGTTGAATGTTAAAAATTGGGGTTTAATTAAAATTCTAAATAAATTTGTGTAGAACAATTTAATTTATCTATGAATGTTATTTCCTCCCATGGGAAGTTATTGGTGGGGCCACACCCACTGAACATCCCATGTGTAGATATTTGAGAGGTGGGGCCGACACGAGCCACATCCTTTCATCTCACATAACTCTCTTCAAACTCTCTAATTAATTCCCCATCCTTTAATGCGACAACCCCCCCTAATTACGAGAAATCTTCCTCTCCCTCTCTCCCTCTTTAATGTTTTCCAACACATGTTAATCAATATATTCAAATTCTTCAATTAATTATATTAGTCTATTTGAATTTCGAATAACTTTTGTGAATAAAATAATAGATTAGATATTATTTTCTGGTGGCACTTGTTGTGTTGGAACTGGGGGGAGCTCTGGAGAAATAGAGAAGAACGCCACTCCCTTCGATGAATAACGCCAAATCCATGAATTACGACAATGGGACTTCTTTTCTTTACTCTATGAAAAGAGAGGAGATGCCACTTCTTCTTCGGGTACCCTTCGACGATGACGGAATCAATACAGTCATCCACGACGCTCGACTGCTGTGAAGCTTTTCCAAGGTAGGGAGTATTGCATAATTTATATTTGAATAAAATTGTTCTTTGTTCTTCATGAAACCTTGTTTACCCTTGGAGAATTGCTACCACTTAACGTGGAGGGAAGGTGCTGAACACACATGGCCCAACGACCCTCCGTAGTATCCTTGTTTGCGATTGAGCCATGTTGGAAGAGGCGACGATGGGAGAAGCGGTGGTCATGCACCGGCCATGTGCAGATGAATGGCAGCCTGCAACCACGGGCCGCTAGACCGAGGAAAAAATGACCTTTCATTACTGGCCGGGCCGAAAGGTGGAACCATGGAGCCCCACGGCGCCGCGTTGTGGAAGACCGAGGTCCACATTCCATGGGCCGATTTGGCAGTAGAACTGGCAGGCCAATCGTCCGGCCGGGTGGAGGAGAGCCGCGACGTAGGGAGGGAACCATTTTGGACGAACCGCGGCCCACCTGTGCGGGCATATTTCACTACGAAGGCCAACCTGCTTCGTCCGGCTAGTTACGGAGGTTGAAACCGCTTGGTGCAGTAGGTTTGGCAGCCGGGGGGTCTCGCCCCCCACCTCGGACCGCTCGGCCTACCGGCTGAGCCGTTGAATGGCTGCGCCGGGTCGGGCCGCTCCGTGCTAGGCTGGGCTGTGTCGGGCCGCTCAGTGCCCCCTCAAGCTGGCCCATACCCCTTCGAGTGGGGCAGAGCTATGCATTTCATCGGGCCGGTCTGACACCCCTTCCGGGTTGGATCCGCCAAAACATGGATAACCTGACCCATCGACCCACTGGGCTTAACGGGTCGGGCCTGTTTTCACTTAAATAGTAATTGCATATAGACAGTACATCCAATCAATGATCCATCTACGACACTAGGACCCTCAAAACAAGGTAGTCCTTTTGAGATAATATATGCGAGTTTTGGATGTCTTTGGGGAATGTCCTGGTTAGAAACAAGCGTATTTTTAACCCGGCCCCTGGAATGGAAAAGCCAACATCACTCAGACCGGGCATCCGATTGAGGCGTAGTTTATCGTGTTGATTATCTTTTGATGAGACGGTACTTTGGGATACATATATTCCGGAAATTGTGATAGTTGATGTATCGACCCCCCATGGATCGAGGAACGGACCCTCCCAGAATCGAGCGTGATGTGTACAGGAACCGTAGAGCTGGTTGTGAGTACGACGGCTACCATGCTGAGATCCTCTATGGGTTCGACGATGAAGACCACAATACATGTATCCTTTGTGGTTTCGGCAGTTATTATGACTTTTCATGGATCCTCGGTGGGTTCGTCCACGAAGACTACTGAAATTGGAACCTTCGTGGGTTCGACAGCGGTGACGACTTTACTTGGATCCTATGTGGGCTCGATAGCGATGACTTCTGTATTATGATCCTACATGGGTTCATTAGAGGAGATGATTCAGAGGCTACTTCTAATCATATCCACCATTCAACATTAGTAGTATACTTGTGTGAGATGAGTCATGACTTGCAATCAAAACCAACAGTGTGATTGACTTCTTTCTTGTGTGGCCTAGGTTGTGATTGGGCTCGAGTGTTGGAGCCGAACTATAATTGATGAATTAGTTATATGTATGGGAATATACCTAAGTAGAGTCAGTTGATACTGGTAATTGTATCTTTCCTTTGTGGTTTATCCGTCGTGGATTATGGAAGACCTTCAAGGGTCTCTGGGTCTCTACTGAGTATCGTATACTCACCCATGCATTGGCTATGCCTGCAATACATTGTGTTGGATTCAGACGACGGACAACATTGATCTAGGTGGAGGTTTATGCAGATGGACGGTACCCAGAGGTGGACCACATGGCAGGACGTACACGGGGCAGACAACCGGACCCGAGTAGTTGAGGAGACCATCTGTACCCACCCTTCATGAGGGATATCTGGGGGACGACTCAATGTTTGCAACATAACTTCACTAATGTTGTAGTTTCTTTTTAGTTTTACTTTACATTTAGTTGGGTTTGTACACTGGCCCATTTACTTTTCATCACATACTCTTGTACTCTGTTTTACATAGTTCTTACTTCAATTTTGTACTCTGTTGTCTTGGTTTACCTTTATAAATTGAACACCTTCTCTTTTACCTGGATTCATGCCTTTGGTGCTAGTCACCAGCTCCTGGCCTATGGAAGGAGAGCATGGGGTAGTCATGGAATGGGCCCCGAGGACGATTCGTGACAAATTGGTATCAGAGGAGTCAAATATATAATAGAACTCTGGACTCTGATAATTTCTTCTCTGTGAACAAATAGAGTTAAGAGTATTGAGTGTAGTTATCAGTCCAGGGTGTCTAGTGTTGTTGCGGTGACCGATGTATCCATACAACAGGACCCTGACTTCTGATTATCCACTCAGTCCCGAAAACATTTATTGCATTTTGTTTCAAATTTTATCATTGTTATTACTATGGGTCATCTCAAAAGGTATACTATTTGAACGTGGCACACCTGTTTATTTTCAAGATGGCCTCATGAAGGAATCCAACTAAGGTTTCGAGTCGCATAGGAGATGGCAGCCCACCGAGTGACGAGGCCTCGGTGTTGGGCCCCATTATAGTAGAGGCACCAGTAGAACCACTATTCTCTGAGCCACCGATACAAATAGCACCTATATCAGAGGGTGCACACCGACTGAGCGCGTTGCACAAGTTTCATCGATGGAGTCCAGCTAGGTTCCACAGAGAGACGGACCCTCAGGCAGCCGATGAATGTCTAGATTCTATCGTTAGAGTCTTTATATTTGTATGGACACCAGCTGACGTTATGGTGATCCTTGTCGCGATTTTACATCACATAGCTGTAAGTAGATGGTGGAGTTTGATGCACCAGGTGAATGACGAGGCATATCTACTTTGGATAGACTTCGAGAGTCTCTTCTACTCAGAGTTTGTTCCATCCGCCCTTCATGAAGTGCGCATCCAGGAGTTACTTCATCTGTGGTAGGGCATCATGTCAGTAACCCAATACTCAGTGAGGATTACTGACCTTTAGTGCTACTCCAAGGATATAGTACGAGACCCATTCTTTAGGGCCCATACATTGAGCAGGGAATGGGACACAAGATCAGGGATTCAATGATTTCCCTCGGCATCCCGACATAGGCATGATTCCTGGAGTGATCCCTTCTTGTGGAGAGCTTCCTCGCTAAGCTGACACCAGCAGCGAGACCTTCCACTGGGCGACACGTACTGTAGTCTTCTACATCTGGCAGTAGACAGATGTCCCATAGGTCCAAGCAGACCAGGCCATCAAAAGGGTGACTCCAGGATACTGGTTCGGAGGTGATGGGAACACAAAATATAGCCGGCCATTCGAGGGGCAGGCAGTTCTATTCATGTGGTGGGCAGGGTCAAATGGCACGATACTACCCGACCTGCCATGTGGACGAGCAGTAGACAGTAGACGGACCTCCCAGGAAGAGGTAGAGGTTGGACCATGGCGGTCCATAGGGAGCTGGAGGACGAGGCAGAGGAGCCGGCCGAGCGGCATGTGGTGGACGACTCTTTGAGGCTCTACCACCACCACCATTAGGAGGACAACCCCGACCAGAAGGATCTGGCAGACATGGGAAAGATCAGCTCTAGGTAGTCGAGGCCTACGACCATGGCGCACCTGAGATGATTCGAGGTACAATCAGTGTATACTCCACCCTTTCTTCAGTACTGATAGACACATGAGTGAGTCATTATTTTATTTCCACTTCACTTTTCCAGAGCTTGGATATTCTGAAAGAGTCATTGGATCGATCCTTATGGCTAGAGACTCCAACGATAGCAGAATGAATGATTACAAACTGGTGCCGGCAGTGCGAGCTTACTATAGGATGTGAGAGCATCGGCTGGGATCTTATTATAGAGGCGCCGAGGCCTTACGACATCATCTTGGGTTTCGACTAATTATCTACAGTCCATTCCCATATATACTGTATTAGGCGCAATGTGTGGTGTGTCTGCACAGATGGGAGAAGGTTCACCTTCACTACTGAGAAGGGAGCCTTTGCATTGTGGGATGGACTTACTCAGAGGAGAGGGCATCCGATCACACATCGGTTTACTAGTCTCATCCTAGGAGCAGTTGATGTGCATAGTCCAAGATTTCAGTTTGTGGTGGATCAGTATGCTGACATTTTTCTAGAAGATGTTACAGGACTACCTTCTCATAGAGAGGTAGACATCTACATAAACCTATACCCCGGGAAAAAACCGATATCTACTCCAGCATATTTGATGGCTCTCGCTGAGCTTCATGAGCTGCGGGTACAGCTGGAAGACTTACAGGGAAAGGGATTCATCTGACCCAGTGTTCCACCCTGGGCATCTCTAATTTTGTACGCCATGAAGGTGGATGGGATCTTACGACTGTGTGTCGACTACCGTCGCCTGAATCAAGTGACCGTGAAGAACAAGTACCCACTCCCTAGGATTGACGACCTCTTTGATCATCTCAAGGGAGAAAGATGGTTCTCGATGATAGACCTTAGGCCAGGCTATCTCTAGCTCAGAGTTCGAGATGAGGATGTGTGGATGACGGCATTCTGGTGTTGGTATGGTCACTACGAATTCTTGGTTATGACATTCTTCATTACCAATGCTCTAGCAGTGTTCATGAGTCTCATGATCAAGATCTTATAGCTTTACCTCGATCGTTTTGTCGTAGTTTTCATCGACAACATATTGATTTACCCAACTACTATGGAGGAGCATGCCTACCACTTGTGGGTAGTACTGGATACACTCCAAGAGCACCAGATTTATGGTAATATCTCGAAGTTCTAGTTCATGATTTGAGTTGTACACTTCTTGGGACATGTCTTCTCATAGGTGGGAGTTGTAGTGGATCCTGAGAAAATTGAGGCAGTACATAACTGGGAGCCACCCAAGAGTGTGAAAGAGGTGCAGAGTTTTCATGGTTTTGCTGAGTACTATCAGAGATTTGTGCCAGACTTTTCGATTGTTGTAGCACGAGCAAAAATACGCTACCCATGACCAGGAGTTAGCAGAATTGGTCTTTTCCTTGATGACATGGAAACAATATCTGAATGGAGAGTGCTTTAAAGTCTAATCTGACCACCAGAGTCTCAGGTACTTCTTCTCACAGAAGGACCTGATCCTGAGGGAATGGAGATGGCTCGAGATCCTCTAGGACGATGAAATTTACATAGTATATACTCCTGAGAAGTGGAACGTTGTGGCTGATACTCTCAGCAAGAGATCGGGCATTCAGCTACTAGGAGAGGGGATGATACAGCTAGCCGCGTTGTAGATATCCTTTGTGGATAGATATGGAGCTGCCTTTCTACAGTCTCTCATAGTCACTTCTCCACTCCTTCAACAAGTCAGAGAGGCACAATGTGGAGACATTGACTGTGAGACACGACAACCTCAAATATAAAAAGGGCAGGCGCCTGATGGGTTTTATAAATGAGGGGAGAATTTCATCCTCTTCGGGGGACATACTATGGAACAAGTTTCATTACAGGAGGATGTGATGAGGGATTTTCACACTTCTCCTCTAGAGGTATATCCAGGATTGTAGAATATGTACCAGTATCTCAGACGACAGCACTGGAGGCCAAACATGAAGAAGGCATTAGTAGAGTTTTTTTCATGATTCTTCATTTTTCAGCAAGTGAAGGCGGAGCACCAGGTACCAGCAGGCTTGGTACATCCCTTAGAGGTCCGGGAGTGGAAGTGGGATGAGATATCCATGGATTTCATGATGGGTATTCCACGTACATCCATAGGACACGACTCTATCTGGGTGATCATCGACCGACTCACCAAGTCAGACCACTTTCTATCAATCAAAGAGAAGGGATTAGTAGAGAGCTTGGGATGCCTCTACGTTCAGGAGATCATACAACATCAGGGAGTGTCATCATCTAGCATCTCTGATCGTGATGCTAGTTTTACATACAGGCATTGGAATGGGTTAGACAAGGATTTTGGGACGCAACTATGTCTGAGCAGTGCCTTCCATCCTCAGATGGATTTCCAGATAGAGAGGACAATTTAGACTCTCGGGGACATGCTCTGTGCATGTGTCCATGACTTTGGTCACAGTTGGGAGGATCACCTACCCTTGGTGGAGTTTTCGTACAACAACATCTACCAATCCACCATCTGGATGGCAGCTTAGGAGTCATTGTATGGACGAACATGCAGTTCACCTTAGTGTTTGACTGACCCTAGTGAGTTAGCACTAGTAGGACCACAACTGGACTAGGCTATGATGAATAAGGTGAAGATCGTCCAGGAGAGGTTGAAGACTGCACAAAGAGGATAGAAGTCTTATCCTGATAGGAGGTGGAGATTACTGGAGTTCGTGGATGGAGACCACGTCTTTTTATGGGTCTCACCACGACGTGGTCTACAGAGATTTGGTCAGGGCGGTATGTTATCTTCGCGTTTCATAATTCTATTCTAGGTTATGAGCAGAGTAGGTGAGGTGGATTACCACATGGCCCATCCACCATAGTTGCACCGGGTACATGACGTCTTCCACATATCTCAGCTGAGGAGATACATGAACGACCCGACCCACATCATCAATCATGGGGAGCTGGACATCGATGATGGGGTGACATTTGAAGAGGTCCCGGTGGATATTGAGGATTGACAGGAGATGGTCCTACATGGACGGTCGATTTCTCTGGTGCGCGTTCGTTGGAAGCACGAGAACCTCAAGGAGAGCACTTAGGAGTGAGAGTCACATGATTATATCTCAGTATCCCCATTTGTTTTCCTACTGTGTGTTGTAGATTTATGGGGATGTAAATCCTTGAGGTGGGAGTAATGTAAAGACCCTGAATTTTCAAGGGAATTTTTTTTCTTATTTATTTCGAATATTAATATTCTTTGGCTTTTGAAGGCACTTGATTCTGAGGTTCGGTGTGCCTGGAATCAATTTCCCAAGTTTTTGTTCGGCTACATTTAGTAATCATACGTGAAGGTTTTTCTATCTTTTGAACTGGTGCTCGAAATTGAAATCTAAGGGCGCTGATGAACTCACAACGTCGGTAATTGCATAAGGTGACCTTTACCCAGTTACATTGTATGTAGTTTGAAAGTTAAATTTTTTTGTTTAATTAAAAATTTAAATGAAATTGTTTAGAACAATTTTATTTATGAATGGAACTTATTTCCTCCAATGGGAAGTTATTGGTGGGGCCCAAACCCACCTAACTTCCAAAGTGTGGTTATTTGAGAGGTGGTCCCACACGATCCCCAACCATTCATCTCGCATAACTCTCTTCAAACTCCCCAATTAATTCCCCTTCATTTAGTGCGACAACCATCCCTTAATTATGAGAACGCTTCCTCTCCCTCTCTACCTCTTTAATGTTTGCCAACACATGATAATCAATGAATTATAACTCTTCAATTAATTAAATTAAGTTGTTTGAATATTTAATTATATTTGTGAATAAAACAATATCTTTGCTATTATTTTATAGTTTCACTTGTTGTGTTGGAATTTGGGGGAGATCTGGAGAAGTATAGAGGAACACCCCTCTCTTCGACGAAGAATGCCAAATCCACGAAGGATGAAGAAGCAAATTCTTTTATTTTCTCTGCGACAAGAGATGGGGAACCAATTCATCTTCTGGTACACTTGAAGATGATGTATTTGATACATCCATCCAAGATAATCGACTACCTAGAAGCTTTTCCAAGTTAGGGAAGATTGCTTAAATTTTATTTGAATAAAATTGTTCATCGTTCTTCGTGAAACCATGTTTATCCTTGGCCAATTTCAATAGCTTAATGCATACGGTTTGGGCCGAACGCGCATGGTCAGATGACCCTATGTAGTCTCCATTTTTTCAATTGATTCGTTTTGGAAGAGGTGATGATGGGAGAAGCAGCGGACATGCACCGAACGCGTGCCGAAGAACCGTGGCCAGCAACCACGAGCCGCTATACCGAGGAAGAACCGACCGGCCATAGCCAGCTAGGCCGAAGGGAGGAACCACGATGCCACGCTACCAAATAACATGGACCACATTCTACAGGCCGCTTAGGTGGAAGAATAGACCGGACTATTGGCCGGTCGAGCGGTGGAGAGTCGCGACGCCTGGACGAAGCAGCGCCGGACGAACCACGGCCCGGCAGTGCGGGCCGCTTGGGCCAAGAAGGTCGGTCGGCTTAGGCCAGATAGTTAGGGAGGATGTGCCACTTGGAGCCACTGGTTCTGGCAGCCGGGGGGTTGCACTCCCCTCCTCGGACCCCTCGACACCCTCGGGGCGAGCCGCATTAGGGCAGCGCCCTGTCGGGCTGGGCCGCGCCTGCGGGTCGGGCTGTGCCGTGTCGGGCTGGGCCGCGCGGGCCCGGGCCACTCCCCCTCGGGCCGGGCCAAGATACACTTTTCATTAGGCAAGTATGACATCCCTTTATGGGTCAGACCCACCAAAACTGGGTTAACCCGTCCCGTCGGCCCACTGGGCTTAACGGGTCGGGCCCGTTTTCACTTAAACGTGAATAATTTAAAGACCGCGTGTCCGATCGACGCGCCGTCTGTGGCACTGGGACCCTCACGATGAGGTTGTCCTCATGATATACTCTAAGTGAGTTTTAGATGAATTTTAGGAACGACCGCGTTAGAAATGAGCATATTTTTAACCGGGCCCCTGGAACAGAAATGCCAATATCTCTCAGATCGGGCGTCTGATTGATGCCACGTCTCTGGCATTGAGTTTCTTTTGATGATATAGAACATAGGGATACATCAACTCCAAAATTTGCGATAGTTGATGTATCAACCCCCCTTGACTCAAGATGAGGACCATACTGGAATCGAGCGGGCTGTGTGCTGGAACCCTAGAGTTGGCTGTGACTATGACGACTACCGTGCTGGGATCGTCTGTGGGTTCGACAACGAGGACCACTGTACATGGATTCTCCATGGGTTCGATAGCCATGACGATTGTACATGGATCCTCCGTGGTTTCGGCAGCAACAAATATTGTACTAGGATTCTACATGGGTTCAATAGAGGAGATGATTCAAAGGATACATCTAATCATCTCCACCGTTCTTCGTGAGTTGTATACCGGTGTGAGTTGAGTCTTGACTTGTAATCAATACCAACAGTGTGATTGACTTCATTACTATGTGTAATGGGTTGTTCATGGGATCTAGAGTTGGAGCCGAACTGGAATTGATGACTTAGGTATATGTATGGGTATACACCTATGTAGAGTGGGTTGATACTTCAGGATTGCATCTTTTCTTTGTGGTTTATCCTTAATTGATTCTCGGAGACCATCGGGGGTCTCAGGGTCTCTACTAAGCATTGTATACTCACCCCTACATGGGCTATGCCTGCAATACATTGTGTTGGATGCAGATGACAGACAACACTGATTGAGGTGGAGTTTTGTGGAGAAGTTCGATACCTGGAGGTGGACCACTTGGCAAGACGTACACGGGACGGACGACCGGACCCAAGGAGCTGAGGAGACCATATGTACCAACCCTTTAGGTAGGATATTCAGAGGATGACTATGTGGTTTTTACATTACATTTATGTTTTTTTACTTTATTTTCAGTTGTACTATAATTTCAGTTGGTTTTGTATACTGGTCCATTTATTTTTCATCACATACTCCTGTAATCAGTTTTACTTAGTTCTTACTTCACTTGCGTACTCTTTTGTGATTTTTTAGTATAATAAAGGCAATTCCTTACCTTTTACCGGGATTTATGCCTTTGGTTCTAGTAGCCAACCCCTGGCCTATGGAAGACAGGGTTGGGGTAGTCAGGACACGGGCCCTGAGGACGGGTCATGACAGATATAGATTATTATTATAAATTTATAGTAAAATTAATCATGGTGTCAATAAACCATACCCTATAGAATGAATAAATCAAATGGGATAATTTCCCAAAATAATAATTTCACTTCATGATGATATAGTCCCTTATCAATAAAAAAACATATTAAAAAGAAAAAAAATCATATGCAAATAAATATTTACCTATTCTAATGACTATGTACTCTCAAACTACTGAAAAACCACAGCTATATATGTCTATCATAAACCATATGGGGTCAACTAACCATATCTTTCAAAATAATTTTTTAATGTCCGATGGTTTTGAAAATAAATATGGAATCCAAATTTAATTTTGAATGTTGAAAGAAATATATAAATATTTCCACAATTAATAAATGTATAAAATAATTTGAAGTAAAATAATATATTAAATATGGAATATCTAGATAAATAACATAATGAATGAATCAATATGGGAAATCTCTCTCAAAAATGATATTTAATTCTCTCATTCATTCCCATATTGACCACACTTTTTTCTCATTATCATATTTTAATACTCACATATGAAATATGATTTATTTATCAATATATATTTAATAATGTAATAAATCAATCTTGATTAGCATATAATATATTAAATCTGTTTACATTAATAAATAAAATCAATCATCCTGGATATTAAAATAACGAATAACATTATTCTGCTAGAAAAAAATATTTTATTATAAAATAACTTCACTAGGTATAATTATTAAACAATGTAGTTCAATATTTATATAATTAATATTTATAATATGAAAAATTATTTTTATAACTTTATGATGAGAATTTATTAATGATATAATATTCAATCTTAAAAAATACAATTTATTTTCACAAAATTCCATTCTGAATCTAATGGGTGGAAAATTTATTGGGACATGAAACTTATTTTTCTTATATTGAAAATTAAATTTTACCTATATAAATTAGAGAAAAATTTCCATTAATTGATAAATACAAACTAATTATTAAGCATTGGATTTTACATGTTTCACATCTAGATATCTTAGTTGTAGTTTCATTTTGACGTCCAATAATTAAATAATAATTCAAAAACTAATACATTAATCATTTCACACTATATTAATTGACATATAAAATTATAAACACAATGTATATAAGTTTGAGTTCCTTATATAGGTACAGAAATGTATAACATTTCTAAACACCGGAAATTAATTAAAATATCTAGCGGAGTATATATTTTAGGATCCATATATCACATATATTATGTCCCATATTTTCAATATTCATGTTCAATTGTAATATAACACAACTACGAAAAGAACTCTCAACTCCGTTTTTTTAACAGAAAAAAATATATAATGAGAACAATCCAACATATCAATAGGAAATAACTTAATTCTTAATCATTTGACTAAGAATAATATAGATGGATATAGACATTAATTTATAGAGGATGAAGATTTAATCAACACCTTCATGTATAGAAAACCCTTCTCGAGCAACTATTTTTGATTAACGAAACTTATTGTTTTATAATAACAATGATTTTGATAATAATTATTATAATAAAAATGAAGTTTTTAGTTAGATTTTTTTTAAAAAACTATTTTTTAATAAACCAATTTTCCCATTACATTTTGAATATAAACCATTATACAGTGCACATTGAGAAAAAACATGTCATGTGTGATTACTAAATTATATCTTTATCTGAAGAGTACACTGATGGGATCTACACATTCAACATTATTGATGCGGGGTGTTGGCCCTACACAAACATTTTCTATTTTTGTGGTGTAGTGGTGAGAACCATTTTTTTGGATTAGGCATGTAGATTCCAACAATATTGATGTAAATCAAATCAGAAGTGAAAAAACCATTTTTGAACTATAATTATAAATTGTTTGCATCTATGGACTCCTTCAATGGGTAATCATAGTATCCAAAGAAATAGTTTGTTTTTCAAGATTTTAGTTAACAAATAATATATCCAAAAAATAATTATAGATCAAAATTCAATGGAATTTTAATTTATAATTAGATGTAGGAAAATGCTAAATTATCATGTAACAAATTTTATGAGAAACTATAACATATATCTTTATGCATGCATGTATTAATTACCACACACATGTTTTTTAACAAATCAAGATGTGTTATTTAATAACATCAGTCCTAGTAGAATAAAAAACTTGAGTGCGTGTAGAATAAATTTTTGATCCCACCATCATACATGTGATACAGGCATAAAAATACCCCTAAATAGAAATTTTATTGTAATTTTGGTCTATGTATTTTTAATTTGAATTTTAAATATCTCATATCATGAAACAATGACTTATTCAATCCATGTAATCATAACTTCTTCCATCAATATTTTAATTTGGGAAAATTATTTTAATTTCCTGAAATTATACCATAAATGTATTTTATTTTTTTGATATATTCTATTGAAAATATACCCATTGATGAAAACCATCTATTTAATGTCCAATGTTTCTTATAATCTAGGGTATCGTAGAAAACAAATCTAACATAAATCCTATAACAAGGTGATTCACATCAATTATAACTTTCATGAAACATAATTTAATCAATAGTGAGGTTTCATGGGTCCCACACACATCTGATACAAGGTTCTGTTAGGTAATCCATGTACACATGTGTAATATCATTGACTTACCATTTGGAAACATATCACCAATATTGGATTGAAAATTCTCCCTGACTCTTTCTGTAAGATATAGTTACATTAAATCCAATTTTATATATAGTATTAATTATCCGGGTATAATCCAGGAAAATTACACATATGAAGGGGCTCATAAAAACATCATACTCATAATCCAAATTGGTATCATTATTGATCCCATGCAGTACATATGTATCTTAATGAGTAATCACTACTCCTGTCATTTTTTCTACCATTTCACGAAACTATTATCTATATAACATAATGTTAAAACATTGGTGAACTTTAATTTCACATGACTATAAATAGTGCACATTAATCAATATGGTGTTTCATTGTTTTTTCAAAAGGATATGTAAGATTCCTCATTGAGGAATTATTTTAAATAATATTCCACAATTCCATCATAAATCTATATCATGATATGTTAATCCCATACCTTATAAGATGAGTCTAATCCCTGTAATGTGTACTGAATGAACTCCATACTATTCCAACCCTTGCATGATTTGTGTTATAAGATTCTTCCCCACAAAACCATAACATTATAGTTTATTCATAGAAACATATAACAAAATTTTCCATATATGATCAGAAAAACATGATTCCTTCTTAATATTATGATCATGAGATGGACCATGGGATGAACAAGGGTCCATTATTTTTCATTTATTCTATATAGATTATTTTCCTTAATTTATGAGTATGCGGAAACCAATTTGACCCTCATAGGATAATATCCCTTTAATGAGGCCTCTAGTCCAATTCATTCTTTACTGATGTTCCAATAATACCAATGTGATGAGCATATGATTTCTAGTGAGATGATCATGGGATGATTTTAGTGATGAGCTTGTGATTCTTTATGTGATGAGAATAATATCACTCATGTGATGGGAATTTGATGGATTATGTGACATGCATGAGTTAACATGTGGTATTATAAAAATATTCCTCTTGTAATGATCTTGGGATTTCTTAGGTATTGACATTATGTTTCCTCATAGGAAGAGTATAAGATTCTTCAACATATAAGAATGGGATTCCCAAATTGATAAACCTAGGATTCCGCAAGTAATGATCATATGTTAAATTGTTTTTTGACAACATCACAAATTATATATAAATTCTATGATTCCTACTATGAAAAATGTAGAATAGTGTATTGGCCTATCATGAGGATGGGAAACAAAAATCCCATGTTCCTTGGAGGGCCTGAATTTTTCAAGCACCGAAATCAATGGTATTCATCCTATTAAAACATAATGTGATATTTTTAATATATGTACACATGAATATAGAATTGGGAATGAAATTAAGAATAATGAATGAAATACTTTTGGGAGGTTTGGAAATGTATAGAGGTTTCATAGTTTTATTTTGACATTGTATCATACAATTCTGATCATTGAATTAACACCATCATCACTGTGATAGAATGAAACCTACTTTTGGAATAATGGAATATGATATGTTAAGTTCGACCGTTGACAAAATAGAATAACATTTTGGACCAATAAAGATGAATTTGAAACTTTACATTACAAACCCTTATTATAATAAAAAAATAATCAGATATAACAACCCTTGATTTTAGTGATAATTTTCCTTCAATAAAAAAATTCATTGAATAACATGTAAGAATACAAAATAATGAGTATGTACTTTCAAACTAATGATAATCCAAAACTATATATGTCTATCATAAACAATTTAGGGTCAACTAACCATATCATACAAAATAAGTTTTAAATGTCTAATGATTTTGATAATAAATATATAATCCCAATATACTTTTTGAATTTTGAAAGAAAAATATAAATATTTTCAAAATTAATAAATTTATCAAATAATGTGGAGTAAAATTATATATTAAATATGGAATACCTAGATAAATAAAATAATGACTGAATCAATATGTGACATCTCTCTCAAAAATAATATTTAATTCTCTCTTTCATTCCTATATTGACCACTCTTTTTTCTCATTACCATATTTTAATATTCACATATGAAATATGGTTTATTTATAAATATATATTTAATAATGTAATAAATAAATCTTGATTAGCATATAATATATTAACTCTATTTACACTAATAAATAAAATGAATCATCCTGGATATCAATATAACGAATAAAATTATTCTCCTAGAAAAAAATATATTATTCTAAAATAATGTCACTAAGTATAATTATTAAACTATATAGTTCAATATTTATATAATTAATATTTATAATATACAAAATCATTTTTATAACTTTATGATGACAATTTATTAATGATATAATATTCATTCTACAAAAACTCAATTTATATTCACAAAATTTCATTCTGAATCTAATGGGTGGAAAATTTATTATGAAATGAAACATATTTTTCATATATTGAAAAATAATTTTGACCTATATAAATTAGAATAAAAAATTACATTAATTGATAAATACAAACTAATTATTAAGCTTTGGATTTTATAGGTTTCACATCTAAATAGCATAGTTGTAGATTTATTTTGACGTCCAAAATGTAAATAATAATTCAAAAACTACTTCATTAGTCATTTCAAACTATATTAATTTACATATAAAATTATAAACACTATGTATATCAGTTTTAGTTCCTTATATAGGTACATACATGTATAAAAGTTATAAACACATGAAATTTATTAAAATATCTAGCGAAGCATAAATTTTAGCATCCATATATCACATATATTATGTCCCATATTTTCAATATTCATGTTCAATTGTAATATAACACAACTATGAAAAGAACTCTCATCTACATTTTTCTTAAAGAAAAAAATTATATATTGAGAACAATCAAATATATCAATAGGAAATACCTTAATTCCTAATCATTTGACTAAGAAGAATAAACATGGATATAGACATGAATATATGGAGGATGGAGATTTGATCAACCCCTTCATGTATAGAAAACCCTTCTCGAGAACCTATTTTTTATTAACCACACATATTATTTTATAATAATGACAATTTTAATAATAATTATTATAATAAAAATGTAGTTTTCAATTGGATTTTTTTTAAAACAACTATTTTTTAAAGAACCACATTTCCCATTACATTTTGAATATAAACCATTATACAGTGCACATTGAGTCAAAACATGTTCAGTGTGATTATTAAATTATATCATTATCTGAAGTGTACACTAATGTGATATACACATTCAACATTATAGATGAGGGGTGTATGCCCTACATAAACATTTTCTATTTTGGTGGTGTAGTGGTGATAACCATTTTTTTGGATTAGGCATCTAGATTCCAACAATAGTGATGTGAATCGAATCTGAAGTGAAAAAAAAACCATTTTAGAACTATAATTATAAAATTATGGCTTCTATGGACTACTTCAATGGGTAATCATAGTATCCAAGGAAATAGTTTGTTTTTAAAGATTTTATTTAACAACTAATATATGCAAAAAATAAATATAGATAAAAAATTCAATAACATATTAATTTATAATTAGATGTAGGAAAATGCTAAATTATCCTGTAACAAATGTTATGAGAAAATATAACATATATCTTTATGCATGCATGTCTTAATTACCACACACATGTTTTTTAACAAATCGAGCTGTGTTATTTAATAACTTCAGTCCAAGTAGAATAAAAAACATGAGTGAGTGTAGAAGAAATTTATGATCCCACCATCATCCAGGTGATACAGGCATATAAATACCCCTTAAACTCAAAATTTATTATAAATTTTGACTATGTATATCTAATTTTAATTTTAAATATCTCATATCATGAAACAATGACTTATTCAATCTGTGAAATCTAAGCATCCTCCATCAATATTTTCATATGGGAAAATTATTTTTATTTCATGACATTATACCATAAATGTATTGGATTTTGTTTGGTATATTCTATTGAAAATATACCCATTGAAGAACACCATCTATTTAATGTCCAATATTTCTTATAGTCTAGGGTATCGTAGAAAACAAATCAAACATGAATCCTATAAAAAGGTGCTTCACTTCAATTATAACATTCATGAAACATAATAAAATCAATGGTGATGTTTCATGGGTCCCACACACATCTGATACAGGGTTCCGTTAGGTAATCCTTGTACACATGTCTAATATCATTGACTTACCATTTGGAAACATATCACCAATATTGGATTGAAAATTATCCTTTACTCTTTCTGTAAGATATAGGTACATTAAATCAAATTTTATATATAGTATTAATTTTCTGGGTATAGTCCATGCACAATACACATACGAAGGGGCTCATAAAAACATCATACTCATAATCCAAATTGGTATCATTATTGATCCCATGCATTACATATGTATCTTAATGAGTAATCACTACTCCTGTCATTTTTTCTACCATTTCATGAAACTATTATCCATATAACATAATAATAAAACATTGTTGAACCTTCATTTAACATGACTATAAATAGTGAACATTAATAAATATGGGGTTTCATTATTTTTACAAAAGGATATGCATGATTCCTCAATGAGCATTTATCTAAAATAATATTCCACAATTCCATCGTAAATCTATATCATGATATGTTAAACCAATACCTTATAAGATGAGTCCAATCCCTGTAATGTGTCCTGAATGAACTCTAAACGATTCCTACCATTGAATTATTTGTGTTATAAGATTCATCCCCACAAGACCATGACATTATAGTGTATTCATAAAAACATATAATAAACATTTCCATATATGATCAAAAAAACAGTATTCCTTCTTAATATTATGATCATGAAATGGACCGTGGGATGAACAAGGGTCCATTATTTTCCAATGATTCAATATATATTATTTTCCTTAATTTATGAGCATGTGGAAACCAATTTCACCCTCATAGGATAATATCCCTTTATTGAGGCCTCTAGTCCAATTCATTCTTTACTGATGTTCTTATTATACCTATGTGATGAGCCTAGGATTTTTAGTGAGATGGTCATGGGATGATTATAGTGATGAGCATGTGATTCCTTATGTGATGAGAATAAGATCACTCATGTGATGAGAATTCGTTGTCTTATATGACATGCATGAGTTAACAAATGGAATTATAAAATATTCCTTTTGTAATGATCTTGGTATTTCTCAGGTATTGACATTATGTTTCCTCACATGAAGAGTATATGATTCTTCAACGTGTAAGAATGGGATTCCCAAAGTGATTATTCTAAGATTATGCAATTAATGATCATATGTAAAATTGTTTTTTGAGAACATGAAAAATTATAAATAAATTTTATGATTCCTACTATGAAAAATGTAGATTAGTGTCTTGGCCTCTCCTGAGGATGGGAAACAAAAATCCCATGTTCCTTGGAGGGCCCGAATTTTTCAACCACTGAAATCAAAGGTATTCATCTTATTAAAAAATAATGTGATATTTTTAATATATGTACACATGAATATAGAATTTGGAATGAAATTAAACAGAATGAATGAAATAATTTTGGGAGGTTTGGAAATGTATAGAGGTTTCCTAGTTTTATTTTGACATTGTATCATCCAATTCTGATCATCGAATTGACACCATCATCATTGTGATGGAATGACACCTACTTTTGGAATGATGGAATATGAGATTTTAATTATGGCCATCAACAACATAGAATGACATGTTGAACCAATAAGGAAGAATTTGAAACTTTACATAACAAACCCTTATTATAAGAAAAAAATAATCAGATATCACAACCCTTGATTTCAGTGATAATTTTCCTTCTATAAAATAATTCATTGATTAACTAGTAAGAATACAAAATTATGAACTAATATGAATTGTTAAATGTTCTAATTTCAAGAAAATATAATATTTCATAAAATTAATTTCACTTACAAATTATCATTCTCACATGGAAAAATTACTTTTTTGATTGAATAAATTTTTTTGTTACATAATAAATAATAAATGTAATTTGATTAAAATGTTTCCCTATTAAAAGGGATATTTTCAATGAATTTTTTTATAGTGTACTCTAATTTAATAAATTTATATTTTATAAAATCAATTTCTTTATAAAATAATAAATTAACTCTAAATGAATAATAAATTTATATGATATAATATTATGAATACATGATGTTTAAAATTTTTATTTTTATATAAATCTAGTAATTCCTTATATTTTGTGATTTAATTTATGAAAATGAATTTTTGTAACATGTATTTTTAATTTTATGTAGTGAACAGTATTTATGAATTTAGTATATAAAAATTAGACTATGTTGAATTATCTAGATTTTTTTCAAAATTGTAGATTTATTTTGAAAAAAAATATTAATGTTTTAGAAAATATCATTTCATTTAAGAAAAAATCACTATTAATAAATTGAATAGATATATGAAAAAAAAAATTTACATGAAAAATATGTTCTTATGAATAAAACTAATTCACTTTAAAATGTTTAAATGAATTTAAAAATTACCTTTTTACATTTTAGAGACTATGTGGTGTTAAATTTTAAGAAAAATTATATTTTTGATTAAATTCATTATTTATGTGGTTCTAAGGTTTCATTAAATTATAGAAATGTTTAAATGAAAAATAAATCTATTTAAATGAAATTGAATAATGAATGACCTAATAATAAATTATATTCATTTTTTGGTGTGAATTTATTTATATAATAATATTTATGTTTTTGGGAAAACATTCATTATGATTTATATATTTATATTAAATTTAATTGTCACCAAATCTATAAATTTTATATTTTAAATTTTATTCCATAATTATAGTCCTAATAATAATATAACAATATAATAATTATTTTTAATGAATTTATATAGTAGTAAATGTCTATTACTAGTGTTAATGATATAAAAGAAAATGAGGCTGTTAAAATAAGAGATAATGAATAATATATCTCTAATACATGTATAAAATATATACGTTTAGTATATTTTTAATATATCATATACACTATTTCAAATATTTGATATTGAATGCCACGCTCCCATTTAAAAATATTTATATTATTTCAATTTTTACAGTATTCAATATTAGTATTAAATCCCAATCTTATATAAAAGTGGGATTTATTTTTTCAATGAAATGGGGGTGCTTCCCACTACTTATTATTTAAAAAATTCCACCCTAGTCACTTATAAAATGGATCATCCTCTCCGAAATTATCCACACACATTGGGTACATTAGGATGGTCAGGATATACCAAAATTACTCAAAAATTTCATAATCCACAACCAAGTGGTTATGGAATCACCAAAATACAATATAATTACAACATGAATTTTAAACAATGGATCATATCCATGTATTAGGTAAATGTATTGGATGATTTGATTCCTGAATAATTCTCCCTCATCCTCTGTCATGTATATTATAACCATAATAAAGAAAATAGAATAATATCATTATTATAATGAATTTATAATGTTATTGGATTAAAGATTTTATATATCATATCCATTTGGTAAAATTCCTATTGTTATCCGTTGCTTAGGAATGAGAGTTGAACATTTGATGGCCTTAAGCATAATCCCATAGATTTCAAGGTTGGAAATAAATGTCAAAGGGATTTAATACATGTGGGATGAAATATTACCTTTATTAATAGAATAAAAAACCAAACTATCCATAAAGAAAATAACCAAAATAAGAATCATGATAATATTGAATGATTACTCAACACTTCATTTATCAAAATCATAAAAAAAATATTTACTACAATGGATGACAACAACATGAATGTAAATAGAAAAATAATTACTCAAAGACTCCAAGGATAACTCAATGCTCCAACAATTATTACCACTCTAAATCAACAATAGACTATATATCATGAACACCTACTAAATAATTCTGATACATTACCTTTTCCCATGTCTTGAAAAACAACATCTGCAAATGCCCCAATATTCCAAAGTAGGGGTGAGTTCAAAAACAAAGTTGATTTTTTATAATGACATCCCTACTCATTCTACTAGGATAGACTATGTAATCACATTTTATAAAATATTTTATATAAAAAAATTTATAAAATATCATATATAAAAATATAATCAAGTACCAATTTAATTTTTTTTTCTCAAACCTCACTAATTTCCAATGAAAGAAATCTACCAATAATTTAAAAAAATTCACATGTTTTATTTTTTCATAACTAACCCATTCTAAATTTCCATACAACCAACCATGAATGAATAATTATTATAGTTCCATACTCAAGAGTTGTATCTCATCATTCTACCAAGTCTTTATAAGATAATGCAATCTCATGCAACATTACACCATTTGTATCGATCACATTGTAATATTTTGACAAAAACATTTAATTATATATGAAACCAGACACAAAATATTCCCAACAACTCAAAAAATATAACCATTATAAAACCATTTCAATAACACAACATTTATATTTAATACAATTTTCTATAAATTAAATAAAGAAAAAAATTCAAAATCAAAATTTTAAAATAATTTATCACTGCACATGGATCACAATTCCACAATTTCACAAAAATCCACAACCATCACTAAATAAGGCTTTAAAAAAAATTAAAACCAATATCACAATCAATTTCAATAAATATAATCAATTTCATACAATTATAACCATTTATAGAATGAGGAGTGGATATTGAACCAAGTTAACTTGGTATTTATGATGCAGACAATGAAATAGACAATGAAATTACATGAAACTTGTTTATAGATACATGAATCCACAATAGATCACATACCCAATAATAAAACAGGAAAAACCTAATCATTTTTAGCTTCCAAAACCATATATGTCACACCCATCTTTTCTAATTTATTTATTTATTTTTATTTTTATTTTTATTTTAAATTTCTTTGCGTCGGGTAGTTCGGGTCCAAACCTGACATAAGATCATTGAGTTCGTTGTGTTTGGGCCTTGCTTGCGTCCAGCGCAACGTGGTCGATGCTGCGCGGCCTCGCTTGGTCCGTCGCGCGGCCCCGCCCGGTTCACCGCATGCCTTGTTGATGTTTAATTAATGAAATTGTTATTATTATTATTATCTTGGATAATAATTTAAATTGAGAGTTATTTTAATTATTTTCATTTTATTCAGTTTATTATTGTAATGTTTAGAATTATTAATATAACTACAATCTTTATTATTATTAGATGTTTTATTTTATTTTCGTTTTAGTTTTAGTTTTATTTTATTTGTTTATTATTATTTTTATTTTTTTAATTGTTTAGGGTAGGGTTTCGGCGGACCCCCTTTCTTCATTTTTTTTCCCTTCTCCCTGTGCGGCGCATCCCGCTGGTTCCTCCCCCTTTGGTTTTTTTTCTCCTTTCTCTCACGCTGTAGCATCCCACCGCAGTAGGGCCGCCGTCGGCTCCATCTTCCTCTCCTACCTCCCGATCGGCCTGCCGCACCTCCGCTCGCCCGCATCCCCGCTCACCCGCACCTCCGCTCGCCCGCATCCCCGCTCGCCCGCACCCCCTCCCTCTCGGCTAACTGGAACCCCGACCCCCCGACTAGCTCCCCTCCGCACTCGAGCTCAACCTCCCACACCCCTCTAGCCGCCTTCTACTGCCTCCTGGCCCAGACCCGTCGCACCCCTGGAACCCCGTCCGACCGCTGCCCTTGCCTCTCCCGTTCGGCCATCCTCTCGCGCAGCACCCCACTGAAACCCTTCACCCTTGCACTGTGCGAAACCCCGCCTCACCCCTGGCCAGCCTTGCTCGACCCGCCGACCTCCTATCCCCGGCGACCGAACACCCCTTGGCCGAGCCTTGCCGTGCCGTGACACCCTTTCAGCACGATATACCATTTTCTCTTGTTTGTTTTTTGCGTTTCCTTTTTCCAGCGGGTTTAGGTCCTAATTTCAGGGTTTGATCTTATTTGTATTAGTTCAATTTCATGATTTATGGTTCACCTCTGGTTAGTTTATGGTGCGCTTTAGGTGCGGTTGGAGAATTCAATAAATTTCTGGTTTAATTATTGATGTTTTGGTTCAATTGTTTGTTTGGATCAATTTAGGTTTTGTTTGAGTTGCGGTTGATGTGCGGTGGTCGTTGCGCACCACGGTCGTGAAGTCTGCGATGACAAGGTAGGTGGTTCCATGCCTTTGCATCATCTAGATAACTTAATTTGTTTGTTTAGTTAAACTTGATAAGTTCTATGATTTAATTGCATGGTGATGTCTTTGTTTATAATGCCTTGCCATGCTCGTTTGATAAAAATTGGATTTCCGAAATGGTATGCTTTTGTGTTTTATATGTGTTGTGGTATAAATGAATGGGTGTGTTTCATAAGTTGCATGGAATGCGGTTTAAAAATTGTTTGACATGCGTGCGTGGTAAAAAAATTGCACTCTTTTTATAGAAATTGTTATGTTTTTGTTTGTTTATTTATTTCGACCTTGTTGTGGTAAATTTTTAAAGTGTCTAATTAATTGTGCAAATGGAGAAAATGAGGTTTTAGAAAAGTTGAGTGTTTAATTGATTTTTAAAATGTTCCTTTCATGGAAAGATTTGTGTGTTTTGATGTGAGGTTTTATGGTATACATGTGATATGTTTTATAAACTATGCGATTGTTCATTTGAGTGGTATTTGGGATTCCAAACAATGTTGAAAGGTTCTGAAGGTTGTATGGTAGTGTGAGAGGTGTTTTTAAGTCGCTTTAGGTGTTTGTTTATTTAAATAGACATTTTCAAAGTATGTGAATCACTTTTGGTGTGTTTTCCTCGTTCTGCACTTGTGAAATTAAAATGAATTTTTTTTTATAATGGAAAAAAAGTTTTGATATGGTTACCTCATGTATCAAGTATTAAAGTGACGCCTCTATATAGAACCAAGTGGTCTTTGGTGTAAAGTCTTCTTGGGTTTTCTTGAAACAATTTCATTAATATTTCAATTGGTTCATTGGTACATTTTTATGATGTGAAAATGGTATTTTGAAGGAGTTGAATATGCATTCATTTTTAAAGTGGTGTATTTTTATAAAATGAGACATGTCCTTTGTGTGCGTGTCTTTGAAATAGTGTTTTGGTATGAAAGTGGTGACTTTTTGTGTAATGTCAAGCTTGGTTTGTGAAATGTGAAAGTGGTGAATTATGTGAATGTGAAACTTGATTGAGCACAAGGGAAACCCTGGGTATCTAGGTGGGCAGACTAGAACTAGTGTGCTAGTGAACCGGATGGGTATCGTCCCTGTTTCACTCAGCTGGATTGACGATTGCAACGATAACGAAACATATGATATCTGAGGGTCGTGGCCTTCTAAGCCACGTGTTCTGAGGGTCGTGGCCTTCTAAGCCACGTTTTCGGAGGGTCGTGGCCTTCTAAGCCACGTTTCACCGAGACACGAGGTTTCTAGGGTCCCACTCGAGCTAGATGATCCTTAGGGGTTTTACCTATAGTGCTCTACCATCTGTGGCATGGTCCCTTCCATCGGCATATGGAGGACCATGCGGGATAGCGTGTGTGTGTGTATGGGTGTGTGAGTGTGTGTGTGTGCGTGAGAGTGTGTGTGTGTGTGTGTGCCCATATTAAACTTTTCCCTTCCTTTCAAAAATCATATTTGTGAAATGCATTCCTTTTAGTGTTTTCCTTTAGCATTTGGCTTGTAAACGTTTTCTTTAAAACCATCTTGAAAGTATAATTTGGAATAAACACATTAAATTGTCTTTTTGATGTTGTGGCATGGAACCTTTTTATTGGGTGACGTCCTATTGGGCTTTTGGCTCACACCCTACATACACCTTTGGGTGTATGTAGATTTTGTTTCTTGTGTATTCCGGGTTGTGACTTTGCGCTCAGTGTTGGTGGTTCAGGTTGCAGTTGGTCTTCTCATGCAGAATGGTGTTGATGTGGTCTCACTTATGCCGGGAGGTCGGGTATGAGTTTTAGTTTCCGCTGTCGTCTTTTCTTTTTAGTTATTGATTCAAGTTGTAGACTTTAAACTTGTTCATAGTTTAAAGGCACGTTTTGTTGTCTATTTCTAATTCCAGTTTATCCACCTTGTTAGTTGGTCTTTTTTTCTGTCTGTATTTCGAGTAAAACCGTTCCCAACTGTTAAACTTGATACCCGGGCACTTGTGCCAGCCCGTGGGGGTCGGGAACGCCCTTCGGGCCTTGCCGCAGACCGGGTCGGGCGCCGGGTCGGATGGCGACCCGGCCTGGTTCGTGACAAAATGGTATCAGAGGGGAAGGTTTGCTCTCTTGGGTCGTGTTCTTTTGATATCGAGTCAGAGTAGACCAAAATTTAAGTTGTTGGTACTCGACGTCTTGGCTACGAGTAAGGTGCCTGGCCAGCACACCTCGTGGCGGGACTCGAGTTACCAAAGTGTGTTGAGTTTTGTCTGTGTTTTTCGTCATTGCGGTTAATCTTGTCTATGGGAAATGAAAAAGGGGTAAGGTCAGTGGTCCCAGTGAGCTCGCAGGGTCTGGCAAGCCGTGTGGAGCCGGGGACGCTGTCCTAGAATGCCCTCCGTTGCAGTGGCATGACTGGCGTATGGCCGCCAACCATACGTTCCAGTCACCCTCTGACACAAGTTTTCTCTTGCGTCATTTCTCGTCTCTTTGTTTTGGATTCGTGAGAATTTGGTTTTTAGGTAAATATGTTTGGGTCTTGGAAAATGTTTTCAAATGAAAGGCTTTAAAAAGAAAATGACGCGAAAGGTTTGAAAAGTGTGGGATGAATGTTTTGGTTTTGAAAAGTTGAAAGGTTTGGTTTTGACCCTTGGTGTTCTCGTGGGTAACCACATGCATGAGCGTATATGGAAAAAAAAAGGTTAATGGCACGAGCGGATGAGTGCTCTGATGGATATGAGGTGGGTGCCAGTGCGGCACGAGAACATGCATGTGCGAGGCCCATGAGACACCATTGGTGTTTGTGCAACCCACTGGCTTTGCTTATTTTTAAAATGTCTTGCTAAAGAAAATGTTTGGTATTTTAGTAAACGGTGTTTGTGTGGCGTTTTGAACTGAGTATTATTTCTGAATGGGTTATGTCCCGAGTTTGAGTTCTTATTTGTAAGTTGGGATGTAATCATGTGGTTAGTAAATTCCTTTGAAGAGTACATCGGGGAGCACTTGCGGTGGTTTCCCCTGCATGTTTGGTGTTTTCTTGTGGTATGTCTTGACTGTTGGACCAGTTTGGTTGGGTCCATAGTTTTATTTCTTGAGTAGTGTATGCCCCCACAAAGCATTGACATGTGATTGAAGTACAACTACGGGGAATTCCCCGTTGGCCGACACTCCAGTTGATCGAAGGATTCTCTTTTTGAATTCTGGAATTAAACCCACCTTTACTTTTTACAACTAAGTGGATCCTCTCGCACTGGGATGACAGATTCGAGGGAAGTTGAACAGAGTTTTGGTTTCTTTGAGTTGCCTGAGTCATCGAGTATGAAATTTGACGTCGTTACGCTTGAAGGTTTCCCCTAGAAACGGCAAAAGAAATTCCAGTGGGGAAGGGTGAAGGTGATTGAGATCTGTCAGTGCTCATCGATGTTTTGAATGGTTGGTAGTGTTTACATTAGCCGCTAGGGTCATGTTCGGTGACGTCTTGCAGCGTGAGACCTCTTTGATAATAAACAGTGGTTTGGAAGCAACCCTAAGTCGTCGGTGTAGCCTATCATTCTAAATGACCTCTGATCTTGGGTTTGTCTTGTTTAAGAACGAGGTTTACGTTAGGCCACTAGTGTGGCAGACCCAGTCACATGGGGATGCTACAGTCAATTGCAGGAGTCACATGTTTTTTAAGACTCAGTTTGAAGTCCCTCTACGTATAGTGTTCCTCCCAACAGAAATGATCATGTTCAGGTGACGATTGGTGGTGTCGTGTTCTCATTCAGCGTGATAAAGGGTGATGCGCATGCACCATTTCAACTCTGGTGTGGGTGAATGCTCCGCGTATGATCAGTCAGATACTGACATGTGTTATGTTTGATGGTGTTGCCTCGGGTGCAATATGATTGCGTGTGGCACCAAAAAAATGAGAAGCTCCGTTCTGGAGTCTTCAATTCCTGACTGCGAGGCAGAAGATGCTTCAGACATCTGGGCTCCAGCCATAGGCCTCGGAGTGAAGCTGGCACGTGGTCAGGAACCCCGGGATTATATAAAACCACGATTTCATTTCTGTCATTGGTGTCGAAAGTGAAAGCAGTTTAAATTGTTTTCTACGGTTGTTCTGTTCGAATGAGCCATCTGGCTGCATAAGGTTTTCGTGACCATGTGGAGGAGTGTTTGTCTCATGCATTAAAGTCTTGGGGGTCGCGTTCCACTGGGTGTGATTGCTTTAGTGGCTTTATGAGGTTTGTTGAGTAAATATGTCTCAAATTTGAGTAATGCACATCCATGAATGTGGAAATGCTGGTTTGTCTTGGGTCATGCTTTTGATGCCCGGTAGTCGGGCCCCTCCCTCCCCGCCCCTCGTGGTGGGGTGTTTGGTCACCATCAAGAATCTTTTTTCTAATGTTTTGTACCGGCTATTAGTTCAAATGGCAGGGAGACCCACATCGGATCTCGTACAAATACCTCTGGAATGAATCGAAGTTGGACTCTTTCTTAATGGTGGGGAGTCCGTTCAGACCTCCCGATGTCGTTTTCCCAAACCCATCATGGGCGATAGTAGGTTCTTAATGGTGGGGAGTCCGCCCTGGCCTCCTCGTGTCGATTTTCTAGTCTCTCCTTGGGCGTTGGTATGATCTTAATGGTGGGGAGACCCACATTGGGTCTCGCACGAATGTCTCGAGGATAAATCAGTGCTGGACTTTTCATTAATGGCGGGTAGTCCGCTCGAACCTTCCCCGTCGGTTGTCCACTCTCATTCCAAGCATCAGTGACTTCCTAATGGTGGGGAGCCCTCGGGCCTCCCCATGTTGTTCTTATGCTTCTATATTTAAATATGGCGTGGTGATAAGTGATAAGAGTGTTCCTTGGACATGGTCTGACCTTGTCTGTTGATTCCAACCAAATAGTGTGGTTTTCATTTAATAATGTTTGAGTTGTTTCATCTTATGAAGTTGGTTTTGTGGGTGCAAGAGTCGTTTTCCTTGATCAATCAACTGGAGGTGTTTTAGCCCTTTGGGGCGGGCGGTCCATATCAGAATGTCTTTTACGCGTTTCTTAATGTGGTCATTTGAGTCACTTTCTCTGAGCATGATGTTTTTCTTCCTTTCACTTGTTGATTGTGGGGATCCTCTTTAAACCTTAGTGGTGTATCTGTTTTTTCTTTTTGGCTCAGCCTCAGCTGTGGCTTTCCAGGGGCGGAAAGCTTTATGGTGGGGAGAATTGTCACACCCATATTTTCTAATTTATTTATTTATTTTTATTTTTATTTTTATTTTAAATTTCTTTGCGTCGGGTAGTTCGGGTCCAAACCTGACATAAGATCTTTGAGTTCGTTGTGTTTGGGCCTTGTTTACGTCCAGCGAAACGTGGTCGAAGCTGCGCGGCCTCGCTTGGTCCGTCGCGCGGCCCCGCCCAGTTCACCGCACGCCTTGTTGATGTTTAATTAATGAAATTATTATTATTATTATTATCTTGGATAATAATTTAAATTGAGAGTTATTTTAATTATTTTCATTTTATTCAGTTTATTATTGTAATGTTTAGTATTATTAATATAACTACAATCTTTATTATTATTAGATGTCTTATTTTATTTTTGTTTTAGTTTTAGTTTTATTTTATTTGTTTATTATTATTGTTATTTTTTTAATTGTTTAGGGTAGGGTTTCGGCGGACCCCCTTTCTTCATTTTTTTTCCTTCTCCCTGTGCGGCGCATCCCGCTGCTTCCTCCCCCTTTTGTTTTTTTCTCCTTTCTCCCACGCTGTAGCATCCCACCGCAGTAGGGCCGCCGTCGGCTCCATCTTCCTCTCCTACCTCCCGATCGGCCTGCCGCACCTCCGCTCGCCCGCATCCGCGCTCACCCGCACCTCCTCTCGCCCGCATCCCCGCTCGCCCGCACCCCCTCCCTCTCGGCTAACTGGAACCCCGACCCCCCGACCAGCTCCCCTCCGCACTCGAGCTCACCCTCCCGCGCCCCTCTAGCCGCCTTCTACTGCCTCCTGGCCCAGACCCGTCGCACCCCTGGAACCCCGTCCGACCGCTGCCCTTGCCTCTCCCGTTCGGCCATCCTCTCGCGCAGCACCCCGCTGAAACCCTTCACCCTTGCGCTGCGCGAAACCCCGCCTCACCCCTGGCCAGCCCTGCTCGACCCGCCGACCTCCTATCCCTGGCGACCGAACACCCCTTGGCCGAGCCTTGCCGTGCCGTGACACCCTTTCCGCAGGGTATACCCTTTTCTCTTGTTTTTTTTGGTTTTCTTTTTCCAGCGGGTTTAGGTCCTAATTTCAGGGTTTGATCTTATTTGTATTAGTACAATTTCATGATTTATGGTTCACCTCTGGTTAGTTTATGGTGCTCTTTAGGTGCGGTTGGAGAATTCAATAAATTTCTGGTTTAATTATTGATGTTTTGGTTCAATTGTTTGTTTAGGATCAATTTTGGTTTTGTTTGAGTTGCGGTTGATGTGCGGTGGTCGTTGCGCACCACGGTCGTGATGTCTGCGATGACAAGGTAGGTGGTTCCATGCCTTTGCATCATCTAGATAACTTAATTTGTTTGTTTAGTTAAACTTGATAAGTTCTATGATTTAATTGCATGGTGCTGTCTTTGTTTATAATGCCTTGCCATGCTCGTTTGATAAAAATTGGATTTCCGAAATGGTATTCTTTTGTGTTTTATATGTGTTGTTGTATAAATGAATGGGTGTGTTTCATAAGTTGCATGGAATTCAGTTTAAAAATTGTTTGACATGCGTTCGTGGTAAAAAAATTGCACTCTTTTTTTAGAAATGGTTATGTTTTTGTTTATTTATTTATTTCGACCTTGTTGTGGTAAATTTTTAAAGTGTCTAATTAATTGTGCAAATGGAGTAAATGAGGTTTTAGAAAAGTTGAGTGTTTAATTGATTTTTAAAATGTTCCTTTCATGGAAAGATTTGTGTGTTTTGATGTGAGGTTTTATGGTATACATGTGATATGTTTTATAAACTAAGCGATTGTTCATTTGAGTGGTATTTGGGATTCCAAAAAATGTTGAAAGGTTCTGAAGGTTGTTTGGTAGTGTGAGAGGTGTTTTTAAGTTGCTTTAGGTGTTTCTTTATTTAAATAGACATTTTCAAAGTATTTGAATCACTTTTGGTGTGTTTGCCTCGTTCTGCACTTGTGAAATTAAAATGAATTTTTTTATAATGGAAAACAAGTTTTGATATGGTTACCTCATGTATCAAGTGTTAAAGTGATGCCTCTATATATAACCAAGTGGTCTTTGGTGTAAAGTCTTCTTGGGTTTTCTTGAAACAATTTCATTAATAGTTCAATTGGTTCTTTGGTAAATTTTTATGATGTGAAAATGGTATTTTGAAGGAGTTGAATATGCATTCATTTTTAAAGTGGTGTATTTTTATAAAATGAGACATGTCCTTTGTGTGCGTGTCTTTGAAATAGTGTTTTGGTATGAAAGTGGTGACTTTTTGTGTAATGTCAAGCTTGGTTTGTGAAATGTGAAAGTGGTGAATTATGTGAATGTGAAACTTGATTGAGCACAAGGGAAACCCTGGGTATCTAGGTGGGCAGACTAGAACTAGTGTGATAGTGAACCGGATGGGTATCGTCCCTGTTTCACTCAGCTGGATTGACGATTGCAACACTAACTAAACATATGATATCTGAGGGTCGTGGCCTTCTAAGCCACATGTTCTGAGGGTCATGGCCTTCTAAGCCACGTTTTCTGAGGGTCGTGGCCTTCTAAGCCACGTTTCACCGAGACACGAGGTTTCTAGGGTCCCACTCGAGCTAGATGATCCTTAGGGGTTTTACCTATAGTGCTCTACCATCTGTGGCATGGTGCCTTCCATCGGCATATGGAGGACCATGCGGGATAGCGTGTGTGTGTGTATGGGTGTGTGAGTGTGTGCGTGTGCGTGAGAGTGTGTGTGTGTGTGTGTGCCCATATTAAACTTTTCCCTTCCTTTCAAAAATCATATTTGTGAAATGCATTCCTTTTAGTGTTTTCCTTTAGCATTTGGCTTGTAAACGTTTTCTTTAAAACCATCTTCAAAGTATAATTTTGAATAAACACATTAAATTGTCTTTTTGATGTTGTGGCATGGAACCTTTTTATTGGGTGACGTCCTTTTGGGCTTTTGGCTCACACCCTACATACACCTTTGGGTGTATGTAGATTTTGTTTCTTGTGTATTCCAGGTTGTGACTTTGCGCTCAGTGTTGGTGGTTCAGGTTGCAGTTGGTCTTCTCATGCAGAATGGTGTTGATGTGGTCTCACTTATGTCGGGAGGTCGGGTATGAGTTTTAGTTTCCACTGTCGTCTTTTCTTTTTAGTTATTGCTTCAAGTTGTAGAATTTAAACTTGTTCATAGTTTAAAGGCAAGTTTTGTTGTCTATTTCTAATTCTAGTTTATCCACCTTGTTAGTTGGACTTTTTTTCTGTCTGTATTTCGGGTAAAACTGTTCCCACCTGTTAAACTTGATACCCGGGCACTTGTGCCAGCCCGTGGGGGTCGGGAACGCCCTTCGGGCCTTGCCGCAGACCGGGTCGGGCGCCGGGTCGGATGGCGACCCGGCCTGGTTCGTGACATTATATCTATCTATAATGGTAATAGATCTATGAATCCAAGTGAGATAGTTGCATGTATTTGAAATAAGTATCACGAAAAACCATAAATGATATCATTCCACAATAATCGAACTTCAAATCATCGTGTAATAGCTCTTAATTTCTACCAATTTTCTGGGGTGAGGTTCTACAAAATTTTAGAGGTGAAATTATCAACTTACAGTCATTATTGGGATAAAAAAGATGTATTAAAACACTAGGCCAACTTAGAATATCTTTTTTATGATCTAGTACATTTACCAATAAGTGTATTAGTCGCATGGTTAGGAATACCATTCTCTAAATTATGCCTCAACCACAAAATCCAGGGTGATCCTCATATCGTTAGCTCCCAAACCATCCATACTATTATATCACCATTAAAAGTCATTAAATACAATGTATAATTTATCCTTGGATTATGCATGGGTTTTACAAAAATTTTGAATCCTGTGCGCCATCCCATTTGCCTCTTCCTTAATGTGCATCGTCAATATGATATTTATGGTTTACCCAAACTCTCCTCAAACTCTGATCCTTTTAAAGACCCCAAAATAAATTTTAGAATTCTACCAAACCATTCCAAACCATAGACCATATAATTTAAATAATATTAAATGAAAAAGAAGGGGTTACATACTAGGAATGTGAGGTGCCACATTCTTTCCACCATTGGCTATTCCATCACAAAAAAGTAGGAAAACAATGTTACCCAGAATGAGTTTTAGCCACTTCTCATTAATTTCCTTCTATAATTTCTACGTGTCATCCTAAATCATACAATGTAATCACAAAACCTTCATTAGGCTGATGCTTTCTCAATGCAATACATTTTCGTTCAGATCAACAATACATATCTTGATATGTACCAACAATGAAACTGTATCGAGGAAAATGTGATCCCATAAATCACATGGAATGGATCAGGATGATACTTTTTGATCATAGATTCATGGAACGCATTATACACCACACTGAATAGTGGTTGTAATTCCCCCAAATGTTCCCCCTCACAAACTTGTTACAGTAGCTCAAAAGAGAATATGTACTAAGGAGAAAACGTTTACTACTTCTGAATATAACGATTTCCATGACTTGTAGAAATATGTAATGCCCCGACCCTAGAATCCCAGAGCTGGTGCATTATTTTAATACATTGGCATGATTACAGGGAATCAAGTAGTGACGGACCAATTAGTTTAGTAGTCATGGAATCAAGATACATTCATAAGTTCGACATTATAACATGAAAAGAAAAACAACACTAATTTATTCCATTAGTAACATCCAAGCTTGCATGATTATTCATGCATGTCACTCAGAACTAACATCTTCATATCCAGGGAAAATGAAACAAAAGGAAGGGGTGACCTTAAATTCTTAGTAAGAGTATGAAATATAGTAGAATATAACAATACATTGGCATGGTAAATAATTTGAAACACAAGCCTTTAAAAATAGTAAACATGAACACATTAGGGAGGTAATATGAGCATGGTATATAATGGCATAATAAAACATAGTCACGGGTCTTCTAATAGTCAAATAACCACATGAAATATCAATAGCTAATCACATAATGATGGAATTCATAAAGCCGGACACCATCACCTCATTGTCAATGCCACGTGCTAAGACTAAAAATTATATTTTTTTAAGGCCTTGTACCAAGACACTAGATTTTCTGATGAGACCTACTGATGCATTGAGGAGCTATAGCAGGCTCCACCCGTCACATACTATGTCTAATAAATTCCACATATGAAAAGGTTGAAACATAATCTAAACATTTGTATTAATACTAGCTTACGAAATGACAACATTATAACTACAAACCATGAATGGTATAAAAATAGCACATCCACAGTCAAACATAACTCAATCAATACAATATGGAAGATTTTATTATAATAGAATAACCCCTATCAATAATAATGAAGGATATTTTCATACATGAAAATAATCATAAAAACTATTTGAGAGAAATATCCCCCTTTTCATTGAAAACATTTGAATGTCTAACTATTTATCAAGAAGCCAATTAAAATACATTTTTAAATCAAAGTGCCCCATAAAAATTTGATAATTTTAAAATTAAGTTTAATTTTAAAACATTAATTTCTATATAAATAAATACATAAATCCATTTTTAATACATTGACATTAATGAGAAAGATTTAGAACAATAATATTTGAAAACAATAAAAATGATATTTTAGTTAGAGTTCCTAACCAAATGAGAGACGCTTGAATACTAATTATTGAGGTAATAATTTTTTTCAATATCATGTTAATAAGGGTATTCTTTATATACTATTTCATAGTACAATATATACACCAAATAAAAGTGAATTGGCTTATAACAATAAAGAAGTCTCAATAGAATGTCAAAATATATGAATTTCGTTACAATGTCAGTATCCTTAGGTTAAGTGTAAATAAATGACATAATATTGTCTGAAAAATATAAATACCATCAATATAAATGAATATTCAGTGTAAATAAATCACATGACACTCAAAAAAATTCTTGTAAAAACAATACAAATGACTTGATCTTTAACACAATGAATCAAAATTGAGTTAAAATCATTCTTATCAAATTTATATCGATGACATCAGAATTTATCAATGGAGTGATTATGTGTCTCAAAATAATATCCACAAAAAGGGGAATGGAAATTACTACATAAGTAAATAAATAATTATTTCACACATAATATTTTAGTAATGTAATCAATGATGTTTTCGTACAACTGAATGAGTGGAAATTGAAATGTGAAATTCCATTACAACATTGTAATCAATCTAGTTTTATGACCAAAAGTAAATAATTTCCAAATTAATCTCAGAATACCAGAAATATAAATAGAATCATGATAATATATATCAAATCGTAGTTTACAATAAACCAAATGTGATTATTTTGTGGAGAACAATGGAAATATCACAAAATTAAACCAAGATAAGAAACCCCTTTCCTCAATTCCGACTTGTCTTGTATGATCTTTGGTCTTCCTGAATATTATACAAATGATAATTTATAATTCATTAATAACATTTTTCATATTTATTATTTCTTTTATATCACTTATTAGATTTCTATAACAATTAATCAATTATCAGTGTTCATATTGGATATTTTATCAATGTTCAGAACATGAGTCAAAATGAACTTGTTATAATTACAATTTTTTCATGTGGTAAAAATTGCATTATTAACATAATTATTTAGATTATTTAGATATCATATATATATATATATATATATTATATATCCATTATATAAATATATTTATAACAGTACATAACATTTGGAGATATGTAATGAAATCAAACGTTCATGGAGACCGTAAGCCGTACCTACGAATGAATGCTACTTTCATTTCTATTTTGTATTTTAATGGAATTAATACATAATGATAAATTTTTATATTATAATTCAATTATAGTATCATATATAATATAATTAACTCCATCCTTTATACATCCCATATAAATAATTAACAAGTCATATCACATTGAGGGGGCGGTAGTCCGCACTTCCTCAAATGAATTTATCACATTTTACCCATAATGGAAACCATAAATGAATTATATAAATGGAAAATACAGAAGAATAAATAAGACATAAATATAATATATATCATATATAAATACAGTTCCATCATAATGGACACCATGAGAGGTAGTAGGACATAATCGAACAATAATCGTTTCGTGAGACGTTAGTTTTCAATCCACAGAAACAATATGGTCATTATCAATTAGATGAAGGTGTGTATAAGTGTTGTTAGAATCATTCTAATAACAAAATACAATTATTATTAGGATACTATTTTTTTTATAAAACAAACTGATGAAATGATTTTTGGGGTATTAGAAGTAAAATAATATAAAAATATTTAAAACAAAATCGTTACATTTAATTCTGGTAAATACCATTAGATTGACCATAATGGACCTCTTAGAGTTACTTATCCCTTAGGTAACGATTATAGAAGTAGTAGGGGGATATATAGAGCTTATTTGGGAAGCCATTGGATGAGCCAAGGGGCATGAGTGGTGTGAGGAATAGATTATATGTGAGTGCTTTATATAAGGGAGAGGAGGGGCTCTTTAGGAATGTGTGAAAATTTTATTTTATTATATAATTATATTGGGTTTCTAAAGGTCCAATTCAAATTAATGTCTAATATATGTTGACTAACGGTTGAAATAAAATCATCAAATAATAATTGGTCAGGTTTTGGAAGTTATTTTAAGATTTATAATTATATTTATTTAAATCATTTATTTATTAGGTTAATACTACATCATTTTTGTGTCATAAATAATTTCTTTTATTTGAGATCTACGATTTTAGAAAAAATTAAATGATGTATTAAATATTTTTAGCTTTCAATTGAAGATTTATACTCAAACAGATAACATATATATCCCCTTGTAAAAATTAATTTACTGAAAGATTTTTTTTGTGTCATTTTGGTCTTTGCATTAAATTAATTAATCTAATGTGTTATTATCAATACCAAGTGACTCCATGGGTTCCCAAAATCGAACCAAATATGCCCATGGTTCTTAATGACTCAACAAATAAGGATAGGAAAAGTGTTATGAAAATATTGTATTATAAAATATTTTTTTAACCATGAATTGTCTTATTTACCTCTAATCGCGGCAAATAAAAGTCAAAAGTTAATATTCACCAAAATTTTTTTAATCCTATTAAACAAAATTATACTTAGTAATAAAAACCATGTATATGGATTTTTCTAAATCCAATTCATTTATGTAGTATTATTTCATTTAAAAGATAAATATTTTATTTTAACTACTACTCTTTGGTTCCATTATTCATCGAAAAATTTTGTTTTCAGAAAACTACAAGAAATTTAGCCTAAGCTATATTTGATATTATAAATTAAAAAATGATTTCTATTTTACCAAATTCAAAAAATACACGTTTCATTAAATAATATAGAATTAAATCATATTATCAAAAAAATTTCGTGTTTTCTAGATACGATAATTATCAAAAGATTGATACCTATTTATGTCCAATTTTAATGTGAAAATAATTCTAATGAGCAAAATTTGATTAAATGGTAAAAAAATATAATTAAACATTAAAAGAAATTTAAAAAAATATTCCCATATAAATAAATTATATTATAAGGACCTTTTGAATTAAAATATAATATTTATCACAATTCACAAAAACATAAAGTTTTCCGAAAATTTCCAAAAATGTACCCAAAATAAATTTTGATGTTTTAATTCTAAAGAAGTTGTTTTTTTTGTCAAATATAACATATATAAGTGACAAAAACATTATATAAAGAGGTTTCTCCATTAAAAGGTGGTAAATCAACCTTTTAAAGAAAATTATGTTTAAAATTAGATTCATTCACATTTTAAGCCTATAAATTTTACTGGATAAATGTAAAAACATTCAATATATATATATAATAATTTTGTAGTTAGTTCTATTCATTCCCTTCATTACAACGGCTTGGTGATGACAACCATTTATAATCATAATATTATATTATAAGTTTTCAATGAACGATTTCAATGAAACCCATTGTAGCGTATCCGGAACACCATCGAACATGGTGTCCCCATTAAAGTAGAATTTAGTTCACAAATATTAATGAATTTGAAAAAAATTATGTTCTTTCTTTACCTGGGATGTTACATCCTTCCACCATTATAGGGAATTGTGTCCTCGCAAATTTAAAACTGGGATTTTAAACTTCATTGAAAGTCCCACATCAGAAAAAAAAGTCAATAAAACTATTACTTTAAAAGAATGAAAGAGAATTACAATGGTAACACGAGATAACCCATACTAGGATTCCATGTAGGAAAACAAGGATATCGATGATAAATTATGTGTCATGTTCTGATGGAGAGGGATATGAAACATGATCAGGAGAAATTAATCAATAAGAAAACCACAAACTTGTGATGGGATAAAGGATCATTATTTCACAGTAGAAAAAGTAAACAGACAATGTTTTTTTTTAAGTTCCATTTAATAATTTTGAGGAATGTATGTATGATATTGACTAATAAAATAATGAGATATACTTACTTTTTAAGTATAGTTTCATTATTTAATAAATTTATACCACTAACTCATCTTTTTTCAAACGATGAGTATTCAAGATGACTTAGTCAGACCAAAAAAGATAGAATCTACTTCAATAGATTCACATGATTCATAAAGAATAAAAAATATATTTTTTCTTTTTCTTTAGAGATTAACCACCACAAAAATGGTTTGTACAAGATTAAATGATCCCCAAAAGGATAATCTTTTAGAGAAATAAATAATAATATTAATTTCAAAAGTTAATCCAAAAATACCCCAAAGTTAATGAAATATCTTTGAATAAATAAATTTTAGTAAAATCCTTCTATATAATCCAAACTAATTTTGATACCCAAAACATAGAAAAATTTGGTTATGTAGTCTTCCAGGATATATTGTATCTCTAAATGACATCAATTACTTGTAATGTCACATACTCCAAAGTAATTTACTTAATAGCATATTCTCTATGATAGGTTAATCATTTTCATAAATATCCCAAAACATAGATAAAAATCCAACATTACCACTCTAATGAAATCCCTTTATATTCTATTTTCATTTGGCATATATTTTTTCCAACATAGAGAATGTCTTCTATAAGAACATTTATCACTTAATCACCAACACATTTTCCTATACAAATAATATCCATTTAATAATACAGAAGGTCCCAAATAAACTTAATAAAATAATTTAACTACAAAAAATTTACCACACTAACAAGGGACATCTCGTAGTCTACTGTTAGGTTATGAATCCCAATTGCACTCTGATTGTGGGTTCGATTCCCACATCTTTGTCTAACGCGATGGTTTGTCACACAGTCTTTGTATTGAACCTTTTCAAAAACAATATCTTATAAAATTAGAAAAATGTGACAAATTACCCAATATAACCTAAACATAATTTAACAACAAATGTTATCTCATACCTTACATTTTCATCACAAAATTTAATAACATTTAATTTCCTTAAACTCAATTCTCATTTAAAACCAAATTTTTATATATATGTATATCCACAAGAGAAAATATAAATCATCCTCAAATATCATTTTCATATGAAAGAATGTATGGTTACAAATAAAAAATAATTATCTTCCAAAGTAATCTCATCAATAAGATAACTAATACATTTATTCATTTTTCCATCCATTTAATTCCATAGAGGTTCTTCCCTGACCAATATCCTATAAAATAGGGCATTCACTCGAGTAATGGACATGTCCACTACATTTATGTCAAATGACAACAAATGAATTCTTGGGACCATTTTTATTTTCTTCTATAGTACTCAACATTTGTCTTTACCAATTATTTACTTTATGTCCTTTTTTCCCACACATAAAACATTTCATTGTTTTATTGAGACACTTTTATGATTGAATCCTTCCACATTTCCTTCATGATGGAAATTGAGGTTTTTTCTCTCCATTGTCTCTAATACTGGAGCTCTTATTATTCAACACCATACTCTTCATTTTCTGAGTTCTAGAGTTTTTTAATATATATGTTTTCTATTATATTTTCAGAAAACCGATTTATCATGAACACAATATCTTTTATGCCTATTAACAATTAATTTTGTTGCTCATTTCCACCATTTTTCCCACATTTTACATCATGCTAAAAGTTACTATAACTTCCTCAGAGTCCATCCATTGACTAAAATGATAATGCATTGTGTGAGTAAAAATAGTAATAAATTCATTTATAGAATATAAAGACACCTTATATTCAATTTAAAAGACATTAGGATTTACCAAGTTCCTTTATTCTCGTCATATATTAAAATCCTTAAAATTGGTTTGTAAAAGAAATGTAAATTATCATAGGCATATCCCCCAGGAGTGTCGTAACCAAGAGTTAAGCAAGGCCCATTGTCATGTACCAGGATACCCCGGGTTATGCCCAAAACTCCTTGATGGAGTTTTCATTCCTCGGTACATCTATGCCAGATCTACCTCTACCTAATCATATCTAGATAGGGATGTATTTCCTGGAAAGTACACAAAATTTGTACATTACAAAAATTCTATGGAAATCATCTATAATAATAATCAAAGTCTATCTTAGGTTATTGTGATCTAATCGGAGATTATCTAAATCTAGATTCCAAGGATTGTTCTAAAATTACTCTGATACAAACTGTAACGCCCAGACCCCCGAATCCAGGAGCTGGTGCATAATGTTAATACATTGTCATGATTACCAGGAATCATGTCCCAAAGGACTGATCCATTTTTTATTCATTGAAACAAGATACATATATAAGTTCAACATTACAACTTGTAAAGAAAAACAACCCTAATCTATTCCATTAGAAACTTCCATGCTTCCATGTTTATTCCTACAAGTTACTTATAACTAAATTATTCATATCCTGGTAAAATGAAACAAAAGAACGGGGTGAGCTCAAATGCTCAGAAAGAGTAAGAAATATAACGAAATTTAACATAAACTTTTGGCATGGTGAATAATTGAAAACACATGCCTTCTCAAATTGTAAACATGACCACATTAAGGTAAAAGTTTTAGATAAATATATAATTCCATTATAAAACATAGTCATGGGTATTCTACTAGTCGAGTAACCACATTAAATATCAGTATCTAATCTCATAATGGTGGAATTAAAAATACAGGACATCATAAAAACATATTCAAGGCATTGTGTTAAGAATACAAATATAATTTTTTCATGTCCTTGTGCCAAGACACTATTTTTTTCATGAGACCTACCGATTCACCGAGTAGCTATAGAAGGCTCCACCCATCACATACTAATTCAAATGAATTACTCAAATGAAAATGTTGAAACATAATCTAATCATTATTATTAAAACTAGCATACAAAATTTCAACATTTTAACCACAAACCATGAATGGTATAAAAAAACTCCACATTCAAACATAAATCATCTAGTACAATATGGGAGATTTTAATATATTATATTAACCTCAATCGAGACTAATGAAGGATATTGAAATAGATGAAAATAATCATCAAAACTATATGATAGAAATATCCCCCTTTTTCCTGATAACATTTAAAAGTATCACTATTTATCAAGAAGCCATTTAAAATAGATTTCTGAATCCATGTTTCTCATACAAATTTGAAACATTTAAAAGGAATTTTAATTTTAAAACATCAATTTACATGTTAATAAAACATTAAAAACATTTTTAAAACTTGGACATTAAAAAGAAAAATTTAGAAGAATAAATTTTTAAAACATTTAAAATGATATTTTCATTTGAGTTCCTATCAAAATGAAAGATGATTGAATAATAATAATTAAGGTAGTAAAAAAATTTATAATATCATGATAATAAATGAATTCATGATATACTATGTTAATTTAAATTATATACACCCAATAAAAGTGAATTGGAGCATAACAACAAATAAGTCTCAATGGAATGTAAGATGAGATGAATTACATTACAAAGACCTTATCATTAGGTTAAGGATAAATAAATGGTATAATTTTGTGTGAAAAATATAAATAAACTCAATATGATAGGAAATTCTATAAAAATAAATCATAGGATATTCACACATATTCTTGTAAAAACCACACCAATGACTTGGATGTTTATCTCAATGAATAGAAATGGATATCAAATTACTCTTATCAAGTTTATATCGAGGACTTAAAAATTTATCAATGAAGTGATTAAGTGTATCAAAATAATATCCATAAAAATGGGAGTGTAAATTAATACATAAGATAATAAAACGTGATTTCACAGACAATCATGGAGTAATGTAATTAATGATGTTTTCATAGAAAAGAATGACTTGAAATTGAAATTTGAAATTCCCATACCACTTTGTAATCCACCTAGTCATATGTCCAAAATTTATTTATCACAAAATAATTCATATAATACCATGAATTTAAACAGAATCATGATAATATATATCAAATTAATTTAAAAAATACATCACATGCGATAAATATGTGGTGATAAATGGAAATATGACGAAATTAAGCGTGAGATAAGAAACTACTTACCTCAAGTCAGACTTGTCTTGTATATACCATGTTCTTACTAAATAATAAAAATAAGTTAATTTATACTATATTAATAACATTTTTCAATTTTATTATTCCTTTTATATCACATATTATTTTTCTATAACAATTAGTTAATTATTTGTGTTCATATTGGATATTTTATCTATGTTCAAAACATGACTATAAATGAACATGTTATAATTACAATTTTTTTCATGTGGTCAAAAGTATATTATCTCTAGAATGATATAAATTATTTCGATATCATATATATATATATCTAGTAAATATATGTATTCATAATAGTAGATAACATTTGGAGATATGAAATGAAATGCACCGTTTATGGAGACGGTAAGTCGTACGTATAGAAGAACGTTACTTTCATTTCTATTTTTTATTACAATGTAATTAAAACATAATTATACATAGTTATAATATAATTACAGTATAAAACAATATATAATATCATTAAATCCATCTTTATATTTCCCACATAAGGCATTATCGAGTCATGTCACTTTGAGGGGGTAGTAGTCTGTACTCGGTCAAATAAAATTATCGCTTTTTACCGATAATGGAAACAATAAATAAATGATATTAATGTAAAATAAAAAAGCATAAATAAAACATAAAAATAATATATATCATATATAAATATTATTCTATCTTAATTTCCACCATGAGTGGCGGTAGTATATAATTGAACAATCATCGTTTTGTGAGGCGTTAGTCTTCCATCCACAGAAACAATATGTACATTACCCATTAGATGGAGGTGTGTGAAAGTGTAGATAGAATAATTCTCATAAAAAACTCCTACTATATATAGGATACTACTATTTTTATAAAATAAAGTAATGAAAAAAGTTTAATGTTTGGAGATGTAAAACAAAATAATTGCATTTAAGTGAATTTGTTACATTTAATTCGGGTATCTCCCTTTGGTTTGAAAAATAATGACCACTTGAATTGCCTTCTGCCTATAGTATGGATTCTAGGAGGAATCACATGACCTTTAGAGATTATTTGGGTATGGGTTGGATGAGCTATGGGGCTTTATTGGTGCGGGGAATGTGATTGAAGTGAGGGGTTTTATAAAGGGAAGGAAGAGATATTTAGGAATGTTTGAAAATATTATTTTATTATATAATTATATTCGGTTAATAAATGTCCGAAACTATTTAAATTCAATGATACAATGACTAATTATTGAAATAAAATCATCCAATAAGAATTGAAAGGGTTTTGTAAGTTATATTAATATTTATAATCTTATTTATTTAAATCATTTATTAATGATGTAAATAATGCGTCATTTTTGTGTCACAAATAATTTTATTTATTTGACGTCTGAAATTATAAACAAAATACCATGATGCAGCAAATATTTTTATTATTCAAATGAATATTTGTTGTCGAAAATATAACTAATATAACCCCAGGTAAAAATTAATTTACTAAAAGATATTTGATTGTGTCATTTTGGTCTTTACTTTAAATTTATTAATATAAATGGTCATAATTACTCCCATGTGCCACCATGTGGTCCCAAAATCGACCCAAAGATTCCCATGGTCATAAATGACTCAAAAAATAAGGTCATTACATGTTTTTTGTTAATTATAATATTCTCATTCCCTTGAATTACCCCCTATACCTTTAACCACGGTAAATAAATGTCAAACATTACAATTCATCAAAAATTGTTTTCTTCTCATCGAACCACATTATACTTACTAATAACAACCATGTATATTATATTTTCTAAATCCAAATAATATATGTATTAAAATTTCATTTAAATGAAAAAATCTAGGTTTTTAACTACTACTTTGTGGTTTCACTAATCATCCAAAATTTATGTATTTCAGGAAACTACCAAATATTCAGCCTAATCTATATTTGATATTACAAATTCAAAAATGATGTCTATTTTTCCAAATTAAAAAAATAAGAAGTTTCATTAGTTAATTTAAATGTAATTCCCTTTATCAAAAAATAGCATGTTTTTAAGAAATAATATCTTTCCAAATATTGATACTTTTTTTGTTCAATTTCAAAGTGAAATTAATTCAAATTACCAACATTGGATTAAATGGTAAAAACAAAATATAATTACAATTTAAAAAAAATTTAAAGGATAATATAACTATATAACTAAATTATATTAAAAGGCACTTTTGAATTAAAATTTTGTATTTTTCACTATTTATAAAAAATAAATTTTATCAGACTAATAAAAAAAACATCACCCAAAGTTAATTTTGATGGCCCGATTATAAGGAAGAATTTAATTTTTTCAAATGTAACATAGAAAATTATCCAAACCTATATTTAAAAAGGTACACCATTAAAAGGTGATAAAACAACATTTTATGGTAAATTATGTTTAAAATTAGATAAATTCTCATTTTAAGCCTCTAAATTTTATTTGATAAATGAAAAAACATTTAACAAAAATATATAGTCATTTTATAGTTAGTTATGTTCATTCAAGCCATTACAATATCTAGATGTTAACTAAAATTTATAATAATAATATAATATTATTGGTGTGAAACTTAAGATTTGCATGAAACTCATTGTTGTGTATCGGGTACGCCATCGAACATAGCATCCCATTTAAAGAAGAATCTAGTTCAAAAATATTAAAAAATTTGAAAATGTAATGTTAATTATTTACCTGGGATGCTTAAAATTACATCATCACACTTGATAAATCAAGATAAATAAAAAGGACCATCTACTATGATCCTCATATGATTTTAAATTACTCAGTGTTGTCTCCATCTAATTCATATTCATATTATTCTTCAATATTTATTCATGGACAATTATTTTCACAACTTGTGAAGTCTCGCATATTTTGTATTTACCAAAATATTTATCAATGAAAATTCCTCTTGAACTAATTAAATGTATTATTATGTAAAATGGTTATATAAAATATTCACTTCCTTGGTTTTATGTTTTTGGATTTTAAAATACAATTATGAAAAATGAACACTACTAATATAGTTGTTAAATAGTGATCAAATGATTAGTATAAATGAATTGTTTTAAAAAATCCAATTTAATCAGATAAAGGAAGGTATGGGATCATAAAGTATAATTTCTCCACACAAATCCCATTTGCTGGTGCTTGGAAAGGAGGGGTTGTCATTGGGATTTTCTCTTCACCAATCCAAAGGTGAGATTCAACACATTAAGCACTATCCAAACCGCCTACAAGGGATGTGAACGTTGATAGAGATTACCATGAGAGCGATCTTATCCGAGGCACCCCAAGAGTCTATCACCATTTTTCACATTAACCTTTGGGATTAAGTTGGTGTTATAAGGGGTTATGTAATAAGACATTTGCAATAAAAATTATACATTAATATTATTATTCTTACTTTGTAAATAGTTTTTAAAAGCAGAAAAAAAAACTTTTAGTCAATATTCCCTTAAGAAATCAATTTTGATGAATTAATGGATTTTGGTATTAAATAATATTTTAATAAAATATTATTACTGAATTTATTTTTATTAAATATGAATGGTCATAAATTTTTTATGAATACATTTGTAATTTTTATTACCATTTTGAAGCTTTTTTTCAAAACACATGAATTTTCTAAAATTGTCGGTTTTTATATTATAAGATAAAATTCACATATTTAGAAAATTAATTAGATAAAATGAAAATTATTTTATGAAAGAGGACGTGAATAGTATTCAAGGGTGATTTTTCCATATTTTTTGAGACAGTTCAACATTTTGGTAATAGTTAATACTATTTAAATATATAATTTGTTTTATGACATCATAATTACCTAATAGTGCTGTAATAAAATACGTTAAAAATTATTTTTAGACAATATATGTTTAATAGTTAAAATTATATGATTTTCAGTTTGTTTGATTTATTTTACAAAAGAATTTGCGTAACCACAAAGACATATAAAACTTTTTTCCTTTTAAATTGATTTCCATGAGAGTCTGACTACCCTCAACATAGGCAACCCTAATATTTTATAGAATATCGGTGATTTTCTATTTAAATGATTTTTTTCCACTCCACTTTGGATAATACCATGGGCAAAAACCATTGTCTAGTTTGTGGATATGATTAGTTTAATAATGAATTCCATCTACTTTCCTAAATAAACCCACCCATGCTCCCACTTCCTCTTCATTCAAAGCCTTTAGAGCACAACCAACCCCTACCCTCATATCTCTAGTATCCACAAAAGGTACCCTAGGATATTAGGAAGACTCTCACAAGAATCTCTGAATACAATGGGATCACACTACAAGTAAGGGATTTTCATCTTTTGATATTTTTGTCCAACTTTTTTTGTTTTGTTATGATAGTATAATTTCAATTAAATATATAGGGGTACGATTTCACAACACTATCATATTCCCTCCTTCTATTTTTATTAATGAGAGACCCCTTTGACTCTCATTAATGCCTCACATGTATATCTGTTACAATGCCAAAATTTCGTAAAGGATTTCTCTGTACTAATGTACATTAAAGTTATTATTTTGTTTTATTAATCTAAATTTTATTATATATGTTGTAACATGTATATATATGACCCCATTAATTTCCATTTTATTAACAAATGATGAGACACACCTTCCACTCTCATCTACCATTTTTATGAATTCTTATCTCACACTGTTATGCTGCCGAAATTACAACATGATTTTTTAACACAATTTCATTGTGTATTGAATACCATGCCTTTTTATCTATCAAGTGTATTCACATTTACAAAGATTTACTTATTTATTATAGTTTTTCTTTTAATAATTCTACATTTTATTATTTTGTAATAAATTAATATGTTTAATAAATCCATGTTATATGATCCTTGTGGAAAACATATGCATGAAAAGAAATAAATAAGATTGGTGTGCCCTAATAGCACTCCAATTAATTTGGTAAAGATTTAAATATTGATACATAAAGTTCAATGTGGGTTTTAGCATCATAATTCAAGTGAAGTTAGGGATTAATCATGCTAAATGTGTAATGAGCATTAACTCGTTCTAAAATAATGTTAAATGTTCTATCCACATTTCCATGTTATGACAATCATTGTATGCCATTCCTTTATGTTCATTCATCTCTTAACATATATTGATATTCATATTTCCTACAAATATTTTTATTCATCATGTTATTCCTTTTTTACTCCTTTGGATTTTTAGCTCACACTTTTCTTATTCATGTCATCGGGTTATCCCATGAAATGCTAGGAACGATGGAATGTAGTGGTCATGTAGAGGATGTTTTCAATAATGATGTTTTCTTTCATGCTTTAAGTCATTATTTAATGTTCCTAATCTCTAAACATAGTAGACCTATCGATCTTCTATGATGTATCAGGTGATGATTTTATGTAATAAATCATCATTATGTGTTTAATGAAAATTAGGGTTGTTATGCTTTGTATCAAATTATATGATTAGTTTTTTTTGGAATAGGATTAGAAAACCATACTGAAGCCTTATAGGTTTGAATAAGTATAATAAAACATCCCCAAATTTTATGTGAGTATTTATTATGCGATTTATCAATAAAATACATCTCAGTCTGGGTATGAGCAGGTATATGTGGCTCTAAAACATATGTATCTAGGAGTGAAATATTTGAAAAAGAGTTTCGTGCAAGATCGGGGTTTCCTAGTACATGACAATGAGCCTTTCTACACTCTTGGATATGACAGTCTCAGGGGATATTCTTTAGTAAATTCAAAAGAATTGTATAAACCATTATTATGGGAATTAAAATAAATGTCCCAATGAATAAACATTTTGTAGTAGAACATGGATAAAATATATTTAAGTCTATAAATTCACTAGTTAACTAAATAAATATTTTGTATACTTAATCCATTGTTGTCTCTGGATTACCATTTATGTGTCACACCTAACATTACTTTTATTCCTACCAATTTCTGGAAACATATGGACTCAGGAAAACAACCAATCATAACAACAATGTGATGACAGTTCTATTGAGATGCCCAATCCAATAGGAGTAATAATCATGAACTTCATCAAGATACACTCTCAGTTAACTAATTCATTGAATTGAAACTTTGGTGAAGAGGAACATTCTACCCCCCCCCCCTCCTATGAAATAAAATGCATCAATTTAGCTCTTATTGAGACAATGGACTCATAAATTTAATTGAACATTTGATCCCTCATTTTCCAAACATTGTATCAACTCCATTGAAATTATTTTCTACATCATTAAATGTTCTAAACAAGATAAGTTTATTCTGCAAACTTATAATAGGGTGGGTGAAGCCGTTCAATGTTGCCTCGATCAAAAATACAATGCCTGAGAAGGATATTAAGGCATTGTAATGGAATGATTTTTGTAATGTGTTTTTCAACATGTATTTTCCTCACATCATCTGACCTATGATTGAAAGGTACATCCTTGCCCCAAGAAAAAAGATTACAAATCCATTAGAGAGTACGAGGAAAACATCACAAGGCATGCACTATATGCCCCCACATTTGTTGTTACCACTGAATTCATGTATTAGCATTAATTTGGTGGGATGAAACCTAGCATACAGAAATCCATAAAATTATGTGATGTCGATAGCTATGAGGAAATTGTCAGATGTGCCCTCAGGTTTGAAATGATGATCGTTGAAACTCAGGGTTATTATGTTGATTAGAAGAGTAAGTTGGAATTCAATTATGCTGGTATTATGGATAAATCAAATGGTTCTATGACATTACTAAAACCCATCTTTCTAATGGGGAGGAAAGAAGAACCCCGTAAATTTTTTGAAAGGGGCAAAGGAATTCTTTAGTTGTGCAAGATAAGGGCCCCTAACTGTTAAATGCTAAAAATAAAAACTTATGGATATGATAGAGGAATGGATTTCGCTATTTTATTATGAAATAATTCTTCATTTCATCAACTAAAAATAACTAGGTCACCTTGAAAAATATGTCCCTAGACCAAGGGTTTTCAGAGGCAACCAACAAATTCTATGGCAGAAAGGGTGCCCTTTCTCCACCACTATCGTTCAAGTGAACCACGACAAAAATGAGGTGATAGATAAGCTAGTTATTCATTCAACAATATTGAATGTACTTTTTGATTCTTGATCTATGCATTAATTTGTATCTTGAAATATTAGTAGAACAATCCCAACACCACCACAAATCATGGTGGTAATGATGTAAGTGAGTATGGAAAATGGGGAAATCATTGTATCTCATCAATATAACATGTCCATTGTCATTATTTTTGTATTGAAATTCATAGAAAACCTCTTCACACCCCCTCTAGTAGAGTTTGATACAAATATTTTCATGAATATGATTTCTTTTCATAGAACAAATATAAATTGTCATGATAGAGAAGTAACTATCTATATGGTTAATTGACCCCCCAATTCAGTACAAGTGAAAGGATGTGGATGAATCTTCCATAGCACCATCATCTCAAGAATCGATATTTTTATTGGATGATCACGCATATCTTGCTCAGATGATTGAGTCTAACAGATGTAACCATCATTGCAGATAGGCCTATTGTTAGGGAATTCACTGAAGTGTTTCATGAGGAATTTAATTGTCTTCCTCTTAAAAGAGATGTTGAATTCTCAATTTAACTTATAGCAGCCAATATCCTAGAATCCATATATAATTTTTGTCGTGGAGAATGTGGAGATGTAGAAAAAACTACATAAGAATATTCTTAAATGTTTTATAGGCCCATGTGCTTCACCATGGGGTGCGCCAGTCCTCTTCATTAACAATAAGGATCGGAAAATGGACTTTACATTGATTATTATGATCTAAAAAAATCAATATAAAGAACAAGTATCATCTACCCCAAATTAATGACATGTTCGATCGGCTACGTGGAGACCAATAATTTTCCCCAGATTAATTTCGGTTAGGATATTAGTATGTCAGAGTGAAGGAGGACATCTCCAAGACTGCTTTTCATACATGGTACATGCACTATGAATTCTTAGTAATGCCTTTCCAGAAAACTTATTCTCCAAAAATTGTCATGGAATTGATCAATATAGTCAATAGAGATTACCTGAGAAAAATTATATTATTTATTAAAGATATTATAATATACTCCATAACATGGAGGATTATGAGGAGAATCTAAGAACGGTACTATAGACCTTAAGAATGAATGATATATATGAAATGTACAGAAAGTGTGGGTTCTAGTTGAAGTCTGTATCAATAATGGGTCATGTAATCACATGCAATGGTATACATTTTACTACTTCTAGGATAGGTGTAATTGAGGGATAAATGAGTCCAGCATCAGTAATGAATATCTATAGATTCCTTGGGTTATCTAGATATTATGGCTAATTTGTGAGAAATTTTTCACGATTTTCAAACCTTTTTTCCAAGCTAACTCGAAAGGGAGTATTATTTAAAATGAGTTTTGAATGAAACAAATTGCTTCAAGGAGTTGAAAAGAAGCATTTTTTATGTTCTAGTTCTCACAAAACCCACAAGTTGAGAACATTTTTGAGTATTTAGTGATGCTTCAAAGAAGGGCATGGGTTGTGTGTTGATGAAAAATTACTAAGTCATTACCTATACTTCATGGAAATTTATAGTTATTGAGAAAAATTATCCATCAATTGACCATGAGTTTGCTATAGTGATCATCAAAATAATATTTTTTTTGGCATTACCCCATTGGGGAGAAGTTTTAAATATATAGAGACCAAAAAATATTCAAGTATATATTCACACAGAATGATTTGAACATGTTCCCATGAAGATGGATTGAGATTATCAAATACTATGAAATCTCAATCAATTATTACCCTGAGAAAGAAAACAAGGTGGAAGATGATCTGTGTACAAAGGGCATAGAAATTATATAATTAATGATAATTGAAAAGGATCAAATATTTTAGGATTTGATGAAAATGGACATGGGAATCATAAAGAAGTGTACATCATCAATCCTTTCACAGAATATTGCATAACCGTATCTCATAGAATGGATAATGGATTCTCAACTGGAGTATGTGGAAATTTAGAAGAAGGTGGAAACTATCTGAAAAGGAAAATTCTATGAGATCTACTTCAATGAAGAATAAATTGTCAGATTTCTGTCAAGATTATGCCGTCCATCAAATCTGTAGATTAAGAATGATACTTTTGATGATGCAGATGGTTCAAATTTCATCATTCAGCCAAGAAACACAAATATGTATTGAGATCTCCATGAATATTCTTGGTAATAAAACATAAATAAAGATATCACTATGTATATATCAATGTGTCTAGTATTTCAGAAAGTAAAAACTGAGAGGTGGAAGTTTAAGGGGATGTTGCAACCATTACCCATACCATCATGGAAATGTGAGAACATCACAATAGGCTTTGTCATCGTACATCCTAACACATAAAATTGAAAAAATGTTATCTGGTTTGTTGTGGAAGATCTTACAAAGGCTGCACCCTTAATTTTAATTATAGGCGATTTCTCATAGGATCAACTGGCACAGATGTACACTTGAGTTGTTGTAAGGAAGTATAGAGTACAATAATATATTGTATCTAATCGAGATCCACGAATACCCATTACATTCTGTAAGATTCTCCAACACTCTCGAAAAACTGAGTTGAACTCCAGTAAAGATTATAATAAACAAAAATATGACCAATCTGAGCGAACTATCCAAACACTTGAGGATATGTAGTGAGAATGCTCAATCGACAACAATGGGGGATGGGATCAACAAGATTCTTTGGTTGACTCCTCAGTTAAAAATAGTTTCCAATCAAGCATCCAAATGGATCATTATGAATCCACTGATGTGAAGAGGTGCGGAACACTAGCATGTTTGGATGATATTGAGGAGGTAAAACTGCTAGGCCTAAAAATTTTCAAATAAATTATAGAGAAGGATAAGAACATTCAACTGCACATTAAATCATCTTCGAGTCGGCAAAAATATTTTTCTGATTATCATCAATGAGATCTAGAGATTAATTGCAGCGACATGGTATTCCTCCCTATATCACTGTTGATGAGTGTTATTAGATTTGGGATGAATTGAAATCTTAGTCAAAGGTACATTATCCCTTTTTTAGATCCATGATTTCAATGGAGAGGTGGACTATTGACTAGTTCTCCCACAAAACCTATCTCAAGTAAATGATGTATTCCATGAATCACTTTTGAAGAAGTATGTACTTGACCAATAACATGTTCTCAATCCATAGGTGGTACCATTGGAGAATGAAATCTCCTATGAATATAATCCAGTGAAAGTCTTATATCATATGGAGAAAGTTATTTAGAATAAGACAATGCATCTCATTAAGATATTTTGGAGAAACAAGAAAATTGAAGAAGCGACATGGGAATCGATGGAAGTGATGAAGCTTAGTTTCTCACATATATTTTAGTGTGGGAAAAAGTAAATTTCAAGGGAAAAATTTCTTAAGGTGATAAGATTGTAATCACTTAAACATTATCATGGAAATTTCCTCTTGAACTTATGATAAGTCTTATTTATTAAAATTTATTTATAAAATATTTACATCCTTGGTTTTATGATTTTGGATTTTAAAACACCATATTGAATTATGATCCTTTCAAATATAGTCGTTAAACATTGATCACATGATTAGTATAAATATAGGTCTTTTAAAAATCTGATTTACTCGGAAAAAGGAATTGATTGCCTCATCCAGTATAGTTCCTCCATACGAAGCCCATTTGTTAGAGCTTCAAAAGGAGGTGCGTGATTTGGATTCGCTTTTGAACAAGACAAATATGAGATTCAACAAGTTAAGATAAAATAGAATAGCCTATGGGGGAAGTAAAAGTTGATAGGGATTACCACCCGAGTGATGTTATTCGAGCCACACCAATAGTCTGTCACCATCTCATACCTTACCATTCAGTCTTATTCGGGTGTTATAAGGGGTTATGTAACAATACAATATCATAATGATTATGTGCATTATTTTTGTACAAAATAAAGGGATTAAATGATTATTTTATATATGTAACTTTTTTATTTTAAAATTAAAAATTAAAAAATATCAAAAATTATTTTGATAAAATAAATATTGTTATTGGAATCAATATGTCGAAATTGTCGAATATTGAATTTCTCTTAATTTTCTGAGAGAGTAGAATTTTTGGATTAAAATTAAATACCGTTTAAATATACAATGTGTTTTATGACCTCATAAAGACCAAATAGTGATGTAATAAAATACTATAAACCTAATTTTCGTCCAATATTTGTCTTATAATTAATATAATGTGATTTTATGTTTGATTTATTTATTTTACAAAGCATTAATGGACCCATAAAGACATATAATACATTTTAGTTTTTAAAATTTTTTCTTTGAGAGTGAGACTCACCTCCAATTATGTAAGCTTAATATTATAAGAAGTTGGGCCATTGGAAATATAAAATATGTTTTTCCACATAACTTTGTAAAAAACCATTGGAAAACCCATGGGCTGGTTTATGGTTTTTATTAGTTCAACGGGTGGTGTTCCAAACCTAAATAATAATAAAATTCCCTTCTTTCCTCTATAATATGTCCATTGATTCCACATCCTCTTGATTAAATGCCTTTATGCATGAAGAAAACCCTTCATTCCTCTATTTAAACCCTTAATGGGTCCCCATTATCCGATTAATCCTTAATCATTCCTCTCCCAGGTGTTTGGGATCACAAATCCATTTAAGGGATTTTATTCCTTTCTCATTTTCCCCAAAATTTCATTATGTTGTTATGCCCTTTTAATTTCAATTATAAAAATTGGGGTATGATTTCTTACCACCCCTATACATCCCTCCATACATTTGAATTATGATAGACCCCTTTATATCTCATTAAATCCTCCCATGTACACCTATATCCAAGCCAAAAATACATACGATATTTCTATAACCTCATTTACTTTAAAGAAATTCATTTTTTATGAACCCAGGAAAGCGTATCCAGAGGTAGGACCCCTGACCATTTATTAAGATAAAAGAAAATGACAGGAGAGAAAAATTTACATAACCAGAAAAGTCACAGCAAATCCTCAAAATCATACCCCTCTCCACCTCCATGATAAACAGACTCTTCCTCAGTCGTTGTTTCCCACTCCGAACTTTCGTAGTGCTTCAGAACCATTGCATATTTCCTCCTCAGATTCAGCCGCTCCCGCTCAAGAATCTCATTTGGAGATTGCATATTTCTGACAGTCGATCTGGTAGGCATCGGCTTTGCCAAATAAGAGTAGTCTTTCCTCCTCCTTCCTCGGGGAGAAGCAATCACCTTGTCCTGGATCACCGGCATCGCCTTATTCCCCACTTGGACAATCTCACTGTATGATGGCCTAACCATCTCCGCATGATTTTCCTTATCACTGTCAGCGAGGTCTCCCCATTTCCCATGGCACTGTATCTCTTGATACTGCACTAGATGGTTTTGTTGAGAATGATTATTCTTGTCAATCATAGCCAAACATTGAGGTTGGTCGGCCATTGTGTGTTCAGCGTCAATCCCGGCTTTACACATTACTACATTCTCCTTGCACTCATTCTGTACGTTGTCACTGCCACATATAGAAGGTATCTCTTGCCTATCCGCCATGTCTAACCCTTGAAAGCGATTCCCGGTAGGTACGTTAATCAACACACAACTAGAAACATTACCCTGACCAAAGCAGCCGCCTACAATCTCCATATTTCGGTTCTCCTTATAACCAGCAGACTGCAACTACCTCACATCTGGGGCAGACCCCTGCATGATATCCAATTCATGACCCAAATCAAATCCATGTTTACACTGACTAATACCACCACTGCAACCACCTTCCCTAGGAGTATCCGCATCAGCCTTAGACCAACCAAGTTGAGCATTGACATCCCTGTTCGACACAGCAGATGCCTAAGGTTGCTGCTGAAGAACTGCAGCTATGAGATCATCTGGAGGGCATGTCGTCCCACCATCGCTAACACCTTTGGGATCACTTACCTGCAGTTCCTTCCCCCTATTCAAATCATGTCTGAGTCGTGCGAAGACTGTAGTCACCAAAGGGTTTGAAGGAGCACCCATTGATGTATTAACAGGCAGCGTGCCCCGCGGTCTCTGATCTCCTTTCTCAGTTTCAACCACAGCGGGTCTTCTGTCCTCAGCAATAAAGCTCGGTGCCAGTGGCCACCTGCAGTGTAACCCCTCATGGCATCACAAACAGGAATGGCCCAGTATTTTGCATCTTGAACAATAATCTACCCAGGATTCATAGATAACCACTTGATTCCATCGAAATTCTTCCACAACTGAAATCCACACCCATTCCACCGGGAGTCTAGAAATGTCCACCTCAACACAGCACCGGGGATTAATCGGGTGGCACAGGGTAGAGGTGTGCACATCAGAACAAAGGAAGCGACCTATAATATTCCCAAGCATACAAAAGATTGATGGATTTTGAAAGGGTAAAGGAAGATTGGGGAGACTTACCCAGATCGGAAGGGATGTGGGATCCCGATTCATTCAACATTCAATCGTCCACCGAAATATGAAGAACTTACACCCGTTGCAACGTAGAGGGGCGCTGGACCAAGCATGAACCAGATCTTCATCTGAGGTGAAATGAATCATTATGTGAAGATTTTAGAGGATGCCAACCACTGCACGATCCCGCAAGTCCCACTTGGAAAAGACACATCGATCAAATTGATCAACAGACAGCCTTCGTGAGTTGAATCGATCCACCAGGGTCAGATCAAGATGCTTTGTCGCTTCAGAGAACTCTAACTCCGAGATCGGTAGATTAGGGTTCCCGAGGTGAAGTTCAGGCACCTTCGAATGTAACGAAATCGACGGACAATCTGGGAGGTAATTAGGGTTAGTAAACTGCACAATGGGGGTTCGAGGCTTCAACGTCAGAGGAACCGGATCATCCACCCCCCCCCCCTCCCGCTGCCAGGAAGGGGGGGAAGTCATCGTGTGGCATACACTAGGGTTCCTGTCGACAGTCAGCCATGATTTTCCCAACCAAAGTCATTTTGTATTGAATACCATGCCCATTTCTCAATCCATGTTATTTACCATTATAACAATTTTTCTTTTAAATATAGTGTTTATTGTATTAATTCAACATTCCATTAGCATGATATAAATTATTTTGATTAATGACTAAATGATATATGATCAATGTGGTAGAATTATGCATGAAATGAAATGATTAAGATCGGTGCGCCCTGAAATCGCTCTAATGCATTGTGTATGTAACGTCCCGACCCCAGTTACCTAGAGTTGGTGCGTTATTACATAAAATTGGCATGATCACAAGAAATATCATATCTCGAAATACCGATTTGTTTAGTATACTTGGAAACACTAGATATACTCATAATGTTTTACATTACGTCATAAAGTAAAAACCTACTACAACAACATAGTCTCCATATCCCACACTCATATCCCCACATACTATCCCTGCTGGTCATTCATAAATTACTTCTTCACATCCTGGGAAAAATAAAACATAGAAAAGGGTTGAGATCAAATGCCCAGTAAGGATAACAATATAGCGGAAACATTCATAAATAAGAATAAACATTTAAGGTAATGTATAACTTAAAACAAATGCCTTTTAAACATGAATTTCAACATATTATGGCAAAAATAAAATGAAATAATTCCATTTACTTATTCACATGGATATTCTACTAATCTAATAATCACATGAAATATCAATTACCACTTTCATAATGATGGAATGCATAATGCCAACCTATCATAACCAAATAGCCAAGGCCTCATGCCAAGACTACAAATAAGATTTTTCCAAGGCCTTCTGCCAAGACACTAGTTTGTCTCATGAGACCTACCAATGAATCGAGGAGCTATAGCGGGCTCCACCTATCACATATTAAGTCCAATGCATTCCCATATGAAAAGGTTTAAACATAACATAAACATTTGTATTAAAACTATCATACGAAATGTCAATACATTCACCATAAACTATGAATGGTATGAAAATAGCACATCCACAGTCAAACATATCACAAAACATTCAATACAATATAGAAGTTTTGTATCATAATAAATCAACGTTAAATAAGCGTAAAATCCATCAAAGGATGTTGACATTGATGAAATCAAAACTCTTTTTAGAGAAATATCTCTTTGTATTTTGAAATCATTTAAGAGTCATATACTTATGAAATAAAACATTTTCTTTGAAAGTATTCTTATAAGATTCTAAGGGATGCTTCGACGATTTTATAACGGCGGAAAATAATTGCACCTGCCGTATAAGTTAAAAAGACATTCTTACCATAATTCTGTCGAAAAGGATAAAAAGCACCTTGTTTGGAAAACGACAGAAATATTCCTTTATAAACCACTTATAAAAAGTCAAAAAAGGGTATAAATGACTTTAACCCATATTCTTGTAAATAGTAAAAATGTTTTGAAATAAATTTTTAAGAAACATGGATGTGGATGATAAAGAGATCCCAATAGATTATTACGTATAAACAACCTCGGATAATGAAGAGAATGTGAAATAAACGCTTACCAATTTGGTAACGTACGAAACATACACCCCATGGATGAGGTATCATACAATGAATATGTAAATACAACTAAATTAAAGGGTATTTCACAAAGAATACAATTATAGGCAGTACATACACCACACAAAAGGTAATAGTGGCAATATGGCATAAATCTCACGGGAATAAGGAGTGAGATGAAAACCCCTTAACTTGTACTTTTCCTTGGTTGAGGGTAGGTTAAACTCCTGTATAATGGTGAAATAATTGTTATTAAATTATAGAAGAATCATATATATTAATATGATGTCATATATGATCTTTTAACATTTCTTTGTTAATAATATCTTAGTATTATCGTCGTTTTGGGTGTTAACTTACTCGTTTTCTTTTATATGTTTTGTTACGTACGCCATTATTTTCATGGATAGGTTGTATCTTATTCATATCCAGAATGATATAAAGTCCTTAAATATTATTTTTAAATCATAAAATGATAATTATACTTGAATGGATACGATGGAGAATGAATCTCATCGCGTTCGTGGAGACGGTAGTCCGTACGTACGCACGAGCGACAATATCATTCTTTTGATATTAAAATAATATATAATTGGATATTATATCATATATACAGAATCATTATCATGTTATATTTATTATTTACATGAGTTACACATCATTATTATACACATCCAAATAATAATATATTGAATAACAATTACACCACGACATGGAGACGGTAAGCCGTATGTACGCACGTATGGTGACATGTTATTCAATGGGTGAATAGAATACTGAATATGGTTGTACCATATTTATAATAACATCACAGTATATATAAGATACTGGAGTTATTATTTTATAATTGTAATAACAATGAATGAAGAAGTGGAAGAAGAAAGGAACTTGAAAAGGGGTGGTGAAAACATTACCTCTTCTTCGGGTTCTTCTTTTTGATTTTATCAAAAGGGCTCCTTAGGTTGGCTTTCTGATAAAAATAAGGCCTCTAGGTTGTATTTTGGGAAGTTGGGAGAGTATTTGGGAAGATTTTGGCCAAACCAAAAGGCTTTGAAGGTGTGAAGAAATGATAAGGAGGAGTGCCCTTTTATAAGAGGGGTGAGGGGCACCTTTGGAAAAGCTTGAAATATTAATTTATTATAAATTAATATTCAGTTTCTAATGGATCCAAAGTAGATTATTTAAATTTTAAGGTGGGGATGGGTCGAAAACCACTAAACCAATATAATTTAGACAGGTTTGGGTAATTATATTAACCTTATCTTTAAGTAATAACTCTAAGTTAATTAGTTTCACTTTTACAATGTCTCTTTGTATTTTTATATTATATGGTTAATAAACATACTATATACATCCAAGAGACCCCCATGTGGTCAATTAATGATATAACTATTATTATATCAGTATCGTGGCCGAACCATAGTTTTTTAGGAATTTAATATCAATTAATAATATAATATTTGTTTTAATAACTCATTATTTGTCAATTTTGACACTATTCAATCGTTGATTTTTGTGAAACTCATAACAGAATTATTACTTCGAAAAAAGTCAATTAATGAAATCCTAATATGTCATATTATACTAGAAAATTAGTTTAATTCATTAAAAGTCTCAAATTATATTTATTTGGGAATTTTCAATATCAATTATTTTAATATTTCACTACTATGGTAATTACTGCATCATCATTGTGTCATAAATAAATTAAATTATTTAATGTCTAAAAATTATAAATAAAATATCATTATGTAGGAAATATTTTTAGATTTATAATGAATATTTATTGTCGAAACTCCAACATATATAACCCTATGTTAAAATTATTTTTCTAAAAGATATATGCTTATGTCATTTTTCTACTTATTTTAACTTAATTAAAATTAAGTGTCCCTATCACATACAAGTGGCTCCATGGGGTCCCAAAATCGACCCAAATATGCCTATAGTCGAACATGTATTATCCAATAAGTCTAGGACACGTTTTAGTGTAATTTATTATTATTATAATATTATTTTGTTAACCCTTATTTACCGGATTTACCCTTAAACATGGTAAATAAAATATTTACCGAAATAATTATTCAAAATGTATAAAAATAAAAGTTACCTATTTACAAAATTTGAACATCCTGATTCCTAATATGGAATCCATTTTTCCAAATTCAAAACACAGAAGTGGTAGAAATTAATTTAAAATTAATTCTCGTTGTTAAAACAAAAAGCGTGTTTTTAAGAGATAATAACTATCAAAAGATTGGAACTTGTTTATGTATGGTTTAATTGTAAAATTATGTCCAATGACCAACATTGTATTAAATGGTAAAAATATATTCTAAATATACTTTAAAACAACTCAAATTCATAATTTATCACTATTAATTATTTTGATTAAAAATTTGTTTTTAATTAAAATTTAGTAATTTTCAATATTCATCAAAATATTAAAGTTATCTGAAAAGTACCAAAATCTCACCTTAGGTTAAATTCAATATTCCAAATCCAAAAATGAATTCCATTTTTAAATATAAAATATATATAATTTCAAAAAGTAGGTATTACTATTCATAACAGCTAGTTTGATTTGTTATGGTTTCTTAGAATTCGGTGTTGCGTACAACACACGCTATCAAATTATTCAAAGAGATGCGTACCGTAGAAGCTTGGGTCTTATATTATCCCCTCTTTCAAATAATTTTGTCCTCTAAATTTCTATAATACTTATCACATGAAAAGACTCGGGTGGATCTTCATCATAAGTTCCTCGGGTTCCCACATTGCCTCTTCCATCTTAGGGTTTCTCTATAAAACTTTTACCAGACGCATCGTCCGGTTTCTCAGTACTTGTTCTCTCGTATCAAGAATCCTAACGAGCTCTTCACAATAAGACAGATCAGGTTCCAGTTCTAACTCCTCATAGGATAGTACATGCATTGGGTCAAGCATGTATTTCCTCAACAGAGATACGTGGAACACATCGTGAACTTTGGAGAGACTTGGCGGCATTGCCAATCGGTAAGCTACAACCCCAATTCGTTCTAGAATTTCGAAAGGTCCGATGTACCTGGGACACAATTTACCTTTCTTACCAAAACGTATGACTCCCTTCTACAGAGATTCCTTAAGGAAAACATGATCACCGACTTGAAATTCAAAATCCTTCCTTTGATTATCGGCATAGCTCTTCTGCCTACTTTGAGATGCTTTGATGTGATTTTGGATTGCCTTCACCTTTTCCATCGTTTCGTCCACCAATTCTAGACCTACAAGTTTTCTTTCACCAACATCATCCGAATAGGTTGGTTTGCGACATCTCTTTCTGTATAATGCTTTATATGGTGCCATCTGAATACTCGAATGGAAGATATTGTTATAGGAAAATTATACCAGAGGTAAATAGTAATCCCACGTACCCTGAAAGTCAAGTAAGCAGTATCTCAACATGTCTTCTAAGGTTTTAATAGTCCGTTCTGATTGTCTATCTATCTGAGGGTTGTAGGCAGTGCTCAAATGAAGTTCAGTATCCAGGGATTTCTGAAGACTCTTCCAGAATCTTGATGTAAAACGGGGATCACGATCAGAAACAATCGATAGGGGTACTCCATGAAGTCTCACAACTTCATTAATATATAGTCTTGCTAGACGTTCCAGTGGTAGATCTTCACTTATAGCAATAAAATGTGCTGACTTGGTAAGACGATCAACAATAACCCATATTGCATCATTCCTTCTAGGAGTATTTGTTAGCCCCATGACAAACTCCATCGTAATATTGCCCCATTTCCACTCCGGTATGGGAAGAGGTTGCCTGACTCCTCCAGGGTGTTGCCTTCCAGCTTTAACTTGTTTAAAAACCATACATCTTGAAACAAAATCAGCAATCTCCCTCTTCATATTGTCCCACCAAAAATTTTCCTTCAAATATCTATAAATTTTGGTGCTCCCCGGGTGTATAGAGAAATTAGAACTATGAGCATCATCCATCAATTCCCTTTTAGATCAGTTATATCGGGAACACAAAGCCTCTTCCCGAATTTCAAAATTCCATCTTCATACACAATGTCTCTCAGTCTTCCAAAATTCACAGATTTAATCTTATTTTGAAACTCTTCATCATCGGTCTGAGAACTCTTAATCATTTCTAGTAAAGATGGTGTGGAAACCATTTGAAAAAGCATTGATGTTTCTCCTTATCTGGTTATTCCCATGTCCATCTTCACTAGATCCATGAAAATTGGATCCCTTTCAATTATAATATTGTTCAAAACTCCGTGATCTTTTCTGATGAAAGCATCTGCCACATTGTTTGCCTTCCCCGTGTGGTAGTGTATCGTACAATCATAATCCTAGTGTAATTCAAGCCATATCCTTTGCCTCATGTTGAGTTCTTTTTGTGAGAAAATATATTTCAAACTCTTGTGATCAGTATAAATCTCACATTTTTCACCATAGAGGTAGTGCCTCCATATCTTCAAAGCAAAGATCACAACTGCTAACTTGAGATCATGAGTAGGATAGTTTTTTCCATTAATTTTCAACTGTCGTGATACATAGGCAATAACTCTATCATTCTGCATAAGGCCACAACCAAGTCCTTTCTTCGATGCGTCACTATAAATAACGAACCCATCATTCCCCGATGGTAGAGTCAATATAGGAGCATTGACTAATCTTCTCTTTAGTTCTTTCGAAACATTCTTCACACTCTTTTGTCCAAACAAATTTAACCCCTTTACGTGTGAACTTCGTTAATGGGTTAGCGAATCAGGAAAAATTATGGATGAAACATCGATAATAACCTGCTAAACCAATAAAACTACGTACCTCAGTTATATTCGTAGGTTATGGCCATTCTTGGATTGCCATGGTCTTAGAAGGATCAATAGAGATTCCATCTTTAGAGACAATATAGCCAAGAAAAGAAATCTCATGAAGCCAGAATTCACACTTGCTAAACATTCTATATAATTCATGTCTTCTCAGAGTCATCAGGATAATGCGCAAGTGATTTTCATGATCTTCATATCTTTTGGAGTATACAAATATATCATCAATAAATACCACCACAAATTCATCGAGATACTCCTTGAAAACTCTATTAATCAGATCCATGAATTCAGAGGGTGCATTAGTCAATCCAAAAGGCATTACATTAAACTCGTAATGCTCGTACCTAGTTCGATATCCTGTCTTCGGAATGTCTTCCTTCTTCACACACAACTGATGGTATCCAGATCGAAGGTCAATATTTGAAAAGTATTGAGCTCCATGCAGTTGGTCAAATAAATCATCAATGTGTGGTAGGGGATACTTGTTCTTTATTGTTATAGAATTGATCTCCCTATAGTCGATACATAACCTCATGGATCCATCTTCCTTTTTAACAAAAAGAATAGGGGCTCCCCATGGAGAAACACTAGTGAGAATTAATCCTTTATTACTCAATTCCTCTAGTTGTTTCTTTAGTTTGACTAATTCTACAGTGGCCATTCTTTAAGAGGTCTTCGATATAGGCCTTGATCCAGGAATTAAATCAATGGAAAACTCAACTTCTCGTTCTGGAGGATGTCCAAGTAAATCTTCCAGAAATACATCTACAATTTCTTTCACAATAGGTATATCTTCTATTTGAACATTCCTTTCCTCACCCACAATTATTTAATTATCTTCCTCCCCAATAATTGAATTTAGTTGAGCTATTGGGGGTCGATCTAGATAAGAATTAGGTGATGACGATTCTACTCTAAAGATAAGGTGTTCTTTATCATCATCATCAAGAATCATATCCTCTTTCTTCTTACAATAAATCTTCGCATTTTATTCTGAAATCCAGTCCATACCGAGGATTATATCAAACTCAATCCTTGGTATTCCAAAGAGATCAGCGGATAAAAAACATTTATGTGATCTAATGGGGACTGATTCACAAAACATTGTTGCAATGATACTTCCCTTAAGAGTTTTAACTGACAACTCCCTTGTTAAATCAAATTGGAAATACCTAATTTTCATAGCAAACTGGGAAGATATGAAACAATGTGATGATCCAAAATCAAATAATGCATTTTCTAAACTTGAGGAAACCATTAAATTACCTGCCACCACGTATTTTGGAGCTTCTACCTCAGCAGTAGTGATAGCATAAGCTTGGCCTTGATCCCATGGCCTTTTCTGAGGTAAGTTCTCCTAACACTTAGGACATTCATTTTCATAATGCCCATCTCCCTTCAATTGTAGCACTGAACATTGGTAGCTTCCTTCTTCCCCTTGAAATCACGAGCTTGGTGGCCTTTTTCACCACACTTGTAACTGACTCTTGTTCCCTTCAAGCAAGTAAGGGGGTGTTTCTTACCACATTTACTACAAGATGGATATTCAACCATTCCCTTCTTCCCCTTATTTCCATTCCTAGATTTATCAGTAGGTCTCTTCTTCTCTTGCTTTGCTTTAAAGTCATAAGCCTTAGAGAATTCCTTTTCTGTCTTGATAGCACATGCGACAATGTCTTCATACGATGAAAAGGATTGTGAGACTAATGCTCGATGGAGAAATGGTTTTAACCAATCAAAGAAATTATCAATCTAACTTCTTGGGTTACGTATATAATCTTCATCATACCTTTCTAACCTTGTAAAGTTAGCCTCATACTTTGTGACAGTCTCATCCTCCTTTTGTCTCAGACATAGAAACTGCCTTTCCATATCTGCTCGATGGTCACGAGGAAAATATTTTTCAAAAAACAGATCTTTGAACTCCCTCCATTCCATATTTGATACTTCATCATCTGCCTTCGTGTTTTGAATCAATGACCACCATTGATCAGCATCTCCAGTGAGGCGGTAAACTACCATGATAACTTTTTCCCTTTAACTACTCCCCAAAGCCTGAAATATTTTCTCTAGGGAATTTATCCATTTCTCAGCTAATAAGGGATTTGTACTACCATTGAACGTTGGTGGTTGTTGCCTCATGAATCGATCTAACATTGATCCTCCACGCTGCGGATCAGGGTGATTCATATGGGTAAGGTTATTATTCATAACCTGAGTTAGTTGTCCCAGTTTGGTGATTAGATGATCGACACCAGTTGCATCACCAGCTCCATTATAATTATCTTGAGAAGGAGGGAAATCCCTACATGGAGTGCGTGAGTTGATACAGTTTCCATTTCTTCCACTAGCCGCCATTTCTAAACAATGGCATAAACTAGATCAGTTTGTGAATAAAAATACATAATCCCATACTTATAAAACACTTAACATAAATTGAACTATTTATGGATATAATTCATAATCATAAGAAGGTTTTATTTAAGGAGGTATATACTAATAAACCCTTCATAATGATTTGTAAAGAAAATAAGAGTTATCCTAAGCATATCCCCTGGGAGTTTTGTAACCAAGAGTGCATCAAGGCCCATTGTCGTGCACCAGTTCTCGTTCGAGTCTAGATCAAAGCGGTGTTTTCAGGTTTTACCCCTAGGTACATCTATGCCAGAGTTTCCTCTAACTGCTAGAATCCAGACAGGGATGTATTGCTCGAAAAACACACAAAATCTCTAAAATACGAAAATTCTAGGAAGTTATTCTATACTAATCTTGAATGTTCATCTTTGGTCAATGTTCTCTAATCAGAGATTATCTAAATCTGGCTTCCAATGTTTGTACTAAACTTCCTCTGATACCAACTATAATGTCTTGACCCCAGTTACCTAGAGTCGGTACATTATTACATAACATTGGTAGGATCACAAGAAAGATCAAATCTAGAAAGACCGATTCGTTTAGTAGCCTTGGAAACACTAGATATACACATAAAGTTTTACATTACATCAGAAAGTGAAAAACTACAACAACAACATAGTCTCCATATCCCACACTCATATCCCCATATACTTTCCCTGCAGGTCATTCATAAATTACTTCTTCACATCCTGGGAAAAATAAAACGTAGAAAAGGGTTGAGCTCAAATGGCCAGTAAGGATAACAATATAGCGGAAAGTTTCATAAATATGAATTAACATTTAAGGCAATGTATAACTTAAAAAAAATACTTTTAAACTTGAACTTCAACATTGCATGTAAAAAATAAAAAGAAATAATTCCATTTAATTATACACATTGATATTTTACTAATCGAATAATCACATTCAATATCAATTACCGCTTTCATAATGATGGAATGCATAATGCCAGAGTATCATAACCACATAGCCATGGGCTCATGCCAAGACTACAAGTAAGATTTTTCCATGGCCTTGTTCCAAGACACTAGTTTGTCTCATGAGACCTACCGATGAATCTAGAAGCTATAGCGGTCTCCACCCGTAACATATTAAGTCCAATGCATTCCCATATGAAAAGGTTTAAACATAACATAAAAATTTGTATTAAAACTAGCATAAGAAATGTCAATACTTTCCCCACAAACAATGAATGGTATAAAAATATCACATCCACAGTCAAACATATCACAAAACCTTCAATACAATATAGAACTTTTATATCATAATAAATCAACTTCAAATAAGTGTAAAATCCATCAATGGGTGTTGACATAGATGAAATCAAAACTCTTTTTAGAGAAATATCTCTTTCTATTTTGAAATCATTTAAGAGTCATATATTTTTTAAATAAAACATTTTCATTGAAAATATTCATATAAGCTTTTAAGGGAAGCTTTGATGATTTTATAACGGCGGAAAATAATCGCAGCTGTCGTATAAGTTAAAAAAAACATTCTTACCTTAATTCTGTCGAAAAGGTTAAAAAGCACCTTGTTTGGAAAACAACGGAAAGATTCCTTTATAAACCAATTATAAAAAGTCAAACAAGGGTATAAATGACTTTAACCCATATTCTTGTAAATAGTAAAAATGTTTTGAAATACATTTTTAAGAAACATGGATGTGGATGATAAAGAGATACCAATAGATTATTACGTATAAACAACCTCAGACAATGAAGAGATTGTGAAATAAACCCTTACCAATTTGGTATCTTACGAAACATACACCCCATAAAAGAGGTATCATACAATTAATATGTAAATACACATAAATTAAAGTTTATTCCATAGAGAATGAAATTATAGGAAGTACATACACCACACAAAAGATAATAGTGGCAATATGGCATGAATCTCACGAGAATAAGGAGTGGGATGAAAACCCCTTACCTTGTACTTTTACTTGGTTCAGGGTAGGTTAACCTCTTGTATAATGGTGAAATGATTGTTATTAAATTATACAATAATCATATATATTAATATGATATCATATATGATCATTTAACATTTCTTTGTTAATAATATCTTAGTATTATCGTCGTTTCCGCTGTTAACTTACTCTTTTTCTTTTATATGTTTTGTTACATAAGCCATGTTTTTCATGGATAGGTTGTATATTATTCATATCTATAATGATATCAAGTCTGTAAACATTATTTTTAAATCATATAATGATAATTATACTTTAATGGATACGATGGAGAATGAATCTCATCGCGTTCGTGGAGACGGTAGTCCGTACGTACGCACGAGAGACAATATCATTCTTCTGATATTAAAGTAATATATAATTGGATAGTATATCATATATACAGAATAATTATCATTTTATATTTATTATTTACATGAGTTAAACATCATTATTATACCCATCCAAATAATAATATATTGAATAACAATTACACAACGACGTGGAGACGGTAAGCCGTACGTACGCACGTATGGTGACATTTTATTCAAAGGGTGGTAGAATACTGAATATGGTTGTACCATATTTATAATATCATCACAGTATATATAAGATACTAGAGTTATTATTTTATAATGGTAATAACAATGAATGATGAAGTGGAAGAAGAATGGAACTTGAAAAGGGGTGGTGAAAACATTACCTCTTCTTCGGGTTCTTTCTTTTGATTTGATCAAAATGGCTTCTTAGGATGGCTTTATGATCGATATAAGGCCTCTAGGTTGTATTGAGGGATGTTGGGAGAGTATTTGGGTAGAGTTGGGCCGATCCAAAATGCTTTGAAGGTGCGAATAAATGAGAAGGAGGAGTGCCCTTTTATAAGAGGGGTGAGGGGAACCTTTGGAAAATCTAGAAATATTAATTTATAATAAATTCATATTCGGTTTATAATGTCTCCAAAGTGGATTACATAAATTTTAAGGTAGGGATGGGTCGAAAACCACTCAACCAATAGAATTTAGACTGGTTTGGGGACTTATATTAACCTCATCTTTAAGTAATAACTCTAAGTTAATTAGTTTCACTTTTACAATGTCTCTTTGTGTTTTTATATTATATGGTTAATAAAATTACTATATACTTCCAAGAAACCCCCAAGGGGTCCGTTAATGATATATATATAATGATATAAGCCTCTTGGCCGAACCGTAGATTTTTAGAAATTTAATATCAATTAATAATATAATATTTCTTTTAATAACACTTTTATGTCAATTTTGACACTATTCAATAGTTGATTTTTTTGAAACTTATAACAGAATTATTAAGTCCAAAAAAGTCAATTAAATCAATTCTAATATGTCATATTATATTATAAAATTATTGTAATTAATTAAAAAACTAAAATTATATTTATTTGGTTAATTACAATATCAATTATTTTAATTTTTCACTATTATGGTAATTTCTTCATCATCATTGTGTCATAAATAAATTAAATTATTCAATGTCTAAAAATTATAAATAAAATACCATTATGTAGTAAATCTTTTTATATTTTTAATTAATATTTATAGTCGAAAATCCAACATATATTACCCTATGTAAAAATTGTTTTTCTAAAAGATATATGCTTATGTCATTTTTCTACTTATTTTAACTTAATTAAAATTAAGTGTCCCTATCACCTAAAACTGGCTCCATGGGGTCCCAAAATCGACCCAAATATTCCTATGGTCGAACATGTATCAACTAATAAGTATAGGAAACGTTTTAGGGTAATTTATATTATTATAATATTATTTTTTAACCCTTATTTACCGGATTTACCCTTAACCATGGTAAATAAAATATTTACCGACGTAATTATTCAAAATGTCTAAAAATAAAAGTTACATATTTACACAATTTGAACATCCTGATTCCTAATATGGAATACATTTTTCCAAATTAAAAACATAGAAGTGGCAGAAATTAATTTAAAATTAATTCTCGTTGTTAAAACAAAAAGCGTGTTTTTAAGAGATAATAACTATCAAAAGATTGACACTTGTTTTTGTCCGGTTTAATTGTAAATTTATGTCCAATGACCAAAATTGTATTAAATGGTAAAAATATATTATAAATATACTTTAAAACCACTCAAATTCATAATTTATCACTATTAATTATTTTGATTAAAAAAGTTGTTTTTAATTAAAATTTAGTAATTTTCACTATTCATCAAAATATTAAAGTTATCCGAAAAGTACCAAAATCTCACCTTAGGCTAAATTAAATTTTATGAATCCAAAAATAAAGTCCATTTTGAAATATAAAATATATATAATTTCGAAAAGTAGGTATTACTATTCATAACGGCTAGTTTGATTGGTTATGGCGTGTTAGAACTCGGTGTTGCGTATAACACACACTATCACATTATTCAAAGAGAAGCGTACCGTAGAAGCTTGGGGTGTTACAGTGTAATGATTAGTATAATGAAACATAAAGTTAAATTAGTGTTTAATCAATATAATTCAAGTTAAATGATGGTTTACTCATGATCCATTACAATGAGACATCTCTCATGCTAAATTCATGTTAATGTGGTTTCCACATTTCCATGTTATGATAATGATGATATGTTATGAATTTATGTTCATGATTCCCTAGTGCTCCATTGATATTCCTTTTTCCTAATACGTACTTTATTCTTCATTTTATTCCTTTTTATCTACCTTAATGGGATTTATATCATACCATTTTCTTATCCATGTTATCATGTTATTTCATGCAATGTTAAATACGAGGTAATGTAGTGGTCATGTAAAGGATGATTTCAATATAGATGTTGTGTTTTTTGTTTTAAGTCATTGTGTATTGTTCCAAATCCCCAAAGGCAGTATACATATTTATCTTTTATATTGTATAATGTGAATATATTTTGCAATAAATCATGTTTATGGGTGTATTAAAAAAGAGGGTTGTTATATGATTCCACCCAACAAAGCGGGTAATGACATGTACACCCATATAGTTCATCAAAAGGACCCATTTTTATCGAGGTATGATAACAATTTTCAGACAACGACACCACTAATGCAGTATTAACTTTCCATGATCCATTTAAAACTACTACACATGTCCAAATAATGTCTTTCATTTTTTGTACTATCATTTTGTATTTTCTATCCATATAAGCATGATAGGCCGTACTCATTGTCAATTGAGTCTTATGGGATTTCTGTATTGATATATTGAAATCAGATGTTATACTCAGTTCTCCATATGATACAATTGATATTGGTATTCCATGAATCTTTGAAACATTTCAGATATTGATATTGTACATATCCACCATCGTATGAGAATCTTGAATAGGAATGGAAGGATCTGACTTTGTGAGTAAATCAAGAATCAGCCCAATGACAACAATTTATCAAATTATTATTCGTTGTTTTATAATAAGAAATTCATAGTTATCTGATCTCATTTCAACACTAGAATAGAAAAATACTGCAACATACTTTTGGTCACTAATGATACGCCTTAACTTCCTGACATGATAAACAATATGAAAGAATCTCATCCACCGAATATTTCATTATATCCACCAAAACCAATATTTTAACACCTACTACATGTTCTATATTAACATATAAGAATCTATTATTCAGTGGTTGTATTAATGAAAAATTTGTTTCTAAAAATATATAGGTTGACCATTTGATTTCCGAGCCAGTGTATTGAACTCTAATCCGGCTTCCATCCCTCAATTTTCACCCCACCATTATGTTTTTATATCATCTTAACACATTTTAAATAGGACTACAAGGACTGTTTAATATGATTTACTAACGTATGAACTATCAAAATATGGAATTAAATCACCACATCACCTCATCCTTCACATTACACATTCATGTCGTCAGGGAATTATATTAATTTCCATTCATCTGAAGAATCTTTTGCAAATTGAGGATAGGAATTTATATTTAACACACCAACAACTGAATTTCCATTACCCGATGTATACATGAAATAAATTTCAATCAATTGGGCATACTCCATAAATATTATTTTTCTCAGATTCGTATGTCTATTTTTAAATATTTTCTTTAAACTATTTTGATCCATAAATATAGTATATTTCACCCAAAAAGGTAAATATGTGAGGTATTTAAGGCATGGATGAGTGTAGTTAACTCTAAATCATAAGTTGGGTAGATTCTCTTGTGCACCATTAACTTCCTTGATCCATAAGCAACAACATTATCTTTTTTCATGAGTACACACCCTAACCCAGATCTCAAAGAATAAGAATACACAATATACCATTTCATGATTCTGGACATATAATGGCATGTGTTGATGTAAGGGAAAAATTTATCTCTAGAAAAGATTTCTAGCATTCCATTGTCCATTGTGTAGGAAAATTATTCATTTTAATATCTATAATATGAGAAACTAGTAATGCCAAGTCAGGAAAAAATCCCAATAATAAACAAGACTATCCAAGAAGTCTTTGTATCTCATAGACATTCGATGGTGGATACTATGAGATAAATGAATAATTCATCTCAGGGTATACTAAAACACCACATTCAATAATAAAATGGACATGGAAATTTACTACATTAATCCAATTATAAAACATTTATAATTTTTAAAAAAAATGATCAGTTCTTAATATTTTCATCATTATAGAAACATATTTCTTATTCTCAGTCTATATCCTTAAATACACTAGCATTTCATCCACAAACACTAAAAAAAAGAAATATGATGTTACTGAAATATATGATTCTAAAATTCTATAAAGGAATATGGTCCAATTTAATGACTGAAGTGCATTACCACATTTTCACAATATCTATATCTTCTTATGAAATCTGGCATTGGAATAACCTCCTTTTAAACTAACAATTGGTGATATACTGATCACAAGTCAATATTTTAAAACAATTGAGATCATCTCAATTGATCAAAAATATTATAAATGTGTGGTAGTGGAAATATTATCTTTATCATAACATGGTTATTCTTTTGATAATCCAAATATAGCCATATATTACAATATGATCTGTTTATAAACAACACTTTTGTTTGACACAAATACGTGTTATGCTTAATGAAAAACTTTCATTATAACTCATCCAATTTGACATTAAAATTACATAATTCTGTTAGTTCCATTCATTAATATAGAAGAGATATTGTACCATTCCATAGGACAATATCTATCATAAACTCCACATGCTTCAAAAGTGGAAACCCTACAAAATTATCCAGAAAGACAACATGAAGCTACTCCACAAAAACTAAAAATATATTCTTCTCGATATATTACAACCATTATAATGAAAATACATCCCATGAGTTTGTGACCATTCCAAATGTTGGTGAAAAAAATCTCATTTCACCTACCATTACATTATGATCACCTCATAAAGGATTCTTGATGCCATCATCAATCGTAAAAATAATTATTCTCCTATAATAGTTGATGTGATCCTTAAATGTTGTCAACCAATCCATACACAAAATAATATAAAATATATCCATCTCATGTAGAGATAAATCTCGACAAATCATGTTGTTATCAATGGTTATAAGAAAATTCTCTAAAAAAAATGTCGTGCAACTCTCATGGACCAAAATGATTTTGGTGTTTTATTATAAAAGGAATCGTACCATGTTTATGATAAGAAAATCAACCACAAGATAAGGAATGAATGAATGAGATTTACCTATATCAAAAAATACAATCATAAGGTAAGAATTATAAAAAATCATACCTATCACTTTAGATGGTCTTGAATAATCATCAACGATAACCTATTATTCTACAAATAATTTCATCATCATGACACCTTTCTCTTTATTTCTCTATTGAGCTTTCACTACCTGAGTATTTTTTGTATTATGATAATTACCATTGATATAAAATTTCTACTGATGAGGCTAATGATATTTTCTTCTCCCTATTTTAGTGTATGAAGCATGAAACACCTGATAAGGGTCCCTAACAACAAAAAATGTGGAATTGTGACAACATAATTTAAAATTTCACATCCGGATGAAATTATGGAACTTCCTTAGTGTTGTTGTACACTATCGTATCATGTGGTCAAGTGAAACACAATAGAAACATCTATCATTATTCATGGGTCATAGAGGAAGATTAAACAATAATTCCATTTGATTTTGTTTCTCTCTTAAAGTATAGATGTAGGATTCCATCATAAACACCCCCCCCCCCCCGCATTATAGTTCCCAATAGATCCCAAGTGTATAGACATAATTCATGCTCCCATAACTCTTAATATTTCTCTTTCTGTCACTGTCAATCTATTGACCATATATATATAGTACATAATACATAGAACATAAATCTAAAATAAACACTCAAGTCTCATTCATGATTGAAAAAATGTGTGCCTTCAAAGACACACTAACAACAAAACCAGGTACCAAACAAACTAATTTATATAATTTGTCTACATACAGTATGACATAATGTTTTTATTTTATCAGGATATTGATTTTTTTGTTCTCTCAATGTTGAACATGTAAGGATTTAATTGTTTGTCGAAAAATTCATCCAAGTCCTCCCAACTAGGGCCTTGATCTATTTTATCATGCACATCTAGATCCCACAACTAGTTTGAATGATCCTAAATAATATACATCTCCATCATGAATTTTATCTCCATCAGAGTGGTGATGCAATCAATGATATTATTCATCCTATTTTACCACATCACTTCCTTTTATATTGTAGATTCACCACTAAGTATGGGTATATTATTATTCAAAAAATGGATGGAATGATCCACCTGACAGGGATCATCCAACTGATACCCTATGTTTATATGCTAAAAATCATGGGAAATACTCTAAACAAGCTATTGTTTCACATGTGTCATAGGTGGAACCACATTCATCAGATCTTCATCAAATTCAATTATATGATTCCTACTAGGTTCCATTTCTATAAACACAATAATTTTATATGTCTCACATTCTTTTTACTGGAGTCTTAGCAATTTCACATTCTATCACATCAAATATCATACCATTGCCTCCCAAAATCAAACATTACCTTGTTCAACAATTTTTTGAAAACTCTATACTAGATTTTCAATATCAATAATATTTTAAAATACAACAATAATGATCTTTTTAAAAATCTCAAAATTTAAATCCATTTTTACATTTTTTAAAAATAAATAAAAATAAATGAATTCAAATATCATTACCCAAAAAATAGATTTTCAATCATAATAGTTATTCATTCCTCTAATGAATGTTATGATCATATCATTTTCTAAACCCATGTAAAATATATTTCAAGTCCTATAAATTCCTCCAAAACAAATATATACCCAACTCCTAGGTAACATGATGTTCAACATAACATGGTTTGCTACATCATTTTATGCTCTACATATAATGTTTTAATAATCCTACTACATTATATAATCACAACACGATAAGTATTCAAGATGTATTAAACTCGAAGAATTTAAAAATAACATCTCAAGGACTAAACATGACATATAACAGTTTTTCCCAAAAGGACCACGATGATACAATTTTTATCAAATATAATTTTGGAATAACAAAACATATACAACATGTAACATCCCTCTTATTCTTATCGACTTGATAAGTTGGGAACAACATTATTTGGCCTTAATGGTCATCCCAATGATTTCAAAGGATTGAAATAAATTCTTATTTAATTCAATACATTTGGGGGACAATTTATCCTATCTGAATAATAATACGAACTCAAACAGAAAACCAAATGAATTCATCTCTAAGATTGAAATACAATACCATGTCACAAACTAACATAGACTTATATAAATGTTTTCACAATGGAAGGACCAAGATGATATCATATGTCTCAAACTGAATATTTGTCCAATAAAAATAGATATAATTAATAACATCCCACAAATTATCATTATATTGAGAAGGTGGGTATAAAATTATTCATCCTTAAACGTCATCCCCAATTAGAAAATGGCTATAAATAAATGACGATGGGATTCAATACAATTGGAGGATTATTTCCATTTAAATAATAAAATAAAAACCAAAAAAATCCATAACCAATCAATGTAATATATGATGAATGATAATGCATAATGGAATGTCAAAATTTCATTTATCCAATTCAATCTGAAACTAGATACCATAGTGGAATAAAAAATACAAAAACTCCCATGAAAACATCATGATTCAGATGTGATATATAACCAGGCTCCTCAAAAACCAATGTATCATGATGTACGTCTAATGATGTGTTTATCTTATATTTTTACATGTTTTTATAAAAAACATTTTCAAGAGAACCGAATTTCCAATGTTGGGCTAACTAAAAAAACTCATTTGGATATCCCCAATGAGTTCCATACTCAGGGAACATAGATAAAATATATTATCCAATTATATAAAATAGTTTATATTAAAAAATTTCTTAAATAGCTTATGTAAAAATATAAATTAGTTCCAATGTAAAACGATTTTCTCAAACAACACCAATTTCCATGGAAAGAAGCCGAACAATATTCGAAAACCATTTCATTAATTCCACTATCTCATACCCCATTCCAATATACAGATCGAAAAAAATAAACATGAATAATTATTTATCACAATTCCATTCTCCATTGTGGTTTCACACTAATCTAATGATTAATCCAATGGTTAATAAATATCATGGCCCATTACACCTTTGTAACTAAGTACACTGTCAAATTTTTACCATTCCATGAAATTAAATACAAGCACACACAAGATAAGAATTATGAAAAAATGATCACGATAAAATCATTTTAATAATTTTTTTTATTGAAATACATTTCCTATAGAAATCCATGAATCTATTTTAAAATCAATATTTTAAAATAATTTATAAAATCACATGAACCAAAATTCCGAAATTTCAAAAAAATCCACAACAATCCCAAATGATGGGTTCTACCATGTTTCCACAAAAATTTTAAAAAATCAATCAATATAATAAATTTTATATTCATATAATTTGTAATATCAAGAAGATTCAAGATTGAAGCCATATACCCCAGGTTTTCTATAGAAAATGGTTAAAAACATGAAAATATTCCACGAAACTGAGTTAAATATCCACAAACCCACCATAGAACTCCTCCCGTATAAAACACCCCATCAAATAAAATCAAATTTATCATCTGAAACTATAGATCTACCCAAAATGGGTGAATATCTCTTAAAACGATGGGGAAGGAGAAGTATATATAACAAAAAAGCAAGAACAATTATGGATGGTCACTTAATAAAAGAATCGTGCCTTAATGCCCCAAGGAATGACTCCAGATCACATACAACTCGAATGTCTGAGGTTATCCGACATTTGAGAGTGAAAAGTCTAGAGTATAACTATTTTTGGGGAAAATCAATTAAAACAAAAGGTTTATGTAGATTAGATTTTATAAGATCTAGTATTTTAATTGACCATGAACTAATCCCACAGTTATAAAAAACCATGTACCAACCACTACATCAAGGATGAAACCCACATAGTTATGTCAAAAAATTTATAAACCATGTTCCATCTTGGATAAATCACATTATCCAGAATGGAATATTTTCTCCTAGGATTCCATCCAATTTTTACAAATTAGGTTCCTGCTGTGTTCCTTCCTGTTTACCTTGCTCTCATATGAAACATTTGTCTTTAAGAGATATGTGGTTATGCCAAACCATACTCAAACCGTTCCGTAATATGAATTTCTCAAAAAAATCTAAAAGGTATCTATACCACACCATACATAACAAATATACAATAAATACAAAAAAAGGATAAATAATGGGTTACATACCAAAAAACAAATGATGATACACATCAGATGAGATACAAGACATTCACTCATTAGTAAATGTAAATTTTTTTCACTAAGAATTGACATATTTAATTTTTAGGTTGGCTTTATTTTTGAATGGAATTGTCTTGGTTTCTCTCAAATAAAGTGTGACATTTCGATACTTGGGTGCAATAGAGTGGTTTACCAAGGTCGTCCCTTAAAGGATGTAGTAATTTAAGAACTTGTTAAATGTTTTTTGGAAAAAAATAATAGGGGTGAAAAAAAACTACTTAAAATAATTAGTGTTTAAATTTCTAAATCTAGATTAATAATACATGAATAAGATTATAATTTTTTTTTGTTTGTAAATTTAACCTAGAAAACACATTGAGAATATTTTTTTAGAATATATTTCTCGAAGGTTTAATCATTCTAACTATACTTATTCATTTAAATAATAATACTAATAATTTTAATTAATATTCAATTATTTATAATCCAACATGTTTTTAAACCATTAACAATATTGGGGTTAACTTTTCCATAATGATGAAACTAATTAAACCCTATGAAGCTATTACAACCCGAAAATTATTGTATAATAAAATAATATTTCAATCATTTCCTAAATTGACCCTAACCTCTCTTATAAAAAGTCACTTTCCCTTCTCTTAATTTCATCGCAAAAAATCCATATGGCTCGACCAACCCCTCCCCAAATACTTTCCCTTCTACCCTCACTTAATCATAGATTCCTCTCCTTGATCATAATCCAACATAAGGAGACCTTTTATTCAAATAAAAAATAACCACCCGAAGAATAGGTAATAATCTCATTACCTATTCAAAAGTTATATTCTTCATCCACTTCCTCATTCATTTTTGTTTTCATACTAAAATAATATGTCCAATAACTTATACATATTGTGATGTAATTATAAATATGGTTCAACAATATTTAAAATTATATCCATCCAATGAATTATAATGTCCCACTATGTGTGCATGTACGGATAAGCATCTACACGTCGTGGTGTATTTTGTTATTAAACACTTAATTATTAGGATGTGTATAATAATAAGTATAATTGATGTAAAAAATAAATATATAATTTTAATTATTCTTTAAATATGATATTCCATCCAATTACATACGATTTCACCATCAATATATTGTTATTGTCACTAATACATACATACGGATCACAGTCTCCACGAATGCAATGAGATTCATTCCCCCCCGTAACCATTCCAGAATAATATTCCTTTTATGAATAAAATAACGTCTATGAATAGAATATCATTATGGTTATTAATCAAATACAACTAATCCAATCAAACAATACTTATACAACAAAATTTATAACAGAAAATGAATCATTTAACACCCAAAACAATTATACTACCAAAATATTATTAACAAAGAAATATTAGATGATCACATATAATATCATATTTATTTTTATATTTCTTGTATAACTTAATAAAAATTATTTAACTATTATATAAGAGGTTAACATACTATCGACCATGGAAACATAAAAGATAACGGTTAATTTTACAATCTCTATATTAAGAGAGGTTGTTTATACATAACCATCTACTTGGAATTCTTTATCATCCACATCCTTGTTTCATAAAAATGTATTTCAAAAAATTATTACTATTTTGTATAATATGGTTTAAAGACATTTATACACTTGGATGACATTTTATTAATTTCTTTTAAGGAATCATTTCATAATTTTGAAAAAAGGTACATTATGACCTTTTAGTCAAATTATTGTAAGAATATTTTTCTAACAAACAAGGAGGGTGAGACTATATTATTCCATTATAAAACCTTTGAGGCATCAATTACATGTTTAGAAAAAAAAAATCTAAATAAATGTTTAATTTTATAATTACGTGACTTTTAAATGATTTTAAAATAGAAATAGACATTTCTCTCGTATTTTTTTTGATTTCAGCTATGTCAACATACTTTATTGGAATATAAAATTATTCGACGATTTTTTATTGTGATAAAATATTCCTTATTTTATTGAATGTTTTGTGATATTATGTACTGTGGATTTTTTTATTTTTAAATAATTCCTATTTTATGGTTAAATTATTAAAGTTTAATATTCTTGTTTTAATATGAATTTTTATGTTTTGTTTCAACATTTTCATATATGTAATGAATTTGACATAGTATTTGATAGTTGGATCCTATTATAGCTCCTCGATGCATCGATAAGTCTCATAAGACAAACTAGTTTATTGGCATAAGGTCCATAAAAAATTTTATTTGTACTCTTGGCTTGAGGCGTTGACATTGTGGTTATGATGTCTAACATTATGCATTACATCATTATGAAATAATCTATTTATATTAAATGTCATTATTCGATTGGTATAATATATATGTGAATAAGTAAAGGACATTATTTGATTCATATATTCCATACTATTAATCTGATGTTTAATTTTATAAAACGTCTGTTTTGGTCTTATACATTTCCTTAAATGTTTATACTTATTTATGAATGTTTCCACTATATTGTTATCTTTATTGATAATCATAGATCTCCACTTTCATATCTTATATTTTTTCTAGGATTTGAAACATTATATTATGATTGACCTGAAGAGTTTGGCTATGGGATATGAGTGTGTTCAAAGGGGACACAAAGTTTTTCTATTATTTCATTGTGTTATAAATGAATTATGTATGTATCTAGTTCTTAAAATGTTACTAAGATGATCGGTATTTTAGGACATTACCTATTATGATCATGCCAATGTTATGTAATAATTCTCCGAATTTAGGTATCAATGGGTAGGTTGTTACGCTATGTGGGTAGAACACCTTGTAAATGTAGACGTCCTATCAATGTAGAAAACCATGCTGGTTGAGGGAAACATGCATTTACACCATGGTGGGTATACAACATGTTCTACTTTCACACACTGTGTACATGGGGCTTTTATATGTCCATGTTGGCGGGAGTACATGCCCATGTGGTTTATTTGGTGTACATGCCATCTAACGAGGGTGACATGATGATTACAACCCATTTTCAAACCATTGAGAGGTTTTTTTTGTTTTCATTCCACATTGACAGAAGTATACTGAAGAGTAGTCTATTCTAATTATTATTTCCATGTAGATCATGATGGTGAATCGCATGGAGAATTACGAGGACTCGAATTGGGTCTTTTGGGGATAATTTTCAAAAATATATGTTATTCATCCATTAAATGGATTTCGTCGTCTCAATAGGGAAACAACTAAACCTGACTGAATGTTTCACTGTTTAGACCAACCTATATTCAGACTTCCCTTTGAGTGGGGCTACATGCTATCCACCATGGAACATTTCAATTAAGGATGTCCCCCTTTCAATAAGTTCCCTCCTTTCCAAAGTGGTCATGAGAACATTTGTTATCAGTAATCCCATGAAGGATGCATCCATATTATATCTGGTTACCAAGGACCCCGCGAGTTATGTCATTTCTCATAATAACCTATTAATTACCTTATAGGATCCCTCACCAATGTTCTATTTTGTGGGACACTTATTGGATGTCTCATTTTTCCTTAAAGTTGAGGATCCCATGTAGGATGTCTCATTCAACTTGTACAGATAAGGATCCTATATAAGATCACTCTCTAGTTCATAGATGAGAGGATCTAGAATAGGATTCATATTAATTATTTAGACTGATGGACTCAGGAGGTGCCTGTTGTTTGGACAACCAATATATGTTATTTGAGTTTGTGTATTAATTATATATGATGTCAAATTAGATAACGGGTTGAACAAAAAGCACATGGGGCTACAGAAGTATTGCGGGGATTAGAAATAATGCCACCCCTCTAGTATTTTTATGCATTAACATTGTCATTGCTGATATAGTGATTATTACCATAGGAGCTTCCAAGTTGATGTCTATTGATCCAGACTCTAGGCATCATTCATTATTGGGGTGACCAAACATTATTTCAAGGAAATTCATTCCTTATTTGGATTCCTGGACACTATTTCATAGTATATGACTTTATAACAATGTTTTTTCTAATATATACTGGTATTCCCAGATATACTACATGGCACATGGATGTTGAGATTTAATATATAATAACAATTTGATATTTTTCTGAGATGAAAATATATATTACCCTATAAAATGGTATTTACCCATAAATAATGTATATATTATGACTTGAGTTATACATGGTTTAGGAATATAAGAATTATTTATATGCACATAGAGAGATGTTGAGTGGTTTTCCCAAAAGGATTCATGGATTTCCATTGTAGGGATTTCTTAGATAATGTAGATGGTTGTTGACTAGTATACCATATGTTATACTATGATTATTTTTGTATGAATTCATTGAATGGACTAAGGGGTATGATGACATTTCCCTTCTGTGATTCATGGATTCCCATTGTAGGAATTCCTCGAAAAGACTTAGAGGGATGATGAATTATACACGATGAGTTATTCATGGATTCACATTGTAGGAAAAACATAGATGGACTCAAAGGATGGATGACACCTGGTCAGAATTATTTAGATCATTCAGACCAGTTATTAGACTTGAGGGGAATATAATCGCGTCTCATAGGAGATTCTTCTATTTATACATGCATGGATTACCAAGTCTCATGGTAGATTATGGACACTCGAGTGGCGGGGATGATATGATTTCATCATCCTATGATCAAAATGATAAATCTCATTCGTATATGTTATAAGTCTCTTGGGGTGTAGCATTGCCTCTCTCTATTGAGTAATCATTATAGATCGCCTAATGTTACGACCATTTGGGATCATCCATGTTCTGAATGTCTTGACCACCTATTGACCGAGACGTAGTGATCACTCATTTTACTAGATTTATGGGATTGGGATTCATTTTGACTGACTCAATGAATTTTTGAAATAATTCCATATGTACTCCCTAGTATCAATATTTACAAGATTGACCAATGGTATGTTGTATCCTTTTTACATGATTTCCCTATGTGATGCAGTATCCATATATAATGGTTTGACCATCGGTATATGGTATCATTGATTCATTATTAAAGGTTAATACATGTGAAATCAGGTATAGGATGAGTATCCCCGTGTGGTTTTGTAGTTTGATGAGTGAAATTTTCATCATTTGATGAAGAATTTATATATCGATTGCGATTACGGACCTAGAGAACGTCATGATGTTAGACATCTTGAGTGTCATGATGTGCAGCTCAATTCCCATGTAGAAGAAGTCCAGGTGATTAGTATTACGGACCGAATGATCGACCTGCATTGTAATTTCATTTTTTTGATTAACATACTCATGAGTATTAATATTTATGCATATATATAGGTATGGTCCTATACATGTATATATATAGATATGTGGACATTGATGGGGTGAAATGACTAGTTGATCCAGATTTTGGATACGAGCTTCTATTGTGGTTTCATTTGTGTTTACATTCCTTTTGTTGTGTAACATAGATGATATGCATTTTGATTTTCCATACACATAGGGGAGCACATTTATAGTTTTCTTGTTGGTGTGGCGTACTGAGATTATTTCTCACCCCTACATGTGCACCTCATTGTATGTGTAGAATTTATGTCTTCCTTTTTGGATGATCATGTGTTTTACGGAAGATATGGAGGAGGCCTAGAGTTTCATGATCGAGTGGATCTTTAGGTGTGGTTTTAATAATCAGTATGGGAGAGTTTGAGAGTGATATGAGACCAAGTACATGGTCTGTCTCGATGTTCGTAGATGAGGAGAATACGTTTACTTTCAGATTCATTTTTACATATGTTACTACGTGGTCAGCCTAGCAGGTGACTAATGTTATAATTAATGACATAGATGTCCTGGATTTTACAACATTTCATTTACTATTATGGCATCTTAAATTTCAATTGTTTACTTATTTAACGTTATGATTGTTAAATTCTGTGTTTGATAGTTTTCAATTTTTAGCTATTTTCTCACTCAAATTTGAGGTCATAGTCTCCCAACTATAACACCATTGGAAATAATTGCTAGTCGAAAGCCTCTGTTCAATATGGAGGAGTAGTTGAAAGCCTGTGAACCACCAGCTCGGGCACCGTTATAGTGTCATCCGAGTTAGGATTCTACAGAAGAATATAATAATTTCTTATTCATCAGTAATGGTTCTTATATATATTTTCTAATTAAAACATTTAATGCAGCCATCTATTAAGATATACACATATAATAATATATAATATTTCATAAAATTTGATTTTATGTAATACTATTAATTTATGCTTACATATTAAATAGGTCATAAATTTAGTGATATATGCTTTATAAAAAACTATTATTAATTAAACATACATGTTAATTGTATCAGATAATAGAAATAATTAAATGTCTCCTGATTATTTAATTACACATTTATCAAATGTGTGTTACATTTATTTCATATACATGTACGTAATGAATTTTTATATACAATCCATACACATAATATTAATGAAATTAATGAAATATTATAAATACAGAATCACATACACATAATATTTATGTCATATATCAAAATTTTAGTATTAATTTTACTATTTCATAAAACAAGAAATATTTAATATATTTTGTTTTTAAGAATCAAATATGAAATATTTTTTTATTCTTGTTACATTTATGTATTAATCAGTTTTAAATATTTAATATTTAATACTTTTTTATTTTTTAAGGTAATTTAATTATATTTCCATTACGTATTAATATAGAATTTTTTACAGTGTTTTAATATTTTAAATATGTTTTCATCTCTTTATATATATATATATATCAATATTTTTTAATATTTTTAATTTAATTTAAAAAACCTATCAATTTTTCAATATTTTTAAGGTGTATTTTTTTAATTTATTCGATTTTTCAAAATTATAAGAATCGTGAATTTAATATTATATAATTATTAATAACATTATATATGTAATTTTAAATAAATAATTAAAAATAAATATATTTATAAATTTTTATTTACTATATATATAATTTAATCAATTTATAGTTTAAAAAAAGTCAACTAGTTCTTATATAATTATAAATAAATAATTATATATATTTATATAATAATAAAATTAACATAAATTAATTTAAATACTAAATATATTAAAATAGTTATAATTTAATTTATTATTATACAAATGAAACTGTATATAACTTTATATAATTATATATATATATATATATTTATTTATAAAAATATAAAAATATTAAATTTAAAATAATTATTCAGATAATTATAAATAAATAATTATATATTTTAATTATTTTATTATTATAAAAAATATATTTTAATAATATATATATTTACTATATATATTTATATATTTATATTTATATTTATATAATGATAACAATATATTTATAACTATGAAATTAAAATAAATTTATTTAACAATGGAATATATATACTATAATTATATCTTTATTCATGTATTAAATATATTTATATTTATATGAATATATATATTTATATAAATTAATTAATAATTATAAATAATTAATGATTAATAAATCTATATATTTTTATTTACTATATTTATAATTTTTTATATTTAGAATTAAAAATTAAATGAATAATTGTCTAAAAAACTAACTATATAAATATAAATATATAATTTTATATTTAAATAATTATAGATGTATTAAAATATATATATAACGATATAAAACAATTTAATTTTTTTTAATTAAAATTATGATTATATAATCCTTTATATACACTAATGATATAGCACTGATACACAGAATGAATTTTCATCACTTTTTAATTTAGAACTAATAAAATTTATTTTTATTAGCTCATTTTTTGATGCACTGATAAAAGTCTCGCTATGTATTTGAAGAACCCTAACTATAACTATTTCAGTCATGATATCTATTGATTTTTGAAGAAGCCACATGTTGTCAGCACTCCTCCACCTCAAATCCATGCCCGAAGCAAGGATCGAATAAGGTGTTAATCAAAAGTAATGCTCGAATCAAAGGCCCGACTGAATGAAGCATTAGTTGAATCCAATTCTCGAATAAATAAAAACATTCACACAAGATATCTCTAATTTCTCTCTATCAACTCAATGATTAAATCCAAGGGTTGATACATTCACTTTTTCCTCACATTCTGATTTCTTTTATGGGTTCTTCATAAGGTTTTTATTTAGGTTGTGATTTTTTGAGTGATAGTGGGAGTTTTTTCATTTCAATGTCTTTTATATTTCATAGGGTTTTTTTTGTGTTTTTTACCTCTATAACATAGTATGTATATTTTAGTTTTGTGGGATACTAGCCATAAAATATTGTCAAGGAAAAGTTTATATGTTTTTATTGAGGCATAAAAACATTATCATAACACGAAGGGTGTAAGGAATCATCTAATATGACATTTGTAAACAATGTGAAAACAACATCACTGGAAGGAAGAATAATGGATTTCATCCTTCATCCAATGATAAAGATGATATAGGAAAACATATCCCCTAATGTGAGACCTTTAATTAGAATCACAATTAATACTAGGAATTCATCGGCATCTGAATTCAATGTCTACATTTTTTTCTAACATTGTGTTACTCCATTATGGGTTTTCTTATGTTTTTCCATCATAAATTAATTATTGATAAAAATCAAAATTAATCTTTAATCATAAGTTTTACAATTTTATTCAATTTGTATCATTTCTCTTATAATTTTTGAGGTAAATCAGTTAATTTTTAATGAAATAAATTTATTTATATTAAATATATATATCCCAATAGTCTATATTCATGGAGAAACTCAAGGTATGAATATGATTATTAAAACCCTAAATGGATGTCTACTACCATTAATGTAGTACATATTTACAAAAATAGGGAAGATATTGTAACACCTAAATAATAAGCATATTTATTTTAACAGGATAAAAATAATATTTTCATATACATATATTAAAAATATTATTTAAGATCATATTTTAGGGGATAATAATATTTTTGGGGAATTTAGAGACATAAATATTGTGTTTTAATTTATAATATGTCCCTGCAATTGAAATTAGGATGTAAAAAATATGGGGTTTTTCTCAGATAAAAAGATTCAGAAACTAGTTAAGAGAGAAAAAATGATTGATAAATAATATGAGATCAGTACTAAATATTTTTTTAATTTTCATGAGATTATTTGTGGGAGATGTGATTATTTTCGTCCCGATTTATTTAAATTTTTTTCATGATTACTATAAATATATATATATATATAACCATTTAAGGAAAAGGAAATATGAAGTTCAAGATCTAATTTCATTGTTTGACTAAGTGGATCTCAGAGCTTATAAGGGTAGAAATCAATGGATCCTTGAAAATTGACATTATTCACACAATACTAAAAAAATACCTAAATATATTTTGAAACAATACATATGTGTATAATCTTTTTTGAATTGATTATATTTTGTGATCAATGTCATTGGAATACCAAAAATAGCGGATATAAATTTGAAACCTAAATAATTATTTTTTTAATGTATAAGTCATTATTTTCTCATTTGGAGTATGTTTTTTTGTATTACGGGAGTGATTTTATTTTCTGAATAAAAATTTATTTCATCAAAATGATTTATTATTTAATGATAATGAATATCGGTATATAAACTGGTAGAAATATATTTCAAATTACAAATTCATTAAAATTATTAATAATTGAGTTCAAAAGATGAATATAATTTTTTTATATATGATTAGGACATCATTTTAAACGAATTTAAAGCATGTTTTCCATGGTTAAAGTTGTTTTTAACTTTTATTAACTAAAATGATGAAGTTATCAAGTCATTCAGACATGGTATAAAGGGAATATGACTCAATGAATCAATAAAAGAGGTGAAAAGTAGATGACCAAGAATATTGTGTTTAAGGTATCAAATTTACATGGACCAAAGATAACTATGTCATCCAATAGTGATAGTTATTTTATACACATTCAGATGGAGGTACTAGACTGAATAATGGGATATTTATAAAGCTAGGGTCTTAGGATGTGTACAAGTATAAATATTTTAAAAGTCCCATTGTGAATGAGTTGGTGATCTGTATTAAAACAATTAACATATGATAATGCGAATGATTTTATAATAGATCATTTGAATCCTATAATAAATAAATGTTTGAATGTAGAAATATATAACCTCATAAAAAACCAAAAATAATGGAAATTTTGAGCTAAACAATAGGAGAATAGTTACGATGGGAAGATAGATGTTTTCAAAATATGATATATGAAAATTGTATTATTGAAAAGATCTTTGAAAATATGTTCATTTTAATAAATTTTACTTTTGAAGACAATATTCATGAAGAATATATTATGAATGTGTGAAAAAGGTAATCCCATGGTGGAATACATAAAAATCATTTGTATCACATAATTGATAAAAATTTAAGTTCATTAATTGGAATCATTGAATTAAATGAATATAATGCTAGCTTATTCATATAAATTTAATTATGGGAATGATATAGATGCCAGAAATGATGATCATATAAAATTAGTGACTATTATAATATGAACGATACTTATTAGAATGATATATTTAATTCATCATTTGTTATTGTCAATGATAATGATAATGAACAAATAAATAAAAACACTAGATAAAGTGTTTTTCATGATGAATCATTAATATAATTTATCAAAATTGAGTCAAAAGAAGAACTGATGAAGATGAGTATATGGAGAATCAAATGTATAACTAAAATAAATTATAGAATCATGTATAGAAATAGATATAACTTAGAAAAATCTCTACCTATAATGACCTAAAAATATATGTGATATGATTAGAATTATATAGATCAATCTCCATTACATATATGATTTTAAAATCATACATCACATATCTCTTAAGTTGATATAATATCTATGAGAGAATTAATTATGTATAATGATTTAATTATTTTTATAGATTAAGAGTGTAATTTTTTTTAATGAATTACATATGGGTTATTTTTACAATACCTAGTTATATAAATATCAATGTGGGGAATTTGTATTTGTTGAATATGATTAATCACAAATGAAATGTTTTTCTAACAAATACAATATTTTATACAACAGATATTAGCATGTGGATGGTGTAAATTTTGAAAAGAACATTAATCTAATTGAAAGGATAGAATCAATTAGAATTTTTTTTATTGTGAAAACATATATGTAGTTATAATTTTATGAATTGAATATAAAATATTCTATTTAAATGATGACCTGATAAAAGAGGTGTACATTGAGAAACAATATTTTATATTTGATGATCATGATGAAATTATAATTTGAAAATTGAAGAAATGTAATTATGGATTAAAATATCCCCCATGGGATTGGTAATAATGGTTAATAATACACTTTAAGGTGTTAAAATTCATCAAAAAGAATGATTAAAAAACAATATATCAACTAAATGATGATTTTATAATTATTTAAACTTTATATTTTGATGATATAATTTTTATCGGTGATTTTTAAAAACATATTCTTGAATTTAAAATTTAAATGATTCTATAATTAGTGATTTATATTTTATGTGATATTAAATACATATAGTTTAACCTGTCATATAAATGAAAACACTTTATTTTCTTATCCTTAGAGAAATGATCTATAGTGTTCTTGAAGATGTATGAAATGTGGAAATCAAAGAATGTGTTTTCAACCATTCAAGGGGATCTTGTTTTTAAAATATGATGTTATTGAGATTCTAAAATTATGAAAATTCACAATACTCAATATATCCTATATTATCAGATATATTCTAGAATTAATACTATAGATTTCGTGAGTTTATAATTTAGATAATGAAATGAACCAAATGAGTCACATCTTACTGCTCCAAAAATAGTTCTTAGTTACATGAAAGGGTCCATGATTTAATGTATTATTTACAAATATTAAAAAAATTGATTCATTTCAGGTTTTCATATGATGACTGGTTTGGTTATTGTGATAATATAGTGTATAAAACTTGTATAATTTCCCCTTGGTAGATAAATGTTTGAGTTGGAAGTATATGAATTAAAAAGGAACAGAAAATAAAATACAGAATAAATATGTTGATATTATTGGTATAAATGAAATGATTTGGATGATTGTGAAGTTAAATTATTTTATTTATAATTCTTAAAGAACCCAAATGAATCATTAGGATAACCATAGTTCCATTTTAATTCTAAATAAATATAATGAAACACTCATGGAAGAAGAATATTTATATAATATTTAATTTTATCAAACGTAGTGTAGCCAATCAAGATATAAAACAAAAATTTGTTCCCACTAGATACCAATCACTTGATATTTTATCCAAGAATATACCTATAATTGTTTTTTATTTAATTTGGTTGAACATGTTTTTTCCCTCTGACATCATAAAAATATATTGGATATTATAATAAATGATTGATTATTTTTGCCGAGGAAGAATAGTAAGAGAAAAAATGTTTTCCTGAAATCATATTTATTAAATTGAGTATAGTGGAATTTACATTCTTATAATATTTTATAATAATTTAAGAAACAAATACTAGTTTGGATTCAAATGTTATTTCAATATTTTGTGGTGGAATCCAATCCCTATTATTTGATATTTCGGGTCACCGATAGATAAAGTTATATAAAAAACATGTATATTACCTTGTGAGGGGTGTAAAAATTAGTTTATTATGGAAGATACTATAATCTATTTTCTCTAAAATAATAATATGACTTCTATTTAGGATGTTGGAAAATAATTTCACTTTTTAAATGGAAACAAAATGTATGATATTCATGTTTCCTAAAAAAGATTGATGGTGATGTCTTTATTTCATAAAATATTTGACAATTATGTTGGTATTAATGGGATGTGTTATTCATTGGTTTAGTAGTAGATTAAAATGATTCTATATGATTTATAGTAATTTAAATATATATATACAATTGGATCTTAAACATTAAAATGGAAATGTACCGAATCAATTGGAATTTTTATGTAATGCATTAATTATCCAAGACAGTATGAATTCAAATAATATTATATGACTATAGAGTATTGATTATGAATTTTAGATGAATTGTATGAATTTGTATTAGGAATCAAACATTAGTGTATGAATTCATCATATGATACGGAATATTTGTATAACATTATCCATTACACAGATACTTCGACATTATTGTTTTTATGAAATCCAAAATCTAATGACATTGCACCATATGAATTCAAACTGAAACCATAGATCATATTACATTGATAAATAGTTTCCGAAAGTTTTGAATCATCAGTAAAAAATATGTCATTTATTGGAACTATTTATCAATAGATATCCATATTATTTTATTGTCCTCTGATGAAATATCACTCAATGGATGAGAATATGAAATAATAAAATAATAGTAATTTCAAATCCATATTTTATAACAAATATTAAAAATTTATAGAACATTGGATTTAGAAATAAAATTTAAAATTATATGAGATGATGATTCATGTATTAAAAAATATGGAATTAAACAAATGTTAATATGGTTATTCAATATAAAATAAGTGTAGATATTGATAATATATGTGAATTTTACAAAGGTATATGAGAAAAGAGATTTTTATATAGTGAAATATGAGAAATTTGACCATCATACCATGATGGTGAATGTTTTAGGTGAGTATCATTTCAATGAGAGGTGTAAGGACTAATTTGAGTCTTATGAATTTCCAAAATATAATGATGTGAAAGAATATAACAATGTATATAATCTGGTGATATTATAATTTAGTATTTAGGGATTTTTTGGTGATGCATTACATGGAACTAAATGTTGTTTATCTCACGGTAACTGATAATTATGAAGTGAAATAGAGAATTCCAGGCCACATTCCTTAGTTTGAATGTTCTTGAAAATACATTGATGATTTAGTTAAAAATATTGCTATAATGGGGTTCTCCATTCATTGTTAAATATCATGGTGTTTTTTGTTTCATGGTGATGTTATTTTAATTAAATTCCATTGGTATTTGACAAGATAATGAATTTATGATAATAAAATATTTAATGTATATTTATGGATGATTTTGCAGAAGTTTTTTAAATTTATATTTATCTAGATTTAATTTTTAATGAAATACAATCAAAATATAAAAGAATTATATGTATTTATATAGGGGAAATGTTTTTTACATTGTCCCCAAGAGTTTATGTGATACAAATTCTGGAAATAAATGTTATGGAGAATATTTGGATAAGTCTATACACTATTGAATCATATAGATATATTATGAGTATCATTAATTTTTGTTACATTTTTCGTTGTTGATTGTTTTTATGAATGATGATTATATTATTATTGATACATACATTATCTACTGAGGGGAAAAATATGATATTATTGATCAGTTCTATCATGCTTGCTTTTTTCATTCTAGACAATTGAGAGGAAAAGAGATCTAATGTTATCTCGCATTATTTATTAATGTAGTTGTGGACCTCCTATAATAGAGAATTGGTGTAGAATCAACCTAACCGTCAATGGATATATGATTCTTTCAAATATAGGGATTCTATAATCAATAGTTGGTGGTACCATAATAAAAAAATAATTTTTTACAATATCCATACATTCTCGAGGGATTGAAATCTCAAAAAATTCATATAACAATTAAAAATATTTTCAATTGATTAATATGTACACATCCCCTCACTTTTAATAATTATTATATTTATTAATATATTTTCATCCACACGAAACATGTCCCTATGGGTGTTAAAAATCTCACATTGACGTAGATCCATATAAGAATTAATTTTTATTTATAGATTCATATTGAACTATTATAATGGTTAGGAGGTGATATTGATAGTTTATCATGCATCTAACATGTCCCTTAAATTTTATTTCAATAATATAAATATAATAAATCAGGAACCAATGATTCACCTTATCTACCACAAAATAGTACACTAACTAATCCATCCAATATAAATAAAAAATTAGATGCCATACCTATGGATAATCTCATGGTAAAAGTATACTATTGTCCAATATGTGGAAGATAATAATTTTACATATATATTTTTTTGTATATTTCAAGCATGGATATCAAATAACTGACATAGAGAACGAATTTATCTTATACAACAAGTTCGTTTCCTATAAATTTTGTACATAACTGATTTACAACTATTTTTGGACCCACAAACTATTTTAGATGTGAATTTTTATAGTCACATATAGATTAACACATATATTTCTCACCTCATAAGACACATAATCACATTTTGATTTTAGATACTAAACCCACTATGAGTACATCATTTTCAATTTAATTTCATTTAAAAATTTTATTAATGTAATGAATTACTCATTAATATATTAAGATCATAACCCATTATTCATTAATGAGTTTTTATTCACATTACTAGTAGTCACCACCTTTGAATGAAATTGATATCAACATCAATTAATCATAATATAATAGAAAGAACCTACACATACATCAATGAACATCATGTGATGTATAGTCATCATCAATGATAATTACGTCACAACTTTCCAAATAGTTCTAAATATCTAATAAATTTATTTATAAAAGGCATAAAGATATTATATAACATCCCCATCTTCTAGTAAGTAACCATTAATTTATTAATTATATGTATATAATTTGTTTAGGTGATGTTTGTGAGGATTAAGATGGATTTTGAAATGATTATGGTTGAATTTATGGATGTTTATTATCTAACCATGGATAGTAGAAACTATAAAACTCTTTCAAGATATTATGCAATTTGAGACAAAGGATTGTGGGTAGGGTCATAGTATGGCCAAACTATATAGCCACTGAGGAGTAACTATGAGAATTATAATAGATGAAAAACACTAATGGGGAATGGATGATCTAAATGTTCCATTCAACTATGTGATGAGTGTCTAGAGCCAGTGGTTAGCTCATAGTTTGGCCATGGATTGTCTAACCGAGCAACCTAACCATGCATGGATAAAAATTAGATCCCAATAAAGATGATTTCAGTTGAAAATACTTAAAAAAACTAGTTTTTTCATAATTATTGACCATAACACTATTCTCATATCCCCAAGGGATTTGGAGACTATTCTCATTGATTTAGGAAGAATCCATTAAAATATACTGAAGCGTCGATGGTTGAATTTCTTAGAATATCTCCGATCATGAAGGTTTTACTTTGTTCTATTCTTATTGGTCCACATAGATAAATATATCTATTATGTAATGGATAAATCTAAAATATTTTATTATAACCATGTTGATATATTGTAACGTTACTGTTATAGAATATGATCTACGATAGGTTATTGGAGACTCAACTCGATTTTGATATAGTATTTTTTGGAATTCTCTATTTTCTCCATATTTTTGGTGGTTGGTGGATTAAATCGTGAATCATCTTATTAGGACATGATGTCTTATTTTTTATAAAATTAATTTTCATGAATTTTATTGTGAAATATTTGGGATAAAATTGAAAAAATACATATTTAGTGATGGTATAAGTAATATAAAAAATTATTTTTTTGGTGGAAAACTAAAGTGGTGGCATGATTTTTAAAATTTTATTTTAAAAAAGATCTTTAGTTTTTATGTATGAGAATGTGTTTTTAATAAAAGTATTGATTCATTAAAATGTATTTGGAAAATATTGTATTGGCTTGGTTGCTAGCATAATGGGTTTTCACCGAGTTTAATGAGATAGACAATGGTCATGAAGTACCATCAACAGAGGTGAAGAATATATATGTGATGTTCCATTGTAAATAGTTAAAAAAAACTTGGACTCTCTGTTTGTGTGCGTGTGTGGATGTGGTAAATATAATTGGTCATTTCAAATTATTATTGGGAAATGGTTTAACGATTTGTTTGTTCCATTCCATTGAAATGTATTTGGATTAAAAAAACTATTTTAAGGTTACAAATATTTTGAACTATAAATTGGTTGTCATTGATATAGATTGTAAAATTATTTTAAAGTCTTTTATATTAAAAGTATATTATAACTGTTGTAACATGTTTTATCTTAGGGGCTTTGATTAGGGATATAATTTGTTTAAAACCAACATAGTTTCATTACTCACCACCTTCTTAGTATATTTGGTGAATTTGTAGATATTATTTTTTTAGACATATTTAAAGGAAATGTATCACATTTATTTATTGATTTTTTATGATACATGGGAATTTATTTCAGATTTAGATATTGGAGGATGTTGTGAGTTCATATACTATTGTCCTTTGAGACTTTAGGAATTGTTTGGTTTTGTCTTCAACTTTATATACTGATTATAATTCGGATTATGATTTTTTTACATTGATAAGGTTCATATATGTAGTTGAGTATGACTTACAGTAGATATACATTGAGTTTTATACCTAATTTTTAGGTATCACTAAAGTTTTTAGTTATTTTATACATTATTTGGATTCATTAGTTTCGATGGGAAAATCACCCCCAAATATTTATGATTCCCATTATTATTTTTTCAATCCATTAGAATCGTGAGAATGGAACATAAGCCCTAGTAGAAAATAATTCTCATATCAGGACAATGAGGAGGGAATAAATGTCACAAATGGTATCTTTATTTGAAAGATTGTGATTCATTTTAGAATAATTGATACCGGTTTTTTGGTAATGGATATCAAAATATTTGTGGTTTATCCCATATGTTGGGATGGTTGAAAATAAAAGTGTCATTGAAACGTAAAATGTGGAGTCTAAAAATTTATAGATAATATATTTATTTTAATCAACTTGTTGTGATGGATTTAGGCACAAAATATTTTTAGACACACTTATAAAAGTTGAAATATCATTATAATGGGGTCAAAAAATGAATAGAGCATTCCATGAATTGATACAAATAAATTTAAATTTTTAATTCATATATAATTTTTATTAAGGATATATGATTTCAGTGAAAAATTGATTATTTATGAAATGAAATGATTTTTTTAAAAGTTTGATTTTAAGAAACACGTGATAGTTTTATTATGATAATATTTTGATTCTCAAAATAATGGTGACTTTTCCAAAATGGCTGGAAAATAAAATCTCTAGAATTATTGGTAATCCTTGTTTTGATCATTTTCATATTATTGATTTGATTTATTATTCCTTCATTTTCTAGTGAGTGATACATTTTGAATTATGATTTTGTAATAGATAATTGAACTCGTTAGGCATCATAAAAAAACTACTAGAAGTGGCTTCAAGGTATGTTGTTTCATAAGAACCACATGTAATATTAAAAATGCTTCATATAATAGAACATTTATATTAATATATTCATAGAGGGAACATAGGGGATGATCCATGGATGATTGATCATTTAGTTCAGTTCCCGAATAAGATTCCAAAATTCATTTCGGGTGACTCAGAACAACAAAAAGCATAAGTGTGGATGAATATGATTAATTGAATCTTCTATATCTATGAAATACTAGATGATATTAAAGTAAATTTGGAAGTGTATATTCTTAAGTATCATGAATGCAAGTGGTGGGAACTAAATGTTCGGGATAAATTAGGACAAGGCAATACATTAGTTGATTTTCAGCATTATCCAACAAACATTTATCTACTCATAAAATTATGTTGTCAAGAATGAAATAGTATATCTAAATAAATTATGATTATGTATTAATGATATATTATTAATCCATTTTTTCCTAATTTAGTCTTCTTTGATCTGGAAGTTGCTACTAGTGGGTTCATGAAGTCACATATTTTGCAATCGGGGTGTTGAGAGTGATTTTCTAGATAATTTGTATGATTTGTAGAACTGATTATATAAAGGTGGTGAATATAATTATTTTGGGATAAGGGGATATATTATTAGATATAGGTGGAGGGAGTTATATAATACATATTGTAAATAGTGTGAACACTAATTCTATGAAAATGTAAAATATGGACATCTAAGGTAATGAAATGACTCAAAATCAGAAAACTGGATTTGTAAATCAACCTCTAAAAACTATAAGAAGTAAATGATGTTTTAAATTTGGTTAATTCTAACAGAAGATTTTATATTGTATGACACACCATAGATCACTCTCTACCATATTTCATATTCTCTAGGATTAAACCTTACCATAATAGATACTATCACTATAAAAAATCCCAGAGTTGCATAACTCACCTCCATGAATCACTTGTTTCCAACTGTATTTAAACTATTATATCAATATCTATCTAGACCATCTAAAAATCTACGTGTCATATACACAAAAAAAACACATGTGGTTATCTATCCAATTAATGCATTAATATAAACACACATATCCAAAAACCCAATAACAATAAACAAATCCCAAATGACAATTCATCTCATTTAATGTGATGTGATGGGACCTATAAGAATATTTTATGAAAAAAATATAACAAATTATAATCATATAACCCTATAATAATGATTCTAATGTAAAAATACTACATGTAAAATTATAAATAAGTGAAATAATTATATATCATAGGGAATAGAGAAGTAAGAGACATTAATTCTCTAATTCTTGAAGGTTTGTAAGTCAAGGAAAATTAACGATGTTTGCAGAACTAGAAATCCCTAAAAACTATAAGTTTATATGAAACAGAATTTTATATATTAATGACAACCACTATGGTTATGAGTAATTTCAATTTTAGATTATGTTTATAAAATATTTATTTTTTATTAAAATAATGACACGGGAATGTACGTATGAGAGCCTAATCATGAATTACTCATGATTATTCGTTATAAATTGTAAAACTATCATGTTTATCGGAATCATTCCACCAATCACAAGAAAAAACTACCATTATCGAGAAAATTCCATAATATAATGGGAATAGAAAATGTAAATCGGAGTCATATTTGATGATACATACGATGATGGAATAATATTTTTAGATATTGTAATCTATGTATACTATTAAAGTGTAGGATATTTTACCATAGTCGTAGGATGAGAACTAGTTTCTCTCACATGGGTATATGGGGGATACCAGAGATTATCTTTAAACTACCATATATATATATATATATAGTATCCCATTTCATAAAAAAATTGGTAGTATTCCTTACCCCACATGTAGGTTGACATAGAGTATCTCCCACGTGAGAATTCATTACAATACCTAACAATATCTATAATTTAACATGTATATAGAGGATCATATTAAGTTTTTAGTCATGTTGGACACTTGTACGTGCATTTTTTATTATAATTTTATGGTTATCAAACCAAAGCCCAACCATCAAACCCTATATATGTTATTCTATTTAAAAGTGGGGACAATTGGGTTTATTAGTGGAAAATGTATTATTATCGTAAACACAATTAATATTCTATATATTTTATCAATGATAAATAATAACATGTATAAAAAACCCCAATATCATCACTAAAAAATTCATGATATTAGATTCCTTACTACAATATACTAAAAAAATTACCAAACACTATAAAAAAATTTATTAGATTTATTTGAAATTAAATTTAAATACCATGTAAAAGAAATAATATGATATTATATATATTTCAAAAATATTGATGCGTTTAAATATATATTTATGTTCAATTATTGTACATAATTAAAAAACATCAATATTTTATTATCTTTTGTCCCAAAATCAACTCAAAATACCATGATCATTCTAATAGTTTTTTAACAATAAACAATAGCTTGAGGAAATGTGTAAACCTATATAAAAAAATTCAAATGTTAGTAATAGTATAAACAAATAAATAATATATATATATTAAACATTTTATTAAAAAAACATTAATTTAAACAGAATACATGCACTTTGAGTAATATTAATAAAATCATGCGTTAGTTTAAAGCAAGATAGATTCCTAAATGTCACAATTGACCTACACTATGAATAAATTATTAGTGGTTCTTCTTAGTTTTTATTGAGTCACAAAAGTTTTTTACTAAAATGGAAATTTTTAACTGATATAGAAATTTATATTATAATGGGAACACCATATATAAGATTTATGTGCGGATAAATCCTACATGAAAAAAATATCATTTGAATTTTTTTCCCATAATATTAAAACATCTTAATGAGTTTTATCTGTAACATCCCAAGTAAGTAATTAATAATATATATTTTTATCTATGTCTATTAGTGAATTAGATAGTGTTTTATAGGCTTAAAATGAGAATAAACCCAATCTTAATCATGGAATTCACTAATATTTTTAAAAGATTGTTTTACTGCCTTTTGATGGAAAACCATTTTTTAAATATATATTTTGACAATTTTATAAGCTATGTTTTTCAAAATAATCTGATTAATTATGATTGGGACATCAAAATTTACATTGTGTGAATTTTTTGTATTTTTCCGATAAAGTTCAATTTTTAATGAATAGTGAAAATGTTGTATTTTAATTCAAAACCTGTTTTTAATATAATTTATTTATATGTTTATATTATCTTTTAATTGGTTTTAAAGTTAAATTAGAATATATTCTTACCATTTAATCCAATGGTGGTCATTGGAATCAATTTCCCATTGAAATTGGACTTAAACTAGTGTCAATCTTTTGATACTTATTATTTCATAAAAACACGCTATTTGTCATGACATCGAGAATTAATTATTAAATTATTTAATTTAACATATATGATTTGAATTTTGTAAAATAGATATCATTTTTGAATTCAGAATATCAAATATATCATAGGGTGAAGTTTTGGTATTTTTCTGAAAAACTTCAATTTTTTATGAATAGTGAAACCACTAACAGGTAGTTAATGAAACTGATTTTTCATTGAAATGAAACTATGCCAATTCGTTGATTTTATATTAAAAAATATGACATATATGGTTGTCATTAAGAAGTAAAATGTGGATCAATTAGAATAAAATAATTTTTTTATGAATAGTAACTTTTAAGTTATTAATCGCGATTACAGGTAATTAGTACAATTTACGGAAAAATGATATTATAATAAAATGAAAATACCTAAACACATGTCCTAACCTTATTGGATGTGTAAAGGCCGACAAATACAAGCCATGGGTCAACTTGGGGACCCCATGGAGCCACTTTGGAAGGAAAATGACATTAATATCTTTTTATTTAATGTTAAAATTAAAATTACACAAACATGAGTTGTTTTACTAAAACAATTTTTATTTTGGGTTATAAAATTCAGATTTTTGACTATAAATATTAATTAGAAAGATAAAAAGATTTCCTACATCATGATATTTTTTATAATTTATATACATCAAATAAATTAAATTATTTATGACATCATGATGATGCAGTGATTACCTCATTAATAAAGGATTTAAATAAAATGAAAAGATAATGTAAAATCTATGACCTAGACATGTCAAAAACCTATTGGTTGGGTATATTTCGAACCCTTATCACCGTATCCTCGAATTATATTATTGTGGGACCTTTTGAATCCGAATCTCATTTTAAAATAAAGTAACATTTCATTACTTTCCAAGAGTGCCCCTCCTCTCCTCTTATAAAAGGCCCCCACCTATACCTCCTTACCCACACTTCCAAAGCTTTTGTATCGGCCAACCCCTACCCATTTTGTCTCTAATATTCTCTGTATTACTCCTTGAAGCCTCACATTGGGTCGATGTCTTCCCAAGGAATCCTTAGAGCTCAAACAAAAGGGAGTTACCTGATTTTAAGGTAATGTCTTCACTTGTGTTATTTTGATTTATTTTGCTTCTTCAACCCCCTAAACTCTTTTTATTCATTGCTTTTGTAAAATAACCAGTATATTCCATATACTAGGATTTTTTTATAATAAGGATTAGAGCTACACATACACACAACTACATATAATGGTTAAAGAACATACTGTTTCTGTGGATGGCGAATTTCTGCCTCCCGAAATGATGATTGTTCAACATTCTTTTAACACCTTCAAATGTGGCCATTATGTTGACACTATATTTATATATGATATATAATATGTTTATGTTTTCCTTAAGCTTCTGTATTTTTCATTTTGGGCATACCTTTATGGTTTCCATTATGGTTAAATGAGATATCTTCATTTAAGGAAGTGCAGACTACCGCCCCCTCAAAGTGATTTGATTCGTTAATACCATATGTGGGATGTATAAAGGGTTGAGTTATGATATTATATATGATATTACACTGGAATTATAATATAACATTATAAAATTATGATTCCATTTCAAAAATACGAAATAGAAATCGAAGCAGCGTTCATGCGTACGTACGGCTTTCCGTCTCCATGAACGGTGCATTTCATTTCTTACCTCTAAATGCTATGTAATATTATAAATGCATGAATTTACTAGATATATATGATATATATGATATCTACATCATTAATACCATTCTGGATATAATGAATACATGAACAACTTGTAATTATAAAGGGTTTATTTTTTACTCAAGTACCAATGATCGTTAAAACGGCCGTTATTAACATAAATAATTACATAGTGTTCATGACATGGAAATAAGTGATATAAAAGGAATAATGAACTTGAAAAAGGTTCTTAAACAAGTATAAATTAACACAAGTTTATTATTCAGGAGATTAAAGAATGACCGAGTCAAGTCGGACCCGAGGTATGGGACTTCGTCTCAATCTCCATTCATTGAGGCATATTTTGATTTATACACAACCATATTTTATACGATGTATAAACCCAATTGAATTTTACATTTACTAAAAAGGAATCTTTTTTATACAAAGCATTTACTAAATGACAGAAGAGAATTTTTTTTTCGTCTGCATGCGGTGACAACGACTTCTTCACCGCCATGACCATTATTTGAGTTTCGGCTTCTTCTACAAGCCATACCTTCTTTCTAAAAAAAATAAATACCATGTTTTACTTTCATTTTATTTTGGTATTGAAAATGGTTTTCATAATGTTTTTATATCAATGTGTTGTATTGATATATTGTGATTGGAAGGTGGAAATTTTATGTTTCCTTTATGCATGTTTTATGTGATACAATTATGTTCTTGTTCTTGGGAATTATTTTGAAGATGGGTGGTTCTGTGATAGACTAAGGACGGGTGAGCCTGATATAGCTCTCCAATGCATTGGGTAACGCGAAGGAGTGAAACGTTAAGGTTTCTCCGAAGAGATTTAGGGAATATACTATAATGGGTATTCTAAACGTAACCAAGAGGGTTACTCCCTACGTAACAATGTTATGAATGCCTCAAGTTACCTTTATGTCTTATGATTTCTATGATTTATTCATTATTTGATGAGGTATGTTAAAGTGCCTTTGTTTTATGGGTAAATTATGATTTCATTCTTATGTATATATGTACTCATGTTTCTTTTCAATATTATTATATCCCTTACTATGCTTTTTATGCTCATACCATGTTTTTGAAATTTTTTTTACAGGTCAAGGGAAATGTACATGATATGATGATTGTGTCAAGGAAGTGTCAAGAAACAATCCATGTTTTATTTTATATATGATTCCATTGATGGGAAAAATGAATAATATCTTTTATGTAAACACTTTGTTTAAATGTGGAAGGTAATGCATGTTTTATGATCTAATTCTCTAAAGCTCTAAACCTGAAAAGATCCTCAAGGTGTAATCTTGTAATAACTCCTGAATAAGTAATGTTTAAGGTTGGGGCCTTATAGTTGGTATCAGAGGTCGGATTAGATAACTTTAGGAGTTATAGTTCTATTAAATGATTATCCAATTTTTTTTTTGAAATGATATAGCATTTGAAGATTAACATGTTGCTTCATCTAAGACATGTTTGTTCAGAATGGTTTTCTGCAGAGGAAACAGGGAAGCAGTGCGAGGAAGGCATAAAAAAGGAAATAACCTTCCGAATCAGCATCCTGAGATGGTCGGAATTTGAACTAAACAGTTTGTTGTAGTAATGGCGCAGTTGACTCAAGCGATAAATAGTGGTGGTATCCATGCACGAGATCAGCCAGATCAACCGTAGAGGAACATGTCAGTGGTGGAACATTTCATGAGGAAACACCCCCCATCATTCAAAGGATCATCTGACCATGTGTTATCTGAAAGGTGGATTAAAGCACTGGAGAATATTTTTGATGTCATGGGGTGTTCATACAATCAAAAGGTTAGTCTTGCTATTTACCGTTTGGAGGGTGAGGCAGATCAGTGGTGGTCGATGGTTAAAAATATCAGGGACGCTGATGAGATTGATGCTCTTGACTGGGATGAATTCAATTGTATGTTTCTTCAGAAATATTTTCCTAAGTCTGTTTGACATAGGATGGAAAAACAATTCCTGGAATTGAGGCAAGAGGAAGACTCAGTGGCTTCCTATGAAGAGAGGTTCACTCGATTGTCAAGGTTTGCTCCAAATTTTATCTGAGACCTTGATGGTAAAATCGATCGTTTTTTACTCAGGATTAAAACCAAAATATCAAATTTCATTAGCTTCTCGTGAGTTTAAAAGTTATAAAATGCTTCTTCGATGTGCTGAGAAGGTGGAAATGGAGTTTTCCTATGATCAAGTGTTTTATACCAACAAACAGAAGAAGAGACCTAAGTGGCATGAGAAAGGGAAAAATTCTTCAAAAAAGTCTGATGGTAAGAAAACTAAGTTTCCAGTTTGTGATAAATGTGGTAAAACGCTTGCTGGGGAATGTCTTCTGAATTCTGGAATGTGCTACCGATGTGGTAAGATGGGACATAAGGCTCATGATTGCACTGAAAAAGATCAAGGTGATTGTAAGTCCAAATTAGATTTACAGTTAGTGAAATGTTTTAAGTGCAATGAGATGGGTCACTATACAAAAGAGTGTCTGACAAAGATCTTGAGTGATGGGAAGCAGTTATACTACAAGCAGAAAGGGGTGGTGAAATCCTTTGCAACTACTTCAACAGATGTCGGGCCATCAAAGGAAGTTGTATCAGGTACTTTGTTTGTTTTTTCAGATTATGCCACTGTGTTTTTTGATTCGGCGTCTACACATTCTTTCATCTCTGAAACCTTTTCTAGTGAAATGGGAATACCATCTCATGAAATGACTCCTGAACTTGTGGTAAAAACACCTGGGGGAAATTTTGAGGCAAAAAGAATTTATAAGAATCTTCCTATCCTTATCTGTGGAAAGAACCTACTTGAAAACCTTATTGTTCTACCTATAGTAGAGTTTGAGTTTATCTTGGTTATAGATTGGCTCTCTATTTACCTTGCTAATATTTACTGTAGATCTAAAGAAGTCTCTTTTCATAATGACTTTCAGTTTCTGTAAAATAATGAACCCTTACTATTGATAACATATAAAGAGGCCGAGAAACTTGTAAAAGATGGAAATTAGTGTTACCTTGCACATATTGTTGAAAACAAGGAAACTGTTCAGATTAATGATGTGACAGTGGTAAATGAGTATCCTGATGTTTTTCGTGATGAGTTGCCTGAAATAATATCAGATCAGGAAGTTGAATTTACTATTTACTTAGTTCCTGATGCTAAGCCAATTTCAAAACCCCCTTATCGAATGGCTCAATTTGAACTTTTAGAGTTGAAGGAGCAATTGCAAGATTTATTAGAGAAAGAATTCATTCGACCTAACACATCACCATGGGGTGCTCATGTTTTATTTGTTAAAAAGAAAGATGGTTCTATGAGAATTTTCATTGATAATAGAGCCTTGAATAACATCACTATTAAGAACAAATATCCTTTTCCTCATATCGATGATTTGTTTGATCAGCTCCAGGGAGCTCAGTTTTATTCAATGATTGACCTAAGATCGGGGTACCATCAGTTGAAGGTAAAGGATGCAGATGTTCCGAAGACTGCGTTTCGTATAAGATATGGCCATTATGAATTTGTAGTAATTCCTTTTGGGCTAACCAATGGATCTGCTATATTCATGGACTTAATGAATAGAATTTTCCATTAGTTCTTGGATAAGATTGTGGTGGTTTTCATTGATGATATTTTGGTGTTTTCTAAAAGTATGGAGGTTCATGAAAGAAATCTAAGGGTTATTTTTCAAACCTTAAAATAAAAGAAATTGTATGATAAATTAAGCAAGTGTGAGTTTTGGTTGAAACGAATTTCTTTCCTTGGTCACATTGTTTCTAAATATGGGATAACTATTGATCCAGCAAAAACAAAGGTTGTTGAAGAATGGCCAAGACCCACAAATGTAACAGAGATTCATAGTTTCCTTGGTTTGGCAGGCTATTACCGAAGGTTTGTTAGAAATTTTTAACGGTTATCCAGTCCAATGACTAAGCTAACTCGGAAGGGTGTTATGTTTATCTGGATAAAAGAATGTGATGATTGTTTTCAGGAATTGAAATGAATATTGGTGAATGCTCCAGTTTTGGCACTACCTTCTAGGAATGGGAAGTTTGTTATCTATTGTGATGCTTCATTTAAAGGACATGGATGTGTCCTAATGCAGTATGATCAGGTAATTGCTTTTGCTTCACGATAGTTGAAAACTCAGGAGATAAATTTCCATACACATGATTTGGAATTAGCTGCTGTTGTTTTCAATTTAATAATTTGGAGGCATCATTTGTATAGAGTAGAGTATGAAATATATACCGATCACAAATGTTTAAAGTATATATTCACTCAGAAATAATTGAACAGGAGACAAAGGAGATGGCTTGAATTAATCAAGGAATATGATTGTACAATTCATTACCATCCGGGAAAAGAAAATAAAGTGGCTAATGCTTTGAGTCAAAAAAGAAATGCTTCATTTGAAATGTTGTGTTTGGAACGTGATCCTTTGGTTACGGATTTGATGAACATTGTAATAGAAGTTGTTGGTGTAGGATGTTCTTCTATTTTGTTTCAGGTATCAGTGAAATCTTCTCTATCAGACAGAATCAAGAAAGCACAGAAGAAAGACAGTGAGTTTAGAAAAAGGTAGAGCTGGTTCAGAAAGGTAAGTTGCCTGAATTCAACATTGATAATGATTGCGTGTTGAGATTTGGGAAGATATTTTTTGTTCGTTGTGATTCACAGTTGAAGATAGATTTGTTATGTGAAGCTCATTATTCTCCATTTTCAGTTCATCCTGGCAGTACTAAGATGTATAGAGATCTGTGGGAGTATTACTAGTGGGATGGAATGAAAAGAGATATTGATGATTTTACTGTGAAGTGTTTGACATTTCAACAGGTTAAAGTAGAGAAGATGTTACCGAAAGGGATGCTTCAGCCTTTACCATTGCAAGAGTGGAAATGGGAGAATATATCCATGGACTTTGTTGTGGGATTACCGAAGACATCTTGAGGTAATAATGCAATCTGGGTTATTGTTGATCGCTTGACAAAATCTACTCATTTCATTGCTATACGATATAATTTTTCCCGAGATCAACCTTCTCGTTTGTATCTTAAAGGGATAGTGAGGTTACATGGAGTTCCCCTCTCCATTGTATCTGACCGTGATCCCAGGTTCACTTCTAACTTTTGAAAAGGCCTTCAGAAGTCGTTGGGTACTGAATTAAATTTTAGTGCAGCTTTTCATCCTCAATCAGATGGGCAGTCAGAACGAACAATTCAGACATTGGAGGATATGCTACATTCTTGCTCTATGGATTATCATGGATGTTGTGGCCAATATCTTTCGTTGGTTGAATTTTCATATAATAACATTTTTCATTCCAGTATACAGATGGAATCATTTGAGGCGTTATATGGGAAGCGGTGTCGAACTCAAGATTTCTGGGATGAAGTGGGTGAAAGGAAGTTGATGGGACCAGAATTTGTAGAAGAGTTAGCAGAAAAAGTTCAGCTGATAAAGAAACACATGAGATTAGTTTAGAGCAGGCAGAAGAGTTATGCGGACAACAGGAGGAAGGATCTATCTTTTGAGGTATGTGATCATGTTTTTCTCAAAGTATCAACATGGAAAAGTGTGATGCGATTTGGTAAGAAAGGAAATATGAATCCAAGGTTCATTGGACCATATGAAATTCTGGAGAGATTTTGATCAGTTGCATACCGGGTGGCTTTACCTCCGAGTTTAACTCAGGTACACAATGTTTTTCATGTTTCGATGCTGAGAAAGTACATGCCAGATCCATCTCATGTTTTGAGTCCAGAGGTAGTTCAACTAGAAGAGAACCTATCTTTTGAGGAACAACCGGTACAGATTCTTGAACATAGGGAGAAAGTGGTATGGAATAAGGTGATTAATCAGGTAAAGGTTTTGTAGAAAAACCACATGACGGAAGAGGCAACATGGGAATCTGAAAATGCAATGAGGGATAAGTACCCCCATTTATTCGATAAGTAAATAAATTGTGGGGACACAATTTTCTAAAAGGGGGAAGGATGTAACATCCCAAGTATGTAATTCATAATTGATAATTTTATCTATGTATATTAGTGAATTATATAGTGTTTTAGTGGCATAAAATGAGAATAAATCCAATCTTAAGCATGGAATACACTAATATTTTTAAAAGATTGTTTTACTGCCTTTTGATGGAAATTTTTTTTCTAAATCTATATTTTGACAATTTTATAAGCAATTTTTTTCAAAATAAACTTATTCTTTATGATTGGGACATAAAAATTTACTTTGTGTGAATTTTTGGTATTTTTCGGATAAAGTTCATTTTTTAATGAATAGTGAAAAATGTTGTATTTTAATTCAAAAGCACTTTTTAAACTAATTTATTTATATGATTAGATTATATTTTGAATTGGTTTTAAAGTGAAATTAGAACATATTTTTACCATTTAATCCAATGGTGGTCATTGGAATCAATTTCACTTTGAAATTGGACTTAAACTACTGTCAATCTTTTGATACTTATTGTTTCATAAAAACACGCTATTTTTCATGACAGTGGGAATTAATTAATAAATTAATTAATGTAACATATATGATTTGAATTTTTTAAAATTGACATCATTTTTGAATTCAGAATATAAAATATAGCTTAGGGTGAAGTTTTGGTATTTTTCTGAAAAACATCAATTTTTGATGAATAGTGATACCACTAATTGGTAGTTTAAGAAACTGATTTTTCGTTTAAATGAAACTTTTCCACTTCTGTGATTTTATTTTCAAAAACCCGACATACATGGTTTTCATTAAGAAGTAAAATGTGGTTTAATGAGATTAAAATAATTTTTTGGTGAAGAGTAACTTTTCTGTTCTTAATCGCGATTAGAGGTAATTAGTGCAATTTAAGGAAAAAATGATATTATATTAAAATGAAAATACCTATACACATGTCCTACCATTATTGGATGTGTAATGGATGACCAAGAAAAGCCATTCGTCAACTTGGAGATTCCATGATTCCACTTTGGTAGGAAAATGACATTAATATCTTTTTATTTAATGTTAAAATTAAAATGACACAAACATGAGTTGTTTTACTAAAACAATTTTTAAATGAGGTTATACAAGTCATATTTTTTACTTTAAATATTCATTATAAATCTAAAAAGATTTCGTACATCATGATATTTTTTATAATTTTTATACAATATATAAATTAAAATATTTATGACATCATGATGATGCAGTGATTACCTCATTAATAAAGGATTTAAATAAAATGAAAAGATAATGTAACATCTATGACCTACACATGTAAAAAACCTATTTGTGTGGTATAGTTCGAAGCCTTATCACCTTATACTCGAATTATATCAATGTGGGACCTTTCTAATCCGAAACTCTTTTTAAAATAAAGTAACATTTCTTTACTTTCCAAGAGTGCCCCTCCTCTCCTCTTATAAAAGGCCCCCACCTCTACCTCCTTACCCACACATCCAAACCCTTTGGATCGGCCAACCCTGCCCATTTTGTCTCTACACTTCCCTCTCTTACTCCTTGAAGCCTCACTTTGGGAAGAAGTTTTCCCAAGTAAGCCTTTGAGCTCAAACCAAAGGGAGTTACTCGATTTTAAGGTAATGTCTTCACTTGTGTTATTTTGGTTTATTTTGTTTCTCCAACCCCCTAAACTCTTTTTTATTCTTGGATTTTGTAACAACACAAGTATATTCAATATACTAGGATTTTTTTATAAGAAGGATTTGAGCTACTCTTACACACACCTACATCTAATGGTTAAAAAACATACTGTTTCCGTTGATAGCGAATTTCGGCCTCCCGAAACGATGATTGTTCAACATTATTTTAACACCTTAAAAGGTGGACATTAAGATGACACTATATTTATATATGATATATAATATGTTTATGTTTTCCTTGAGCTTTTATATTTTTCATTTTGGTCATACCTTTATGGTTTCCATTATGGGTAAACGCGATATCTTCATTTAAGGAAGTGCGGACTACCGCCCCCTCAAAGTGATTTGATTCGTTAATACAATATGCGGGACGTATAAAGGATGGAGTTATGATATTATATATGATATTACACTTCAATTATAATATAACTTTATATCATTATTATTACATTTCATAAAATACGAAATAGAAATGGAAGTAGTGTTCATGCGTACGTACTGCTTACCGTCTCCATGAACGGTGCATTCCATTTCATACCTCTAAATGTTATGTAATATTATAAATACATGAATGTACTGGATATATATGATATATATGATATCTACATCATGAATAACATTCTGGATATAATGGATATATGAAAAACTTGTAATTATAAAGGGTTTATTTTTTACTCAAGTACCAATGATCGTTAAAATGACCGTTATTAACTTAAATAATTATATAGTGTTCATGACATGGAAATAAGTGATATAAAAAGAATAATTACCTTGAAAAATGTTCTTAAACAAGTAGAAATTAACTCATGTTTATTATTCAAGAGATTAAAGAACGACCGAGTCAAGTCGGAACCGAGGTATGGGACTTCATCTCAATCTCCATTCATTGAGGCATATTTTGTTTTATACACAACCTTCTTTTATACGGTGTATAAACCCATTTGACTTTTATGTTTATTCAAAAGGAATTTTTTTTACGAAGCGTTTACTAAACGATAAAAGGGAATTTTTTTGTACGCATGCAGTGACAACGACTTCTCTGCCACTGTGACCATTATTTGAGTTTTGGCTTCTTCTACAAGCCATACCTTTTTTTAAAAGAAAAATAAATACCATTCTTTACATTCCTTTTATTTTGGTATTGAAAATGGTTTTCATAATGTTTTTATATCAATGTGTTGTATTGATATCTTGTGATTGAAAGGTGGAAATGTTATGTTTCCTTTATGCATGTTTTATGTGATATGATTATGTTGTGGTTCTTCGGCATTATTATGAAGACGGGTGGTTCCGTGATTAACTAAGGATGGGTGAGCCTGATATAGCTCTCCAATGCATTGGGTAACGCGAAGGAGTGAAATGTTAAGGTTTCTCCGAAAAGATTTAGGGAATATACTGTGATGGGTATTCCAAACGTAACCAAGAGGGTTACTCCCTACGTAAGAATGTTATGAATGCCTCGTGTTACCTTTATGTCTTATGATTTATATGATTTATTCATGATTTGATGATTAATGTTAAAGTGCCTATGTTTCATGGGTAAATTATGATTTCATTCTTATGTATATATGTACTCATGTTTCCTTTCCATATTTTTATATCCCTTACTGAGTTTTTTATGCTCAACCCATGTTTTGAAATGTTTTTCACAGGTCAAGGGAAAGGTACATGATATGATGATTGTGTCAAGGAAGTGTCAAGAAAGGATCCATTTTTTATTTTAAATATGTTTCCGTTGATCGGAAAAATGAATACTATCTTTTATGTAACCACTTTGTTTAAATGTGGAATATAATGCATGTTTTATGATCTATTTCTCTAAAACTCTAAACCTGAAAAGATCCTCGAGGTGTAATCTTATAATAACTCAAGATTAAGAAATGTTTAAGGCTGGGGCCTTCTATTATCAGATTTAATTATAAGATGTGTGTTTTGAAATAAAGTATATTTTTTCACAAAAATACAAAATTATAGCCATAAAAAGTATCATGAATCTAATTGATGTATAGGTGATTCTTACACATTAAAAATTACTAAATTATCATTTTTATAATGAATCAATAAAACATTGAGTCTTTTTATGGGATTTGAATATGGAAGTATATTTTTTAATAAAATTAAAATTAAAATTCATACCACACGGATTAACTCATAATAGTTACATCATATGCTAATCTGACATGATACTGATTATACCGATAAAATGATTTAATAATAAATTTCCTAGTGTATCCTGACATTTCTAGCACGTTTTACACTATTTTAGTGAGTGACACAAATTTTGAACATAAATGAATATTTTAAACACATAATGGACACATTTAATCATATTGGAACACCATGTCTCTTATTGGGGTGTGGCTTATTTCTAAATGTAAAAAATATATTATTTTCCATTTTAGTATATTACTAAAAGAATATGATTGTTTCTTCTCATTTTTGAGTATATAACATTTTTTTAAACTAAAATGAAAACTATAATATAAAGACCTACATAGATTCTTATCATTCACTCCATTCATTTCACTGATGTTTGATTTATTCAAATTGGCAAAAAATTAATGATGGAAAATTTTTATAACATATCAAAATAAAATAAATATGTTGTTAGGGTTTTGAGTATTTTATGTGCCTAATTTACTAAAACTTAAATTTAAAATGTAAAAATGATATTTGATTATTATTGGTGACATTGTGTATCATTTTAATGTGATAATTATTTCTACACATAAAAACTCAATTCAGAATCATTTTACATGGTGTCTAAAAAATAATAGTACATTTTCTAACTTTTTATTGATTGCATGTTTGTACTAAAATGTAAATTCTAAACTGATAACAAACACATTGATTCATAATAGAGACATCGTGTATCAAAATGTTGAATAATTTCTTCATAAATGTCACAAATAAATTTCAGATGATTTCCCTAATGTATCTAAAAAATTCAAATGTGTTTTATTAGTTTTGAGTATGTGATGTGGTTTTTAAATAAAAGGACAATTTTAAATAAATAGAACCATTTTTAGTCATATCAGTCAAAATATAAACATGATTTATGTGTGTTTTATTCCTGTATTTAATAAATGATATATATATAATTTTCCTTATCTAAAATTATAATATTGATTATTTTTCGCATTTCAGGGAACCTGAGTTTAATTTTTTACTATAATGGATATTTAAATTAGAAACATGTATATTGAGTCTTACAGATCATATCATTATAGTTTTGATATGTGAAAGATTCCAACATATCACAACATACATAGCAGTTGTTCCTCTTAAATATCAAAATATTTTGAGTATTCATTATCTATATGCAATTATTGACAAACATTTTCATGTGAAATATAATCTTTGACTTAATAATCGACACAATGAAACATATTAGATGCTCCATGCACTAGATTGTGGATTTTATAATTTCTACATTTCATCAATGACTTATAAATAATTTTCGTAATGTATCAAAATAATCTGAATGAGTTTTCCCATTTTTCAGTTTTTGATTTGTTTTTTGTACTAAAATGATGATTTTAAATAAATAGACATACATTATGCCATACCAGTCACATAGTCTGTCAGATTTAAATATGGATGAATAAAAACTGTATAAAAGGATTTAGCTGTCATTATCATAAATTAATAAAAAATTATTAATATCTGTTATTTGATTTTAGTTTGTAACGTGTATTGTTTACAAAAATGTCAATTTAAACTGAAATAACGCACTTTTAGTCATAATAGCCACATTGAATATAGTGTTGACATGTATATAATTACTAAATTTATAAATAATCGACCTGAAAACATATCATAATATTGATTACTTTAATTTTTTTTCATTATCTCACATTGTGGATATATTTAGGTTTACTGTTTTACATAATTATTCCATAACTCAAACACAAAAAAAAAGCAATAAAAAACAAAGTGGACACTATTGATCATCTTCCTTTTTTTATATCTTATAAAAACTTAAATTAATAGAAAATGATATCTATAATGAAATGTTTTTGATATTATCAGCATGAATTGTTCCAATCCCATAATCATCCATTCATGTAGTGAAAATAATTAAAATTGTGGTATTAGAATAAAAATATTAGAAAGACATATAAATTTAAGGAAAAGATTTTTCCATTTAAAAAAATTAATAAATATTGACATTTTAACATTATGTAAAACTTTTCACAACAAAAATAATTAAATACATTCCAATAATAATAAATTAATATTATTTCATATAGTCATAAGATTATATAAAACCCATAACAATAATATGAAATACATAAAGTAATAATTGGATGTAATTTTATTATCCACTCTTATAAATGAAATAACCATAAGTTAACCTTCTATACATATCTCTCTTACAAATGAAACAATCAAGCAAATAAATTCTCTAGCCAATTCATTGTAGGAATATGACGGACCCACCAATTATTTATTTACCATGGAACCACTGGTTATTGTATTATTACGAAATCCCCCATCAAATGATCACATACAATTAAAATAATGATGACACATAATTTTTTTTAATTTTCAACATTTCAATTGTTAAATTTTATTTTCCAACATTTTTAAATATTTTATGATTTCAAATAAATCAATCCACTAACAAAACCCATTTTCATTAATGAAATACCCGAATGGAAAAGATGTTTTTCGATATCTTTTAAAAACAGTGGATTCAAATAAGTGATGAAAAATATGAAAATATATATTGTTTTTTCATTATAATACTTTTATATTCATATAAATAAATATTTTAAAAAAATAAATAATATTGACATTGGGAAAATAATTTCATCATTTATCATTCAATGTTTCCCATACACATTTGAGAATTTAAATCATAATGTATATAAAATAATTACATTTAATTAAACATTAAACAACATGAGATTTTATACAATATTGATATATAATGTACATGTTTCTACATATTCCCCTTATAAAAGAATAATGGTGTATACAAAAAATGAAATTCCACAACGAATGAATTTAACGTCAAAATTACATACCTTGGGTCTAAATTGTCTCATTTAGTTTAACCATCTTGAATAAAAAAATGCATTATTCATTTATTTTATGGAGAATATTTTTTAATATTTTATTTACATTTATTTATTTCATTATAGTACTGTATTCATCTACAATGAAATTAGTTTTAGGTCTTGTGTTTTGATAATATTTGGTTTTGATGTCAAACAGGACTATTTTAGTCCATCAATGATCAAAAGGGTAATTATATAAACATATTAATAATAATTATCATGAAATAATTATATTATCTATAATTATATTATACCTTCTAAACCGGTCATTAAATATGGTTATGAAGAATGATCAAAAGTGACAATCATGCAGATTGTAGGTTGTACATACAGATGAGTTATGTTCACATTTATCAGTGATTATTATAGAAAGATGGTAAGTAAAAATTTTATAATTAAATAATGATAATTAAATAATATATTACATTTAATAAATTAATATATTAATATATACATAATTTTAGTGATTTAAAATGAATCACTTCTCTTGATGGTGTTGGTAGTAAACATTTTCATAAAATGTGTTATCACTTTTTTAGTGTGTGGAAAAATGTTAAAAAATTATATTTTTATCTCAAAAAATTATGTATGTATTGAATATAATATAGAAGTTATTTATTTGAAATATATTTAATTAAAACTATCATAAATATGTTCCATATAGTGTGTGAATGTATCACATTTCATTGAGGAGGCCATAGCCCACATTTCCCCAAACAATTTAGTTGTATTTACAGAAAATGGAATGATAAATAGTATGTGTTATAGGAGAAATACAATAAACATAAAGTCATAAAAAATTCATATATAACATATATAAATATATTTCCCATTTTTATTCCCAACTATTTTATGTGCTTAAATAAAGTGAATAATTGTCATTTTGGGAGGCGGTAGTTCACTATACATAGTATGTTGTTACCCAATTGGTGGAAGAGAGTGTATGTGTAGTTAAATATCTTTTCCTAAAAATGTTACAGAATATTGATTATAAATTTTTAATTATTTATGTAGTGAATTTAAATATTTTTTGATATATACAATTAGAATTAAATAATAGGCCTTGAAGAATGGTGTTATATATTATTCGGGTAACTCTATTTAGTTTTCAACAAAGGGATTCCTTGGATGAATTTTTTTCCATAGTGAGGTATATACCATGAGGGGATTCTTTTATAGGATCTATTTTGACAAATAATGGTTCATCCAATATGGTTTGATTGTTTTGTGGATGTGGGTCGAGTGTAGGCCATTTTATAGTAGTTGAGGAGTTGTATTGTTGTAAATTTTGGAAATAGAAAATCTACCCACGTTTTTTGAATTTAATGGGGATAAAATAATGTTACAATGATTTCCATGGGAGGATATAGTTAACATAATGTCAAGAAAATGGTTTTCGATATGTTTTTAGTTCATTTTAGTCCGTATAATTTAATGATTAATTCTTTATTAAGATAATTTTTTTCTTAATAATTTTATTTAATTTCAACCACGTTGAAAAATATATTATATAAAAAACTAATTTTATGTTATAATATATTATAAATTATGATTATTCTATATATGTAATCCATTATTCTGAATCCCAATCAGTGATGTGGAATAATTTTATTTAAATTTAATCCCATTGTTTGATGTGACAACAGTTCTTAATGTAAAAAAGCATTAAAAGTTAGTTATCGTTTTATATTCATTTTCAAAATGAAATTGATTCAAATGATCTATATAATGATAATTAAAACAATTAAAAAAATTATAATTTAAAATAATTTTAAAATATAATTTATCCTTATAATGAAATTATATTAAAAAATATCTTTGAAATAAATTTCATTATTTTTCTCGGTTCATTAAAAATGAAACATTATAGAGAAAAACAGAAACACCTAGGAAACACAATTCTTATTCTTAAGTAATTAAAACAGAGTTTAGATTGACATATAAAGTGTATTAAAGTTAAAAAAATATATTTTAGATGGTTTCTATAGTATGAGTTGAAAAACTAACTTTTAATTATATAGAGACTTTAATACTTAATATTGGATGTATTCTTATTTTAGTCAAATTCAATTTATTTGATGAATATAAAAAATTTATTAAATATTTGTAAATATAAAATAGTGAGTCCTATTTATTTATGAAGATGTAAAATATAGGGGATAAATACCACTTAAAATGATAATATTAAAATTTATTTTTCTTCTATATAATCCATTCTTCCCTGCAATACAATATTTTGGAGATACTCATTGTTTTGTGCCAGGTACGCTATTGAACATAGTGTATCATATAAGGTAAAATTAATATTTACTTAAAATAAAATAAATAAATATGAAACAAATCATATTTTATCATTACCTAGGATGTTACTACATGATAAAAGTTTCTTATTGATCATTTTACTAATGATTCTAGACAATACATGTTATTTTAGTTTTCAATGTGTTGCACATTTTTTGGAAATAAATATACAATTTAAAAATATAATTAACATTGTGAGTCATCCCATGAATATCATGTATTAAATTTTGGTTTGTATGTTTCATACATGTCAAAATATAATTATTGATCATTTTCATTAATTATCAAAACAATATTATTTTTCTTGCTCAGTTTTTTGTATATGACATTTGTTTTTGAATAAAATGATGATTTTATTAATTTTTTATCATATAGATTCACACAAGTCAAATCATGAATCATATTGACATGTTTTTTATTTTGAGAAATCAAAATTTACCTAATGATTACATTCATAGAGTATCAAAAAAGTTATTGTGTTTTAACTTTTTTGAGTATGTCAAATGATGTTTTTACTAAAATTTCATTATAAATTGAAAACACACAATATAAGTCTTACCCGTCACATTGTGTGTAATTTTTACATGAGATGAATTTATATACTTCAAAATTATTTATGAATCAGGTTTTTAATCTATCAAGATAATCCATGTATGTTTTCTAGTTTTTCATTGAGTGAAACATGTTATGACCAAAATTGTCTATTTTAATTGGGTAACAGACTGTTTATGTCATGTGTGGAATAATTTTGAATTCCTAGATTCTAAAATATTAACATTAATTGATATTTTAGGGTTATAAAGTCTATGTTTGGTGGTTGGGAGAGATTGGAGAACGTTTGACGTGTGTTTGTGGTAAAATGACGTTTGCAAGGTATGCGCACAATTAGTTCAAATTGTGCAGAATTCCAAGGAAAAACATACATAGTGTTCATCATCAAGAAGTAGTTCTTATATAGTTTGGGAATAGTTAGGTATAACGTGAAAGGTGTGGCTCTGCGTGTAGTGGATACAACACAGTTATCACTAAGATTTCCTAACCATATAACCATACCATGCGTAGAGTCAAATATAGATAATTAAAAATAGTTTTCCAAACATTTATTTCATAACTCTGTCATTTTCCTCTAAATGAATCAAATTCAGGATTACACTCCATTGGAGTTTTTATAACCTCTCCCATGCATTTTGGTGTCTATCTGAAAGCTTCCCTTAGTGAATTGATGGCATATTCTTGAGGTAATTGATCATTCTTCAATGTTATTGATCAGTTTCATAGATCCAATAGATCTACATCTCTTATTATATGTTTTCTCATATATAATCAGTTATGGGTATATTTAGGTTTGTGGATTCCCTATATGATGACATTTTTACTTGATTGTGCTATGTGATGATATAATAGGTTGTTTTTTGGAGAATCTACCCAGTTTTCTTGTTTTTCTTCATTTATGGTGTTTTTTGTCAAATCCTTTGAGGTAGGTGGCCTATTTCTTGACTCCACTCAGTATAAATGATGGGATTTCATTCAATATGATTTCTTTCTGATGAATTTATTGTGGAAATGGTGGATATGAATTGTTGGAAACCTTCTTTCACGATGGTTTGGTAAATTGTAAAAATCATGAAAAACTGTGTGATTTGAATAAAGTGATTTTGTTCATGTTTATAAAATATGAATGTTAAAATTGGGATTTTTGTGAATTAAGAAAGCTGTATTTGATTAGATGTTTTCAAAAGAATTAATATGTTTTATTGCAACTAAATGGCTATTTTCAATCTAGGTTATTCCTAGGTTTTAAATTATAGTACAGTTTTGCTGAAATAGTTTGATATGGTTATTTGGAATCGTTTTTGCACACATTGGATTAGTTCTAAGTTTATGATCAATGTTCCCATGAAAAATGGGTGTTTACTAATAGGGCCCCAGGGGTGAGATGCAAGATTGGGGGTGGGTGTCATTCAGAAACAAGGTAATTGGATGAGAGGCCCAACATGAGTATGGATCTGTTAAGCGAATCATACATGTCTGGGTGTGCAATGATCAATAGAATGGGTATTCCAAAAATTATAATAAGAATTGGTATATAGTAAATGATTAGAATTTATTAAAAATAAATTAATGGAAATTGGTTTCATTTAACTTTTTTTACATGGTTATGATTTGTTTCCAAACATGATTATATTTGGTTAAAATCATTTTTGGTTAATATTTTTTATATGAACTCTTTTATGTAACATGAAAATTCATATATCCTCGTGCTGTGAGTGGGGAAGTCCTTAGGGAAAACGTACTGAGTTTGTACTCATCCATGCCTTTTCACTTTGGTATATTTTCATACGCTATCGTATGGGATTGGAATCGAGGTTACTTTTCCGACCCTTTTAGCACTACATTTTTATATTTGGATTGATTGGTGATTGTGGATATTAGATCATGTAGACCATGGAGTGTTGTGGTCTCTTGAGAGTCATTTCCTATTTATCCACTATTTCCTTTGACACTTGTTTGGTCTTTTACTGATATATAATGTGATCTGGTTTTGAGACACATGATGTTGTTTAGTTGACATTATATTGATCATAGCTTATTTAGTGAAAGTATTGGTTATTGTTTTTTGGTTCAATGGATTCTCACATAATGATAAAATTATTACCCAATTGAATTTGAAACAATTCAAAATTTCTTGCGAGCCTTTGGCATCATGGGGATGTTGCTTAAGACCTAGTAATGACTCATTGTAATATCAATCCAATGAGAATTAGCATGTCATTACAAATGGTAGCAATATGGTCCTTCCTTTGTGGAAGAAATGTCATCATCTTATTCTGTCCATGCCTAAAATGCAGTCATCAATGTTCTTGTTCATGGATTATGAAATTTTTTTCTCATATTTTCCTTGGGTTAGAATATTAGATATGAGCAGGACAATCATCACTTAAAATTTATAGCATAAAATGATGTAGCTAACACTTTTATGTTGAACATTATGTTACCAATGGGTTGGGTACATAAGTGTTCATAGACTCTTCCAAGATTCAGGAATCTGATTTTCAAGGGGTTATCCAATGAGATGAATATTACATGCATTATAGAGAGCTTACATCCCTCTAAGAGTTCATATATCATTTCAAGTAATGATTCATGTTTATAAAATGTGATGAATTTTGAAAAGGTTTGATTTTATTCTAAATATTTATTATGAAAAAGTAAATTCTAATGGAATTTTGATAATGGATTAACTTTCAAAAGTCGTGTTGAATGTTTCAAAAATGGTTTAACATGGAAAGATGTTTTTTGGAGAAAGTTTTTGTTATATTTTATGTGATATATTGATAAATAATAAAACACCATTTTTAGAGAGTGAGATAGATAGAGTTAGTTGTTGGTTTAGAAAATGGAACCTGATAGGCATCGACGAAACCAACTCGAATATGCTTTTGAGAATGTGGTTTCACATGAACCACATGTTAACAAAGCGATTTTTCAGAGTATTGTATACAATTTTCCAGATATTGATATGAGGAACCGAAGGAATGTGACACATAATGCAGATCCTACCACACATTTCATAATGAAGAATGATCCAAACGTTCGGGGTGATGATGAACACCAGAAGGTAGCACTGCGGTTTAGAAGACTGAATCGTATCCTCGAGTTCCTTAGGAAACCGATGGACATAATAGTCAAGATGGAAATATACATTCATGACTATTTTTCTCACTAATTGTAGGATTTATTTGTACTTGATAAATTGGATGAAGGCCTTATATGATTGGATTTTGAGGAATTTTATAATAAACAATTATATCCTCATACATTCAAAATCCAGAGGAATATGTACTTCTTTATCCTAAAGAAGGATAATCATTTGGTCACGTAATAAGAATCTATAGTCCTGATATTAAACTGCATTGCACTAGATGTTGTCGATTATGTGTACTTGAAGGAAAACTTCTTCGAATCAATGATAACATGGGATATTAGATAAAAAATTAAAATTTTATGTATTACTGATTATACAAAGATGGAGATTAGAGAGAAAGTTTTGGAACATGATATCATAGAATCTATGGGACGATATAGGATGATACATACATGAAATGGTGGGAACTCAAATGATGGGAGAAAGTGGAAAATGGAAACCTATTTTAATGGTGGATATGGAAATTAGAATTTGGTGATTGTATCAGTGAACCTTGTTCCATGACCCAAGAGAACACCATGTAGTTTTCAATTTGGTTTTCATCACCACATAAAGATTGAGTGTATAACCAAACATAGATCATGAAATAACTTCATGATGTGGGGGAATCATCAGTGATATTATCACTGTACCCCCAAGAAAGGGTCTTATTACCCTTCTTATGTGTCACAAACAGTGTACGCTTCGATAGGGAGAGGACAAAATAACCAGTCTAACCAGTATAGAAAATATATCCATGGAAATTCTTGAAATACCATGACTGGTCAACTAGGTAAATCTCAGAAAGGAAAAAATTATAATAGTTCATCGATGAAGAAATTGTATGGTGCTGGGTATATTATTTCTGATGATTAAGCAGAACCATCTATGGTGAGAGGTATGATTATTTTGAAATCGACCCTTGTGTAAGTTCTCTTAGATACTGGCGCATCACATTATTTCATTTCTAATCATGATGTATATTTTCTATTTTTAATGTGAGATATTTGGCCTTCTATTTTAAAACTCAAAACTCTTCTCATGGAATGTGAATTTGAAGCCTTTGTGGGTAGAACATGTGTTATAACTATTGATGGAGTTGAGTAGAAATAAGACTTCTAGATGTTGGAAAAGTATGCTTATGATGTAAAATTGTGTATGGGTTGGTTGAAAACCATAAACGATCACTTTTACTATTATTGTATGAAATTTAGTTTCCTTGTGGATGAAGGCATTCAACATCTCTTTAGAGGAGATAATTTGGTAAATAATGATGCATGGGCTTGTTTTCACCAAGGGTGTTGGAGATTTTTTTCTATTTTTATGCGTTGAAATTTTAATCAATTGAAGAGATCGTGAGAAATCGTTTTCTAGTTGTCATTGATCAATTTATATATGACTTTCCCAAAACCATCGTAGGGTTACCACCTCTAAAGAATTAGGGGTTTACAATTGATATCCTTCCATGACCAACCGTATTTCCCTTACAAAATATAGAATTTCACCAACAGAGATATGAGAATTGAATGTATAGTGGGAGGATATGTAACGTGAGGGTTTCATTCAGACAAGTACATATCTATGGGTAGCACCATTCTTGTTCATGAAGTAATCGGATGGAACTCTTCAGCAGTGTGTTGATTAATGTTAGATGACAAACATTTATGAAAATTAATTGATATCGACTTCCAGACATTGATGATATTCATAATAAATTAAAGGGATCTCATTGGTTCTAAAAAATTGACATGTAATCAGGATATCATCAATTTCATGTTTGGAATAATGATATTCCAAAACCATGTTTTAGAAGTAGATATGCCCTATATAAATATGTAGTCAGGCCTTTTGGTCTAACGAATCTACCAGTGGTCTATAAGGATTTGATGAATCAGATATTTCAAAAATATATTGATTCTTTTATAGTAGTGTTTGTTGAAGACATATATTTGTACCCAATGACAATGTCTGACTATGAAGAACACCTAAGACAATGTAAAAATCCTTGATAGATTTCCATTTGGATATAAAATTATCAAAGAGTAATTTTTGGGATATATGAGTTAAGTTTTCATGACCATGTGATTTTTGAAAAAGACCATTATGTTGATCATTAAAAGATAGAAGCTATCATCTATTGAAAAATACCAAATAATTTCATAGATATTTTATGTTCTCAAGGACTTGATGGATTCAACATGCATTTTTTGAATGATTTATCATGATTAACTTCACAAATTAAATCTATGAACACATTGAATTCTCCATTCCAATGAATAGAGGAATTCCAGATGTAATTACTGGAACTGAATTTTCTTATTACATCAGCTCCCGTCCTCATTTTTTCCAAAAATCATGCCATGTGATTGTGGTGTACTTCAATGCTTCAGAATTAGGCTTGGTGTGTGTTCTCATGAAAGGGGTCCATGTGGTTCCTTATGGATCAAGGCAGTTCCGGGGGCATGTGAAGAATTACCCAAAACACAATTTAGAGTAAGCTTCTATTTTCCATGAATTGAAAACATGGAGACACTATCTCTTTCGTGTTATATTCACTATGATCATGGACCAAAAATGAATGAAACACATTTTCTCACATTGTAATTTGAATATGCGGAAAAATAAATGGTTGGAGTATATTTTGATGTTTGACATTTACATGATCTATACATCAGGGAAAAAGAATTCTATGGAAGTGGAATGTAGTAGAAACACATATGCTCAGTTGGGGAAAGAAGTATAATATAAATGGTAGTTGTTGTAATTCATAAATCTCATGCTTATGGAATGTGATGACTCGGGTGATTTTGGGGTTTTCTTTTCATCAACACATAATATTGAATCGATAAATATGGTCAAAGTGGCACAACCATCTGATTCATAATGTTTTCTTATGATTTCACAACTCAATAGTACAGAGACCATTGGGGATAAAAAATTATGGGAGATCAGTTTTGTGTTTTAGAGATCATATGGATATACCTCTATATGGTTAGGAACAACTCTTTCATGCTTACCAAGTATTGATCTAAAACATTTCATAATTGAAATTCCTCTTGATCTAGTTAAATTTATTATTCAGTAAAATAGATATATAAAATATGGACATCTTTTGTTTTATGATTTTGTATTCATAAAATACTTTTTTAAATTGAGACATTTTCTAATATAGTCGTTGAACTGTGATCACATGATTAGCATACATATTAGGCATAAAAAATCCAATTTACTAAGACAAAGGATGCAATGGCCTCATCCATTAGACTTTACCCATACGTAGAACATTTGTCAGAGCACAGAAAAGAGGTGGCATAATTGGTCTTTTCCCTTGACGAAGCCCAATCTGAGATTCAACATGTTATGATCGAACAGAACAACCTACATGAGATGTGGATGTTGATTGAGATTTCCACCATAGCGATGTTATATGATCCATCCCAGGAGTACTTCATAATCAAACACCTTACCCTTCTATCTTATTCAGGTGTTATAAGGGTAAATGTAACAAAACCATATCACTATGATTATGTGCATTATTTATGTATATACTAAAGAATATCCAATAATTTTATTCTTGTTCTTAATTTGTAAATAGTTTTTAATGCACAAATAATGTTTATAATTAATATTCTACTAAGAAATAAATTTTGATAAATTAATGGATTCTTTACCTAAATAATATTTTAATAAAATATTATTATTATTATAAAAATAATTATTACTAGGCATAAATGATCGTATAATTTTTATTAACACAATTGTAATTTTTATTATGGTTTCAAAAAAAATTTCACAAAACCTAATAATTTTTTATAAATGTCAATTTTATTTTAAATGTGAAAATTCACATATTAAAAAATTATTGAGATAATATCTATATTATTTTTGGAATCAGAATTTTGAAATTATCCAATAGTTAATTTTTCATTATTTTCAGAGATACTATAATTTTGGGAAAAAATTAAACCCCGTTTAAATATATAATCTGTTTTATGACATCATAATGTCCCAAATAGTGATTTAATAAAATAAAATAAACATGATGTTCAGCCAATATATGTTTTAACATTAAATTAATTTTATTTTATATTTATTTGATATATTTTAAAATGATTTAGTGGACCCTCTAAGACTTATAATGCATTTTAACCTTTTAAATTATATTCCATGAGAGTATAACTCATCTCTACATAACCATGCATAATATTATAAGAATTTAGGCCATTTTCCTTATATTATATTTTTTCCACTCCCCTTTTGAAAAAATCATGGGAAAAAACCATGTTAAGGATTTTGGTTTTGATTAGTTTAATGTGTGGTGTCCCAAAACAAAATAATATTGAATTCCCTCTCATTTCCTATATAAACCCACCCAATTTCCGTCATCCTCTTGAAATAAAGCCTTTGGATTTCATCCATCCTATTCCCTCATATCTGTAGAATCCTCCCAATCTTCCACAATCTCCCAATTATCCTATCTCAAGCCCTCCCATGCCTTTGGGATCACAGTTCCAAGTAATTGATTCATTCTTTTCACATTTTAGCCATGTTTCGTAATATTTTAATATCGTTTTATTTTCACTTATTATGGGTGGGGTATGATTTAACACCTCGTCCAGAATTCCCTATTTTTTTAGTGACGAGATACCCCTTTCCCTCTCATTAATTCCTCCAATGTACACTCATTACCATGCCAAAATTCAGTAAGTATTTTCTCTCTCCTCATTTACTTTCATTCCATTATTTTGTATTATGAATCGAAAATTCCATTACACATGTTGGGACGTGTATCTATATGACCCCCTACATTCCATTTAATGTTCATATGTATAGACACCTCATTATCACTCATCAACCATTTTTATGAATTCTTATGTCACGTCGTTATGTTGCCGAAATTTCCCCACAAATTTCCAAGTCAAAGTCATTGTGTTGTGAATACCATTCCCATTTCCAAATCAAGGGTATTCACCTTTATGAACATATACATACTATTTAAATAGTATCACATATTTATTCCACATTACATTATCATGGAATAAATGAAAATATTGAATGATTTCATGTTGTTTGGTCCATGTGGCACACTTATGCATGAAATGAAATGTTTAATAAGGGTTCGCCCAAATAGAAATCCAATGAATTGGGTAAATATTATTATCATGATACATCATTTTTAATAAGAATTTACACACGGTAATTCATTTGAAATATAGATTTACTAATGATAATTCATGTGCTATAATGGTTTACTTATGCTTCATGTGCAATGATCCATGGATCATGCTAGTTTCATGTTATGGGTTGTTCCACATATCCATGTTATAATAATCATGCTATATCATGCCATTTTGTCCATGTTCTGTTATTCGCCTATGGTATTCCAATTTCCTGACATTTATTGTATTCTTCTTATTATGACTTTTTTACTCCCTTACTTGGTTTTATATCCCACCCATTTATTATTTATATATTCATGTTATCTCATGTAGTGAAAAGTATGAGGGAATGTAGTAGTCATGTAAAAGAATATTAAAATAAGATGTTATATTCTTTGTTTTAAATTATTATGTATTGTTTCTAATAAAAAAATACACTAGAACTCTCAATCTTCTATGTTGTATCATGTGTAGGTTTTATGTAATAAATCATATTTATATTTCTAATAACAATTAGGGATGTTTTAGTTTGTATCAAAGTATTGGTTTTGTTATTTATGGTATTAGGATTTGAAAGACATAGTTAATCTTTAGAGATAAGGCCATGTATACAAAACATCCCCAAATTATGGTGAGTATTGAGTAATTTATTTATACAGAAAATATATCCTTGTCCCGATATGAGTGGGTAGAGGCGGCTCTGGCACAAATGTAAATAGGAGTTAAAACACCAATAAGGAGATTCATGCTTGACCCGAGGTAACCAGGTACATGAAAACAGATATTGTTGCACTCTTGGTCATGAAACTCTAGTTGGATATGCTTTGGTAGATTCACAAACTTATTATGAACCATTATTAATGGAATAAAAAAATCCCCTTAAGAATATATATTAGAAATTAAAACATGGATAACATAGAATAAATCCTATAGATTCAATGGATAATGAAATAAAATCTATTTATAAGTCATTTGTTTTGACATTGGATTACACATTATGTGATACCCCTAACGTTCCTTTTATTCCAGCCAATGGATGGTAATAGGATAACTCAAACTGACAATTAATTCGACGACCAATGTGATGACTATTTTAATGAGATAGACAACCCAATGGAAGATGGAATTGTTAACCTCTTCATGATACTCTCTCAGTTAACTCATGCTTGTAATAGAGACATAGATCAATAGTATCATTCAACCCCCTAATAATGAACAAGTATCTATCAAAAGAATTATGAGGCAATGGCCTCTAACATTTAATGGATCATTTTACCTCTCAATCATTGAACAATGGATCATCTCAATTGAAAAAATCTTCTCTATCATTCAATGATCTAAAAAAGTGATGGTTACTATGGTTTTTTATCATTGGGAGGGTGAAGATGATCAATGGTGGACATTGATACAAAATGTGACGCCTGAGGAGGAGATTGATTCATTACAATGAATGGATTTCTGGAAAAAAATTTCCGATAAATATTTCATTCGTAATCGTTGTCTTAAGATAAAAAGGGTCTTCCTTTACCTCCATAAAAAAAGAAGATGATTCTATCAGACAGTACGAGGTAAAATTCACATGGATTGAATGATACACCTACATCATTGATATTAACACTAATGCAAGGTTGACCACTTATTTGGTGGGCTGAATCCTAGCCGGGGAAATCCCAGGTGATCAATTACATCAACACCTATAATGAAATTGATCCATGTGCCCTCAAGGTCAAAATAGAGATTTGAGAATCTCAAGGGAAAAATGGGGAAAAATCGTATGGTGGAATTCAATTATGGAATTCTGATGGATAAATCCAATGGTGAAAAGAAAATTATGCACCCCACTTACCAATTGTGTTAAAAGAAGAAGCTCGGAGATTGCTTGTAGGATATGAAGAAATTCTATAGGTTTGGAAATTATGGTTACATGACCGTTAACTATAGACAAGAAAAACCTGTGGCTGTGACATAGGAGAGGAATACTTCATTCGACTCTCAACTCATTGTTCATTATTACTACTACAAGGAAACACGGATCCTTGCAAATCTATTCCCTAAACCAAGGGATTTCAGAGGCAAAAAACTACTTCCAGGTCAATAATTGTGATCGTGTTCCATAACTACCTTCAAAATGAACCCTGAAAATAAATTGGTTACATTTAAGGTAGTAAATTATTAAAAAAATAGTTATGATAATGTTATATTCTTGTTCTATGCACTATTTTCTATACCAAATGTTTAGTACAACAATCCCAACTCCACCAAAAATAATGGAAGAAAAGATGTTGGTGATTATGGAAGATGGAGAAATCAGTGCATCCCATTAATAAAACTCCTCCTCTATCATAATTTTTGGATTGGACATCCCACTGAACCTCATCATACTCCCTCTAGTGTAATTTGATGCAATTATATGCATGTATTGGATTTCATGATATTGAGCTAACATAAATCTTCGTGATACATAAATCACTCTCCATATGGGTAATTGACCCCTGATTCATTACAAGTGCAACAAAGAAGGTGAATCTTCATTAGAACCATCATATTAAGTGTTGATATTACTGATCTATGAGCATTCATATTTCGCATAAAGGATTTTGTCTAAGGAGACAACCATTCATGAAGACATGCCTATTGTGAAGGAATTCACTAAAGTGTTTCATATGAAATTTTCTGGTATTCCTCCTAGAAGAGATGATTAATTTTCAATTGACCTCATATTTGAGTAATTTCCAATATCCAAGACTCAAAATAGAATGGATGTTGTGGATCTTTAGGAGTTTAAAAACTTCTAATGGAGAATTTTTATAATGGTTTTTTATTCCCATGTTCCTCACCATGGGGTGCACCAGTCCTCTTCATCAATAAGAAGGATTGGTCAATTTGCCTTTCCATTGATTATCATGAGCTCAAAAAATATCATGATTAAGAGCTAGTATCCTCACCCATGAATTGATGTCTATTTTGATCAAGTACGTGGAGAAAAATATGTCTCTATGGTGGATTTTCAATCGGGATATTATCAAGTAAGGGTAAAGAAGGAAGATATCCCCAATACCTTTTTTCGTACAAGATACATGCACTATGAATTCAAAGTAATGATTTTCAGTCTCAATAATGCTCAAGTAATCTTAATGGACTAAATTAATAGAGTATTTAGGGATTAACTCGTTAATTTTTTGTCTTTCATTATAGATGATAATATAATATACTCCAAAACAATGGGGTAACATTTATTAACTCAACTAGAGACCCTCCTAAATAATAAGACCTATGAAATTTACAATAAGTGTTAGTTCTTGTTGAATGACCTCTCATTCATTGGACATATAATCATAAGATATGGTATATATGTGGATCCCTCAATGACAACTCTAATTAATGGATTGACTAGTCTAACATCGGCAATAAATATTAGTAGATTCAGGGGGTTAGATAGATATTATCGATGATTTGTGAGAAATTTCTCAAAAAAAATCAACCCTTAAACCAAGATAACATGGAAGGGAGTAATGTTTTCATAGAGTGATGAATTCCAGGATATCTTCAAGGAGTAAAAATGATGCTTATCAATACACCCACGCTCACTTTACCCACACGTGATGAAATTTTTGTGGTATTCGTTGGTGATATGAAGAAAGTCCTTGGTTGTTTGTTAATTCATAATGATAATGTGATATCATATTCCTTATGGTAGTTGAAAGTCCATGAGAAAAACTATTCCACACATGATCGGTAGTTGGAAGATGTGATCTATTCATTGTAAATATAAAAGTATTATTTCTATAAAGAAAAATATAAGATATATATTGATCACAAGAACCTAAAATATATATTCACACAAAAATAGATTAATATAATCCAACATATCTGGATAAGACTAATCACAAGTTATGACATATCAATCCACTACGATCCCTGTACGGAAAACTAGGTGGAAGATTCTCTACGTAGAAAGGATCCTGCATCTTTATCAATGATGAGAATTGAAAATGATCTAATATTCTTAGATGTGTAGAGTATGGACATGAGAATCATTAATCGAGGAACATAATCAATCCTTTCTCAAATGATTTCCCAACCATCCCTCATTGAGAAAATAAAATATGCACAAAGAATGGATGTGGAAATTCTGACCAGTGTGGAAGCTATCAAAAATTAGGAATCAATAGTGTTCTTGTTTGAAAAGGATATAATTGTGGGATTTGGGTCACAATAATGTGTACTATCCAATCCATCGATAATGATGGTTCTTATGAATCATCACATTTCTCAACATTCTCTATTCACCCAGGGATCACAAAGATGTATCAAGATCTCCAAAAAAACATTTGGTGTGAAAATATGAAAATGGAGATTGCTTAATATACATCAATGTTCTTATATGTCATAAAGTGAAGGCTTAGAACAAAATTTCTAATGGGATCATGCAACCACGACCCAATCCAACATGGAAGTGGGAAAACATTACCCTAGACATTTTCTCTAGACATCCAAGGTCACCAAAAGGAAATAATGTTATATTGGTTTTTATGGATCATCTTATGAGGATAGCACACATAATTGCGATTCGAGAGGACTTATAAATAGATCATCATGAAAAAATATACATTAAATAAGTCTTATGGATATATAGAGTAACACTAAATATTATATCTGATCATGATCATAGATTCACCTTGAATTTCTAGAAAATTCACCAACATCCTCTATGCACAAAACTGAACTTTATTACAACCTATCATCCTCAAAATGATGGACAATCTGAGAGAACTATTCAGAAACTGGAAGATATGTCATGATCATGTTCTATGTAATTCAAAAGAGGATGGGACCAACATCTTCCACAAGTTGAATTCTACAACAATAACAGTTTCCACTCGAGCATATGAATGTCACCATATGATGTCCTTTACGGGAAAATTTGTAGAACACTATCTTTTTTGGATGATGTCAGTGTGTGTAAGCATCTATGACCTAAAATGGTCGAATAAATGGCAAAGACAATGAAAACCATTCAGTAGCATATCATAGCTACCCGATGTCGACAAAGAGTTATACAAATAATCGTTAATGAGACCTTGAGTTCAATGTTTGTGACATGGTATTTCTACCCATACTTCTATGGAATAAGGTTATGAATTTCAGAAATAATTGTATTTTAAGTACTCGGTACATTGGCCCCTTCGAGATTCATGATCCTGTTTGGGAAATGGATTATCGATGAGCACTTCAACCTACCATGTCCAAAGTACATGGTTGATTTCATATATCCTTATTATGTAAGTACATACATACGACTTAATATTTATTCTCATCAATGGTAGTTCCATTAGAGGATTATCCTTCTTTTGAGGAGCAACCAGTGAAGATCCTATATAGTATAGAAACAGTTCTACAAAATAAGTCTATGTCTCTCATCAAGGTATTATGGTGAAACCACAATTTTGAAGAATAGAAATGGGAATCAAAGAATGTGGTGATGAATAGTTACCCACATCTGTCTTAGTGTGGGAAATGGAAAATTTGTGGGTGAAATTTCTTAAGGGTGGAAGATTTTAATGACCCAAACATTTAATAATTGATATTAATCGTGATCTAGTTAAAAGTCTTATTATATAAATTGGTTATATAACATATTCACTTATATGGATGTATTATTTTGAATTTTTAAAATACTATTATGAATTTTGATCATTTCTAATATAGCCATTGAACGGTGATCACATGATTAATATAAATATAGGCATTTATCAAATCCAATTATCTCAGACAGAGGAAGTGATGGACCCCTCCGATAGACAATCCCCATATGAAGGCCATTTGTCCGGGCATGTCATGGAGGTGGCGCTTGGGGCATCTCACATCACCAAGCCCAAGACGAGTCTCAACATGTTCAACTTTTACAGAACCTCCTATGGGACAAGTGGAATTTGAATGAGATTACCACCCGACAATGTTATCCAAACCAGCCCAGGAGTTTGTCCCCATCACACACATTGCCCTTCATTCTCATGCAGGTGGTATAAGGGATTATGTAACAATACCTTATCACTATGATTATGTGCATTATTTTTTTATATAATAAATAATATACATTCATTATATTTTTTTATATTCATTGTAAATAGATTTGAAATAACAAATATTATTTTTAATTAATATCCTACTAAGATATATATTTTGGTAAATTAATGGATATTTTAAATAAATGAAATTTTTATATGATATTATTATTATTAAAATAATTTTTATTATTTAGAAATGATTGTATAATTCTAATAAATAAAATTGTAAATTTTATTAAGGTCTAAAGATGTTTTTCTCAAAACACATGAATTTTTGATAAATATCAGTTTTTATTTTTAAAGTAAAAATTCACAAATTTATAAAATTCTTTGGATAAAATTAATATTATTTTCATAATAGGCATGTCGAGTATATCTAGTGGTGAATTTTTCTTAATTTTCTGAGAGTGTCAAATTTATGGGTAAAAATTAAGTACCGTTTAAATATACAATGAGATTTATGACATCATAATGACCCAATAGTGATGTAATAAAAAAATATAAACATTATTTTAGGCCAATACATATTTTAACATTAAAATAATTTGATTAATTAATTATTATTTATTTTACAAAGACATAGTGGACCCTTAATGACTTATAAAAATTTTATATTTTTAAATTATCTTCATTGAGAGTGTGACTCACTTTAACATAAGCAAGAAAATTATTTTAATAAGATTGTCCATTGGCATTATAAGTTATTGTCTACTTGAATTTAGAAAAACAATTGGACAAAACCGTGGTCTGGTTTGTGGTTATGATTTGTCTATCATGTGGTGTCCCAAATCATTATAATAATGAATTCATTCTCCATTCCTATATAATCCCACCAATGATCCAATTTCCTCTTCACTCAAAGTAACTAGAGTTTGTCCATAATTTTACCTCATTTCTCTATAAACCTCTTAAGGTTCACCAAGTTCCCATGAATCATCTCTTATGCCCTTCCCAAGCCATTGGGATAACACTTCCATGTAAGAGATTCCTCCCCTTCTCATTTTATCCAAGCTTCATAATATTGTTATGTACATTTATTTTCAATTATAAATGTTTTGTTATGATTTCTAACCACCCTCATACAACCCTATTTATGTTTTAGTGATGATAGTCCCCTTTTTCTCTCATTAATTACCCCTATGTAAACCTGTTACCATGCCGAAATTCCGTAAGGAATTTCCCTCTCAGTATTTACTTTCATGTCATTCTTTTGTATTATAAATCTTAAATTACATTCAATTTTATGTGAAATGTATCTATATGACCAAAATACTTTAAATTTCAAATAAATGTGATTATACACCACATTATCTCTCATTAACCATTTTTATGAAATTTTATTTCAGGTCGTTATGCTGCCAAAATGGAACCTCGATTTTAAATGTCAAAGTCATTGTGTAGTGAATTAAATGTCCATTTCTCTGTCATGGGCATTAAAATTATTCCAATTTAATTAAAAATTAAAGAGTTTAATTTATATATTCCATATTCTTTTATTGTGTAATAAATTATTATGTTGAATGATTCTATTTGTATGATCCATGTGCCATACTTATGCATGAAATGAGAAGTTTAAGAATAGTTTTCCCTAATAACACTCCAATGCATTAGGAAAATATTAGTATCATGATATTTCATGTGCAATGAGGATTTATTCAAGATAATTCAATAGAAATTAATATTTAATCATGAAAATTCAATTGTAATGATGATTTAATCTTTCTCCATGTTAAATGAGTCTTGGATCATGCTAAAAACAAGTTATGTGTTGTTTCAACATTTACATGTTGTGATAATCATGCTATATCAGGAGATTATGTTCATGTTATTTTATACTACATTGTAATTACTATTGCGAAAAATGTATTGTATTCATCATGTTATGCCTTGTGTACTCCCTTACTGGGCTTCATATCTCACCCTTTTCTTATGCATGTCCTCAGGTTATCCCAAGAAATGCTATGTATGAGAGAATGTATTGGTAATGTAATGGATGTTTTCAAAAAGATATTGTGTTCTATGTTTTATGTTGTTATGTAATTTTCCAATGCCCCAATGTCAATTGAACTCTCGATCTTTTATGTTGTATCAAGTAATGGTTTTATAAAATAAATCATGATTATGTATGTAATAAAAATAAAGTATGTTATATACCACCAATGGAATGGGATGTACATACAGGTAACCAAAATATGTATAAGGTATTGAAAGTCTAGTTTTGGCAGAGAGGCATGAAAATGAAAGTGGCCAAAATCATTTCTAAGTTCATAGCTAGTCATCCAATTAAGGAAGAGTATCATTGACCTGCATGTATGTTACATTCATTACCAATTACACTTTAGAAATCAGAGTAGATAGTGATGGTTATTTTTACAGGTTCCCCAAGAACAGTTTGGAAACATGATTCCATATGGGTGATAGTCGATACTATTACCAATTCTGCCCATTTTATTAGAATTTTTGAAACTCATATAGTGTAGTATCTCTCCAAATCGTATATCCATGAAAGAGTAAGGAGGCACAGAGTACCAATTTCAATTAGTTCAGATATAGATCCATGATTCACTCCTCATTTCTGGAAATCTATACAAAAATCCCATGGGACTCAGTTGACTATGAGCATGGTGAATCTTTCTCAAACAGATGGTAAATCAAATAAGATAATAAAAACATTGGAAGAAATGTTGTGGTCTTGTGTAATGGATTTTATTGGCTCATGGGAGGATCGGTTACCATTAGTGGATTTCTCATATAATAACATCTATAAGGCCTTGATACATATGGATTCATTTAAAGTACTGAATGGGCATCCATATCATCCTCCACTATGCTAGGTGGAAACAAGAGAAACATTACTAGTAAGGCAATTAATTGTCCACGAAATAATTGAGAAGATCCAGTTAATCAGAATAATGATGGGGAAAACTCACATTCATAAAATTTATTATGTTTATAACTATTTATGGACAATGTTGGTTTCCGTGAGTGATCATGTGTTCTTGAGGATCTCTCTATGACATGCACGTCATCATTTTGGGAAGCATGTAAAGTTATATCCTAGATATATTGGCCTTATTGAGATTCCAAGATGGGTCATAGAGGTCAAATATGGTTTTCATTACAAACACAGTTTAGTTTTTTCTATAATGTGGTCCATGTTTCTTGAGTTGAAAAAGTATCAGTGAGATACTAACCATTACATTATATTGGATCATGTTGAAAAAGACTTGGATTCATATATGATAAATATTTCTATATGGATTGTGGATAGGAATCTTAATTTATTGGCTTGGAAAATCATCCATCTAATATGGGATATAGGGCATCATGATCAGATTCCCGAAGATATTTGAGAACATGATAAGAAAATGAAAGTGTAGTGTCCGAAACTCATTCACGTAAGCGAATGATATCTAATTTTCATGGATGTAAATACCAATGGTGGGAAGAATTTAGTACCCCCATTTATTCGTATGTAAACATTAATTGATACTTAAATAGTTATAAACTGTTGGGGTGGAGATTTTTGGGAGTCTAGAGAAAATTGCATGTGTTTGGGGGGCTAAATTATGGTCGCACAATCAGCGCACAGTTTGTTCAAACCATGAAGAATTACTAAGAAAAATCATGAAAATTATTATTCATGAGGTTGTATCTACTTGATTGTTGGATCATGTTTTGGATTACCATGCATGGGTAGGTTGTGTTGGGTGTTTCTACTTTATAGTTAGTGCACAGTTTTCCTAATTGTGTTGCTAAACCGTGCATAGAGCCAAATCTAGATCCGTAAAACTAGGATATCCCCCATTGTTTCCATATCTCCCTATTTATTGCCCCAAAATGCCCTAATTAGATATTACACTCCATTTAAGGTAGAATAACTTCTTTAATTAAATTTGGAGATGATCGGAAGGCTTCCCTTAGTGAATCAAAGTCAGATTCTTGAGTTATGTGGTCACTCTTCACCGTTAATGATCGGTATCTTAGATCTTCATAGAACAGCCTATCCTCATATCATGGTTTCTCAGATATAGATTCATTATTGGTAGATCTAGGTTGGTGGATTCGACATATGATGATATTTGGTCTTGCCCTTTCTTAGAGAATAGATCTATGGTGGGTTCTTGGAGAATCGACCAGGTGGTCCTGTTTGTTATTCGGTCATTGTGGTTTTTTTCAAAACATTTGAGGAATATGACTAATTTATTTACCCAAAATAGTATAACTAATGGGAATGTATTCAAATTTTTTTCATTTGATGAATTGATAATTGATTGGTTGGTTATGAATAGTTGTCAAGCTTCTTTGGTGATGGTTTGGTAAATTATAGAAATCTGGATAAATTCATACATGTTAATAAAGTTGTTTTTTTATTTATTTAATACATGAATTTTAAATACTATATTTTACTGAAATTCGGAACATTTATTTGATTAGATTTTTCTAATAAAAATGTGATATTTTATTGAAATGAAATGGTTGTTTTGAAATTATATTTTTCAGTATTTTTCAATAAAAATTATAGTTTATTGAAAATGGTTTTAAAAGGTTATTGGGAATGGTTTCAGATTACATGGGATTTTGTGTGAGTTCATTATAGATATTCCTCCAAATAAAGGACATATATCATTGGGGTACAAGGGTCTCAAAACAAGATCAGGGGAACGTGTCATTGGTACACAAGGTAATTGGACGAGAGATCACTTGTGAGTATAGAAATGTCAAGAAAAACATGCATGTGTGTGTGTTGTGAACTATGGAATGGATTATCAAAAAATATTATAATATTTAGTTATTAAGGATATATTAGTAATATTCTTGAAAATAAATTCCTAGAAATTGGTTCCATTTACCATTAATTGCACTTGGTTATGATTGGTTTTCTAACTTGTTTATATTTAGTTCTATGAATTTTCAGTAAATTATTTAATATAAAAATATTATATAATGTTATAATAAATATATAATATTGGAATGAGTAGATAAGTCATTACGGATAAACCTATTGAGTTTTATACTCACCCGTACTTTGACACAATAGTGCATTCACAGATGCTATCTCACAGGATAGGGGAAAAGGAAGGTTTCCAATGTTTTTGGCACTTCCATATGATTAATGGGATATCCATTTATTATAGACCTTAGAGATTGTGGATCATGGAGTCTTGTGGTATCTTGATATTATTAAATTATTTATCTTCTGTTTACTTTTAATCATCGTTGGTCTTTCATTGGTTTACTCTTTGAGGTTTTTTTGTGAAATATGTAGTTGTTTAGTTGTCCATATTTTATTCATACATAATTTATTGAGAGGATGGGATATGGTTTGTTAGTTTATTTTTTTGACTAATAAAAATTAAATCATCCCCCACATTTATATGAAATACTTCAAAATTTATTTCCATCATTTTATATCATTGGGATATCACTTATGTCCCAGTAATGACTTGTTGTACTCTCATGCCAATGAGAATTAGAGGCTCATTACAACTAACATGTATCATAATGGAAGGAGGATGATTTATATTGAAAGAAAATGGATTATGGATCACATTAAAAAGATATCTAATCAATATCAATGAATTGTAATAGTTTTGAGTTTGTGACGTCTATTTTAAACTAAAATTTCAAATTTAAATAAAAAGACACATAGAGTCTTACCAATCACATCATGCATCATTTTATTTTGTGGTTGATTCGTATATGTAAAAAATTATTTTATGTAATTTCTTTTAAATACTCTAGGAAATTGTAACATGTTTTCACAGTTTCTAGTATATCCCATATCTTTTTACCAAAATATCAATTGAAACAAAAAACATACACCATGAATCATGAGAATCAAAAATTGATTATTTTTTAATGGATATTAAATCATAATAGTCAAAAAAAGTTATTTAATCATTTTTATAGTCTTAATGAAATATAAGCGTGTTTACATGGATTTTAGGGGGTGATAGTCATTTTGAACTAAAATTCCAAAACAAATAACAAAAAAATTGTGTCGTACAAGGAATTCCATGAATCATATTGAGGCGCAAATAATTTCAAAAATCAAAAATGAAATATGAATCATAATCCTAAACTATCAAGGAAGCCGAAATTTATTCCTTGGTTTCGATCAAGTGACTATTTTTTAATTAGTAATGTGTAATTTTGCAAAAACAACTAAATATAGTCATTCTAGGAGCACTATGTGTTTTATTTACATTAGGAAGATCTTTACACATCAAAAATTATTTAAAAAATATCCTCATATATTATATAAGAAATATGGATTTGTTTTCTTGGTTTTGAGTATGTAAATTCTTTTCTTATCAAAAATTTAAATTTTAAAATCAAAAAATAATCTTCAAATCATAATGGTAATATCATGTGTTAAATTATGTTGAAGATAATTCTAACTGTCACACTATTAATTTTTATTTTGAATTATATTAAAAAATTAGGATTATATAACAATATTGTAGTTTAATAACTTACAATAGTGAATCCATTGTTGAATAAAATTTAATTTTTATCATTATTAGTTAATAATATTTATTGAGTGCATGATCATAATTCATGAGTGTGTCATCGTTATTGTAACACCCGAGACTTTTATGTTATATAAATCATCAAAGGAATCTTTTTCTACACAACACTTGCTTGGCTTGCTTTACACGCAATCGCGACCTTCCTCGATAGCTTGCGTCGTACGCAATACCGAGTTTCACTAAACAACAATATGCTATTAAAAATAGCCGTTATGAATAGTAATAACCACTTTTTGAAATTTTATAAATTTTATTTTTCAAAATGGACTTCATTTTTGGACTCAGAATATCGAAATTAGCCTAGGGTGAAATTTTGGTATTTTTCTGAAAACTTTCAATTTTTGATGAATAGTGAAACCACTAAGTGGTAGGTTAAAAACTGAATTTTGCATAAAACTTAATTTTACCGCTTCTGTGAATGGAATTTCGAAAATCCGAGAGACACGGTTAATATCAAGGACTAAAATGTGGTTCAATGAGATGAAAATAATTTTTTGGTGAATAGTAACTTTTTACTTTTTTTACCGCGGTTAATAGTAAATAGGGTAACTAAGGGTAAATATGATATTACTATTACCCTAACACATGTCCTAATTCTATTGGACAAGTGTAATTCGACAAAAAACAAACTTAGGAATAAAATATGACCATTTAGGCCCACTTGGATTGGATTAGGACATTTATTATTAATTTATTTAAAGAAGGGTTAAAATAGTTAAAATCAAAGTTTAATAAGTAAATAATTTTTAATATGGGGTTATACATAAGATAAATTCGATTGTAAATATTCATTAGAAAGCTAAAAATATTTCCTACATTATGGTATTTTATTTGTAATTTTTAGACATCAAATAATTTAATTTATTTATGACACAAAGATGATGCAGTAATTATCTTATTAATGAAATATTGACAAAATTGATAATATAAATACCAAAATAAATGTAATTTAAGACTTTTTATGAATTACACTAATTTTCTAGGTTACTATGATATATTATTGTTGATTTAATCAACTTGGTTCGAACATATAATTCTGTTATGACTTTCACAAAAATCATATATCAAATAGTGTCAAAATTGACACAAAATAGTTTTTAAATCAAATATTATATTATTAATTGTTATTTTATTCATAAAAATCTAAGGATCGGCCAAATGACTTAGATAAGGATATATATATTAATAATAAACAATTTGGGGTTCGTTTGGCATGTTATAGTAAGTGTATTAACCATATAGTGAAAGAAAACAAAAAGACACGGTAAAAGTTAAATTAATTAACTTGGATTTAAATCTAATTGATAAGGTTAAAATAATACCCTAAACTTGTCTAAATCCTATTGGTTGATAGGATTTCGACCCATCCCCACTTTAGCTTCGAAATAAGACCCTTTGGAACCATTATAAACCGATTTTGACTTTAATATAAAATAATATTTTGAGATATTCCTAAGGTGCCCCTCTCCTCCCTTATAAAAGGGCACCTCCTCCCCCTCCTCCTCACACCAAATTGAGCACTCAAGCTCGGCCAACCCCTGCCATTTTCTCCTCTCCACTTCCCTAGAATAATCCTAGAGGTCCTGGTCTTCTCCAAAGACCAATCTTAGTTCCTTAAGTGGAGGATTCAAAGAGGCGTTCCAAAGAAGAGGTAATATCCATTACCGATCTTTTCAATTTATTTCTTCTTCAACTTCTTCTTCTTTAGTTGTTTCATGATAAAGTAATAACATCAGTATTACTTACATACTGATATGTTATTATAAATATGAAACAAACCTAATTCACCTTCTATCCATCCTACGGAAAAATGAAATCACCGCGCGTGCGTACGTACGGAATACCGTCTCCACGCCGTGGTGTAATCTATTTTCCACCATCACCTTACAAGGATGGGTATAATGGTGTAATCAGTAACTATTTATGATTATTATGAAGTAATATTGATACTGAAATAATATATATATACTCCAATACAATTCCACGATCATAGGAACGATATCATCACTCGTGCGTACCTACCGAATACCGTCTCCACGATGTGATGTGACTCGTTCTACATGATCTTCATTTCATAATGATTATATAAATGAATTGAATGAATGAATATGGTATATACAACACTAATACCATTCTGTAAATGAATTATCTATAACCTAAAGATAAGAATAAGAATTTATTCGACAAAACACGCATAAGAACAAAAAGTTATAAAGACCCGAGTAACAAGTAACAATGAAATATTACTAACAAGAAGCTAATAATATGACCATATATGATATCATATCAATATGTATGATTATGGAATAAGTCAATAACATTATTTAAACCATTATACAGGAGCTTCGGACACGAACAAAGCAAATTGGACTTAAGGTAAGGGAAATATCACAATCTCGTTTTTATCCGAGATTGTTTATTCGTAAGTATTTACTGGGGTGTATTTTATCATCCACATCCATGTTCCCTCAATATGTAATATTGTTTCCATCCACTTGAAATAGTTTAAATCCAATTTTACCCTTAGGTGAGTTTTTAGTAAAGAATATGAAAGGAATCTGTTGTCGTTTTTCCGTACGAGGTACTTTTTGACTTTTCCGACAAATGTACGAAGAATGTTTTTTTTAACTTATACGGCATGAATGGATTTTTAAAACATTATTTCCAAGAAGCTTCCTTTACAAGTTTTCAAGTTTATTTTTAATCAACTTCTTTTAGTTTATAATTGTATGACATGTTAAGAAAAGAAAAGAGTTTTTGAAGAAGAAAGGATATTTTCCTCAAGAATGGAGTTCAAGTGTTTTATCAAAATTATTTTCCATCTAAGATAATAAAGGGTTCTGTTTTTATCCCTATTATTACATTGATTTGATCATGTTGTAAGTGAATTATTTTTATGAAGTCATTTACCTTTTAAGATTTGTTTTTGATGTCATGATGTTTCAAGAATCCCATTTTTATTACATGTGTTATGTGACGATGTATGATTTATGATTTATGTGGCACACATAAGAAAGGATTCATTATAAGATGGGTGGGACCTATATCTCCCTCCAATGCATTGGGTAAAGATTTTATATCTCATGAGATAGACATGGCTGGAACGGAAGGTTATTTCGGTTCAGTGATACAGGACTGAAACGAGGAGTGAACTCGGTTCAGAAAGGGACTTTGTCCACTAAGATAGTCTTGGCAATGAGTCATGACTAACAAGAAATGATTTTCCATGATTATGTGTGCATGCCACAAAGTTTCAAGTTTTATGTTATGATTATGGGGATCTCATTTTCACTTCTATGATTTATTCCATGTTAAGATATTATGATCTCTTTTGCAGGTTTTGATTTTCAAAAAGATATGATATGATTTTTATTTCCTTTATTTGCCCTTGCTGAGCATTTGAGCTCACCCTTTTTTGTTTTCTTTTCCCCAGGTCAGGAAGATGGATATTAAGTAGAATATGCTAAAAGGGACCCTAGATATGATGAAATAAATGGGAGACACTGTAGAAGATTTATGAACCAGTTGTTTATGTTTCCCAGTTTCTAAAGACACTATACCTATACGGTCCTTTGTGGTTTTGTCATATGGTGTAATAAGTGTGCTTCAATTTTGAAGTATTAACAATGTATGTAAAGTATGGGTCGTTATAGTTGGTATCAGAGGAAATGTATAGTCAACCTTTGGAAACTAGGATGTGAAAGCCTTAGTAAGAACCCTAAGGATATGTCTAAGCATAGAACACAATCTTAGTGTTTTAGAAATGGCCTTGAATAACCTAGGATAAGACCTTAAGCATGAAAATTTTATTCTTGAATTATGTGGTTTCCTATTATAATTAGTGTTGCTCACACTATTCTTCTTGGTTTTAGTCAATGGCTGGAACCCGAAGGAACCGTGTTAATGCGGAATGCGATGGGCAATGCAATGATTGTCCCCCTGAGCAACCAAACGATATGGGAGATGGAATGCAAAATCTTGTAGCCATGCTCACACAACTTTCTCAAGCTATGAATCATGCAGGATTTCCAAACGAACAAAGGAGGGAGCAACATTCTGTTGAATCCTTCATGAGGCAGCGTCCACCATCTTTCAGCGGGTCTACTGATCCATTAGTTGCTGAACAATGGATTAGTACTACTGAAAAGATATTTTCAGTTCTTCAATGTTCTGAGCATGATAAAGTCATCCTAGCAGTGTATCGTTTGGAAGGAGATGCGGATCAATGGTGGAATCTTGTTAAGAATACGAGGCAAAGGGATGAAATTGAGTCTATGGAATGGGACGAGTTCAAGAACTTATTTTTCAATAAGTACTTCCCTCGTATTCTCCAAACAAAGATGGAGAAAGAGTTCCTTGAACTGAAGCAAAGGGATGATGAATCTGTTAGTACCTATGAAGAAAATTTTACAAGACTTGCAAGGTACGCTTCTGGTATTATTATCCAACCTGAGAGTAAGATCGATCGATTCTTTAGTGGCTTAAAACCAAGTCTTCGAAGGGCGTTAGACATAAGGGACTTCAATAGCTATGAGGAAATCGTTCGATGTGCTCTCAAAGTCGAGATGGAGATTGGAGTAACCCATCAGTCACATGGGTTTGATAAGAAGAGGAAGATGGAATTCAAAGAAAAATCTAAAGAGCACACGGAAAAGAAGATGAACTTTCCCTTATGCTCAAAGTGTGGAAAGAAACATGGAGGGAGTTGTCTTAAAGGGACATGTAAATGTTTTAAATGTGGAAAGGAAGGCCATCGGGCATTTGAATGCCGTGATAATGGGAAGAAGATGTCTAATGATCCAAACAAAGGAAGGGATACACAGAATGAACCTACTACACTTCAATGTTTCAAGTGCAAGGAGATGGGGCATTATGCCAATCAATGCCCAAATCCAAGGGTTGATGATGATGGTCGACGTCAACAAAATCTTAAGGCTAAAGACAAAGGAATGTCACATGAAATTTCTATCAGTGATGTGGAGTACGATAACGATGTGGTGAAAGGTACACTTACCATCCACTCTAAAGTATCAAATGTTTTATTTGATTCTGGATCCACCCACTCTTTTATTTCTGAAGACTTTTCTAAGGGTATCACCGTATTACCTCAACAATTAGATGTTGAGTTAGCTGTGACAACACCTAATGGCACATCAATCGCATCAAAAGTTTATAATTCTTCTCCGATCAAAGTTTGTGGGAAAGTGCTTCCTGCAAATCTTGTGATCCTTCCTTTAGTGGAATTTGATGTGATTCTTGGCATGGATTGGCTTTCTCTACATGGAGCTCATATCGATTGCCAAAGAAGGGAAGTCACATTTCATATTCCAGATCAATCTACGATCGTATACCAATGCAAGGATGAACATAACCTTCCAGTGGAAATTTCTTCCATCTTATGGGTATTGATTCCACTAAATGAAGGTTATTTATCTCAAATGGTTGGTGAGAAACTCACGATTAAGAATATGCCCATTGTAAGGGAGTTTGATGATGTCTTTCCGGAGGAATTGCCGGGTCTTCCACCAAATCGTGAAGTTGAGTTTTCAATAGAACTCGTACCAGGTGCTTTGCCTATTTCAAAGACACCTTATAGAATGGCCCCAATTGAGTTGCAGGAATTGAAGAAGCAACTCCAAGAGAATCTTGATAAGGGATTCATACGCCCTAGTGCGTCACCTTGGGGAGCACCTGTTCTATTTGTTAAGAAGAAAGATGGATCAATGAGACTTTGCATTGATTATCGAGAACTTAACAAGATCACTATCAAGAAAAAATATCCTCTCCCACGCATTGATGACTTATTTGACCAACTAGGCGGAGCTCAATACTTTTCCAAGATTGATCTTCGTTCAGGGTATCATCAATTAAGGGTCAAAAGGGAGGATATACCAAAGACGGCATTCCGTACAAGGTAGGGACACTATGAATTTATAGTGATGCCATTTGGTCTTACTAATGCCCCTGCTATCTTCATGGATCTAATGAATAGAGTCTTTAGAGACTATCTTGATCAATTTGTGGTAGTCTTTATAGACGATATTCTTGTCTATTCAAAGAGCAAGGAAGAGCATGAAGATCACTTGAGAATTATATTGAAGACCCTGAGAAAGGAGAAGCTTTATGCCAAATTTACCAAGTGTGAATTTTGGCTTCAAAAAGTTGCATTTTTGGGTCATATAATCTCAAAAGAGGGGATATCTGTGGATCCAGCAAAAACAGAGGTTATCGAAAGATGGTCAAGACCAACAACAGTAACTGAGATCCGAAGTTTTCTTGGTTTGGCTGGATATTATCAACGTTTTGTAAAAGATTTTTCACGATTATCTAATCCACTCACCAAGTTGACTCGAAAAGGAGTTAAGTTTGTCTGGACAGAGGAATGTGAAGAGAATTTCAAGGAGTTGAAAAGAAGGTTATCCAGTGCACCTGTGCTCACACTGCCTTGTAGTGGAGAAAGGTTTGTGATCTACAGTGATGCATCCAAGAAGGGATTGGGGTGTGTTCTTATGCAAAATGATATGGTGATAGCTTATGCCTCACGACAGTTGAAAATCCATGAGCAAAATTACCCAACACATGATTTGGAGTTGGCTGTGGTAATATTTGCATTAAAGATTTGGAGGCATTACCTTTATGGTGAAAGGTGTGATATTTATACTGATCATAAAAGTTTAAAGTATATTTTCACACAAAAGGAGTTGAATATGCGTCAAAGAAGATGGTTGGAGCTGATTAAGGATTATGACTGCTCAATCCATTACCACCCTGGGAAAGCAAACAAGGTGGCAGATGCATTAAGTCGACAAGACCATGCTAGTTTATCCATGATGAGGATCACAAAAGATCCAATATTTATGGATTTACAAAGGATGGATCTTGGAATTATAATGGAAGGGGAAAAATCTTATCTTTCTCAAATGAATGTTCAACCATCTATACATGTGAAGATTAAAGAGGCACAGAAAGAAGATGTCGAGTTACAAAAGAAGGTGAGAAATGTTCCTGAATTCAACCTTGATTGTGATGGGATAATAAAGTTTAGGAATCGGGTTTGCGTTCCTCCCATCCCCGAATTAAAGAAAGAGCTGCTGGATGAGGCTCATAGTTCTTCATTCTCTATTCATCCTGGAAGCACAAAGATGTATAGGGACCTGAAAGAGTACTTCTGGTGGGATGGCATGAAAAGAGATGTTGCTGAATATGTCTCTCGATGCTTGGTTTGTCAACAAGTTAAAGCTGAGAGACAGAAGTCTAAGGGGATGTTACAACCATTACCCATACCCGAATGGAAATGGGAAAACTGTAACGCCCCGACCCCAGTTGCCCAGAGTCGGTGCATTATTACATAACATTGGCATGATCACAAGAAAGATCAAATCTCGAAAGACCGATTGGTTTAGTAGCCTTGGAAACACTAGATATATTCATAAGTTTTACATTACATCATAAAATGAAAAACTACTACAACAACATAATGTTTCCACAGTCCACACTATAATCCCCTCATAATATCCCTGAAGGTCATTCATAACTTAAATCTTCACTTCCTGGGAAAAATAAAACATAGAAAAGGGGTGAGCTCAAATGCCCAGTAAGGATAACAATATAGCGGAAACTTTCATCAATAAGAATAAACATTTAAGGCAATGTATAACTAAAACAAAAGCCTTTTAAACATGAACTTTCAACATGGTATGGCATAAATAAAATGAAATAATGCCATTTAATTATTCACATGGATATTCTACTAATCGAATAATCACATGAAAAAAATCAATAACCACTTTCATAATGTTGGAATGCATAATGCTAAACGTTAATTTCTTTGTCTAGGCCTCATCCCAAGACCTAGGGGTTACTTCTAACCGGAACCCAACCCGGAGTGCCTCTAATAACCGGACACCAACCCGGAGTGCCTCTAATAACCGGACACCAACCCGGAGTGCCTCTAATAACCGGACACCAACCCGGAGGGCATAATTTTACCAGTCCCTAACCTGGAGGGCTTACTTTAACCAGTCCCCAACCTGGAGGGCTTACTTTTACCAGTCCCCAACCTGGAGGGCTTACTTTTACCGGTCCCCAACCCGGAACATACTTGTTTAGCACATTCATCTGAAGAAAAGTTTGAAATATAACATAAACATTCGGATTAAAACTAGCATACGAAATGTCAATAGTTTCACCATAAACTATGAATGGTATAAAATAGCACATCCACAGTCAAAAATATCACAAAACCTTCAATACAATATAGAAGTTTTTTATTATAATAAATCAACTTCAAATAAGCGTAAAATCCATTAAAGGATGTTGACATAGATGAAATCAAAACACTTTTTAGAGAAATATCTCTTTCTATTTTTGAAATCATTTAAGAGCCATATAAAATAAAACATTTTCTTGAAAATATTCTTGTAAGCTTGTAAGGAAAGCATTGACGATTTTATAACGGCGTAAAATAACTGCACCCGCCGTATAAGTTAAAAAAAACATTATTACCTCAATTCTGTCGAAAAGGTTAAAAAGGACCTTGTTTTGAAAACGACGGAAAGATTCCTTTATAAACCTCTTATAAAAAGTCAAACAAGGGTATAAATGACTTTAACCCATATTCTTGTAAATAGTAAAAATGTTTTGAAATACATTTCGAATAAAACATGGATGTGGATGATAAAGAGATCCCAGTAGATTATTACGTATATACAACCTCGGATAATGAAGAGATTGTGAAATAACCCTTACCTTGTACTTTTCCTTGGTTGTGGTAGGTTAACCTCCTGTATAATGGTGAAATAATTGTTATTAAATTATACAAGAATCATATACATTAATATGATATCATATATGATCTTTTAATATTGATTTGATAATAATATCTTAGTATTATCGTTGTTTCGGGTGTTAACTTACTTGTTTTCTTTCATATGTTTTGTTACGTAAGACATGGTTGTTGTATCTTATTCATATCCAGAATGATATACAGTCCTTAAACATCATTTTTAAATCATCAAATGATAATTATACTTGAATGGATACGATGGAGAATGAATCTCATCGCGTTCGTGGAGACGGTAGTCCGTACGTACGCACGAGCGACAATATCATTCTTTTGATATTAAAATAATATATAAATGGATGGTATATCATATATACAGAATCATTAACATGTTATATTTATTATTTACATGAGTTACACATCATTATTATACCCATCCAAATAATATTATATTGAATAACAATTACACCACGACGTGGAGACGGTAAGCCGTACGTACGCACGTATGGTGACATGTTATTCAAAGGGTGGATAGAATACTGAATATGATTGTACCATATTTATAATAACATCACAGTATATGTGAGATACTGGAGTTATTATTTCAGAATGGTAAGAACAAAGGAAGAAGAAGTGGAAGAAGAAATGAACTTAGAAAAGGGTGGTGAAATCATTACCTCTTCTTCGGGTTCTTCCTTTTGATTTGATCAAAAGGGCTCCTTAGGTTGGCTTTCTGATCAAACTAAGGCCTCTAGGTTGTATTGAGGGATGTTGGGAGAGTATTTGGGCAGAGTTTGGCCGAACCAAAAGGCTTTGAAGGTGTGAAGAAATGAGAAGGAGGAGTGCCCTTTTATAAGAGGGGTGAGGGGCACCTTTGGAAAAGTTAGAAATATTAATTTATAATAAATTCATATTCGGTTTACAAAGGCTCCAAAGTTGACTATTCAAAGGATGAGGTGTGGATAGGTCGAAAACAACTCATCCAATAGAATTTAGACAGGTTTGGGTACTTATATTAACCTTATCTTTAAGTATTAACTCTAAGTTAATTAGTTTCACTTTTACAATGTCTCTTTGTATTTTTATACAATATGATTAATAAACTTACTATATACATCCAAGCGACCCCCAAGTGGTCCATTAATGAGGAACCTATCATAATATAAGTCTCTTGGCCGAACCTTAGATTTTTAGGAATTTAATATCAATTAATAATATAATATTTGTTTTAAGAACTCTTTTATGTCAATTTTGACACTATTCAATAGTTGATTTTTGTGAAACTCCTAACAGATTGATTACTTCGAACAAAGTCAATTAAATCAATCCTAATATATCATATTATCCTAGAAAATTAGTTTAATTCATTAAAAGTTTCATATTATAATTATTTGGGTATTTATAAGATCAATTATTTTTATTTTTCACTATTTTAGTAATTACTGCATCATCATTGTGTCATAAATAAAATAAATTATATAATGTCTAAAAATTATAAATAAAATATCACTATGTAGGAAATCTTTTTAGATTTCTAATGAATATTTATAATCGAAAATCCAACATGTATAACCCTATGTAAAAATTGTTCTTCTAAAAGATGTAAGCTTATGCCATTTTTATTTTTATTTTAACTTTATTAATATAAAGTGTCCCTACCACATACAAGTGGCTCCAAGGGGTCCCCAAATTGACCAAAGGATGCCCATGGTCGGGTATGTGTCCACCAATAAGGTTAGGACACGTTTTAGGGTAATTTTTTATTATTATAATATTATTTTTTTAACCCTTATTTACCGGATTTACCCTTTAACCATGGTAAATAAAATATTTACCACAGTAACTATTCAAAATGTCTAAAAATAAAAGTTACCTATTTACACAATTTTAACATCCTGATTCCAAATATGGAATCCATTTTCCTAAATTCAAAACACAGAAGTGGCAGAAATTAATTTAAAATTAATTCCCGCTGTCAAAACAAAAAGCGTGTTTTTAAGAGGTAATAACTATCAAAAGATTGACACTTGTTTATGTTCGGTTTAATTGTAAAATAATGTCCAATGACCAACATTATATTAAATGGTAAAAATATATTCTAAATATACTTTAAAACCACTCAAATTCACAATTTATCACTATTAATTATTTTGATTAAAAAAGTTGTTTTTAATTAAAATTTAGTAATTTTCACTATTCATCAAAATATGAAAGTTATCCGAAAAGTACCAAAATTTCACCTTAGGCTAATTTCGATATTCCGAATCCAAAAATGAAGTCCATTTTAAAATATAAAATATATATGATTTCAAAAATTAGGTATTACTATTCACAATGGCTAGTTTAATTAGTTGTGGTGTGTGTTAGAACTCGAGGTTGCGTACAACACACGCTATCGCATTATTCGAAGGGAAACGTACCATAGAAGCTTGGGGTGTTACATTCTCCCCTCCTTCAAATAATTGCGTCCTCGCAATTTCTAGGGTATTACTGCATAAAAAGACTCGGGTGGTTCTTCATCATAAGTTTCTCGGGTTCCCACGTTGCCTCTTCCATCTTATGGTTTCTCCACAAAACTTTTACCAGATGCATCGTCCGGTTTCTCAGTACTTGTTCTCTTGTATCAAGAATCCTGACGGGCTCTTCACAATAAGACAGATCGGGTTCCAGTTCTAATTCCTCATAGGTGAGTACATGCGTTGGGTCAGGCATGTATTTCCTCAACAGAGATACGTGGAACACATCGTGAACTTTGGAGAGACTTGGCGGCATTGCCAATCGGTAAGCTACAGCCCCAATTCGTTCTAGAATTTCGAAAGGTCTGATGTACCTGGGACTCAATTTACCTTTCTTACCAACACGTATGACTCCCTTCCACGGAGATACCTTTAGGAAAACATGATCACCGACTTGAAATTCCAAATCCTTCCTTCGATTATCGGCATAGCTCTTCTGCCTACTTTGAGCTGCTTTGATGTGATTTTGGATTACCTTCACTTTTTCCACCGTTTCCTCCACCAGTTCTGGGCCTACAAGTTTTCTTTCACCAACGTCATCCCAACAGGTTGGTGTACGACATCTCTTTCCGTATAACGCTTCATATGGTGCCATTTGTATACTCGAATGGAAGCTATTGTTATAGGAAAATTCTACCAGAGGTAAATATTGATCCCACATACCCTGAAAATCAAGTGAGCAAGATCTCAACATGTCTTCTAAGGTCTGAATAGTCCGTTCTGATTGTCCATCTGTCTGAGGGTGGTAAGCAGTGCTCAAATGAAGTTCAGTATCCAGGGATTTCTGAAGAATTTTCCAAAATCTTGAAGTAAAACGGGGATCACGATCCGAAACAATCGATAGGGGTACTCCATGAAGTCTCACAACTTCATTAATGTATAGTCTTGCTAGACGTTCCAGGGGTAGATCTTCTCTTATAGCAAGAAAATGTGCTGACTTGGTAAGACGATCAACAATAACCCATATTGCATCATTCCTTCTAGGAGTCTTTGGTAGCCCCATGACAAAGTCCATCGTAATATTGTCCCATTTCCACTCCGGTATGGGAAGAGGTTGCATGACTCCTCCAGGCTGTTGCCTTCCAGCTTTCACTTGTTGACAAACCATACATCTCGACACAAAATCAGCAATCTCCCTCTTCATGTTGTCCCACCAAAAATGTTCCTTCAAATCTCTATACATTTTGGTGCTCCCAGGGTGTATAGAGAAATTGGAACTATGAGCGTCATCCAGCAATTCCCTTTTTAGATCAGGTATATTGGGAACACAAAGTCTCTTCCCGAATTTCAAAATTCCTTCTTCATACACAAAGTCTCTCAATCTCCCATCATTCACAGCATTAATCTTCTTCTGAAATTCTTCATCATCGGTCTGGGAACTCTTAATCCTTTCTAGTAAAGATGGTTTGGCAACCATTTGAAAAAGCATTGATGTTTCACCTTCCCTGGTTATTCCCATGTCCATCTTCTCTAGATCCATGAAAATTGGATCCCTTTCAATTCTCATATTGTTCAAAACTCCATGGTCTTTTCTACTCAAAGCATCTGCCACCTTGTTTGCCTTCCCCGGGTGGTAGTGTATCGTACAATCATAATCCTTGAGTAATTCAAGCCATCTCCTTTGCCTCATGTTGAGTTCTTTTTGTGAGAAAATATACTTCAAACTCTTGTGATCAGTATAAATCTCACATTTTTCACCATAGAGGTAGTGCCTCCATATCTTCAAAGCAAAGATCACAGCTGCTAACTCAAGATCATGAGTAGGATAGTTTTGTTCATGAATTTTCAACTGTCGTGATGCATAGGCAATAACTCTATCATTCTGCATAAGGACACAGCCAAGTCCTTTCTTTGATGCATCACTATAAATAACGAACCCATCATTCCCCGATGGTAGAGTCAATATAGGAGCATTGACTAATCTTCTCTTCAGATCTTCGAAACATTCTTCACACTCTTTTGTCCAAACAAATTTAACCCCTTTACGTGTGAGCTTCGTTAATGGGTTAGCCAATCGGGCAAAATTCTGGACGAAACGTCGATAATAACCTGCCAAGCCAATAAAACTACGTACCTCAGTTATACTCGTAGGTGCTGGCCATTCTTGGATTGCCTTGGTCTTAGAAGGATCAACAGAGATTCCATCTTTAGAGACAATATGGCCAAGAAAAGAAATCTCCTGAAGCCAGAATTCACACTTGCTAAACTTCCCATATAATTCATGCCTCCTCAGAGTCTTCAAGATAATGCGCAAGTGATTTTCATGATATTCGTAGGTTTTGGATTATACCAAGATATCATCAATAAACACCACCACAAATTCATTGAGATACTCCTTGAAAACTCTATTCATTAGATCCATGAATACAGAGGGTGCATTAGTCAATCCAAACAGCATTACAGTAAACTCGTAATGCCCGTACCTGGTTCGAAATGCTGTTTTCGGAATGTCTTCCTTCTTCACACACAACTGATGGTATCCAGATCGAAGGTCAATCTTTGAAAAGTATTGAGCTCCATGCAGTTGGTCAAATAAATCATCAATACGAGGTAGGGGATACTTGTTCTTTATCGTTATAGCATTGATCTCCCTGTAATCGATACATAACCTCATAGATCCATCTTTCTTTTTAACAAAAAGAACAGGGGCTCCCCATGGAGAAACACTAGGGCGAATAAATCCCTTATTACTCAATTCGTCTAGTTGTTTCTTTAGTTCGACTAACTCTACAGTAGCCATTCTATAAGGGGTCTTCGATATAGGCCTTGATCCAGGAATCAAATCAATGGAAAACTCTACTTCTCATTCTGGAGGATGTCCAGGTAAATCTTCCGGAAATACATCTACAAACTCTTTCACAACAGGTACATCCTCTATTTGAACATTCCTTTCCTCACCGACAGTTATTTCATTCTCTTCCTCCCCAATAATTGAATTAAGTTGAACTACTGGGGGTGGATCTAAATAAGAATTAGGTGGTGACGATTCTGCTCTAAAAATAAGGTGTTCCTTATCATTATCATCAAGAATCATAACCTCTTTCTTCTTACAATAAATCTTCGCATCATAGTCCGAAAGCCAGTCCATACCGAGGATTATATCAAACTCAATCATAGGTATGACGATGAGATCAGCAGATAAAGAAAATTTATGTGCTCTAATGGGGACTGATTCACAAAACTTTGTTGCAACGATACTTCCCTTAGGAGTTTTAACTGACAACTCCCTTATTAAATCAAATTGGAAATATCTAATTTTCTTAGCAAACTGGGAAGATATGAAACAATGCGATGATCCAGAATCAAATAATGCATTTGCTAAACTTGAGGAAACCATTAAATTACCTGCCACCACGTCTTTCGGAGTTTCTACCTCAGCAGTAGTGATAGCATAAGCCTGGCCTTGATCCCTTGGCCTTTTCTGAGGTAAGATCTCCTGACGCTTAGGACATGCATTTGCATAATGCCCCATCTCCCTGCAATTGTAGCACTGAATGTTGGTAGCTTCCTTCTTCCCCTTGCAATCATGAGCTTGGTGGCCTTTTTCACCACACTTGTAACAGACTCCCATTCCCTTCAGGCAAGCACCAGGATGTTTCTTCCCGCATTTACCACAAGATGGATATTCAACCTTTCCTTTCTTCCCCTTATTTCCATTCCCAGATTGATCAGCAGGTCTCTTCTTCTCTTGCTTTGCTTTAAAGTCATAAGACTTAGAGAATTCATTTTCGGTCTTGATAGCACATGAGACAATGTCTTCGTACGATGAAAAGGATTGTGAGACTAATGCTCGACGGAGAAATGGTTTTAACCCATCAAAGAAACGATCAATCTTACTTCTTGGGTTGCGAATATAATCACCAGCGTACCTCGCTAACCTTGTAAAGTTAGCCTCATACTTTGTGACATTCTCATCCTCCTTTTGTCTCAGACTCAGAAATTGCCTTTCCATATCTGCTCGATGGTCGCGAGGAAAGTATTTTTCTAAAAACAGATCTTTGAACTCCCTCCATTCCATGTTTGATACTTCATCATCTTCCTTCATGTTTTGAATCAATGACCACCATTGATCAGCATCTCCAGTGAGGCGGTAAACTGCCATGGTAACTTTTTCCCTTTCACTACTCCCCAAAGCCTGAAATATTTTCTCTAGGGAAAATATCCATTGCTCAGCTACTAAGGGATTTGTACTTCCATTGAACGTTGGTGGTTGTTGTCTCATGAATCGATCTAACATTGATCCTCCACGCTGCGGATCAGGGTGCTCCATACGGGTAAGGTTATTATTCATAACCTGAGTAAGTTGTCCCAGTACGGTGATTAGCTGATCAGCACCAGTTGCATCACCAGCCCCACTATAATTATCTTGAGCAGGAGGGCAATCCCTACATGGAGTGCGTGCATTGATACGGTTTCCATTTCTTCCACTAGGCGCCATTTCTAAACAATGGCATAAACTAGATCAGTTTATGAATCAAAATACATAATCCCATACTTATAAAACACTTAACATAAATTGAACTATCTATGGATTTAATCCATAATCATAAATATGTTTTCTTTGAGGAAGTATATACTCATAAACCCTTCATAATGATTTGTAAAGAAAGTGAGAGTTATCCTAAGCATATCCCCCGGGAGTGTCATAACCAAGAGTGCAGCAAGGCCCGTTGTCGTGCACCAGTTCCCGTTCGAGTCTAGCTCAAAGCGGTGTTTTCGGGTTTTACCCCTAAGTACATCTGTGCCAGAGCCGCCTCTACCTGCTCGTATCCAGACAGGGATGTATTGCTCGGAAAACTCACAAAATCTCTACAATACCAAAATTCTAGGAAGTTCTTCTATACTAATCCTCAATGTTCATCTTAGGTCTACGTGCTCTAATCAGAGTTTATCTAAATCTAGTTTCCAAGGTTTGTACTAAACTTCCTCTGATACCAACTGTAACGCCCCGACCCCAGTTGCCCAGAGTCGGTGCATTATTACATAACATTGGCATGATCACAAGAAAGATCAAATCTCGAAAGACCGATTGGTTTAGTAGCCTTGGAAACACTAGATATATTCATAAGTTTTACATTACATCATAAAATGAAAAACTACTACAACAACATAATGTTTCCACAGTCCACACTATAATCCCCTCATAATATCCCTGAAGGTCATTCATAACTTACATCTTCACTTCCTGGGAAAAATAAAACATAGAAAAGGGGTGAGCTCAAATGCCCAGTAAGGATAACAATATAGCGGAAACTTTCATCAATAAGAATAAACATTTAAGGCAATGTATAACTAAAACAAAAGCCTTTTAAACATGAACTTTCAACATGGTATGGCATAAATAAAATGAAATAATGCCATTTAATTATTCACATGGATATTCTACTAATCGAATAATCACATGAAAAAAATCAATAACCACTTTCATAATGTTGGAATGCATAATGCTAAACGTTAATTTCTTTGTCTAGGCCTCATCCCAAGACCTAGGGGTTACTTCTAACCGGAACCCAACCCGGAGTGCCTCTAATAACCGGACACCAACCCGGAGTGCCTCTAATAACCGGACACCAACCCGGAGTGCCTTTAATAACCGGACACCAACCCGGAGGGCATAATTTTACCAGTCCCTAACCTGGAGGGCTTACTTTAACCAGTCCCCAACCTGGAGGGCTTACTTTTACCAGTCCCCAACCTGGAGGGCTTACTTTTACCGGTCCCCAACCCGGAACATACTTGTTTAGCACATTCATCTGAAGAAAAGTTTGAAATATAACATAAACATTCGGATTAAAACTAGCATACGAAATGTCAATAGTTTCACCATAAACTATGAATGGTATAAAATAGCACATCCACAGTCAAAAATATCACAAAACCTTCAATACAATATAGAAGTTTTTTATTATAATAAATCAACTTCAAATAAGCGTAAAATCCATTAAAGGATGTTGACATAGATGAAATCAAAACACTTTTTAGAGAAATATCTCTTTCTATTTTTGAAATCATTTAAGAGCCATATAAAATAAAACATTTTCTTGAAAATATTCTTGTAAGCTTGTAAGGAAAGCTTTGACGATTTTATAACGGCGTAAAATAACTGCACCCGCCGTATAAGTTAAAAAAAACATTCTTACCTCAATTCTATCGAAAAGGTTAAAAAGGACCTTGTTTTGAAAACGACGGAAAGATTCCTTTATAAACCTCTTATAAAAAGTCAAACAAGGGTATAAATGACTTTAACCCATATTCTTGTAAATAGTAAAAATGTTTTGAAATACATTTCGAATAAAACATGGATGTGGATGATAAAGAGATCCCAGTAGATTATTACGTATATACAACCTCGGATAATGAAGAGATTGTGAAATAACCCTTACCTTGTACTTTTCCTTGGTTGTGGTAGGTTAACCTCCTGTATAATGGTGAAATAATTGTTATTAAATTATACAAGAATCATATACATTAATATGATATCATATATGATCTTTTAATATTGATTTGATAATAATATCTTAGTATTATCGTTGTTTCGGGTGTTAACTTACTTGTTTTCTTTCATATGTTTTGTTACGTAAGACATGGTTGTTGTATCTTATTCATATCCAGAATGATATACAGTCCTTAAACATCATTTTTAAATCATCAAATGATAATTATACTTGAATGGATACGATGGAGAATGAATCTCATCGCGTTCGTGGAGACGGTAGTCCGTACGTACGCACGAGCGACAATATCATTCTTTTGATATTAAAATAATATATAAATGGATGGTATATCATATATACAGAATCATTAACATGTTATATTTATTATTTACATGAGTTACACATCATTATTATACCCATCCAAATAATATTATATTGAATAAAAATTACACCACGACGTGGAGACGGTAAGCCGTACGCACGCACGTATGGTGACATGTTATTCAAAGGGTGGATAGAATACTGAATATGATTGTACCATATTTATAATAACATCACAGTATATGTGATATACTGGAGTTATTATTTCAGAATGGTAATAACAAAGGAAGAAGAAGTGGAAGAAGAAATGAACTTAGAAAAGGGTGGTGAAATCATTACCTCTTCTTCGGGTTCTTCCTTTTGATTTGATCAAAAGGGCTCCTTAGGTTGGCTTTCTGATCAAACTAAGGCCTCTAGGTTGTATTGATGGATGTTGGGAGAGTATTTGGGCAGAGTTTGGCCGAACCAAAAGGCTTTGAAGGTGTGAAGAAATGAGAAGGAGGAGTGCCCTTTTATAAGAGGGGTGAGGGGCACCTTTGGAAAAGTTAGAAATATTAATTTATAATAAATTCATATTCGGTTTACAAAGGCTCCAAAGTTGACTATTCAAAGGATGAGGTGTGGATAGGTCGAAAACAACTCATACAATAGAATTTAGACAGGTTTGGGTACTTATATTAACCTTATCTTTAAGTATTAACTCTAAGTTAATTAGTTTCACTTTTACAATGTCTCTTTGTATTTTTATACAATATGATTAATAAACTTACTATATACATCCAAGCGACCCCCAAGTGGTCCATTAATGAGGAACCTATCATAATATAAGTCTCTTGGCCGAACCTTAGATTTTTAGGAATTTAATATCAATTAATAATATAATATTTTTTTTAAGAACTCTTTTATGTCAATTTTGACACTATTCAATAGTTGATTTTTGTGAAACTCCTAACAGATTGATTACTTCGAACAAAGTCAATTAAATCAATCCTAATATATCATATTATCCTAGAAAATTAGTTTAATTCATTAAAAGTTTCATATTATAATTATTTGGGTATTTATAAGATCAATTATTTTTATTTTTCACTATTTTAGTAATTACTGCATCAACATTGTGTCATAAATAAAATAAATTATATAATGTCTAAAAATTATATATAAAATATCACTATGTAGGAAAACTTTTTAGCTTTCTAATGAATATTTATAATCGAAAATCCAACATGTATAACCCTATGTAAAAATTGTTCTTCTAAAAGATGTAAGCTTATGCCATTTTTATTTTTATTTTAACTTTATTAATATAAAGTGTCCCTACCACATACAAGTGGCTCCAAGGGGTCCCCAAATTGACCAAAGGATGCCCATGGTCGGGTATGTGTCCACCAATAAGGTTAGGACACGTTTTAGGGTAATTTTTTATTATTATAATATTATTTTTTTAACCCTTATTTACCGGATTTACCCTTTAACCATGGTAAATAAAATATTTACCACAGTAACTATTCAAAATGTCTAAAAATAAAAGTTACCTATTTACACAATTTGAACATCCTGATTCCAAATATGGAATCCATTTTCCTAAATTCAAAACACAGAAGTGGCAGAAATTAATTTAAAATTAATTCCCGCTGTCAAAACAAAAAGCGTGTTTTTAAGAGGTAATAACTATCAAAAGATTGACACTTGTTTATGTTCGGTTTAATTGTAAAATTATGTCCAATGACCAACATTATATTAAATGGTAAAAATATATTCTAAATATACTTTAAAACCACTCAAATTCACAATTTATCACTATTAATTATTTTGATTAAAAAAGTTGTTTTTAATTAAAATTTAGTAATTTTCACTATTCATCAAAATATGAAAGTTATCCGAAAAGTACCAAAATTTCACCTTAGGCTAATTTCGATATTCCGAATCCAAAAATGAAGTCCATTTTAAAATATAAAATATATATGATTTCAAAAATTAGGTATTACTATTCACAATGGCTAGTTTAATTAGTTGTGGTGTGTGTTAGAACTCGAGGTTGCGTACAACACACGCTATCGCATTATTCGAAGGGAAACGTACCATAGAAGCTTGGGGTGTTACAAAAACATCACTATGGACTTTGTCACAGGACTTCCTAAAACATCCAAAGGCAATAATGCTATCTGGGTCATAGTTGATCGTCTTACAAAGTCTGCACACTTCATTGCTATTAGAGAGGATTTCTCTCTAGATCAGCTTGCCAGGATATATGTAAAGGAAGTGGTAAGATTGCATGGAGTACCACTTTCTATTATATCTGATCGAGATCCGAGATTTACCTCGAAGTTCTGGCGAAGTCTTCAGCATACTCTGGATACAGAGTTGAGTTTCAGCACTGCTTATCATCCCCAGACAGACGGTCAGTCTGAGAGAACAATTCAAACCCTAGAAGATATGTTGAGAGCTTGCTCTATGGATTTCAAAGGAGGTTGGGATAAACACCTACCTTTGGTGGAATTTTCTTATAATAATAGCTTTCACTCCAGTATTCAGATGGCTCCTTATGAAGCTCTCTATGGAAAGAAATGCAGGACTCCAACTTGCTGGGATGAAGTTGGGGAAAGAAAGCTATTAGGACCTGATCTCGTTGATGAAATGGCAGAAAAGGTCAGATCTATTCAACAACACATAAGAGCAGCTCAGAGTCGATAGAAAAGTTATGCCGACAACCGAAGAAAAGACCTAGAGTTTGAAGTGGGCGATAAAGTGTTCTTACGAATATCTCCCTGGAAGAGGGTTATGAGATTTGGAAAGAAGGGGAAGTTGAGCCCTAGATATATCGGTCCTTTCGAAATACTGGATCGTGTTGGGAAGGTAGCTTACCGATTGGCGCTTCCACCGAATCTCTCTCAAGTTCACGATGTGTTCCATGTATCTCTCCTGAGAAAGTACATACCAGATCCTTCACATGTACTCAGCTCAGAAGTTGTACCGCTGGAGCAAGATCTTTCTTATGAAGAACAGCCGATAGAGATTATGGATCGTAGCGAAAAAGTTCTACGAAACAAGACCCCTCGATTGGTGAAAGTTTTATGGAGGAACCACCAACTTGAAGAAGCTACATGGGAGCTTGAGGATATGATGCCGGAGAAGTATCCTCATCTGTTTGTTACAAAGTGACGAATTTTGAGGGCGAAATTCTTTTTAAGGGGGGTAGAATGTAACACCCGAGACTTTTATGTTATATAAATCATCAAAGGAATCTTTTTCTACACAACACTTGCTTGGCTTGCTTTACACGCAATCGCGACCTTCCTCGATAGCTTGCGTCGTACGCAATACCGAGTTTCACTAAACAACAATATGCTATTAAAACTAGCCGTTATGAATAGTAATAACCACTTTTTGAAATTTTATAAATTTTATTTTTCAAAATGGACTTCATTTTTGGACTCAGAATATCGAAATTAGCCTAGGGTGAAATTTTGGTATTTTTCTGAAAACTTTCAATTTTTGATGAATAGTGAAACCACTAAGTGGTAGGTTAAAAACTGAATTTTGCATAAAACTTAATTTTACCGCTTCTGTGAATGGAATTTCGAAAATCCGAGAGACACGGTTAACATCAAGGACTAAAATGTGGTTCAATGAGATGAAAATAATTTTTTGGTGAATAGTAACTTTTTACTTTTTTTACCGCGGTTAATAGTAAATAGGGTAACTAAGGGTAAATATGATATTACTATTACCCTAACACATGTCCTAATTCTATTGGACAAGTGTAATTCGACCAAAAACAAACTTAGGAATAAAATATGACCATTTAGGCCCACTTGGATTAGATTAGGACATTTATTATTAATTTATTTAAAGAAGGGTTAAAATAGTTAAAATCAAAGTTTAATAAGTAAATAATTTTTAATATGGGGTTATACATAAGATAAATTCGATTGTAAATATTCATTAGAAAGCTAAAAATATTTCCTACATGATGGTATTTTATTTGTAATTTTTAGACATCAAATAATTTAATTTATTTATGACACAAAGATGATGCAGTAATTATCTTATTAATGAAATATTGACAAAATTGATAATATAAATACCAAAATAAATGTAATTTAAGACTTTTTATGAATTAAACAAATTTTCTAGGTTACTATGATATATTATTGTTGATTTAATCAACTTGGTTCGAACATATAATTCTGTTATGACTTTCACAAAAATCATATATCAAATAGTGTCAAAATTGACACAAAATAGTTTTTAAATCAAATATTATATTATTAATTGTTATTTTATTCCTAAAAATCTAAGGTTCGGCCAAATGACTTAGATAAGGATATATATATTAATAATAAACAATTTGGGGTTCGTTTGGCATGTTATAGTAAGTGTATTAACCATATAGTGAAAGAAAACAAAAAGACACGGTAAAAGTTAAATTAATTAACTTAGATTTAAATCTAATTGATAAGGTTAAAATAATACCCTAAACTTGTCTAAATCCTATTGGTTGATAGGATTTCGACCCATCCCCACTTTAGCTTCGAAATAAGACCCTTTGGAACCATTATAAACCGATTTTGACTTTAATATAAAATAATATTTTGAGATATTCCTAAGGTGCCCCTCTCCTCCCTTATAAAAGGGCACCTCCTCCCCCTCCTCCTCACACCAAATTGAGCACTCAAGCTCGGACAACCCCTCCCATTTTCTCCTCTCCACTTCCCTAGAATAATCCTAGAGGTCCTGGTCTTCTCCAAAGACCAATCTTAGTTCCTTAAGTGGAGGATTCAAAGAGGCGTTCCAAAGAAGAGGTAATATCCATTACCGATCTTTTCAATTTCTTTCTTCTTCAACTTCTTCTTCTTTAGTTGTTTCATGATAAAGTAATAACATCAGTATTTCTTACATACTGATATGTTATTATAAATATCAAACAACCCTAATTCACCTTCTATCCATCCTACGGAAAAATGAAATCATCGCGCGTGCGTACGTACGGAATACCGTCTCCATGCCGTGGTGTAATCTATTTTCCACCATCACCTTACAAGGATGGGTATAATGGTGTAATCAGTAACTATTTATGATTATTATGAAGTAATATTGATACTTAAATAATATATATATACTCCAATACAATTCCACGATCATAGGAACGATATCATCACTCGTGCGTACCTACGGAATACCGTCTCCACAATGTGATGTGACTCGTTCTACAAGATCTTCATTTCATAATGATTATATAAATGAATTGAATGAATGAATATGGTATATACAACACTAATACCATTCTGTAAATGAATTATCTATAACCTAAAGATAAGAATAAGAATTTATTCGACAAAACACGCATAAGAACAAAAAGTTATAAAGACCCGAGTAACAAGTAACAATGAAATATTACTAACAAGAAGCTAATAATATGACCATATATGATATCATATCAATATGTATGATTATGGAATAAGTCAATAACATTATTTAAACCATTATATAGGAGCTTCGGACACGAACAAAGCAAATTGGACTTAAGGTAAGGGAAATATCACAATCTCGTTTTTATCCGAGATTGTTTATTCGTAAGTATTTACTGGGGTGTATTTTATCATCCACATCCATGTTCCCTCAATATGTAATATTGTTTCCATCCACTTGAAATAGTTTAAATCCAATTTTACCCTTATGTGAGTTTTTAGTAAAGAATATGAAAGGAATCTTTTGTCGTTTTTCCGTACGAGGTACTTTTTGACTTTTCCGACAAATGTACGAAAAATGTTTTTTTTAACTTATACGGCATGAATGGATTTTTAAAACATTATTTCCAAGAAGCTTCCTTTACAAGTTTTCAAGTTTATTTTTAATCAACTTCTTTTAGTTTATAATTGTATGACATGTTAAGAAAAGAAAAGAGTTTTTGAAGAAGAAAGGATATTTTCCTCAAGAATGGAGTTCAAGTGTTTTATCAAAATTATTTTCCATCTAAGATAATAAAGGGTTCTGTTTTTATCCCTATTATTACATTGATTTGATCATGTTGTAAGTGAATTATTTTTATGAAGTCATTTACCTTTTAAGATTTGTTTTTGATGTCATGATGTTTCAAGAATCCCATTTTTATTACATGTGTTATGTGACGATGTATGATTTATGATTTATGTGGCACACATAAGAAAGGATTCATTATAAGATGGGTGGGACCTATATCTCCCTCCAATGCATTGGGTAAAGATTTTATATCTCATGAGATAGACATGGCTGGAACGGAAGGTTATTTCGGTTCAGTGATACAGGACTGAAACGAGGAGTGAACTCGGTTCAGAAAGGGACTTTGTCCACTATGATAGTCTTGACAATGAGTCATGACTAACAAGAAATGATTTTCCATGATTATGTGTGCATGCCACAAAGTTTCAAGTTTTATGTTATGATTATGGGGATCTCATTTTCACTTCTATGATTTATTCCATGTTAAGATATTATGATCTCTTTTGCAGGTTTTGATTTTCAAAAAGATATGATATGATTTTTATTTCCTTTATTTTCCCTTGCTGAGCATTTGAGCTCACCCTTTTTTGTTTTCTTTTCCCCAGGTCAGGAAGATGGATATTAAGTAGAATATGCTAAAAGGGACCCTAGATATGATGAAATAAATGGGAGACACTGTAGAAGATTTATGAACCAGTTGTTTATGTTTCCCAGTTTCTAAAGACACTATACCTATACGGTCCTTTGTGGTTTTGTCATATGTTGTAATAAGTGTGCTTCAATTTTGAAGTATTAACAATGTATGTAAAGTATGGGTCGTTATAGTTATTGAATAATTAATCTATAATATTTTTTCAATAACCATTTTTTATCTTAATAATGACTGAAATGGATGAATAAAAATCAATAATAGATGAAGTTATTTCGTCATTATCTATTTCATAATTAAAAAGGTAAATATCACATTAAAATGATCACGATATTAAATAATATATATAAATAAAACGATTTCAAAATTAACTAAACAAGTTGTAAAACAATTTCCTCTTTTGAATATTAGGACAATTGACAATATTGATATTGCTGTTAAAATATAAGTAAACATAAACATAATAAATAATATAAATTAAATTGATATTATCATTAATATCACATAATAGGGGATTCTATTTTATTGATGTAATGAAGTATATTTGAAAATTTTTCATGCATTAGAAATAAAAGCGGATTTTTTTGAGAAGTTTAGACACATTAATAAAACTTTGTAATATATTTTGTTATATTTTTATAGTGAAATTTTATTATATTTACCATAATAATTATTTTATTGTTTAATTTGATTGTTTTTTTATAATAATGGACTCTCATGAAGTTATGATTTTGATGATATATAAACACCACTCTATCATAACAAATATTTCATTATATATTAATATAAAATGAATAAATTGATGATTACTTGTATAATTTTACATATTGTATAATATTGTTTAATAATAATAATATTTGGTTTTCATATTTGGGTATCCAAGAATTGAATAAAGAAAATAAATCGATGGATTATCCAAATTTATTTCATTGATTTACCATTACTATGAAGAAAAAAAATGCAATATTTAATGATTGACATTAAAATATATATGATATGACAAAATTGTAGAGTTTTACACATACATTTAGGGTTTTAAGAATATTGTTTCATCTATAAGTATTATTATAAATATTCCAACTTGGTTTTTCAATTTTAAAACTCATTTCATTAGATGCAATGATATTAGTTGTGTAGTTGTAATATGAGGACTAATGACTCTAATTCTTTTCATAGGGTTTGTCGTCAAATCAAATCGGTATATACGTTGACAAATTATATGAATATTATTTTTCATATTTAAAATAGTATAATATTTATTTCAAAAAATTATTAAATCACACCTAATGTATACATTTATATGAGAGACTCATAGACATTCAATCTTGAATATTCCATTTATATTCTAAAGAAAAAAATAATGTAGTTGAATATTTATACATTTGTTCTTAGGATATAATTATAGTGATATCACAACTTTTTGACATTATTTATTCTTTTGAATTATATTTTAGTAAAGGAGGATGTTTAATGGGGAGGTTAATTGTCCTTTATGAAGATCATTTATGCGATTTGGTTAATTCATTAGATCATTTTGACTGGATTATTTTAATTTACAACCAACCCAATCTCCATCAATAATAACTGCAATCTTTTTAGAAATTTTTTTTAAATATTAATAGTTTTTCATAATAAAATTAAATTAATATCTCTTTTTCAACATGTATTTTTAAAATAATAAAAAATTAAACGCTATGAATTTTCCAACAAAAATATCGGTCGTTTTAACATTATCATCATCAACTAGAATAAATAACTTGATACATGGATCATGAGATACATTAATCCCCACTATTAAGAAAAATATTAGAAGTTGTTTATTATGTGGATTAAATATTAGATATTGTACATTGTACCCCTCCAAACAAGTAAATTGGATGTTCTTGATAGATGTAAATCACAATCAAATTAACCATATAAAATAACATTTTTTGAATGGTGTTGGTTTATTCCTAATTATGATTTTACAAATAGAATGTTTTAATAAATTGGTTACCCCTTCTAAGAGAGACCTTAAATATTAATATATACACTAAATTCCTGTTGGGGTTTTATGGTTAGGGGATCTTCACATAGTGGTGTTTTTTGCATTCTTTATTTTCTTTGATTCATTTAATAAAATGTTTATAAAATATAAGAATGATTATTAATTTTTTTTCTTATAGAGCTGCTATACTTGAATGAACCTCTTCAAATTTTTATTATTTACCCCCCTATTTTATCCTTTATTTAAAATATTGTTGTGGTGAAACTCCAAAACTCAACTGTCTGAGGTTTTCATATAGTTCTATCAACTTCAAGGAATGTGATAGTTTTCATTGAATGGTACAAATGATTATTTATATTCTTTATATGAACGTTAAAAAATAAGATGAAATACATAATATTTTTTTAATATGTTTTTACTAAAAAAGTGTTTTTATTAGTTCATATCTACACCTCATTTTCATAATTCATATTTTTCATCTATTAGTGTCTATTCATTTTTTACACAGTCCTTCTTCCATAGATCAAGATTTTGAGATGGATGTTTATTTGTATTTTGATCCATCAATATGGATATAAAAATAGTAAAATGAAAATATTATTGTTTTATTTAACATGAAATTATTACTATAAAATTAAAAAAATTAATTCTTCAATTTAAGGGTACCCCGCCCATTAATTTTAGATGTGTTATATTTGTTTTACTACAAATTGTTGATTTTCAAAATACTATTATTATTTCATAAATTAAAAATCCACAATCAACGATACAATTACATTTTTCTAAAATAGATTTATTACCAATCACAATGTACCTAAAATGGTGTCTCCTTAGAACCCCTTATTAATGTATACCACATTATTTAGTTAATTAGGTGTGCATACATCTGTCGATGGTGTGAGTTTATTTTCCCCTCAATTTCATTGAGATGATATATTTATTGAATTTTCTAAAATAATATATGATCATATACATAAAGTATTAATACAAATTTCATTTTAATTTATCTACAATAAATGAAATCAATAACCAGTAATGATGAGTGAAATAAGGTTTCACTATTATTATAAACTAAAAAATTTACATCATAATAGTAGACGAATCCCTTCCCAAATCATTTCCTCAATCACATAAAAATATTTCAATGAAACTATAAAAACTATCACATGAATTTGAGTGGTTGGCCCAATGATACTATCATATATTTTCTTGTTGGGGTTAATAATTTGTTATTGTGCATTCCATCATAGATCAAATTTGATGCCTATGTCTTCTACGATGTCATATTTTTTTAAAACATTCTATTTATTGAATTTTTTTTCTCGGACATTGGTTTTTGTTATTGAATAGTTTTTTAAATATTAATAACATCAATATGTTATTTCACTAGATGGGTAGAATCACAAGGGGTAGATGTTTTTTGTTCCTCTAAACGATGAGCATCATCATGTTGAGAAAAATGTTGATGTAGGATTAGGAGCTTAGGAATGTGAAAAGTAATTATATTCAGAAGTGGTAAAATATTTAAATAAGTTTATATAAGTTAAATAGAGAAAATATATTAATATGATAATACACAATATTTATTAGTTAAATAAAACATTATTATTAAACATTTTTTAACATTAAAGGTGATTGAGTCCTCACTTGAGTATCCAAATCCCCTCATTCATTATCATCTCACATACAAAACACTATATAAATTTGTACTAACATTAAATGATCTTCTCATTGTAATTAATAGTTTATCCTATTTTTAATTAACATCATACCGTTTAGTGGATTTTTTCAAAAACATAATAAATGACAACTTTTGGTGTGTATGATCAGGATCATAAAATATTGTACTAAAATTGACTTCAATATATTTAGTTAATATTTGTTCCCTTCATTAAATAAATACACTTCCATTCATCCCTATAATTCAATTTTAACTATAGTCATGTTATTATCACACATTAACTAAGAAATTTACTCAGGGAATGATTCATAGTCCAACACCCATTTTTTGATGATGTGCTAATATGAAATATTCACATGAATTGGATTTATATCCCTAGAACCAGAAACAAGCTTCACATCAACCATATGTGGAACTCTAATATTTTCATTCTAACTTCTTCATCATGATTATTTTCAAACAATGTATTACCATTATGATATAATACAAGTACACATGGTCCTCTTGGTAGTCATAATATTCAATATGATGTTTAAACTATCTTTTCCGTTTAATCATCATATAATATATTTTATAAACCATACAATAAAATATTTATTATGTGTACATCGTATCCCTAATTCATCCGTTGATTGATTCTAATTCTTATTAGTTGCATTGTGGGTTTCAAAAATGATTCAAGCTATAAGATATAATTCAATTCACAAAGGTGATCCTACTCCTTCTCTGTATTAATATTTTTTCAAAAATACATTTTGGATATTCCTTCACTAATAACCCAATTAAAGGGAAGAGATTATTGTACAATATGTCCCACTATGTTAGAGAGTACTTTAGAACAGAATTTAATTGCTTCCACGACAACATGTCACTCGATAATATAACATTATAGATGACCTAAATTTTTTTAAATACCACTTGAAAATTTTTATATACTATTTAATGTGGTATATCTATAAATAATTTAGAATACCTCTAAATCAAATACCTATAACCAAGTAAAACATGAATTAAACTATCATATAAATGAATGAAGGTGGGATGGAAAACTCCAATTTTCATAACGTGATATGAATTTATTTTTTCATAGTTGTAAATTTCACCAGGTCTATTAGTTAATTCCATAAAGCATTAATAAATAAATGGATCTTTTTTAATGAACTCCATAAATTCTTTAAAATAATAATTTGATTTTATACACATTAAAATTAAATGAGTCATTTGAAAAAATATTCATTATGATTGATTTTCATACTTATGAAACCATTACCACATTTATGAAGTTCATAAATTGAAATCCATATTTCCTATAATGATTATAAATACCAGGATGAAGAAAAGTTCATTTTTTTCTCTTCACTGGAACTGACTCTTCATGTATCCCCATCTAAATCATTATCAAACTAGAATTAATTTTATTATTTTATTTTTTGGGTTCATTTAGTAACATTCCACTGAATATACACAAAAATTATTTCCATATCAAAAAAATCATGAAAATATTGAACTAAAAGAAATTTAATTTTGGAAAATCAAAAAAACTGATCTCTTTTTCCAAATATTTTTTGTATGTTTTTTTTGAAATATTATTCACAAATGCAGTGTACATATCATTTACGTTTTTAAACAATTTATCACCTATTAGTGGATATGGTTATGATATTTTGTCTAGAATCCCATATAGTGATGTCATTGAAGTTTAGTGGTGATCTCATTAGAGATGAAATCTACAATTTACTAGAAAAACATTATTTATTGAATATTTCAAAATAACATATCGTGTACCTAATAAAAAAAAATCAGAAACCTTTTAGATCCTTTAATTCTAAATGAAAAAAATTCCTTAAGTATTATACTCATTTATCATCCCAAAAAACATGGCTCTCAATGTAAACTATTAATTTATATAAAAACCAGACATTGTAACACCCGAATTCAAAAATAATTTCAAGTATTCTACCAATGGATACATATGATGTTCAATTAGTTACTAGTTTGTTTTTTCTAAAATAATAGAGATAACATAATTTATCTTCTTTTCGTTAATATAGATACTGTAATGTTATAATTTAACATCACAATTTACCTTTCAGTATGATTGATAATTAGAAAACCAAAATGATTTACTCCATCTCTAGATATCACAAGATGAATGTTTTTTGAACAATTTCCAAATTCATGAAACCCATGATCAACATACAACAATTAAAGAGAGTGTGATGGGAGATGGCATTTCCGATAAATATTTCATCTTATCTACAAGACATTCCAATTAAATTTTAATCTCCCCACAAACATATATGCTTCAAAAACATGGAATTAATGGAATAAAAAATAAAAATATCCTAGGACATATTCCAACATTTTCTTATCGATAACCTCGATACTATAATCATTTTATGTGATTATTGGTACTTGAATTAAATTGATGACATATAATATTTTTAATAATAAAAATACATTCTTAATTATGTATCTAATTATTTTACAATGTTATGTTAGAATATGGAATTATAAAATATATTTGAGGTATACTCTTTGTATGAGTCACCATTTTCCTTACTCCCTGCTTAGTCTCTGAGTCACTTGTTCAATGCTTCACAATTCCAAGATAGTATGGTATAATTACCAATGTATGAGTTAGTGTTCCTAACTCACCATTCCTAACTCACTACTCATGAATCACCGTTATGTCAAAGTCATTGATGTAGAGACTCACCACCCCAACGAGTCACCTTACCAAAGATACCATCAACCCGATTCAACAATGAGTAAGTCAACCCTAAGAATGAGTCACTATTGAATGAAAATACCACCATAGATTCACTACTCAAAAGACTCTCCAATTTATTTATTTTTTTATTTTAAATTCAAATAATTAAAATATAATATTTTTGGAATTTAATTCTTCTCATTATTTTAATTACCATTAAAATAAAATAGTCAAATCATTGTTAGAGTACATTATGGGGTATAAGGTACTACAATACAACAAATAAAATGGTATATGTATTCGGAAGAGACAAATACAAATCCTAATGTCAATGTAAAAGATAAATTCTCATGGTGATAGATGATAGAAAACACAAGTCTTGTGTCCCAAATGAAAGAGTTGTTTGCATGTGTTGAAGATTCTATTTATCCATTCAAAGAACACATTAAGAAAAAGATTTTTCATTACACATAGATCACCCATACACTACAGGGCAGAAGCTTCTATGGTAATCTTTTATAATAAAAAATAGGATGAATGGCTTGATCATTATATCAATCTATCTTCATGGAGTCACAAAGCTACAATTCATATCAAATAGAGAATCATTATAAATCTCCCAATTATTTAAACTCTATTTGTGTTTGTTATTTACATTACGTGTGATGTGATATTATCTAAATTTTAATAACACACATTGAATCTGGTGCATAACTAGATGAAACAACATTATCTTGACAATTTATTTTTTACAACATATATTACAACAGATAATAGTGGATGAATTACATACATGGATGATCTCATTTTCCACTCCCATGAGAAATGTGAAAAAGGTATTTGTGATATGGAACACAATTTTTGGGTTGTGGTATTACTGGATCGATGTTGTTGATAAAATTTATATTTATATAAAATACATAGTGGTTTATGATCAACATGTGAATTAACTATGTCTAAGAATTAGACTAACCCATTTTTTATTATTTCTATCGGGCATTTTGATTGTTCATTTTTAACATAACTATCTATTATCATTTAAAAATATTTCATTCACATTGATATGTAATATTATATATTTTATATTTTAGAATTTTATTTTGGAAAATGATTTCCAATGTTAAAATTGTAATTCATAATATTTCAACTAATAACTAAAAACTCTTGGAGAAATCATTTAAAAGAACAAAAAAAATTATAAATAATCAAAGTTGGTTAATTGCGATGTTTTTTATTATAATATAGTGGATTTTATTAAATACATTTAAGAAAATATTATTATCAACTCAATTCAAAACCCCCCATATTGACACTCCACTATGACTGGCTTCTGATAGAAGTGGTGCAAAAAATCAGTTACATTTTTAAATGTGATTATAATTGGGAATTTTTGATCAAAATTTTTTGGTTAATTCTATATTTTTATATTTTTATATTTTTTTTATTTTTAATATTTATAACATACTGTAATGTTCGTATAAAAATATAACTTTATATTTCACTGGGAAAAATTATACATAAGGGAATATAAAAATAAAAATGCATATATAAAATATGGGTTTTGAAATTAGTTCTTCCATAGCAGTTGAGTATAAAATTCCATCTGCTGTATAAAATACATGGTATGAAAATACGTATTATTCAAAAAATAATAATTAAAATTCCATGAATGAATTGTAATATTCCATAGGAGTTGAAAAGTTTATATAACTTCTGCCTATAAAACTACCTATGTGAAATGAAAGACTTTAGCTATGTCATATGAAGGAAAGAATGTTAATGAAATGTGGCTTAATAGTTACTCTAATTAATATTATAATTTTATGATGAAGAATGATAATTATTTCAATGAAATTTAACACATGATAAATGATATCATCAATAAAACAAGATCACTGACAATTCCATTCACAAAAAAAGAACAATTCATGTGACTCTTGATATGCATTCCAAAAATATGGGGATGGATAGTATTGTAATTTATAGAAACTTGTGACATCAATGAACAACCTATAATTGATCTGAAAGGAACTTTGATGATCTATAATAAATATGTAAAGGTAAACAGAGAAGAAGAAATTAAACATAAGAGAAAATAGATTTCCTTCTAAACCACTACATCTAATAAAAAATAATTGGGGAAAGTTCATCTTCATGATGAATGTTAATTTAATAATGATTCATATTCTGATAGTGATGATGAAATTTTCTACTAGTTCAAGTTCTAAATAACATTATATTACATCCATTAATTAAAATAATTCTATAATATTTTTTTCTATAGGATATAATATCATATATTTTTCTTCAAATTTTAATACTACATTCAAGAAACCCGTAAATAATGTATGGGTTTCTAACTATTTGATTATTGAAATTTATAAACCCAAGAAATTATTGGTAACAAATTTATTTATTTTATCATCTAATTTTTAGTAAATATTAATGAATAGTTATTGTAACAAAAATTGATCATTGGATTGTGTGTGTCATGGAATGTGAAAAGAGACTACTCAATCTATAAGAATCTAAAAACAGATGACGGTGGACATGTTACATTTGGTGAATATTTTAATTCAATGATTATTTTTTTACCAAATGGTTCTAGAAAATCAATTTTAACATCTGAATTATGTTTTTATTGTTTAATATATAACCTTCCAATAATATCATAATTATTTTATTATGGTTTCGGGTATAATTTTAATATAAAAAATGTAATGTTTTTTAATAAAATAATTATTCGGCTTGTACTTCCTATTGAAATTATTTTGTTTATGCTATTAATAAGGATTCTTTTAACTAACAAATGGTTTCTTTCTTATGGGTCTTTCCTATAGAATCTTTGCATTGACATAATATACTAGGCCATTGTAACACTCACTCACAAATAATGCTCACTAGAAATGGTCTATTCAAGGATCTACCCAAACATGTGTTTCAAAAATATAATCTCTATAATTCCTAAAAAACAAGAAAACATCTGAACTTATCCATAAAACCGAAAACTAAGTCTCAACTTCTTAACATCTTGATTTGGTTCACATGGACATGTTGTGACCATTTGGATATTTATGATGAAATTCAAATAACTACATTTTTAAACTTGTACATTACTTTTCTATGTATTATTCAGTTGTCTTTTCATTTCACACAAGTAAAGATAGTTCAAATCTAACCAAGTATTCTAGATCGATTGTAAAGATATGTGGGATTAAAATTATGATTTTGAGATATAACCATGACCGTGAGATTCAGAAATAGTATTTCATATAAGTTTACTCAAAAAATGGCTATAATCATAACTTCTATACTCTTAGGAGAACATAGCAGAATGAAGTTTTAGAAATAAGAAATAGAAAACCTCAGGATATTTATAGTACTTTTCTAAAGGAATTTTTCATACCTATCTATTTATTAGAAGAGGCTACCAATACAGCATTATCAATAATCAATAGAGTCTTTATTGAACCTATCATGAAGAAAAACACTTATGAACTATGAAATAACATGATATCTATGTTTAATAACCTTAGAGTTTTTGGATAGAAATTATTTATTATTAATACTAAGGATAATGTTATCAAATATTCCTCAAAAAGTGGAGAATGTATTTTCCAAAAATATTCAATTTATAGAAAATATGATAGACTATTTAATAACAAAACCAAATGTTTGAAATAAAATGAACCTGTAAAATTCGATGAAACAGGTCCAAATCATCCCAAAATATCTCTCGAATATATTTAGTATGATCTATAATATATGGAAATAAATTCCAAACCATCTCATTACACATTAAAACAAGAAGAATAATCATTCTATTTTTGAAAATATCATGACTCTAAACCTATAGAACATGTATCTATAGATGACATAGTGGAAACTAGTCAATCTATTTCAAAATGGATTAAGACTCTTAGAAATCACCATTTAGATATTGTAGATTGAGACATAGATAAATGCACACAAATAAGATATTATCTATAAAATCATGTTGAACGTCAATCCTTTTTTCCAATACTTGATCCTATTAATATCAATGAGCCAATAAATGATATAATCTAGGAAATTTATATACAAGAAGTGAAAAATCAATTTTAATGAAATAAATTTTTTAAAATCATTGATAGTCACAATGATTCCATAAACATATGCACTAAATTGTGCTTAGAATCAATGATGATGAAGCTGGAATTATATTCAAGAATAAAACTATCTTATTTCCACAATGATAGAGTCCCTAAGAATGTAAAAAAATTAAATAGACTTTTTCACTTATAGTGAAAGATTAATCCAATAGAATTATTATAGCTTTTACATCTCATATATGTTTCAATCATTATCAAATGAATGTTAAATATAAATTAATTAATTGTTACATAGTTCCTGATGAGTTTTTAAAATCCTCGTATTATAAAAATCCTTATTTTCGAAATCTGATTTTCAAATTAACAAAATAATTATATGATTTAAAACAAGAATACAGAGAATGGTATAATAGGATCACATGTTTTCTTATTTGAAAAGGTTTTATAAAAGTTATATCTTACCCTACCACTTTTATGAAAATAATTTTAGATGTAGATCTATTTGTTCAAATATATATATATGATATTATTTTCGGGTATTCTAAATACATCATATGTTCTTGATTTTTAAAAATTGATGAAAATTAAACATTAAATGTGATTAATGGGTGAAAAAAAATTATTTCAAGGATTTAAAAATGTTTAATACAAAGAAGGAATGTATTTTCAATTAATGTAAATATAATAAATATATTCTAATAGCATTTGGTCTGGGTGACACTCAGAGTAGTGATACTCCCATGAGTACCACATGTATGTTGGATCATGACGAGGTTTGGAAACCAGTGGACCAATCCAATGAAAAAAGTGTTATTAGAAGTCCTCTATAAATTTCTACTATTTTCGTTTACATGATATTTAGTTTGACTTTGTGTTCTCATTATTTTAAAAAAGGAAAATAGTCACACATACCTGATGATAAATGATATTTTAAATTCCATAAATATTCTACCAATTTTGGATTACTCTACCCAAGATAAAATTCATTCGATTTACCTATTTATTATGATGTTAGTTTTTATGGATGCAAGTTAGATAAAATTAATTCTCGAGAACATTTAATTTTTTAGTATTACACTATTATATTTGTGTATTGTAAAGAAATTTTATATTTCATCATCTACTGTTGAAGCAGAATATATTGTTTTTGGTTGTTCTTTTATCAATTTTTGTGGCTGTCATAAACATTTCTAGATTATCGGTATCAATTCCAACATATCCCTATAAATTTTGGAAACATATGTTCCATTAACATTTAAAAAAATTCAATATCATGTTATATAATATAAAATATTGATGTAAGACACCACTTCAGGATATATCATTTTCAAAAAGGTTATATAACTCTAGAACACATTGGCACATAATGTTTTCATTCAAATTTTTTTAACAAGACATAGAATACTGAGATAATGAGATAGATCAATAATTAGTTAGGAATTATTAATTTTAGTTTATTTTCTCACAATTTTCGGTCTCAACATTGATGTATCACTATTGATGTCTCAATATTATTGACTCACATTAGATGTACCATCATTGATGTCAAATAGTTGATGTCTTATCATTGATGTCTCAACGTTGATGTATGACCATGAAGTGTATCACTGTTGATTTTTATATCTATTGATTTTATTTTTAATACTTTTTCTGAATATGATGTCAATTATTTTGTTTTTTCATTTGATTTCAGAATCCCTAAATGATAAAACTGTGACTCGTCTAATTCCATCTTCCATCTTGATAATTAATAAATATTTTGAAACATGTTTCCCTATCATCGTAACATGCATTCATGATTTGTGAAATTTTACAAATGATTTGATTTACTAGAATGTAGTGACTATCTGTATCTCTTAATGAAAAATGTACACCATAAAAGAATATGGAATGTGTTTTGAGCTAAATGACTATGCAACATTGGAATCATGAACCACCACACCATGTTTCTGTAATGGAATATGATATATCTACAGAAAAGATTCATTCATGTATTTCCATGTTCTAAGAGTATTGTATGAGAATGATATTTTGTAATGTGTTTTTAATAATATGTTACTTCTATATTTGGTGACAGTGTTATAGTTCTTTTAATATGTTGAGTTTTCATTGACGGAAATTTATTATTTCATGATAAGAACTATAATATGCATACAACAATGTTTCTTCTATTAAAATATATGTGATTAATGTTTAGGAGTATATGATGAAATTATCATTGAATTTCATTAAAGGTGTTCCACTCGTAGTAGTGATATTTGTGGTATTGAATTGTCGTAATAATTTCTAACCAAATAATAAAATTATGGATAACCAATTGATTTTGAGATTTATGTTAAAAAGAAGATAATGTATAAATATATCCAAAATCTTCTTTTCCCAATAATCTGTGACATTCCCAAATTGATGTATCATGTTGTAAATTATGATGAATTTATATAAAAGCAATATTTAAAAATATGAAATTCATTATATGTGTTATATGACTAAACCTACATTAGGATACACATCACAGTTCCATTCATTATTTTTATTCTATGAAAAAATCTAATGGATTAATAAGAGAAAATTAAGAGTCAATAATATTATTTTTTATCATTCATTACAATGTTTATATGATATAGGATGAAAATAAGATGGAATTAATGGGATAAATAACTAATAGAGGACAAATAAATGATTTATTAAGATTTCAACCATGTTGACCATCCTAGAATGCTAAAATATTTTTTCGATATTTCTTTATAACTAGTATACATATTTTAATACTTAGATGAAGATGTAGTGTTATTGTTTTTTGATTTAATGAAGAGAATAAATCTAATTTTGAAGGATGTGATCAAGATATTATTAATGATGAAGAGTAACCTTGACATGAATATCCTAAACTATCATAGTATATACCCTATATAAAAAATATTCTAAATGATGATTATTATTATGAGACTAATGATTAAATAATTTATTATCAAAGTGGAACTATACCCCTAGAGATTCATGTATAGAAATATGATACTGAATGTTAAAAGGAAAATAATGAAAATTTGGAAGATATTTATTATGATGAGAATAGGAGGAGAAAGAAAGTAATCATAAAAACGTAAATGATGAATATTGAGATGAATAAGAATTTTTATCACAATATAAAATATAATGAATATAATCACCGTTTAGAAGACATATCATGTCATTAATATTGTGATAGATCTAATAGAATGGATAAAACCCTACCAACTAGTACTAATAATGAGTTGGATGAAGGATAAAATAAATTTGTGGATGAAGCAGACGAACCTAAAAATATGGATGACAAGTTTATGGAGATAATGATATTCAAATGAAATAATGCATTGATAATGAAAGGGAGTATCTTTAGATGGGGATAAAACCACAATCTGGTATGAATTTGAGTAAACAACACTTTTGATACAATTTCTATGGATTAATGGTAAAAATACAATGGAATATTTGGATTATGTATTGGATATATAGCTTACAATGACCCTAATTAAACCATAATTATGGAAATGGACTAACCAAAATACTTTTTGTTCATGAAAATATTTGTTAAGTCATCATTAAAAATCCCTACATAGATACCATAAAACAATGTACGCCAGGATGACATTAAATATTTTATAGAGAAACTACTATATGTATTTGGAGATATTTGGAGAGAAATGCCGCAATCTAAAAAAACTCTTATTGAATCTGATACATTGATTATTATGCGAAACGTCCATGTAAAAATTCAACCCACAATGATATATGAAATTCACGAAGTTAAAATTGAGACTAAAAGGATAAGTGATGAATGATAAATTCTGAAATAATTGGTTAAAACAAAACCATCTAAGTATAAATCATATATGGATTTTATTGTTAATGGTATTGGAGATAATTCTTTTGAGTATTATCTATATAATAAACTTCACAATCCTTTTTTGATGTATAATAGTTGAGATGGAATGTTAGAGATTAGTTAAAATTTTCATCAACCTTTATTGTTCCTCTTCTTTTAGAAGCTTTGAATTTTGAGTTGATATAAATTGTTGTTAGAGATGAATTTTATACTATGATTGGTGGTTCATATCATGATATCTTGTGAAAAAATAGAATAAATATTGACCATTTAAATTACAGGTTTTTGATTTATTCCAACAAGGATACTATGGTCATGAAGAAATCATTAATGAAGTATATTTCTATGTTAAAATAATATACACTAAGCTTAAACTGAATACATTTTTTTGCTAATTGGAAAAAAATTTGAGTATGCCACAAGTAAAATAATCCATCAGGTAAAAATTCATGTTATATAATGAAAAATACTCAAACACATAAATATTTTACGGGAAATCAATATGAATTCAATTAAGTTTTGGAAAAAAGAATACATATCATTATAGATTTTATCAATCCACTAAATACATAACTACATGTTAATACCACTGTAGTTTTCATTCAACATGAATTTCTCATTCAATCAACATTTTCTAGAATCATTTCTCGACCTATATACCATTATCCTCACATATAATACCATTCTACATTTCATCTAAATCCTTTATCACATTTTCCTCTTAGACTTTGACCTTTTCTCAAGACTCCTATTGAGGCAATCATACATTAGATTCTAGATATTTATATAGAATTTTGTTCTTATACCAAATCAACTCCTCCTATATTATGGAAATATTTCCCCAAGAATTCAAAATCTATTCCATGCACTACTACTAAAGGGAATGAAACACTATAACATACCATTGTTATTAAATTAACTAAAACATTCTTTTTTTGATAGGGTTGTATCTGGAGAATTTTATCAATACACATAATATTTTTAGGCTCAATCATTATAGTTTTACATTATTATTACATTTTAAAATATCCCAATGTATGTAGAAGAGAATTATTTAATATTAATAGAAATTTTTATTTCTTATAGACATATATCAATAAATAATTAAATATAAATAATAATTTTTAATTTTTCTGTTCTTTCATACTTTTTATGACTCTGATACAATTATTGTTATGTTATATAATCTAATACCATTTAAGGATTCTTGGTTCTATCATATTATATATTAATTTTTCAATATTAATTACTTGACATCTGACCATAAAAAAGTGGGAGAGTGTTGACATATCCATGTTTTAATATTAACAAATCATTATTAATTTTCTCACAAATGTGTTTAATATTTCATTTTAGAAATTGGAATTACAATATAGATTGGAAAAATACACTATGTATGCGTCATGCTTAGGGTAAATCACTACTATGTTTGAGTCATAATTTCAAATAATCATCATTCCAATATAGATTGGAAGAATGCACAAATATATGGGTCTCCATTCATGAGTCACTATTTTTTACTCACACCTCCTAGCTCACCACTATGTATGAGTCACCACTTCATATAGTCATTTATCTATAGATTCACTATTCAAAAGAAAACTTCTTCCTATTAATGTCATGATAATGTCTCCTTCGATCATGAGACACTTTTTAATCAACATAAATCCTGAGAGCCACCACTCAAAATACTCTTCACTAACTTTAAATTATCATTTTTAATTTAATATATTCACAATAGTGTAATTTGAGAAATTTAATTCTATTGAATAAATGAATGAAATTTCTAAGAAAACATTAAAATCTTAGTCATAAAAACGTTTGAGGTACAAGGTACCATAAATTGAATGATAACATGCTATATGTTTTTAGAAGGGTGTAATTATAAATCATAATATCAATATAAAATTGAGAGTCAAGTGGTGATATATTAGAAAACCCATAACTAAACTGTGAAAAAAAAACATTGTTTTCATGTTTTCAAGATTATAATTTAATAATTCAATGAAAAAAATATAAGGTGTTTCTCTACAAGTATAACTTTCATACAATAAATAACAGAAGATAATATGATAGTATATTTTAAAATAATTTTTGAAAGAAACCACATGATCTTTATTTTGATATATCTTCATACAGTCATTACACTACAACACATATCACAAAGGGAAACACAATCCCTTCTTCCCTTGTATATCCACTTTTTGTTTACATTATTTATAGTATGAGTATTGTGTGATTATATCTATTTCATTGAAAAATAATGATTCCCATGAATATCATGATGATAAATTTATATCACCACAAAATATCTTCATTAAAACATAAATCCCAATGGATAATATTGGAAGGGGTCCTTGTGTGGTCGGTCTCTATCTACACTCCAAAGAAATGTTTGGATGACGTAATTGTAACAATGAAAACAATGCATATTGGGTTGAAATCCACAGTCCAGTGTATGGATCAAATTTGTGTTAATATAAATTTTAGGGTGGTGGGCTATCAAATAGTGACGAGTTTTAATTTTCAGCTTGAGACTAAGCATGTTGTTATTATTTCTATTATGCCATATTTAAAGTACTATTTTCACTTCTCCGTCAATATAAATATAAATAAATTTATTTCACATTTATTTTTAATCATAGATATTGTGTATAATTTATATTTATTTATTAGTATTATTTCAAATGTTAACATATAATTTCATATTATTTCAACTAGAAACTAATTACTATTTCATTAATACTTTGAAATATCGAATCATTTATAAATATGATCCTTTAGTTAACTAGGATATGTTTTATGATAATATAGTGGATTTTTTAAATCAATTTTAAATAGAAATTTTAATTAGTAAATTATTTAAAACACCCTCTTGAGTCTTCTCTCTAACAAAAAAATGTTTAGTCATTTATAGAGACATTGATTCATTTTGATAATATGCCCACTTAATGTAAAATTCATTTATTTTCTTATGTTTTTATCGTAATCGTTATAGCATCTTGGAGAATATATTCAAAAGAGAATGTATTATAGTAAACCAAGTGTCAATAAATAAATTAATTTATTTTAATATATATAGCATCATTAGTGATGATATTGTTCTATATTAAGTATAACATGTATTCAATGATATCATTTCACATCTCCTTATAATTTTAAACAATTTGTTTTTCAATAATGATGTTAATATTATTATTACATCATCATTTCCCTAAAACATTACTCATCAATGTAAAAAAATCTAACAATATAATTGATGTAATCTTCATCATTGTTCGTCTATTTAATAATATCAGATGATCCATAAAATGCAGTCTTGTATTAGTCACTAGATAAATTTTATTTTTTCCAATGTTCATTCCAACATTTATAAATATTTTATGTTTCATGAAATATCAACTATTTTTTAGAGAACTATATACTAATTATTCTTAAATACGAATAGTAGAAACATTGAAAAAGTATTTGAGAAGGGTCAACTGACTGATCTTCAAAAAAAATCAACTCCTTCATCCCATCATTATATTTTTTAATATGATTGAAATCTATCCATTATCAATTCATATCCATCCTATTGGATTCACTAATATTAATATTTAATAAAATAATTAAATACACAAAAAATATTCCTAGAACGCACAAAATAATATTATTATAGAATAATTTAAGGTATCTGAAGGAATATGTCTATGATAACTATAGATGAATGATGTGATTTGTTTTTTTTCTAGTAGTGAAAATAATATAAGAAATGGCTTCTGTGATATGTATAATGTTATAAATAATATGATAAATTCTCATCTATATAAAAATAAATATACCCAGGATGGTTTCTATAATACTAATAGGTGGTTGTATAATAAGAGGGAAGAGTTTATGTTTATTAAATTCATCATTTGGTACACCGTAGGCCATGTATTGTTTTAGTGAATGGATGCTTCATAGATGATAGTGATTTCTTTAGATTATGAAGAATGTGAAGGGGCCCTAACATTAGGTATTGAGAACAGAATGTTTTATGAAACTCATGAATATAAATATGATGAACTAGAATTGTAAGAATGGGGTTATCATGATATTTTAAAAACATAAAAATAATGCATTTGGGGTTTCATTAATGATTTAAATTTAAAAAATTATCAAATAATAGATGATTACTCATAGAATAAATTGGAAACTTTCTATTGGGGATAAAATGATTAGTTAAACACAACAACTGACTGTAATGGTCCCCAGTGAGTTCATCAAAATTACTCATCTAAAAATAAATAAAAGAGTATAATCCCAAAAAACCATTAAAAATTTAAATGAATAGATAGCTTCAGAAGAACCAAGAAATTTATCAAATGTTATAATAATGTCTTTGTGTAAAATGGGGAAATCAGAAAGAACACCCAGACAAAATGACCACCTTGCTAATTGTAACCGATGAAAAAATAAATTTTGATGGAATACACAATGGATTCCATAGGGGAAAATAATTAGGATTGATCATTTAAAATCATAAGTATCTAAGAATGAAGTGAATGGTGAATTAATCAACAAAGCAATTATATAATGAATTCAATTTGAAACACTAAATTTCATTTTCATTCTTACAAGAATGAATTTTTATCATAATATTAAGAATGAAAATTGGGTGAAAAAAGATATATTGTACATTTTCATGGAAATGAAAATATAAATTTTTGTGGGTTCTTATTCTTAGTAATGGGATAAAATGGGATTAATTGTTTAATTTTAATCAATGTTATTGGGAACCTAACATTGATCTTATATATTATTACCATATATGCACTATAAAAACTGTACCTTCTTTTCATTTGAAATAGCCCCAATACGTGATAAGTTGGAATTGTTTTCTAATTTAATAGATGGTACATTCATCCTCATCATCAATAAGTTCATAGATCCATGAAATCAGTATGAGAATTATAGAAAATATGGGTTTGAATACGATTAAATCCATTTTATCTTATATATTGATATTAAAAGATGATATCTAGAAAAATCATCAAGAAATAAAAATCAACAAGATAGAGGGGTTTATTTCTATTCATTTAATCATTTGGTATATCGAGGGATAGGTGGTGTTTCAATGGATTGATTCATAGGAGATATTGTAATCTTTTTCATATGGTGAAAATATTGATTGGGATCAATCTAATGGTATCGAGTGACAATTATTTGATAAAATTTCTTAATATAATTACAGGTTTGGAAAATAACGTTTAGTTCTATCATAGTGGGGTAAAATGATAACATTAACTAGATAAATGGTCAGAAGGATGATTATGTAAATCAAATGATGTTCAAAATGAATGCATGTAGGGCCTAGAGCAAGAATATAATGAATCATAAGACTATTACATCTAAAATTTATGTAACATGTCATACATAATTTATTTTAAAATAAATTATTTGTAGTTTATATTCAGAGGATCAATAAAATAAAATATGAGATCTCGTAATATTAATATTTTTAAATAATTAATATTTACTAATTTGATTCATTCCATATCACCCTAATTTTGGGATGATTCGAAATCATTAATTCTGGATAAAATAATTTTTATATGTTCATTCTGATACTATTTCTTTCTATCCAAATATAACATCTCCAAAAAAGAGAAATGAGTTTGAATGACTCAATTTCATTTCATTTCTCCCATAAGATTCAATTAGAAATGAGTTTTTAAGGTAGTGATAATATATTTTTCATGGAGTTTTCATCGTACTATCACAATTTCATTATTTCTTGGACCATCTATGAAAAAAAATCCTTCTCAAAGGGGATGAAAGTATGGAATTTTCAATAATCAATGAATAAAGATCATTAATGGAAAAAATAATATAGTAATTCATATAACATGTTATAATTTTTATTGAAGCGTATTTGAAATAATAAATCACCTTATGTTTGAGAGGATCTATTCATCTTTGATGTTTGAGGCGGAGTGGTGGAAAAGGTGGCATCCGATATAGCTTTATTTCTTCGCTGATGAATGTTTGGTTAGTGTTAAATATATAATATTTGGTAGTGTTTTCACAGTACCTTCCAAAAATTATTTACAAAACGTATTTTATAAAAGAAAAAAATTACAGATGATAAGGCATCTTTTATAATGTTTTTTTGGGTTGATAATGGTATATATTAGTCATCACAATAAAAGTGTGGTTGAAAAAAATATTTATTAGAACTATAATTATAGAGCTCATTAATATAGGTTTTATATCTTCTTTTTATTTCTGTTAAAGATATACATTTATCAGTTAAAAAATTACGATTAAAACCAATCATTATCTGTGTTACAGTATAATAATGATAACGACTTGCTTTTAAAACTTTTATATTCAAAATTTAAATATATTAAAAGAATAGATATTAAATATCAATAAATTAAAACATTTGGAAATATTTTTAATAAAAATGAATATATAAAAATTTATTTAAATCAACAAATTATATAGATTTCATAAATTAAATAAATATTAAAAACAATTAATGATGTTGAATGCATATTAGTCATATAATTTAAAAACATTATATAAGTATAAAAATATTGTAAAAAACTATGTATAATTCATATGATTAGCCATATTTGTTGCAAACATATACAAAAATAATGGAAATACTAGAAAATTTATTTAAATAAAAAAATTATTTAGAATTTAACCAATATAAAAATATGACATCATAAAAAAATTGAATATATTTTAATGATAAAAATTTAAATCATATTCTATATATTAAAACATATTAAATAAATATGAAAAAATAGCGATTAAAAAAAATAAATATAAGGGAAAAAAATTAAAATTAACTAATAATAAAAAAGAATAAATAATATTGAATGAATTAATAATAATAATTAATATATAAAATAGAATAAATTTTAAAAGATAATTATGAATTATAAAAATTATTTAGATTAATTACAGACACACATAAATTAATGAATTTAAATTATTAAATATTCAAAAGAAATAAATGTTGTATAGAATTTAAATTTATTAGAATTAAATATTATTTTTAAAAATCAATAATAAAATTTTAAAATATATTTTAAAAACATAATAAATAAAAATGGATAAATATTGATCATATTAGTTAATATTATATTAATAAAAATTTATTTTATTGAATAATTTAATATATATTTAAAAATATATGAATTAAAAAAATAGAAATTAAAAAATATTAATTATTAATGACACTATTAAATAAAATAATATTAAAACTAATATAATCAAATTAAATATATTTAAAAATATTAACTAGTTAAATTTATAATTTTTTAAGAATAATTAAAATATAATAATTATATAAATATAAAATATATTTATATGTTAAATATTTATCAAAAATAAATATTAGACAAATAATATACAAACATATTGAAATTAATACATAATATATTTATATATGTCTAAATAAAAATTAAAAAATGTCCAAATTCTAACCAAAAAATTTATTAATAAATATTATAAATGAAGAAGTTTTATTCAATGAATAAATATTAAAAATGAATGAATAAAATTTAGTAGACAAACCTATTTAAAAAAAATCAAATCAGAAGACTAACTACATGAATTGTAAAAACATAATGAAATTAAAAAATATAAATAAATTAATCTATGAAATTAATTATATAAAGTTCATTTTTATAAATATATATATAATTCAATAAGTAAAATTGGCTACATTATAATAATTTAGTTATAATAATATTATAAATAAAACATACTAAAAAAATATTTAAAGATATTACATATTTAAAAAATTTAAAAAATGTTATATCTAATGAATAATGATATATATATTGTAAAATAATATTTAAAATATGAATTGTACATTCTTTACATACACATTAACACATTTCCTATACATATATGAATACACAAGAAAATATCTAAAGTCAACATATATAAAAGCCTATAAATAAAACAATTCAAATATTAGATATAAATAATACAATTTTTTTAAATTATAAAAGATAGAGATGAATAAAATTTTTATTTTGACAGAAATAACTTCTTTTCATATAAGTAGAGGGAGAACCATTACCCATTTTATAGTTATAAGGACAATTAGCCCATGAACATGGCCCCAATGCCGAGTGCAACATTCTGTTTTCATCATCCTATGCACGTCACCACATGCAGGTATCATGAATGTGTCACTGCCTACCAGCCAAATGCTCGCATCATTTCCTACAACATATACCATTTGTATGTTATGTATATAAATATTTTATTTTATATATATAATTAGTCAGTAATTCTCAAATATTGATATAATAATTTCTTATAAATTTTTAATATTTTACTATTATAATCCAATGAAAACACATTTACATGATCAAAAAGAACTCATAAATGGGAACCTTAATTATTGCAATTAAATGTGGTGAATAAGTGTAAACATTAATCAACACCTATTTAGTGGTGATAAAAGTGACATTTATCTGTGGATTTTTCTAGTACTGATATATGTCCCACTTTTCTTGGTGATTTCTGGTATGTTTTGATTAGTTTCAGCACTATATATTATGTAGTCAGTGGTACCAGAAACTATAGAGTAAATTAAGTAATGTACCTTTATCCTAACTCGACAAAGTCATTATATAGATAAATATACAAAACCATTGCAATCAAAAGAGAAAATACTCATGATCATATATATATATATATTGAAATTGGGAATTTGATTTATATTATGGATTTCATCATACAAAATATTAATGAGATACGATAATAAATGAAAACCAGGGTTTATTGACATGTGTCAGATATTTAGTACTACATATTATTCTTGAATTGCATTTCATGATTTTTGGGTTGTTTTTCCACAAAAATATAACCAATATAGTGTCTCGATAAAAATATTTACCTATGAAATATTTTTTAGTTGTATAATGATTAATAATAACAATAACAATAATATTCTTATTCTTATTATTATTATTAACAATAAAACCATCATAATTATCATCTTCATCAATACAAAATCCTATATATTAGATATGCACACCAGTATGTGTATTGTGACACACCAGTGCACATCAACGTGTGCACTACTCTAAACCAGTCCACAACCATGTTTTATATTGGGTTTCAATTAGTTATTATCATATTAAACATCATAAACGGGATAAGTTTATAAATATTTTAAAAAATCGGTACATGGAGGCGTGAACCCCATTAATGCATATCCATTTGGTCGAGACGTGTGGACGGGGTTCAATGTTCCTGGCCACAACCAAAGATGTGTGAACCCCATTGATTCCTCTTTATATATATATATATATTAATAATTATTATTTTATTTTTTTAAAACATTATATATGTTATTAATATTATTAATATTTATAAGATTAATATTTATAAATTTATGTTAATTTTTATTCATATAAAATATTAAATAAATTAACATGTGTTATCCTTATTAATAATATTTTATATTATTTATTATTAATATATATGATAATATTATTCTCTTATTAACAAAATAATAAGGGATATAATATTTATACGATTTTAATTATAAATCCTTGTAAAAATTTTATTGACGTGATTATTAGTTATTTATTAACATGTTAAATATTTATTAATTAACAATTGTATTATTTATTATTCATTAATAATATATTTTTCAGCTATTTATAAGATTTATTGAATTATATTTAATATTAATTCTATAATATTTGTTAGGAATTAATTCTTATTTTAATTTTTTTACTATTTAATTAATATATTACTCTTAATGTATTATATTTTTTTATTACTAATATACTTATATGAAAAGTAAGATAAATTGTATAATTACAATTATTATTAATTATTGAATTCAAAATAATAGTATAATTAATATTCAATAATATATTTTGGATGGTTGTTTATTATAAAAAAAATCATTAATAATATTAGGAAGTGTGTATATAAATATAAAAAATTATTTATTATTAATAACTACTAGTTATAAATAAAATGTTTCTTAATCAATCAAAAATATTTTAATGAATTTCAAACTATTGTAAGTTTTTTACTTTTCAACAATATATAAAATATTAATATTTTTTTACATAATTTATATGTAATTTTTTTTAATAAATATATAATGTGAATAAATATAATCTACATAATTAAATTGGATGCTCCGACAATCCAAAAACATGTGAATATATTATATGTCTACGATGTGTTTGTCTTTGTGTTTTCTATGGCGTACACAACTCCATTGTATAATCTCTGGATCCTCCCTCCACAACATCATGTGTAGCTGGTAGTGTATCTACAGACTTACTACAAGTACCCTATCCTACCTCTAACGACAATGTATTTTGGTTGGAACTCACCTAATAATTTAAATAATATGGATATTGTGAAACAAATATCAATGTAATTTTGGTTGGAACTCAACTAACGACAATGTATTTTGGTTGGAATCCCTCATTCTATTCCATAACTACATCCATAATAGGGTATTCAGAATAGGAACATGTATATCCTACTCTCCACCATCCACATCACCCGAGAAATTAAGGAAAATCCCCTGATAATTTATTTATATATGAGGAATTAGATCAATCATTTCACTGTGAAAATATGTCTTCTCAAAGGAACCTAATGCTGTTGGATTATGTTTGTAATGATAATGGATGATATGATCAACCAATGTGTCACGACCCGTCCCTCGGGGCTCGTATCGTGACTACCCCAAGCCTTCCTTCCAGAGGCCAGGGGCTGGAGACTAGCACCAAAGGAGTATTTCCCTAAAATAGTGAATGCATTGCATTTATAAATCGTAGTCACACAAAACTAGAGTACAAGTGGAAGCAAACCCTATGTAAAAGCTGTATAAAATGTGTACTTAATGTAATGGGGGGCCATAATACAAGCCCAACTATAAAGTACAGATACAACTGAAAGCATGTTCAACTGAAAATGGACAAACAACATAAAGGTGAATGAACCTCTGGGATCGTCCTCTGGGGTTCCTACCGGATGGGTAGGTATATATGGAATCAATATAACTTGACTTCTGTCAGACTCCACAGTTAACTGATACATCCTATGTTCCTCCTCAGGTTATTATCCAGTCCTCGTACACTCATCCTCAGTCAGCGTTGTTCGTCATCTGCGTCCAACACAACGAGGTGCTGGCATAGGCCGTGTAGGGATGAGTATAACGTTACTCAATAGGGACCTCAAGACCCTCAAGGTCTCACAGAATCCAAAAAGTATAAATCAAAAATTATGATTTCATCAGATAACCATTAATTAGATACATTCCCATACATATACCTACATTATCAAATAACTCGTCTCAATCATGAGAAAACTCAAAGGTCAATGTCTCAAATCAAACCAAGATTTTTCATTATCGAAACCAAGGATACTAGAGAACTCCTCCTCTGTCTGGTACAGTGGGCCTATTGCAAATCCAAGGCACTTCTCACTAACCTTGGAATACTAAGGTACTCCTCCTGCTGAGTACCGCAGGTCTGCAGCCAACAACCAGGTGCTATGTCCGATGTGGGTCTGTCACCAAATACTGGGCACTGCCCCTAATAGCCTACAAGGGTACTACTCATGTCGAGTATCGCAGGTCTACTGCCAACTACTAGGCTCTCTATCTGCCATGCGTCGGCCGCCAAATAATGGGCACTCCCCTCTAGGCTAGTCGAATTAGTCCTAGTCGAATCAGTAGAGTAGTCGTCAAGTCTGTCATCTACTAGGTCTCTGCACTCTTATTTCTCATTTCCGGGAGGATCTACTCCATGAGCAACTGATTGATACTCCATGTGTCATGAAATATCAAGTGGAAGTATCTCAATGTTCCAACATGTCATAGGGGTCTCAACGCAATAGATAATGCGTTAATCAGACGCCCAGTCTATGAGTTATTGGCATTTTCTTCCAAAGGGTGTGGTTGGTTTTTAGGTTTATACCAACTGAACCGTACTCCAACTGTGTTCATAAGTCATGTGGTAAATACCAAAGGAACCTTCCCACTCTATGAATTCCTTCGCGGTAGAGAGTTTTTTGATTGGACACTCGTGGCCCATGATATGTGCGAAAAGGTGTATTTGTGTCTGATGGGTCAGTGTCCGGTCTGACCTAGTCATACCGGCCCGACCTGAACCAGGTCAGGATGAGGATCCAACATAGTTTGTGAGTCCAACCTAGTCTGAGAGGTGGCCCGACCCGAATGTGCGACCTGACCCGAGGGCGGCCCAACCCGAGATGGCCCTACCCATGGCTGCCCGGCATAAAGGCTGCCCGACCTAAGGCTGCCCGACAAGAAGGAGACCGGTCCCGAGGCAGCCCAGCCCGAGGTGGCCCAGGCCATGGTTGTCCGTCCTGAAGGCGGATCGGCGACTCAGTTGGACTGGTGGCCCAGTCGGCATAGCGACCCGGGGCCTCAGCGGGGGTCCGCCATAGCCGCAACCAGGGGGGAACTGTGCGACCCTGGAACTCGAATGGCCTAGCCATTCAGGTAGAACCAAACCAGTGCCGGATGGCACCAGTCCAGCTCATGCAGGACCCGACGAGGTCCCGCACCTCCAGGATGGACTGAGCGGCCAACCGCTCCCCACCATGACATGGCACACTGGCGCTGCGCCCCTCCGCCGCAGACTACCAGGGTAGTGGCCTCCTACTAGTCTTCGTGCAGCACGATGGCGTCGTGCACCTCGTTTGACCACCATGGCCTACCTGGCCATGTCCCTTCCTTCTGGCGTGCTTTGATGGCATTGTGCCCCTCAAGAACCTTCGCGGTCTGCCTGGCCGTGGCTCGATTCATTACGCGGCCTGATGCTGCCACGCCATTGTGGCAACCCGACGGCCTAGCACCGCCAGATTCTTCGTGGGCGGATCATTGTTGGTCGATGTGTGTAACTCCTCTGTCGTCAATGAACAAGAAAAAAAATGGGAGGTTCAGGCCTTGTTTGTGCAGTCTGAACCCTCCTCGTCATGGAGATGTCATTCGGTTCACATATCAGAAATTTGTACGATGAAGAACGAGTACAAAACAAATCAAACCCCCTATCTCGATTATCGCTTGTTGATAAAGTCACGGGAAGTGGACGTCGTTCTGTTGACGTTGGGTAGAAGACAAAGAAGTCGAGGAGGAAGGATTTGAGGAAGACGAGTTGAGATGATGTTGTTGGTGTTCTTGTTGGGTGGCTGTGTTTCCTCTACTTTCTCCTGTTGAAGAGGGAGAAGATGGTGCACGTTGTTCTTCGGTGGTGACGGGCGTTCATCACATTCTTAGTTGAGAGGATGAAGTCCTCTCAATTCTCTGAAAGGAACTTCTTCTCCTTAATTCTCCCAACTAGGATTATGCCAACCCCCACCATAATAATACATCACATATAATAATGTTGTCATATTGAATTCAATTAATTCACAATGATTCGAAATCAATTAAGTTACTTTACTTAATTAAATTAGAGGAGTTGGGTCATTAATTGAAGGTTGAAGGTAAAGAGTTTCACCAATTTGATTGGGGGTTTAGATGAGGTTTAATGATCTTGTGAGCCCCACCTAATAATCCTTACAAGGGAGGTTATGTGCAGTTGGGCCCCACCTCCATAACCTCTCATGGAAGGTTATAGTGTGGTGGCCCCAACGACTAACCTCCTTTTGGATTATATAACCCCCAAGAAATAAAAATAAGAAATCAACTAATTTTTATTTAACTTTATTAAAGAACCCCAAAAACTATCTTCCACTCTTGATAAAACACAATAGTGGTGAAGGTCTCACTAAGAAATTGTCGATGCTGTGAGTTCAACAGTACCCTCAGATTTTGATTCATAGCACTAGTTTGGAAGTTATAAAATTCTGAACATACGTTTATGGAACGTAACCAAACTAAACATCAGAAAGAGATTCCGGCCACCCCGGGCCACTGAATCAAGCGCTGTCAAAAAAATACGGACTCGTAAAATTCCCATGTATTTTAAAAAAATCAATGGGAAATCTGGGTCTTTACATTCACCCTAGATCAGGGAATTAAATCCGCATAAGCTGTAACTCGAACGAGGGAACAAAAGGGGGTACAACACACACATATGGCCTCCCACTCCCATGTTCTATCATTGAGGTTCTCGTGCTTCCAATGAACATGTACAAGAGGTATTGAACATCGACGTACGACCTGATCTTGACGATCCTCAATCGCCACTGGAACCCCTGTGAAATTCGTCCTGTCATCGTTTTCCAGCTCTCTATGGTCGATGATATGGGATGAGTCGTGCACGTATCTCATCAGTTGTGATACATGGAAGACGTTGTGCATCTGGTGCAACACAGGTGTATGATCTAAGCAGTAATCCACCTCTCCTACTCTGTAAAGAACCTAGATTGGTCCATTGAACATCAGAGATAGCATGTCACCTCAGCCAAATCTCTGTAGACCTGGTCGAGGTGAGACCTCTAGGACGACGTGGTTGCTATCATCAAAATCAAGGGGTCTTCGTCTCCTATCAGAATATGACTTATGTCTTATTTGTGTATTCTTCATTTGTTCCTGGATTATCTACACCTTCTCGATGGTAGCCCATACCGTCTTTGGTCCCACTAGTGCTGACACCTCTGGGGCTGTCTAGCATAGTGGCGATCTACATGGTCCTCCGTACAAGGCCTCAAAAGGTATCATACCGATGGTAGAGCGATAACTGTTTTGTAAGAAAACTCTACCAAAGGAATGTGATCCTCCTAGCTACGATTGATGTTGAGGATGCATGAATGGAGCATGTCCTAGGGGTTCGGGATGGTCCTCTTGGTCCGATCATATTTCGAAGGATGGAAGGTGGTGCTAAAGCGAAGCTATGTCCCTCAAGCTTCCTGTAACCCCTTCTATATCTGGGAAGTAAAACATGTGTCACATTCGGAGACAACAGAACAATGAACTCCATATAACCACACAATATCCTGCACATAGAGGTGTCCCAAGCTCTCTACTGAGCCCTGCTCTCTGATCGGTAGGAAGTGGTCTGACTTGGTGTTTCGGTCGACAACCACCCAAATCGAGTCATGACCCAAAGATGTACGTGGAAAACCCGTCACAAAGTCCATGTATATCCCATCCCACTACCACTCTAGAACATATAAGGGTTGAACCATGTCTGCGGGCACCTGTTGCTCCGCCTTCACTTGCTAACAAGTGAGGCATCGTGAGACAAACTCTGCTACCACCTTCTTCATACCAAGCCACCAATGATATCATTGAAGGTCCTGGTACATCTTCAACACTCTTGGACGTACCCCTAGAGGGGAAGTGGGGAACTCCCTCAAAGAATCCTCCTGATGTCAAACTGGTACCAGAGTACTTCCTCTAAAGAGGATGACGTGATCCCCGCCTTCAGAAAATCCATCAGGTGCATGCCCTCTGGATATCAGAGCACATTGCATCTCATAGTCCGAATCTCAATGATGTGCCTCCCTGACTCACTGAATAAGTGGAGGTGTGACTATAAGAGACTGAAGATAAGCTTCCCCATCCCTATCCACAGAGGATATATGTCAGGTCGATACATGCTCTGACAACTCTCCAAGTAGCAGAATTACACTCTAAATGAGAAAATATGCAACAACGTTTCTCCTACTAGGAGTATAGACTATCTTGATGTCATAGTTATAGAATAACTCATGCCATCATCGATGTCTCAGGTTCATCTCCATGTAAAAAAATAAATATCTAAGACTCTTGTGATCAGAGTACATAATAAAATGTTCACCCATCAGATAGTGCTACAACCCCATCAAGGGGATGGCCGCTGCGACTAACACTAGGTCATGGGTAGCATTGTTCTACTCATCTTGTATCATCTCCCAAGAAACATACATGATCACTGATCTCTCCGACATCAGGACACACCCAAGTATGGTCCCTAATGTGTCGCAATAAACTACGTACACGACGCCCTCCACTGGAAGCCTCAAAATGGGGGCACTAGTCAGCCTCTACCTCAGCTCTTGAAAGATCTTATGACAACACTCCAACAACACGAAGGGTTGCCACTCCTTTTTCAAGGCTGATAGTGGCGCTAAAACTCTGGAAATGTCTGGAATGAATCTCTGAAAGTACCCATCCAATCCATGGAAACTTCGTACCTCCGTCAAACTCTTGGGTGGCTCCCAAGCAAGAACAGCCTCAGTCATTGCTGGATCCAATGAAACTCTAGCCTCTATGATGGCGTGTCCCAAGAAGTGAACCTCTCGAATCCAGAACTGGCACATAGAGATATTACCATAATGCTGGTGCTCTCGGAGTGTGTCTAGTACTACCTGAAAATGGAAGGTATGCTCTTCCTTAGTAGTCAGTTAGATCAGTATGTCGTTAATGAAGACTATGACAAATAGATCAAGGTATGGATGGAAGATCTTGTTCATGAGACTAATGAACACTGCTTGAGTATTGGTCACACCAAATGACATAACCAATAACTCGTAGTGGTCATACTGACACCTGAAGGTTGCCTTCTACACATCCCCATCTCGAACTCTGAGCTACTGATAGCCTGATATGAGGTCTATCTTTGAAAAACAACATCCAACTTTGAGATGATAAAAGAGTTCATCAATCTTATGTAGTGGGTATGTGTTCTTTACGGTCACCTGGTTCAGGCGACAGTAGTCAACACAGAGCCGCAAGCTCCCATCTGCCTTCTTGGAAAACAGAATCTTGCCTACCCAGGGAGAAACACTAGGACAGATGAACCCCTTCCCTTGAAAGTCCTCAATTTGTACCCTTCACTCACGAAGCTTTGCAGGAGCCATATGATATTATGGTGAAGATATTTGTGGCGTCCTGGGGTACATGTCATAGTATAAGTCCACCTATCTGTTAGGAGATAATCTAGGGACATCATCAGGGAAAACATCCGCGTACTGGTCCACCACTATAGGATAAGTCAGACTCTCCACATCTACTATTATGAGGTTAAAGCAAGCCAACAGTTGAGTGATCGGCTGCACCCTCCTCTGATTAAGTTCATCTTGCACTGAAGAGGATCCCTTCTCACATGTGAAAGTGAAACATGCACCAGATGTGAGGAAACACCTCACTTTGCACCTAATACAGTCGATCTAATCATGGACTGTAGATAACCAGTCCATACCCATGATAATGACATAAGTTCTCGACGCCGCTACTAGGAGATCCCAGCCGAAGATCTCACCTCCTAGAGTAATCTCGCACCACCGACACCATTGCGTAATTGTCGAATCGGCTCATGTAGGATTCTTTAGCCATAAGGATCGAACCAATGACTATTTCAAAATTTCCGAGATCTGAATGAGGGAAGTGTCAATGAAAGGGTGACTACCACCAATTTTTATAAGAACTACAGCTATGGTGGAATAGACACAGATCGTAACTAGAATCATCCCTAGAGCTCTGTTATCATAGGCCTCAGCTACCTGAAGTCGTGCTCTGCCCTATCCACTTACTCCCTGTGGTCGGGGTAGAACTGCTGGGGGTCGTGGAAGTAGCAGCTCATAACATCATCCACCACCACCTACATGCCCAACTCCTCTTCCACGTCCCACTCTGCCCTGCGGACCGCCTCAATCATACCTTTGTCTCTACCTAAGAGGTACCTCAACTATCGGCTGAACATCAGAGTGGCGGGTCGGACAGTCATGAGCCATGTGACCAAGCCCACAGTAGGAGTAACACTGGCCACTCCTAGCATGACTGGCTCTTTCTCCACTCCGGGTACCCTGCACAACCGATCCTGAGTCATGCATCCGACCACTTATGGGACTGGTTATCTTGGTCCTTTGCATCATCTGTCTACTACCAGCATCCGAAGACTCAGAATCAAGCACCGCCTGAAAATGTGGACTCATAAAATTCAAATATATTTTGAAAAAAATCCATGGGAAATACGGGTCTTTACATTATCCAAGATTCAGATATTTAAGTTCTCGTAAGCTTAAACTCGAACTAAGGGAACAAAATGGGTACTGAGCATGCATCTAAGCCTCCCGCTCCCATGTGCTTTCCTGGAGGTTCCCGTGCTGCCACTGAACGCACACCAAAGGTATCGAATGTCCACGTAGGACATGCTCATGTCGATCCTCATTCTCTACTGGATCCTCTGTTAAAGTCACCATGTCATCGATGTCCTTAACTCCATGGTCGATGATGTGGTAAGGGTCCTACAAGTATCTCCTCAGCTTAGATACTTGGAATTTGTTGTGCACCTGATGCGACTATGGTGGAAGAGCTAAGCGGTAAGCCACCTCGCCTACTCTGATAAGGACATGGAATGGTCCGTTAAACCTCGGAGATAGCTTGCTGCCTCATCCAAATCTCTTTAGACCACATCGAGGTGAGATGAATAGGAAGGCGTGGTCTCCATCCTCTAACTCAAGAGGTATATGTCCCCTATTAGCATACGACATCAGTTTGCTCTGTGCAACCTTCATCTGATCTAGGAAGATGTACACCTTCTCGGTGGTAGCCAGTACCACCTCTGGTCCCACTAGTGCTGAATCCCCTCTGTCCTTCCAGCACAGTGGCGATCTACAATGTCATCCATACAAGGCCTCAAAAGGTTACTTACCCATGGTGGAGTGATAGTTGTTGTTGTTGGAAAACTCTACAATGGAAAGTGATCCTCCCCGCTATGACTGAAGTCAATTACTATAGAGACCCAAAGCTTGACGTACATGAACATTACATTACTTTTGCGGAATACTTAATACCTAACAAAAACAGACAAAAAAGGACGATAATAGTTTAGTGTCTTTGGAAACTTTGAACGTAATCTTCTAATCGTGGTGAAATATCTTCAACACCTCCCTTAAAGAACTTCCCCCTTTTTTTACCTAAAACATTTCCTTATATCCTGGGGAAAAACATAAAAAGGGTGAGATCAAATGATCAGTAAGGGTAAGCACGGATAATATAAAACATACCATATACATTTGAAATTACAAACATGAACATAATGTTTAAATATCAAAATAATGAGCAATGACATAAAACATGTAAGTACTTATGGCGTAGATCATAAAGAAACATTATGAATGATAAAATAGAATGGGAATAAAACATGTAATTGTGGAAACCATTCATCACATGTGATGATTTCCATAGTAGCCAAGGCATTGCTGCCAAGACCATCTTGGTGGAAAAAGTCCATTTCTGAATCGAGTTCACTCCTCGTTTCAGTCCTGTAACACTGAACCAGATTAACTTACCATTCCAGCCATGACTATCTCATGAGAAATAAATCTTTAACCAATGCATTAGAGGGTGATATAGGTGCCGCCAATATCATAATGAAATCATTCTTCTTGTGCCACAAAATAAACATACATCATTTATAATATCCAATAAGTAAAATGTGTTTCATAAACATCATCCCATCATCACATAATCCATAAAAAATAAATGGATATATTTTCATAATAAGAAAAGTGAAACAATGTAAATCATAGAGACATGATACTTGAAACATACACATGTGAAATAATGTCATCTTCGATGAAAATTGTTTTGATAAAACACTTGAAATGAATTCATTAGGATAATATCCTTTTTTCATCAAAATCATTTTCTTTTCACAAAATGTCAAGAAATTTTAGAAGAAAAGGTTTTTGTTGAATATAGTCATGAAATCTTTTGGAGGAAGCTTCATGAAAATAAGGCGTTATAAAAGCATAAAAATCAGTTCATGCCGTATAAGTTAAAAATAACACTCTCCTCGTACTTTTGTCAGAAAAGTCAAAAAAATTACCTCGTAACGTAAAAAAAAGAACGATTCCTTACATACCATGTTGTAAAAGTCAAAAGTTGGTAAAAAGGATATTAAAAATACATGAAACCATTTTTAGGAAACATGGACCAGGATGATAACAATAACCCCAGTAAATAATTACGAATAAGCAATCTCGGATAAAAATGAGATTTGCAAAATTATCCCTTACCTTAGGTCTGATATGCTTCGTACATATCTGAACCCACTGTATAATGATTTAAATAATGTTGTCGACTTATTAAAGAATCATATTAATTGTTATTATATCATATATGGTCCACATATGACTTTATATTAACCGTTCTTTTGTAAATTCATGTTAAAGTTGCATTTTGGGTAAAATCGTCTCATTTGTCGTTCGTGTTCTAACATGTCATTATTAATATGATTACTTGGATCATGATTAAATATATCCATAATGTAAAACATGATAAATATATAATAAATAATAATAATAAACATATATATAATATATCAATAAATGGAAAGAAACACACCGTTCATGGAGACGGTAGGCCGTACGTACGCATGAACGCCGTTTTCGTTTCCTTATTGAATTGAATGGAATTAAGTAGATGACATACATATATATATACATATATACAGTATCATTATAATGACATATATTTCATGATTACTTATTATATATACTTTATAATCATTCATGAATGGTTAATCATTGAGAATGAATCTCATCGCGTCGTGGAGACAGTAGTCCGTACGTACGCACGAGCGATGATATCATTCCCATGATCGTGGAATTGTATTCAAGTGTATGTATAATATTTAAGAATCAATATCACATTAAAATAATCATATATAGTCATTATTTACACCATTATACCCATCCAAGTAAGGTGGTGGTGGAAAATAGATTACACCACGACGTGGAGACGGTATTTCGTACGTACGCACGCGCGGTGATTTCATTTTCCATAGGATGGATAAATTGTGAAATATGGTTGTTTAATACTTATAATAACATATTAGTATATGAGTGATACTGATGTTATTATTTCCTAATTAAACAACTAAATAATAAGAAGTTGAAGAAGAAATAAAGTTGAAAGAATCGGTAACGAACATTACCTCTTCTTGGAAGCGCCCTTTTGAGACCTCCTCTTAGGGCACTACAATTGAACTTCGAAGAAGACCAAGACCTGTAGGATGTTTATAGGTAAGTGGAGAAGATAATTTGGCAGGGTTTGGCCGATCTTGAAGGCTAAAATTGGTGTGAGGAAGAGAGGGAGGAGGTGCCTTTTTATAAGGGAGGAGAGGGGAACCTTTGGAATTCTTAAAAATATTAATTTATAATAAATCTAACCCCACTTAAAAACCTCCAAAAATGACACATATTCTAATATTAGATGATTTAGGGTTGTAATAGCATCATCCAATCAAATTTATACATGTTTGGATATTATTTTAAACCTTATCATTTTGATTTATCCTTATTTAATCTATTTAGGTTTATTTGCGGTAATAAAATTCTAAATTTAAAATTATAACAAATAATAACTTATTTGTTGTGAATTTTCCATAATTGTTTTTTATATAAAATTATAGACCATATAAATGGAAATTTAAATTTTTTAAATATTTTTGTGATTTTTAAACAGTTTTATAATATGTTATTTTTATAAAATAACAATAGTGTCAATTTTGACACTATTCATTTATTTGAATTTAAATAAAATATATACATAATATATGTTCGAAATAAAATATTTAATAGATTAATAAAAGGTCATAAGTATCTATAAAATTAGTGGATCACATTAAATAGTTAATATAATATTTAGTTTATCATTTTTAAAACCATTTATTTGGTTTATCTTTTAATAAAATAATTACTACAACATTTTTGTATAATTATTTAATATACTGATTTGTTGCATAAAAATTAAAAATAAAATCCTATGATGAAGATAAATATATTACCTTTCAAAATAATACTTTTACTCGATTTTATCATCTTAAAATCACAATATTTAAATTGTTATATTTATTAAATTATGAAGGTGACAACTTTGGCATCATTTAAAATAAAATACTATAAGTGTCATAATCCATTTTATAAGGCTACAAACGGTTATATATTAGGTAATTGGATGATTAAGGTGTATTTATACACTACCAATAAGTTTTGGTCAGGTTTTTGGTCCTTTTAATGGGTATTATTATTTCAATAATAACTATATTACTTATTTTCCACTTAATAAATAATTTCTATATCATTAATGTATCACCATTAATGACAATTATATAATCCCTAAAATTTATAAATAAATTATCATGATGTAGATAATTTTATTATCTTTCTGGAGACTATTCATGTTCTAAGTTTTATGAGGTTTATCACTACATTAAAATTATTATACTTATAAGATTTAATAGAGTGACATGTTGTCAGTTTCTTTGGTTTTAATAATAATTAAATTATTTTCATAGAAAAAAGTCAAATAAATGAATCTAATCCGACCCTTATGTGATATGGGTCACCTTTTAGTAATCCAATATGATATTTTTAAGTGTTAGGGTAATTTTATAATCTTATATTTACCCTTAATTACACGATTTACCTTTAACTATGGTAACTAAAATTTACCGTAGTTACTGTTCACAATGCCCAAAAATAAAAAGTAGCTTATTAACATAATTTGGACCCACTGATTCCAAATATGGAATCCATTTTTCAAAATTCAATACACAAAATTTGTAGAAATTAAATTAAAATTAATCCCGTTGTCGAAAGAAAATGGGTTTTTTCTTTAAAACATTGCAAAAGATTGAATTGATTTAACCTATGAATTCAATGTAAAATCAATGATAATGATATACATTATATTAAATGGTAAAAATATATTATATTTATACTTTAAAACCATTAAATATTATAATTTAACCACATAAGATATGATGCTAAAAAGTTGTTTTTAATTAAAATATAGCGAGTTTTTACTATTCATTAAAATGTGAAAGTTATCAGAATAAAATGAAAAATTTATCCAAAGTAAATTTTTATTTCTTGATTCCAAAGAATAATTTTATTTTTTCAAATGGAACTTATAAAAATTTCAAAAACTTGATTTAATGTGGGTGATCCATCAAAAGGCGTCAAAACTGTATTTTTTGAAAAATACTTATTTTACCCGAAAAAATTATTTTGTTCTTATACCATGTTCTAGAAAATGTGTAAGATGAATAATAATATTATAAAATTCAAAATTTAGTTAATACTATTCATAAATGATACTTCATAACAATATTATAATAATATATTGTTGTTTAGTAAAACTTGGTATTGCATACAACACACGCTATCAGGGAAGGTCGCAATTGCGTGTAATGCAAGCCAAGTGAGGGTTGCGTGTAGTGCATGACTCCTTTGTTGTTGCTTATTACATAATACAACCATATTTTATTTATACATTTAATATATATATATATACACTCAATGTTGCGTAGAATAACTTCTATGAAACGAACTTGAAATTCATGTGTAACAGAAGCCAAGAATAGTGTTGCGTATACTACAAGCTAATACGGTGTTACGTATAGCACAATATAATCTTGTTGTATAGTACAACAGAAGATATGAATGAAATTAAAAATAATGTATCATATAAAATCTCGGGTTGTTACATTCTACCCCCTTAAAATGAATTTCTCCCTCGAAATTCGTTGGGGTTATAAATTGATTACTATTCATAGAAACCCACATCGTAAAAAGAATACCAAAACTGAACATTAAAAACAAAAGTTTGAAATATAACGGTTACCCAAATTAACTCATCACTTGGTTTCCATATAGGACAACATTGGTGACAATATGGATATGGAAGAGAAATCTAACCATCATGTTCTGATAGAGAGTGGTAGAGAACATGGCTATGTAAAATCCAACAATCACAAAGCCATAAATTTTTTATGATCTAAGGTACCATCTGATTCATTGGATATAAGGGCACTAGGACAACATTTTTGATTCTCAATATCATTTCCCTAATGATGATGAAATTGGAATTAGAAGAAATACTTTCGTGATTTTGGTATAGTCTCACCATTGGTTGTTCATTGGACAATTTCCACTTCATCACTTAAAGAAATGAAGTTGAATTTTCCATTCGTGATGTGTTAGCAGATCATGTGATAGAATGATGGGTCATTCCATCTATCTCAAAAAAAGGTTAGAAAAGTTATCAAAAAAAATACATAAGTCCATCTATCATGAGATTAATTATATATGGTTCATAAAATGGAATTATACTTCATATATCATACTACTTAATATAATAAAATTAGTTTATACTAAACAGGGACTTCATGTAGGTTAGTGGTAGGCGATAAAGGCCAGTCGCACTTCGGTTTTGGGTTCGATTCCCACAGCCTTGTCCGACGCGATGGGTTGTCGCCCGTCCAGCAGGATTTCCTTTTTTTAAAACTACATCACTATAACATCCCATCAATAATATCAAAAAATGTTCTATCCTTAATCAATAATAACTTATGTACAACATAATTCATTCCAATCTTTAGGCTTATCCATAATATTGCAGTCCACTCTAATAATATAGTGAAAATGATTACCAGAGATTTAATACCATTGTTGATCCCCATAAATCATATGATATGTCTTGTTTGTCACATTCCAAACATTCGAAGGCCTTAATCATGAATTCTCTTGAAAAATGAATACCCATTGAACCTTAGTGAAAACCTGAATGCAGTTAAAAGTTAACACTTTCCACATACCAAAATCATCATAATTATATATACTCAAACCATGATATCACCTACTCCTTATATCAATCATGAGCTCATGAATACAATAAAACATCTCATTATCTTCTTATTCCTTCATTATGCGCATATCATCTACTTTCCAAAATATTTGAATCACTTTTCATGGTTACCAGTACCTTAAAATTATTGAAAACCACAATAAACTAATACTAAAATGTTCCAATACACAATAATATTACCCCAACAACATTATTCTTGAATACCAATACATAAACACTTCAATACATCCTCTTCATAGATTGTCCTGTAATAAGTCCATCCTTGATTTAGAAGTAACTTTTAAGGTCAGGGAATTGAGTTGGGTAATGCCCATGTTCTCCACAAATAATACATTGAACTCTATAACAGTCTGTCACTCTATGACCCTTTTCTCCACATAGATAACATCGGTCCCTCCATTTGAGGTATTCCTCAATGTTCTTCTTCCCTTCTTTAGAAATCTCAATCTTTCTTTCTTTATGCTCCTCAACATGCGAACATGGATAATAGTATATCTTCCTCTTATTTGATGAATTAGGAATACCACTAAATTTCACCTTGTTAATCATATATCGCGATGACTGATTTGGCACAATCACAATATATTTCTCTCTAGTAATTACACAATTTTGTTGCTCATAGTCACCAATTTTTCAATTGGATTCAATGTTAACTGAATTCCTTCTGGTTCCGTCCAGTAACTAAAACACAAAAATAATTCTGTCAGAGGCAAAATCATGCTAGAGATAATAACATTGTAAAGGGGGAGTACCCTAAATATATAACATCTTAGGATAAATTATATGATCCTTAGCACAATTATAGGACTGTAACCTATACGTATACTTAACCATAGAGACATCCCTAGACATACCTTAGAAATATCTCTAGGGATCTCACTAACGTTTTCGCATCCGAGTTTCCAAAGGTTGACTAAACCTTTCCTCTGACACCAACTGTAGAGACCTGAAGCCTGATGTACATTAACATTACATTACTTTTGCGGAATACTTAATGAATAACAAAAACAGACACAAAAGGACCATAATATTTTAGTGTCTTCGGAAACTTGGAACGTAATCTTCTAATCGTGGTGAAATATCTTCAACATCTCCTGTAAAAATATTCCCCCTTTTTTTACCTAAAACTTTTCTTTATATCCTGGGGAAAAGAAAACATAAAAATGGTGAGCTCAAATACTCAATAAGGGTAAGCATGGATAAAATAAAACATTCCATATACATTTGAACTTACCAACATGAACATAATGTTTAAACATCAAAATCTTGAGCAATGACATAAAACATGTAAGTACGTATGGCGTAGATCATAAAGAAACATGAAGAATGATAAAATAGAATGGTAATAAAACATGTAATTGTGGAAACCATTTATCACATGTCATTATTTCCAAAGCAGCCAAGGCATTGCTGCCAAGACCATCTTGGTGGACAAATTCCCTTTCTGAATCGAGTTCACTCCCTGTTTCGGTCCTGTAACACTGAACCAGATTAACATACCGTTCCAGCCATGTCTATCTCATGATATATAAATCATTACCCAATGCATATGAGGGTTATATAGGTCTCACCCATCTCATAATGAAATCATTCTTCTTGTGCCACAAAATAAACATACATCATTAATAATAACCCAATAAGTAAAATGGGTTTCATAAACATCATCACATCATCACATAATCTATATAAAATAAATGGATATCATTTCATAATAAGAAAAGTGAAACAATGTAAATCATAGATACATGATACTTGAAACATACACATGTGAAATAATGTCATCTTAGATGAAAATGGTTTTGATAAAACACTTGAAATGAATTCTTGTGGAAAATATTCTTTTTTCATCAAAATTATTTTCTTTTCACAAAATGTCATGAAATTTTAGAAGAAAAGGTTTTTGTTGAATATAGTCATGAAATATTTTGGAGGAATCCTCATGAAAATAAGGCTTTATAAAACCATAAAAATCTGTTCCTGCCGTATAAGTTAAAAATAACATTATCCTCGTACTTTTGTCGGAAAAGTTAAAAAAAGTACCACGTAACGTAAACAAAAGAAAGATTCCTTACATACCATGTAGTAAAAGTAAAAAGTGGGTAAAAAGGACATTAAACATACATGAAACCATTTTTAGGAAACATGGACATGGATGATAATAATAACCCCAGTAAATAATTAATAATAAGCAATCTCGGATAAAAATGAGATTTTCAAAATTAACCATTACCTTAGGTCCGATATGCTTCGTACGTATCTGAACCCCCTGTATAATGATTTAAATAATTTTATTTACTTATTAAAGAATCATATTCATTGTTATTATATCATATATGGTCCACTTATGACTTTATATTACCCATTCTTTTGTATATTCATGTTAAAGTAGCGTTTTGAGTAAAATCGTATCATTTGTCGTTCGTGTTCTAACTTGTAATTATTAATATGATTACATGGATCATGATTACTTATATCCAGAATGTAAAACATGATAAATATATAATATATAATCAGAATATACATATATATAATATATCGATAAATGGAAAGAAATACACAGTTCATTTAGAAGGTAGGTCGTACGCACACATGAACGCTGTTTTCGTTTCCTTATTGAATTTAATGGAATTAAGTAGATGTCATAAATATATATATATATATATAAATCCAGTTTCATTATTATGTCATATATTTCATGATTACTTATTATATATACTTTATAATCATTCATGAATGGTTAATCATTGAGAATGAATCTCATCGCGTCGTGGAGACGGTACTCCGTATGTACGCACGAGCGATGATATCATTCCCATGATCGTGGAATTGTATTCAAGTGTATGTATAATATTTAAGAATCAATATCACATTACAATAATCATATATAGTCATTATTTACACCATTATACCCGTCCATGTAAGGTGGTAGTGGAAAATAGATTACACCACGGCGTGGAGACCGTATTCCGTACGTACGCACGCGCGTTGATTTCATTTTCCGTAGGATGGATAAATTATGAAATGGGGTCGTTTCATAATTATAATAACATATCAGTATATGAGTGATACTGATGTTATTATTTCATAATGAAACAACTAAATAATAAGAAGTTGAAGATGAAATAAACTTTAAAGAATCGGTAACGAACATTACCTCTTCTTGGAAGCGCCTCTTTGAGACCTTCTCTTTGGGCGCTATAATTGGTCTTTGAAGAAGAACAGGACCACTAGTATGTTTCTAGGGAAGTAGATAAGAGAATTTGGCAGGGTTTGTCCAACCTTGAATGCTCAAATTGGTGTGAGGAAGAGAGGGAGGAGGTGCCCTTTTATAAGGGAGGAGAGGGGCACCTTTGGAATTCTTAAAAATATTAATTTATAATAAATATAACACCAGTTAAAAACCTCCAAAAATGACTCATATTCTAATATTAGATGATTTAGGGTTGTAATCGCATCATCCAATCAAATTTAGACATGTTTGGATCTTATTTTAAACCTTATCATTTTGATTTATCCTTATTTAATCTATTTAAGTTTATTTGTGGCAATAAAATTCTAAATTTTAAATTATAACAAATAATTACTTATTTGTGGTGAATTTTCCATAATTTTTTACTTTATAACATTATATACCATATAAATAGAAATTTAAATTTTTTAAATATTTTTGTGATTTTTAAACAATTTTATAGTATTTTATTTTTATAAAATAACAATAGTGTCAATTTTGACACTATTAATTTATTTTAATTTAAATAAAATATATACAGAATATATGTTCTAAATAAAATATTAAATAACATAATAAGAGGTCATATGTATCTATAAAATTAGTGGATCACATTAAATAGTTCATATAATTTTTATTTTATTATATTTAAAACCATTTTCTTGGTTTATCTCTTAATAAAATAATTACTACAACATTTTTGTATAATTATTTAATATACTGGTTTTAGCATAACAATTTATAATAAAATCCTATTATGAAGATAAATCTGTTAAATTTCACAAAAATACTTTTACTCGAATTTATCATCTTAAAATCACAATATTTAAATTGTTATATTTATTAAATTATGATGTAGACAACTTTGGAATCATTTAAAATAAAATAATATAAGTGTCATAATCAATTTTATAAGGCTCAAAACGGTTATATATTAGGTCATTGGATGATTAAGGTGTATATATACACTACCAATTAGTTTTGGTCATGTTTTTTGGCCTTTTAATGAGTATTATTATTTCAATAAAAACAATACTACTTATTTTCCACATAATAAATAATTTTTGTATCATTAATGTATCACCATTAATGAAAATTATTTAATCCCTAAAAATTCTAAATAAATTATCATGATGTAGATAATCTTATTATATTTCTGGAGACTATTCATGTTCGAAGTTTTATGATGTTTATCACTAAATTAAAATTATTATACTTATAATATTTAAGAGGGTTACATGTTGTCACTTTTATTGGTATTAATAATAATTAAATTATTTTCATGGAAAAAGTCTATTAAATGAATCTAATCCGACCCTTAGGTGATATGGGTCGACTTTTAGTCATCCAATAGGATTTTTCCAAGTGTTAGGGTAATTTTATAATCTTATATTTTCCCTTAATTACCCGATTTACTTTTATCTATGATAAATAAAAATTACCTTAGTTACTCTTCACAATCCCCAAAAATAAAAAGTAGCGTATTAACATAATTTGGACACAATTATTCCAAATATGGAATCCATTTTTCCAAATTCAATACACAAAAGTTTCATAAATTTAATTAAAATTAATCCCGTTGTCGAAAGAAAATAGGTTTTTCTTTAAAAGACTTCAAAAGATTGAATTTATTTAACCTACAAATTCAATGTAAAATCAATGCTAATGACATAAATTATATTAAATGGTGAAAATATATTCTATTTATACTTTAAAATCATTCAATATTTTAATTTAACCACATAAGATATTACGATGAAAAAAGTTGTTTTTAATTAAAATATGGTGTGTTTTTACTATTCATTAAAATATGAAAGTTATCAGAATAAAACGAAAATTTTATCCAAATTAAATTTTTATTTATTGATTCCAAAGAATAATTTTATTTTTCCAAATGGAACTTATAAAAATTTCAAAAACTACATTTAAAGTGTGTGCGCCATCAAAAGGAGTAAAAACTGTATTTTTTGAAAATTAATTATTCTACCCGAAAAATTTATTTTGTTCTTATACCCTGTTCTACAAAATGTGTAAGATGAATAATAATGTTATAAAATTCAAAATTTAGTTAATACTATTCATAACGGCTAGTTCATAACTATATTATAATAATATATTGTTGTTTAGTAAAACTCGCTATTGCGTACAACACATGCTATCAGGGAAGGTCGTGATTGCCTGTAATGCAAGCCAAGTGAGGGTTGCATGTAGTGTAGGACTCCTTTGTTGTTGCGTATAACAGAATCCAACCATATTTCATTTATACATTGAATATATATATATATATATATACACTCAATTTTGCGTAGAATAACTTCTATCAAACGAACTTGAAATTTGTGTAACACAAGACAAGAATAGTGTTGCGTATACTGCAAACTAATACGGTGTTGCGTATAGTGCAAGATATTCGTGGTGTATCGTACAACATAAGATATGAATGAAATTAAAAAGAATGTATCTTATAAAATCTCGGTTTGTTACAATTACGCATGCACAAAGCTTGTCCTTGAGGCTCTAGATGGTCTTCTTAGTCTGACCATCTGTCTGAGGATGGAAGGCGGTGCTCAAGTAAAGCTGTGTCCTGGATGCTTCCGGAAACCTCTTCCATACCCGGGAATAATATCTTGTGTCATGGTCTGAGACAATAGAATAATGTTCTCTACGTAACCGCATAATCTCTTACACGTAGAAGCATCCCAAGATCTCTACTGAGCCCTTCTCTCTGATCGGTAGAAAGTGGGTTAACATGGTGAGTCGGTCTACAACCACCGAAAACGAGTCATCACCCCAGTATGTACATGGAAGACACATCATGAAGTCCATGGATATCCCACCCCTCTTCCACTCTGAGAACTCTAAGAGCTAATCCAAGCCTGTGAGTACCTGGTGCTCCTCCATCACTTGCTGACAAGTGAGGCATCGTGAGACAGACTCAGGTACCACCTTCTTCATACTCAGACACCAATGATGTCGTCGAAGGTCTTGGTACATCATCGCCACTCCAGGATGTGTCGATAGAGGTGATTTTTGGAACTCCCTCAACAATTCCCAATGATTTGTAACAGGTACGATGGTACGTCCTCTGAAGAAGATGACATGCTCACCACATTATGATAATCCATCTGGTTCATTCCTTGTAGATATCTGAGCACGTTGCATCTCATAGTCAGTGTATCCACATTGAACCTCCCTGACACACTAATGAAGTGGAGATGTGACTGTAAGATACTGAATACAATCTTCCCCATCCCATTCCACAAAGGATATCTATAATGCAGCTTGATGCCCTGTCACCACTCCTAGCAGCTGAATGCCAGTCCTCCTGCAGAGTGCATCCGCAACAATGTTCCCTTCCCAGGAGTATAGATTATCTCAAAGTCATAGTCCTAGAAGAACTCAAGCCATTGTCAATGTATCAGGTTCATGTCATTCTGATAGAAGATAAACATGAGACTCTTGCGATCAGAGTACATGCAAAAATGTTCGCCAATCAGATAGTGCTGCCACATCTTAAAGGAGAAGACCACTTCTGTTAACTCCAGGTCATGGGTAGCGTAGTTCGACTCGTACTCTCTTAGATACTGTGAACCATACGTGATCACTGCTCGCTCTTGCATCAGGACACACCCAAGTCTGGTCGCTGATGTGTCGCATTAAACTAAATCCCATACACCCTCCACTAGAAGAATCAAAATGGGGGCACTAGTCAGCCTCTTCCTATACTCCTGAAATATCTACTAGAATCTCTGTGACCACAAGAAGGGTTTCCCCTTCTCTGTCAAGAAAGATAGTGGGGCTGCAACTCTAGATAAGTCTAGAATGAATCTTCAGTAGTACCCATCCAATCCTAGGAAACATCATACCTTCATCACACTCCTAGATTGCACCCAAGAAAGCACGGCCTCAATCTTTGATGGATCCACTACAAATCCATCATTCACGATGACATGTCCCATGAAGTGAACATCTCGAATCTTGAACTGGAACTTGAGAGGTTACCATAATGCTGGTGATCTCAGTGTGTGTTCAGTACTACCTGAAAATGGTAGGCATGCTCCTCCTCAGTCATCGAGTAGATCAGTATGTCGTCAATGAAGACTACGACAAAGAAATTGAGGTATGGAAGGAAGATCCTCTTCATTAGACTCATGAACACTGCTGGAGAGTTATTTACACTGAAGTCCATAACCAAGAACTCATTGTGGCAATACTGACACTTGAAGGTCGTCTTCTGCACATCCTCGTCTCAAACTCTGAGTTGTTGATAGCATGTTCCGAGGTCTATGTTCAAGAACCATCGTGATCGATTCAGCTGGTCAAAGAGGTCTTTTATCCTCGAGAGTGGGTACTTGTTCTTTACCGTCACCGAGTTTAGGCGATAAAAGTCAACGCAGACCCCCAAGCTCCCATCCACCTTCATGGAAAATAAAATAGTGGCTTACTAGGGAGAAGCACTGGGCCAAATGAATCCCATCACCTAAAATTATTCAAGTTGTACCCTCATCTCACAAATCTCAGTGGGAGCCATCTGATATGATGGTGTAGATATCAGTGCCATCCCAGGGAATAGTTCAATGTATAATTCCACCTCTATTTGAGGAGATAGTTTTGGGACATCGTTAGGGAAAAAATCTGCATACTGATCCAACAATACAGAATAAGTCGTACTCTCCACATATACTCTTCCGAGGGTATGTAAATCCATCTGGTGAGTGATCGGTTTCACACTACTCTGAGAAAGTTCGTCCTACGCTGCAATGGTTCCTTTCTCGCTAGGGAAGGTTATCCTTGTCCCTTCCAGGCAGACACACCATACATTGCACTAAATACTGTCGATATGATCACAGATTTTATGTAACCAGTCCATACCCAAGATGGCGTCTTATGGCCTCGATGTTGCTACTAGGATATTCCAGTCAAAGATTTCACCTCCTAGAGTAAGCTCGCACTACCGGAGCCGGTGATTAATCATTGAATCTGCTTCTGTATGAGTCTCTAGCTGTAAGGATCGAATCAACGACTCCTTCAGAATATCCATTCTCCAAATGAGGGAAGTGGAAATGAAATAGTGATTTGCACCCATGTCTATAATAACTAGAGCTAAGGTGGAATAGAGACATATCGTACCTAGAATCGTCTCCAGAGCACCTTGATCATATGTATCAGTTGCCTGAAGCTGTGCACTCCCCTTTCCATCCACTTCTTGTGGTTGGGGTAGACATTCTGGTGGTGGTGGGGTTAGCACCTCATAACGTTGTCCACTGCCAGCTGCACGACTAGCTCCTATACCACATCCGCATGTGCCCTACGAACTGCACGGATCGTACCTCTTCCTATTCCATGGAGGTCCCTAGACTCTCTTCTGATCATCAAAGCAGCGGGTCAGACAGTCATGTCCCATGTGACCAAGCCCGCCACAATATTAACATTGTCTGCTCCATGCATGACTGGCTCAGTCTCTACTTTGGGTGCCCTGCACAACCGACCTGGAGTCGTATAGTCGACCACCTATGGGTTCGTTCCTCTTAGACCTTTGCGCCATCAGTCTACTGCCAGCTACAGACGACTCTGCTACAAGTCGTCTAATTGTGTGGCTCGTTGCTGGAAACTTCTCAGCAATGAAAATATCCACGATGAGGGATCGCTCCAACACCCCTATCTGCATCGGGATGTTGTGGGGGATAACTAAAGCTCTGGACTTTCGCCTGAGTCCCCGCTCAAAAGTTCGGGCCCTGAAGAACGGTTCCCATAACATTTAAGTGGAGTAGCATGGGAGGTCGTTAAAATAACTGCGTACTGATATACACTCATAATTCCCTACAACAGATGAAGTAGCTCCTATATCTGTACCACTCGAATGGTTTCGGGTACAAAATATGTTGGGAATAGGCTGTCAAAGCCTTCCCATTGAAGTGTCGCCTCGTCAGGCATCTGAAGCATCATGCTCCACCATCCGCATGTTGCTGCCTCTAGGAGGCAAGAAGTAATGGTCACCATGAAGTCGGCTAGTGTCCCTACAAGTATAAAGACAATCCCCACATCCAACATACAATCCTCAACCACATACAGGTCTGCCTCTCTCCTGATCCTGGGTGGCCACTAGCACTAAAACTCATTGCAGCACGCTCAAGCGGCTTGCACTCTTTACTATTATGACTGGTGCCATCGGTGGCCCAATGGGTTGTAGTACTGATGGTGCCTCCACTGGTGCTTCAACTGGAAGAGGGGCCTGTACTGAGGCCTTGTCGCTCAGCATGATGTTAGTACGTATAACTCTCGGGGCTCAAAATGGTCATATGTGGGGAGGCATCCTAAATGAAACAGATGGGACACTATCAAATGACTATTCCTAGTGAGATGACCAAATTTTATCTGAAATTAATAAAACTTTTGAAAACACACATGCAGTCAGTGTTTTCATGTACTAAGTCGGAAATCAGTAGTCAGGGTCTTATGTGTATGGATACGTCGGCCCCCGCACCAACACTTGACTCCATGAACTGAAAACCACACTCGATATGATTAACACTATTGCATCAAAAAAATTAAATATCAGAGTCCTATGTTCTATGGTAATACTGAATCCTCTGATACCAATTTTTCATTAACTGTCTCTTGGGGCCCATATCGTGACTATGCCAAGCCTTCCTTCCGTAGGCCAAGGGCTGGCGACTAGCACCAAAGGCTTAATTCCCTATAACTGTGAAGACATTTCCTTTATAAATCGTGGAAAAACGCTACCAGAGTACAATCCAAAGAACACACTATGTAAATGATGTATAACAAGTCTAATGAATGTAATGGGGGGCCAGAATACAGGAACAACTATAAAGTACAAATAAAACATAAAGCATGTACAACTGAAATAGGAAAAACATCACAATGGTGAAAGTATCTCTTAGATCGTCCTCTGGGGTTCGTACCTAAATGGTAGGTATAGATGGACTTCGCAACACTCCACATCTATCATACTCTATCGTGTACTGATACGTCATAAGTTCCTCATTTGGGTACCATCTTGTCCTCATAAACTCCGCCTCGGTCTGTGTTGTTTGTCGTCTGTATTCCACACAATGAGGTGTGGGCATATCCTGTGCATGGGTGAGTATAAAGATACTCAGTTGGGACCCTAAGACCCTCATGGCATCACAAAATCTAATAATGATAAACCACAAAGTATGATTTCAATGGATAATCATTACATAGGTACATTCCCATACATATACCAATGTTATCAAGTAACCCATCTTAATCACGAGAAAAACACAAAGGTCAATGACTCAGCTTAAACCAAAATTTTTAAATATCAAAACCATGGCTGATAGAGAAATCCTCCTCTATTGGGTACACTGGGCCTATTATGACACCATTGTGCTTCTCTCTAACCTTGTACTACTGAGTTACTCTTCATGTCGAGTATTACAGGTCTGTTTCCAAATATCATGCTCTCCCCCTAATATACTAGAGAGGTACTACCCTGTCGAGTACCACGAGTATCCTACCAACTACTAGGTTCTCCGTTCGCCATGGGTATGCTGCAAAATACTGGGCTATCCACACTGATATTGTATAATTACTCTTAGTCGAATCAGTCAAGCAGTCGTCAGGTCGGTCAGCTACTAGGTCTCTAAACTCTACCTACACGTTTTCGGGAGGATATGCACCACGAGCTACTGGTCAATACTCCAACTGTCATGATTTCCCACTCAGAAGTATCTCAAAGGTCCAACAAATAATAGGTGTCTCAACGCAACAGATGACATGTGAATCAGACGCCCAATCTGTGATTTATTGGCATTTATGTCCTAGGGGCCCAGTAGGTTTTTAGGTTAAAACCAACCCAACGATACTCCAACTGTGTCCAAAAATAATTTGGGATATTCCAAAGGATCCTTCTCACTCTATGATTTCCATCGCCGCAGATAGTTCATTGATTGGACACTCGTGGCCCATGATATGGCTGAAAAGGTGTATTTTGGTTTGACGGGACCAGGTCCAATCCGACCTAGCCGGACCGACCCGACCTGACCTGACTCAGGACCAGGGTCCGACCCGGTCTATTAGTCCGACCCAGTTTGAAGAGGTGGATTAGAACGAAGGGGAATCCCGGCCTGAAGTTGCAGCCTGACCCAAAAGTTTGGCCAGGCCCGTGGGCGGCCCATCCTGAGATGACCGTACCTGAGGCGGCCCTGCCCATGGCAGCCCAGCCTGATGGCGGCTCAACCCAAGGAGGCCTGGCTTGAGGGTGGCCCGGCCCGAGGCGGCCCTTCCCGAGGTAGGCCGGAACATGGCGGCATGGACTGAAGGTAGCCCGGAGGCCCGATTGTCCAGGAGGCCCGGTCGGCCTGGGGACTAGGCGAGCCAGCAGGGGTCCACCATTTCCACAACTAGGGGGAAACACGGACCCCCTCACACCCGAACGACATAGTGGTTTGGGTAGAACTAGTCCTACTCACGCGGGACCTGATGGGGTTCCGCGCCACCTGGCTAGCCAAGCGACTAGCCGCTCCACACCACAACGCAGCGAGATGGCGCCACACCCCTCCGCTGTGGCCTATCCTACCCGCAGCTTCCATCTTGTCTCCATGCAGCTCGATGGGGGTGCACTCCTCGTTAGACTGTCGTAGTCCACATGGCCATGTCATTTACTTCTAGCGTGGTGCGATAGCACCGTGCCCCTCCGGCACTACTACCGTTCGACGGGCTGCAACTCTGTTCTTTGCGAGGCACGACAGTTATGAGCCCTTGTGGTGACCCGGTGGCCTTGCAATGTCGGCTTCTTCATGAACAACTCATTGTTGGTTACCGGGTGTACCGCCTCTGTCGTCAATGAACAATAACAAACAAAAGGGGAGGGTCAGGTCGTGTTCGTGCGGTCCGAACACTCCGCATCATGGTGATGTCATTCAGTTCTCATATTAGAAATTGGTACAATGAAGAACGAGTACACAAAAATCAAAAACCATTCCTCGATTATTGGTCGTTGACGACATTGTGGGAAGGGGACATTGTTCCATTTACTTCGGGTAGAAGACGAATAAGTCTAGGAGGTAGGAATAAGGGATGACTAGTCGAGATGACGTCGCCAACATTCTTGATGGGAGGCGATGTTCCCTCTACCTTCTCCAGTTGATGTGGGACAAGATGGTGCTCGTCGTTCTTCATTGGTGATAGGAATTCTTCATGTTCTTCATTGAGTGGATGATATAAGGCCCCGGCCTTAAACATTACTTAATCTTGAGATATTTCAAGAATACACCTTGAGGATCTTTTCAGGTTTAGAGTTTTAGAGAATTAGATCATAAAACATGCATTACATCCCACATTTAAACAAAGTGGTTACAATAAAAGATAGTATTTATTTTTCCCATCAATGGAAACATATTTAAAATAAAAAATTTATTCTTTCTTGAAACTTCCTTGACACTATCATCATATCATGTACCATTCCCTTGACCTGTGGAAAACATTTCAAAAACTTGGGATGAGCATAAAATTCTCAGTAAGGGTTATAAAAAATATGGAAAGGAATCATGAGTTCATATATACATAAGAATGAAATCATAATTTACCCATAAAACATAAGAACTTTAACATACCTCATCAAATCATGAATAAATCCTAGAAATCATAAGACATAAGGTAACTTGAGGCGTTCATAATATTCTTACATAGGGAATAACCCTCTTGGTTACGTTTGGAATACCTGTCACAGTATATTCCCTAAATCTCGTCGGAGAAACCTTAACGTTTTACTCCTTCACATTACCTAATTCATTGGAGAGATATATCGGGCTCACCCACCCTTAGTTTATCACGGAACAACCCATCTTCATAATAATTACCATGAACCATAACATAATCGTATCACATAAAACATGCGTAAAGGAAACATAAAATTTCCACTTTTCAATCACAAGATATCAATACAACATATTGATATGAAAAATTTATGAAAACCATTTTCAATACCAAAATAAATGAAAATTAAAACAGCATATTTATTTTTCTTTTAAAAAATTGTATGGCTTGAATAGGTAGCCGAAACTCAAATAATGGTCACGACGGCAGAGAAGTCATTGTCGCCACATACGTACGACAAAAACATTACCTTTTGTCGTTTAGTGAAATGATTCGTATAAAAAAATGATTCCTTTTGGATATACTTAAAAGTCAATGGAGTTTATACACTGTATAAAAGAAGGTTGTGTATAAAACAAAATATGCTTTAATAAAGGGAGATTGAGACGAAGTCCCATACAAAGATGATATCCTTTGAGTAAGGATAAATCAATTACATAATTATGTGTGACAAACGAATACACCTAATATAAGTGTATATTATGTTTAAAAAAAATCAGAGGTTATTCACACATATTCATAGAATGACATATTCAAGGAGTACAAGTTTATCCCAAACAATCATAATTGGGTTAAAAAGGATCCCTTGGAAAAATTCGACAGCCTAACGACGTCACTTCAAAATTCAGAAAAAGAGTTGATGAGAGATAAAAATGGTATCAAATCAGTTGGACATAAAATGTACATCGATAAGGATATAGAAGAACATATCCCATAATAATAGTATGTTAATTAAATGACATAACAAAATAAGTCTTTTAAAAAGAGGAGGGTGAAAGGTTCCCTTGCCGACTTGGGTAACTTTCGAAACGTACACCCCATTGAAGAAGGGCCATATAATGAATATGTAAATACCCATAAATGAAATTATATTATAGAAAGAGTATAATAATTGGAAGTATATACACCACTAAATGGAAATGGTGGCAAATGTTTCATAAATCTCACAGAACTAAAAGTGAGATGAAAAATCCCTTACGAAAACTCAGCAGCCTAACGACGCCACTTAAAACTTCCAAAAATGGATTGATGAGATCGAATAGGGTCTCTAATCATATTAAAATAAAATTTAAAGAATGAGTAATATAAAACAACATCCCCCAACATAACAAATAAGATCTGAAAATAAGTGACATAAAAGAGAGTACTTAAAAAGAAAGAGAGAGGTTAGATCTCTTACGAAAATTCGGCAGCATAACGGCGCCACTCAAAACATCCAAAACCGATTGATGAGATAAAATAGGGTCTCTAAACATATGAACATAAACCTTATAGTAGTAGAAATATAAAATAACATTCCAATAATAAGAAATATGAGCTTAAAAGGAATTACATAAAAGAGTGTACTTAAAAAGAAAGAGAGGGGTAGGATCCCTTACCTCAAGTCTGACTTTTCTTGTTCGTCTCATTATATTCCTGAATAATAAACATTGGTCAATTTATAATTTCCTAAGGACCTCATATGAAGATTATTATTCAGTTCATATCAAATATTATAATGTTATAATAATTTTTTTATAATGTTAGTTCATATGAGATGTTTTTGCCGATGTTTGGTACATGAGTAAAAAAAATGAACTTGTTTGAAAATGATTTCCCATTTAGTTATAATTAAATCATTTACAGAATAGTATTAATGATTAAAATATCATATATATCAAGTACATTTTAATTTTATACTATTCCATAACATATGGTGATAAATATGAAAATCACTGTTCATGTAGACGGTAGGTTGTACGTACGCATGAACGCTACTTTCATTTTTTTGTCATATTAATGGAATTAAAAATAAATTAGATATATATATTATTATTCCATTATAATATTTATGTTATATAGGTCAAATATGTTCATTAATTTAATTCTTTATACATTCCATGTATTGCATCAACGAGTCACATCACTTGATGGGGCGGTAGTCGACACTTCCTCATATGAAATTATCGCATTTGAACAACATGAAAAAAAATAAAGGTATGTTTTGAATATAAAATACAGAATCATATAGTAAACATAAATACCATATATATCATATATAAAATATGGTGACATCATAATGGCCACATTTAATGGTGTTAAAAGAATATTGAACAATCATCGTTTCGTGAGTCAGAAAATCGCCAACCACAGAAACAATATGTTCTTTAACCATAAGACGAAGGTGTGTGTAATTATAGATCGAATACTCACATAAAAAAATACTAGTATATTGAAGATACTGTTGTTGTTACAAATTAAAAGAATAAAAAGGGTTTAGGGGGTTGGAGAAGAAAAATAAAACATAAGAACACAAGAGAAAACAGTACCTTTAAACCGGGTAACTCTCTTTGATTTATGCTCAAAGGGTTCCTTGAAAATTATTCTGCCCAAAGTGAGGCTTCAATGATGAAAAGAGGAATGTGGAGAGATGAAATTGGAATGGGTTGGCCGAGCCAACATCTTTGGATGTGTGGGTAAGGTGGTATAGGTTGGGTCCTTTTATAAGAGGAGAGGAGGGGCACTCTTGGAATGTTATAAAAGAATACGTTATTATAATATGCTTTTCGGATTTTAAAGGTCCCAAAATTATATATTTCGAGGATAAGGTTATAAGAGTTATAAATACATCCATCCAATAGGTTTTTTACAAGTTTAGGTCTTAGATGTTACATTATATTTTCATTTTATTTAAATCGTTAAATAGGAGGTAATCGCTGCATTATCAGGGTGTCATAAATAATTTAATTTATTTAATGTTTAAAAATCATATAAAAAATATCATGATTTATTAAATATTTTATTCTTTATAATTAATATTTATAGTAATAAATATGAATTTTATAAGCTCATGTAAATTTTTTTTAGTAAAACAACTCATGTTGTGACATTTTTACTTTTACTTTAAATAAAAGGCATTAATGTCATTATCTTACCCAAGTGGCTCCATGGGGTCCCAAAAATAGACCCATTGGTTGTCTCGGTTGTCCATGACACATCTAATATGGGTTGAACATGTTTCTAGGTCATTTAATATTATTAAAACATTATTTTTACCTTAAACAACACTAATTATCTCTAATCATGATTAAAAACATAAAAGTTACTATTATCCAAAAAATTATTTTAATCCCATTGAACCACATTTTACTTCATAATGACAACCATGTATGTAGGATTTTTGAAATTCAAAACATAGAGGTGGTAAAATATCCTTTAAATGAAAAATCAATTTTTTATGTACCACTTAGTGGTTTCACTATTCATCAAAAATTGATGTTTTTCAGAAAAATACCAAAACATCACCCTAAACTATATTTGATATTACGAATTCAAAAATGATGTCTATTTTACAAAATTCAAAAAATATATATTACATTAATTAATTTAATAATAAATTCCCGGTGTCAGAGCAAATAGCGTGTTTTTATGAAACAATAAGTATCAAAAGATTGACAATAGTTTAAGTCTAATTTCAAAGTGAAATTAATTCAATGACAACTATTGTATTAAAGGGTAAAAAATTATTCTAATTGAAATATAAAATAAATTAAAAAAATAAAATAAATATATTAATCAATTAGATTAAAAGAGGTTTTGAATTAAAATACAACATTTTTCACTATTCATTAAAAAATGAACTTTATCGGAAAAATGCAAAAATTTACACTAAGTAAATTTTGATGTCCCGATTCTAAATAAGAATTTTATTTTGTCAAATATAACACATAAAATTGTCAAAAAGTGGATTTAAAAGAGGTTCCCCATGAAAATGTAGTTAATCGACCTTTTAAAGAATATTAGAATGGGTACGCTTAAAATTGGATTCATTCACATTTTTAATCCTCTAACATTTATTGTAAAGAGTAAAAATATTTGAAAAACATATATAATCATTTTTTAGTTAGTTATATTCATTCCCTCCATTACAACGGCTAGGCGTTATCTACCATTTAAAATAATACTAATTTATTATTAGAGTGCAACGTAAGATTCCCAAGAAACTAGTTGTTGCGTATTGGGTACGCCATAGAGCATAGCGTCCCCTTTAAAGTAATATTAATATTTTATTCACAAATATGGATAAAAGTGAAAATTTCGTATTCTTTATTTACCTGGGGTGTTACATCCTTCCCCCCTTTGGAGAATTGCATCATCGCAATTTTAAAATTGAGCTTGGAAACTTAATTGAAAATACCACGTCGGAACAAGAGTCAATAAAACAATCACTTTAAAATAATGAAAGGAATTACAAAGGTCACCCAAGTTAACCCATACTAGGATTACATGTAGGAAAACATGGGTATGGAGGAAAAAACAAAGGGTCATGTTCTGAGGGAGAGTTATATAAAACATGTTTAGGAGAATGTTAACCACAATAAAATCACATACTTGTGGTGGGTTAAACGGTATTCGATTCCCCCTTAGGAAAAGTTAATAGACAAATTTTTTGTTTTATGTCACTTTTCATTGAGGATTTAATTTTTGATCTTATGGAAGCATACTTACTTTTCATGTTGACATTCAAATTTTACTAGATTTCATACACAAACTTTTACTTTCCCCAAATGATCAGTATTTAGGATGACTTGATTACATTCAGAGAGCTATAATCAACTACTAGAGAATCACCTAATCCACAAAAGGGAACTACATACATCCCATGTATTTATACCATAACCAAAACTAAAACCTAAAAGGTTACTATGAGATCAAATAATACCCAAAAAGGATAAAAAATCTATCTTAATCTCCAAAATTTGTCAAACAATACCCAATGTTCAACAAAGACCATTCAATAAAATTTTTTCCATAAAACTCATCAATGTAAACCAAACTATGATTTAAACCCAAACATTTTAAGGATTTAATCACATAGTCTTCCAAGGTACAAATTAACACTTATCTCCAAATAACATTAATTGCTCTTAAAGTCTCATATTGAAAAGTAATTAACCTAATCACTTATCCTCCATGATAGGTAAATAATTTCCATAGATAACCCAAAATCAACTTACTCTTAATTCATAAAATCAACTAACTAAAAAGTATAAGTTATACTAACCAGGGACTTCACGTAGTCCAGTGGTAGGTGATAAATACCAGTCGCACTTTGGTTGTGGGTTCGATTACCACAACATTTTCTGACGCGACAGGTTGCCACACGGTCTGCGTGTTGTCCTTTTTATAAAATTCGAAAAATAACCCTAACATTTTTTAACCTCAATATTTTCCTTAACTCTCATTTTCATCCAAATTCCTTATGATCTCAACACCTTAAATCTTGAATTCATATTTCACCACCATAAGATAAATTTAAACTATTTCGAAGATGAATAAAATCATACATTGATCATGGAATCCACTCGGTTTCATCATCATCTGGCTACATAGGTAGAAGTCCCATGCATTACAACAATGATTTAGAGATCCTTCAAAATCATTTTCTTCCTCCGTCCAAATACACCTTGTAAAACATGATTCATAGAAAAAGTGTTTTGGAAAATAATCATGTATGACATATAATTCCAAAACATCTGATAAAACATGATTTCTATAAAATAATCGGACAGAATTTGAGTTGAAACATTATATTATTGGTCCTTTTAAAATACCATAAGCATGTGATGAGAGAATATATTTTAAAAGAAAATACAAATAGGTTGCGCTAGGGTCTCCTTCCTCAACACCATTTTTAAAATAATAATATGCTTGAAATTCTTGTGATAAGGTAAAATATTTGAAAATACCTTGATAATATTTACCTTTCTTGAATATATGAGAATATTTTGAAAATAGTAGTTGTCTAAATACAAACCATGATCCATGATGATAATGAGGTATAATGGATGTGTTTTATATCTCAAACAACTGCTTGCAAGTGAGTTGTATGCTATAAAAAGTTTCACAATCATCCGAACATGACTTTGCAATAATTATTACAAGCATGACATCAAGAAGATATAGGAATGTCGTTTGAGATCATTCTACTTCCATTCGTAGACGACTTTACATGACCTGAAAAAAGTTATAAAACAAGGATTTAACAGAAATAAAAGATAGAGGGAGTAATCGTGTGTCTAAAAAAACTCCTAATCCCTAAAGTTTTCTAAACCAGCTTCTGATACCAACCATAAGGCCCTAGCCTTAAACATTACATAATCTTGATATATTTCAAGAATACACCTTGAGGATATTTTCAGGTGTAGAGTTTTAGAGAATTAAATCATAAAACGTTCATTACATCCCACATTTAAACAAAGTTGTTACAATAAAAGATAGTATTGATTTTTCCCATCAATGGAAACTTATTTAAAATAAAACATGGATTCTTTCTTAACACTTCCTTGAAACTATCATCATATCATGTACCATTCCCTTGACCTGTGGAAAACATTTCAAAAACATGGGATGAGCATAAAAAGCTCAGTAAGGGTTATAAAAAATATGGAAAGGAAACATGAGTTCATATATATATAAGAATGAAATCATACATTACCCATAAAACATAAGCACTTTAACATACCTCATCAAATCATGAATAAATCATAGAAATCATAAGACATAAAGGTAATTTGAGGCATTCATAACATTCTTACATAGGGAGTAACCCTACTGGTTACGTTTGGAATACCCATCACAGTATATTCCCTAAATCTCTTCGGAGAAACCTTAAAGTTTAACTCCTTCGCGTTTCCCAATGCATTAGAAAGGTATATCGGGCTCACCCTCCCATAGTTTATCACAGAACCACCCATCTTCATAATAATTCCCAAGAACCATAACATAATTGTATCCCATAAAACATGCATAAAGGAAACATAACATTTCCACTTTTCAATCATAAGATATCAATACAACATATTGATATCTAAACATTATGAAAACCATTTTCAATACCAAAATAAAAGAAAATTAAAACAGGGTATTTATTTTTCTTTTAAAAAAATATATGGCTTGTAGAGGAAGCCAAAACTCAAATAATGGTCATGGCGGCAGAGAAGTCGTTGTCACCGCATACATACGACAAAAAAATTACCTTTTGTCATTTAGTAAAATTATTCGTATTAAAAAAATATTCCTTTTGGATAATCATAAATGTCAATGGGGTTTATAAACCATATAAAATAAGGTTGTGTATAAAACAAAATATGCCTCAATGAAAGGAGATTTAGACAAAGTCCCATACAAAGACGGTATCCTTGGATTAAGGATAAATCAATTACATAATTTTGTGTGACAAATGAATACACCAAATATAAGTTGATATTAAGTTTAAAAAAAATCACAGGTTATTCACACATATTCATAGAGTGACATATTCAAGGGGTACAAGTTTATCCCAAAGAATGAAAATTGGGTTAAAAAGGTTCCCTTGCAAAAATTCGACAGCCTAACAGCGTCACTTCAAAATTCAGAAAAAGAGTTGATGAGAGATAAAAAGGGTATCTCATCAGTTGGACATAAAATTTACATCAATAAGGATATAAAAGTACATATCCCAACATAATAGTATGTGAATTAAATGACATAACAAAATAAGTCTTTTAAAAAGAGGAGGGTGAAATTTCCCCTTGCTTACTTGGGTAACTTTCGAAACGTACACCCCATTGAAGAAGGGACATACAATGAATATGTAAATACCCATAAATGAAATTATATTACAAAATGAATATTATAATGGGCAGTAAATAGACCACTCCAAGTAAATGGTGGAAAATGTTGCATAAATCTCACGGAACTAAAAGTGAGATGAAAAATCCCTTACGAAAACTCGGCAGTCTAACAGCGCCACTTAAAACATCCAAAAATGGATTTATGAGATCAAATAGGGTCTATCATCATATTAAAATAAAATTTAATGAAATAGGAATATAAAACAACATCCCCCAATATAAAATATTGGAGCTTAAAAGAAGTGACATAAAGGAGAGTACTTAAAAAGAAAGAGAGAGGTTAGATCTCTTACGAAAATTCTGCAGCCTAACGGTGCCACTCAAAAATTTCAAAATGGATTGATTAGATAAAATAGGTTCTCTCATGATACGAACATAAACATTACAGTAGGAGTAATATAAAATAACATCCCAATCATAATAAATATTATCTTAAAAGGAATGACATAAAAGAGTGTACTTAAAAAGAAAGAGAGGGGTAGGATCCCTTACCTGAAGTCCGACTTGTCTTGATAATTTCATTATATTCTTGAATAATAAACTTTGGTCAATTTATAATTGCCTAAGGAACTCCTTTAAATATTATTATTCAGTTCATATCACATATTATAATGTTATAATAATTTGTTTAATAATGTTAGTTCATATCAGATGTTTTTGCCGATGTTTGGTACATGAGTAAAAAAATGAACTTGTTTGAAAATGATTGCCCATGTAGTTATAAGTAAATAATTTAATGAATATTATTAATGATTAAAATATCATATATATCCAGTACATATACGTTTTATACTATTCCATAACATTTGGAGCTAAAAATGAAAAGCAACGTTCATGGAGACGGTAGGCCGTACATACGCATGAACGCTACATTCATTTTTTTCAAAATAATGGAATTAAGAATAAATGAGATATATATATATATATTATAATTCCATTATAATATATATTTTATATAGGTCACATATTTTCATTAATTTAATTCTTTATACATTCCAGGTATTTCATTAATAAGTCACATCATTTGAGGGGGCGGTAGTCCACACATCCTCATCGGAAATTATCGCATTTGCACAACATCAAAAAAATAAACGCATGTTTTGAATATAAAATACAGAAGAATATACCAAACTTAAATAACATATATATCATATATAAAATACAGTGACATCATAATGGACACCTTTAAATGTGTTAATAGAATATTGAACAATCATCGTTTCATGAGGCATAAAATCACCAACCATAGAAAGAATATGTTCTTTAACAATTAGACAATGGTGTGTGTAAGTGTAGCTAGAATACTTCACATAACAAAATCCTAGTATATTGAATATAATGGTGTTTTTAAAAATGAAAATAATAAAAAGAGTTTAGGGGGTTGGAGAAGCAAAACAAAACATAAGAACACAAGAGAAACACTACATTTAAAACGGGTAACTCTCTTTCATTTAAGCTCAAAGGCTTCCTTGGAAAGGATTCAGCCCAATGTGATGATTCAATGATGAAGGGAGGGATGTGGAGAGAATGAATTGGCATGGGTTGGACGAGCCAAAGGCTTTGGAATTGTGGGTAAGGTGGTTGAGGTGGGGGCATTTTATAAGAGGAGAGGAGGGGCACTCTTGGAAAGTTATAAAAGAATACATTATTATAATATGCTTTTCAGATTTTAAAGGTCCAAAAATTATATATGTCTAGGATAAGGTTATAATATTTAGAAATCCATCCATCCAATAGGTTTTTTACAAGTTTAGGTCTTATATTTTACATTTTATTTTCATTTTATTTAAATCGTTAAATAATGAGGTAATCGTCGCATCATCATGGTGTCATAAATAATTTATTTTATTTAATTTCTAAAAATCATAAAAAAAATTCATGATGTATTAAATCTTTTTATATTTCTAATGACTATATATAGACAAAAATATGACTTGTGTAACACCATGTAAATTTTTTTTAGTAAAACAACTCATGTTTGTGCCATTTTTTCTTTTACTATAAATAAAAGGCATTAATGTCATTATCATACCCATGTGGCTCCATGGGGTCCCAAAAATCGACCCATGGGTTGTCTTGGTCGGACATTTCACATATAATAAGAGTAGGACATGTGTATAGGTATTTTCATATTATTAAAACATTATTTTTACCTTAAACTACACTAATTATCTCTAATCGCGATTAAAAACATAAACGTTACTATTCTCCAAAAACTTATTTTAATCCCGTTGAACCACATTTTACTTCATAATGACAACCATGTATTTCATATTTTTGAAAATCGTGACATAGAGGTGGTAAAATTTCATTTAAACGAAAAATCAGTTTTTTAAGTACCACTTAGTGGTTTCACTATTCATCAAAAATTGAAGTTTTTTAGAAAAATACCAAAACTTCACCCTAAGCTATATTTGATATTCCGAATTCAAAAATGATGTCTATTTTACAAAATTCAAAAAAAAATACATTAATTAATTTAATAATTAATTCTCGCTGTCAAAGTAAATAGTGTGTTTTTATGAAACAATAAGCATCAAAAGATTAACACTAGTTTAAGTCCAATTTCAAAGTGAAATTAATTACAACAATAAATATTGGATTAAAGGGTAAAAATATATTCTAATTGAACTTTAAAATCAATTAAAAAGATAATATAATCATATAAATAAATTAGATTAAAAAAATTTTTGAATTAAAATACAATATTTTTCAATATTCATTAAAAAATGAACTTTATCGGAAAAATACCAAAAATTTACACAACGTAAATTTTGATTTCCCGATTCTAAAGAATAATTTTATTTTGTCACATATAACACATAAAATTGTCTAAAAGTGGATTTAATAGAGGTTCTCCATCAAAAGGCAGTTAATCGACCTTTTAAAGAATATTAGAATGTTTGCACTTAAAATTTTATTTATTTGAATTTTTAATCCTCTAACATTTATTGTAAAGAGTAAAAATATTTGAAAAACATATATAATAATTTTGTAGTTAGTTCTGTTCATTCCCGCCATTACAACGACTAGGTGTTAACTATCATTTAAAATAATATTGTTTTATTATTAGAGTGCAACGTAAGATTTCCAGGAAACTCATTGTTGCATATTGGGTACGCCATAGAGCATAGCGTCCCCTTTAAAGTAATATTAATATTTTATTCACAAATATGTATAAATATGAAAATGTAATATTCTTTATTTACCTAGGGTGTTACATCCTTCCCCCCTTTTGGGAATTGCGTCCTTTCAATTTTAAAATTGGGCTTGGAAACTTCATTGAAAATCTCACATCGGAAAAAGAGTCAATAAAAAATCACTTTAAAATAAAGAAAGAGAAGTACAAAGGTATCCCGAGTTAACCCATACTAGGATTCCATGTAGGAAAACATGGATATGGAGGAAAAAACAAAGGGTCATGTTCTGAGGGAGAGTGATAGAAAACATGTTTTGGAGAATGTTAACCACAAGAAAATCACATACTTGTGGTGGGTTAAACGGTATTTGATTCTTCCGTTGGAAAAGTTAATAGAAAACATTTTTGTTTTATGTTACTTTTCATTGAAGAATTTATTTTTGATCTTAAGGAAACATACTTACTTTTCATGTTGACTTTAAAATTTTACTATATTTCTTACAGATACTCGTACGTTCCCCAAATGATGAGTATTTAGGAAGAATAGATTACATTAAGAGAGCTATAATCAACTACTAGAGAATCACATAATCCACAAAAGAGAACTATATACTTCCCATGAATTTTGACCTTAACAAAAAATAAAACCGAAAAGGTTATTATGAGATCAGATAATACCCAAAAAGGATAAAAATTCTATTCTTAATCTCCAAAAATTTTCAAACAATACCCAAAGTTCAACAAAGACAATTAAATAAACAATTTTCCCATAAAATTCTTCAATGTAAACCAAACTAAGATTGGAACTCAAATATTTTAAAGATTTAATCACATAGTCTTCCAAGGTACAAATTAACACTTATCTCCAAATAACAGCAGTTTCTCTTAAAGTCTCATATTGAAAAGTAATTATCCTAATCACTTATCCTTGATGATAGGTTAATAATTTCCATAGATAACCCAAAATCAACTTACTCTTTATTCAAAAAATCATCTAACTAAAAAGAATAAGTTATACTAACCAGGGACATCACGTAGTCCAGTGGTAGGCGATAAATACAAGTCACATTTTGGTTGTGGGTTCGATTACCACAGCTTTGTCCGACGCGATGGGTTGTCAAATAGTCTGCGTGTCTTCCTTTTTTAAAAACTCAAAAAATAACCCTAACATTTTTTAACCTCAATATTTTCCTTATTCCTCTCATTTTCATCAAAATTATTTATGATCTCAACATCATAATTCTTGAAGTCTTATTTCACTACCATAAGATAAAATAAAATGATTTCCAAAATGAATAACATGATACCTTGATCACGGAGTTGACTCGGTTTCATCATCATCTACCTCACGTAGGTAGTAGTCCCATGAATTACAACAATGATTTATAGATCCTTCAAAATCATTTTCTTCCTCCATACAAATACACCATGTACAACATGGGTCATATGGGTGTTCACATAAGAACAGTTTTGGAAAATAAACATCTATGAAATAGAATTCCAAAACATCTGACAAAACATGATTTCTATAAAATAGTCGAACAGAATTTGATATGGAACTTTCTATTATTGGTCCTTTTAAAATACCATAAGTATGTTCTGAGAGAATATATTTTAAAAGAAAATATAAATAGGTTGTGCAAGGGTCTCCTTCCTCATCACCATTTTTAAAATCCTAATATGCTTGAAATTCTTGTGATAAGGTAAAATATCTGAAAATACCTTGATAATATTTACCTTTCTCAAAAATATTAGAATATTGTGAAAATAGTATTTTTCTAAATACAACCGATGATCCACGATAATAACAAGGTATATTGGATGTGTTTGATATCTCAAACAACAGCATGCAAGTGAGTTGTATGCTAAAAAAAGTTTCACAATCATCCGAACATGACATTGCAATAATTATTGCAAGCATGTCATCAGGAAGAGATAGAAATGTCGTTTGAGATCCTTCTCCTTCCATTCATAACCGACTTTACTTGACCTGAAAAAAGTTATAAAACAAGGATTTAACCGAAATAATACATATAGGGACTAATCATGTGTCTAACAAAAAATCTTAATCCCTAATGTTGTCTAAACCGACCTATGATACCAACTATAAGGCCCCAACCTTAAAAATTACCTAATCTTGAGATATTTCAAGAATACACCTTGAAGATCTTTTCAGGTTCATAGTTTTAGATAATTAGATCATAAAACATTCATTACATCCCACATTTAAACAAATTGGTTATAATAAAAGATATTATTCATTTTTCCCATCAACGGAAACATATTTAAAATAAAACATGGATTCATTCTTGAAACTTCCTTGACACTATCATCATATCATGGTCCATTCCCTTGACCTGTGGAAAACATTTCAAAAACATGGGATGAGCATAAAAATCTCAGTAAGGTTTATAAAAAATAAGGAAAGGAAACATGAGTTCATATATACATAAGAATGAAATCATACATTACCCATAAAACATAAGAACTTTAACATACCTCATCAAATCATGGATAAATCATAGAAATCATAAGACATAAAGGTAACGAGAGGCATTCATAACATTCTTACGTAAGGAGTAACCCTCTTGGTTATGTTTGGAATACCCATCAAAGTATATTCCCTAAATCTCTTCGGAGAAACCTTAACGTTTAACTCCTTCAAGTTACCCAATGTATTGTAATGCTATATCGGGCTCACCCGCCCTTAGTTTATCACAGAACCACCCATATTTATAATAATTCTCAAGAACCATAACATAATCGTATCATATAAAACAAGCATAAAGGAAACATAACATTTCCACTTTTCAATCACAAGATATCAATACAACATATTGACATGAAAACATTATGAAAACCATTTTCAATACCAAAATAAAATAAAAGTAAAATAGGGTATTTATTTTTCTTTTAAAAAAATGTATGGCTTTTAGAGGAAGCCGAAACTCAATAATGGTCATGGCGGCGGAGAAGTCGTTGTCGCCGCATACGTACGACAAAAACATTACCTTTTGTTTTTTAGTAAAATGATTCGTATAAAAAATGATTCCTTTTGGATCAACTTAAATGTCAAAGGGGTTTATACACCGTATAAAAGAAGATTGTGTATAAAAAAAATATGCCTCAGTGAAAGGAGATTGAGACGAAGTCCTATAAAAAGACGGTATCCTTGGATTAAGGATAAATCAATTACATAATTATGTGTGACAAATGATTACACCAAATATAAGTTGATATTAAGTTTAAAAAAATCAGAGGCTATTCAAAACATATTCATAGAATGACATATTCAAGGAGTACAAGTTTATCCCAAAGAATCAAAATTGGGTTAAAAAGGCTCCCTTGCAAAAATTTGACAGCCTAACGGCGTCACATCAAAATTCAGAAAAAGAGTTGATGAGGTATAAAAAGGGTATCTCATCAGTTGGAAACAAAATTTATATCAATAAGGATATTAAATAACACATCCAAACATAATAGTATGTGAATTAAATGACATAACCAAAAAAGTCTTTTAAAGAGAGGAGGGTGAAAGGTTTCCTTGCAGACTTGGGTAACTTTCGAAACGTACACCTCATTGAATAAGGGTCATACAATGAATATGTAAATACCCATAAATGAAATTATATTACACAAAGAGTATAATAATGGGTAGTAAATACACCAATCAAAGGAAATGGTGGCAAATGTTGCATAAATCTCACGGAACTAAAAGTGAGATGAAAAATCCCTTATGAAAACTCGGCAGCCTAACGATGCCGCTAGAAACTTCCAAAAATGGATTGATGAGATCAAATAGGGTCTCTAATAATATTAGAATAAAATGTAAAGAAAGAGGAATATAGAACAAAATCCCCCAACATAACAAATATGATCTTAAAAGAAGTGACATAAAGGAGAGTACTTAAGAAGAAAGAGAGAGGTTAGATCTATTACGAAAATTCGGCAGCCTAACGGTGCCACTCAAAACATCCAAAATAGATTTATGAGAGAAAATAGGGTCTCTCATCATATGAACCTAAAAAGTAAAGTAGATGTAATATAAAAGAACATCCCAATAATAAAAAAGATGTGCGTAAAAGGAATGACATAAAAGAGTGTACTTAAAAAGAAAGAGAGGGGTAGGATCCCTTACCTCAAGTCCGACTTGTCTTGTTTGTTTCATTATATTCATGAATAATAAAATTTGGTCAATTTATAATTTCCTAATTAACTCCTTTAAATATTATTATTCAGTTCATATGACATATTATAATGTTATAATAATTTGTTTAATAATGTTAGTTCATATCAGATGTTTTTTTCGATGTTTGGAACATGAGTAAAAACGAACTTGTTTGAAAATTATTTCCCATGTAGTTATATGTAAATCATTTACAGAATATTATTAATGATTAAAATATCATATATATCCATTAGATATTCATTTTATACTTTTCCATAACATTTGGAGATAAAAATTAAATGCACTATTCATGGATACGGTAGGTCGTACATAAGCATGAATGCTACTTTCATTTTTTTTCATATTAATGGAATGAAAATTAAATAAGATATATATATTATAATTAAATTATAATATATATTTTATATAGGTAACGTATGTTCATTAATTTAATTCTTTATACATTCCATGTATTTCATTAACGAGTCACATCACTTGAGGGGGCGGTAGTCCACACTTCCTCATATGAAATTATCGCATTTGCACAACATGAAAAAAAATAAAGGTATGTATTGAATATAAAATAAAGAAGAATATATTAAACATAAATACCATATATATAATTAATAAAATACAGTGACATTATAATGACCACCTTTAAATGGGTTAAAATAATATTGAACAATCATCATTTCGTGAGGCAGAAAATCGCCATCCACAGAAACAGTATGTTCTTTAACCATTAGACAATGGTGTGTGTAAGTGTAGCTAGAATCCTTCACATAACAACATCCTAGTATATTGAAGATACTGGTTTTGTTACAAATGAAAAGAATAAAAAGATTTTAGGGGGTTGGAGAAGCAAAATAAAACTTAAGAACAGAAGAGAAAACACTACCTTTAAAACGGGTAACTCTGTTTGATTTAACCTCAAAGGCTTCCTTGGAAAGGATTCTGGCCAATGTGAGGCTTCAATTATGAAGATAGGGATGTGGATAGATTAAATTGGCAGGGTTTGGCCGAGACAAAGGCTTTGGAAGTGTGGGTACGGTGGTAGAGGTGGGGGCCTTTTATAGAGAAGAGGAGGGGCACTCTTGGAATGTTATAAAAGAATACTTTATTATAATATGATTTCCGGATTTTAAAAGTCCCAAAATTATATATTTATAGGATAAAGTTATAAGAGTTCTAAATACATCCATCCAATAGATTTTTTACAAGTTTAGGTCTTAGATTTTACATTATATTTTCATTTTATTTAAATCGTTAAATAATGAGGTAATCGTTGCATCATCACGTTGTCATAAATAATTTTTTTTATTTAATGTCTAAAAATCATAAAATAAATATCATGATGTATTAAATATTTTTATCTTTCTAATGACTATTTATAGTAAAAAATATTGCTTTTATAAGCCCATGTAATTTTTTTTAGTAAAACAACTCATGTTTGTGACATTTTTACTTTTACTTTAAATAAAAGGCATTAATGTCATTATCATACCCATGTGGCTCCATGGGGTCCCAAAAATCGATACATGGGTTTTATGGGATGGCCATGACACATCCAATAATGGTAGGACATGTGTCTAGGTCATTTCATATTATTAAAACATTATTTTTACCTCAAACTACACTAATTATCTCTAATCGCGATTAAAAACATAAAAGTTACTATTCTCCAAAAAATTATTTTAATCCCATTGAACCAAATTTTACCTCTATAATGACCACCATGTATGTCGGATTTTTTAAATTCAAAACATAGAGGTGGTAAAATTTCATTTAAACGAAAAATCAGTTTTTTAAGTACCACTTAGTGGTTTCACTATTCATCAAAAATTGATGTTTTTCAGAAGAATACCAAAACTTCACCCTAATATATATTTGATATTCTGAATTCAAAAATAATGTCTATTTTAAAAAATTCAAAAAATATAAATTAAATTAGTTAATTTAATAATTAATTCCCGTTGTCAAAGCAAATAACGTTTTTTCATGAAACATTAAGTATCAAAATATTGTCACTAGTTTAAGTCCAATTTCAAAGTGAAATTAATTTCAACGACCACTATTGGATTAAAGGGTAATAATATATTCTAATTGAACTTTAAAATAAATTAAAAAAATTATCTAATCATATAAATAAATTATATTAAAAAAGGTTTTGAATTAAAATATAACAGTTTTCACTATTCATTAAAAAATGAACTTTATCGGAAAAATACCAATAATTTACACAAAGTAAATTTTGATGTCCCGATTATAAAGAATAATTCTATTTTGTAAAATATAACGCATATAATTGTCAAAAAGTGGATTTAAAAGTGGTTCTCCATCAAAAGGCAGTTAATCGACCTTTTAAAGAATATTAGAATGTTTACGCATAAAATGGGATTCATTCGAAATTTTAATCCTCTAACATTTATTGAAATGAGTGACAATATTTGAAAAACATATATAATAATTTTTTAGTTAGTTTTGTTCATTTTAGCCATTAAAACGGCTAGGCATTAACTACCATTTAAAATAATATTATTTTATTATTAGAGTGCAACGTAAGATTTCCAAGAAACTCGTTGTTGCGTATTGGGTACGCCATCGATCATAGCATCCCCTTTAAATTAATATTAATATTTTATTCAAAAATATGGATAAATGTGAAAATTTCATATTCTTTATTTACCTGGGGTGTTACAGATGAAGTCCTCTCAATTCTCAAAAAGGCTCTTCCTCTCCTTAATTCTCCCAACAAGGATTATGCCAACCCCCCACCATAAAAATACATCAAATATTATAATGTTGAAATAATGAAATCTAATAATTCAAAATGATTCCAAATAAATTATGTTACATTAGGTAATAAAATTGTAGGATTTGGCTGATTAAATGAAGTGGGATGGTGAAGAGTTTCACCAATTTAATTGGGGGATTAGAGGAGGTTTAAAGCTCGTATAGGCCCCACCTAAAAATCCGCTCATGGGAGGTTATGTGTGAGTGGTCCACAAAATAATAACCTCTCATTAGAGGTTATGGTGTGGTGGACCCCACCACTAAAATCTTGTTGGAGCTTATATCCATCAAGAAAAAAAATAAGCTATCACCTTAAATTTTTAACATTAATAAAGAACCCCAAAAACTACCTTCCAATCTTGATAAAATGAAACTGCGGTGAAGGTCTCACTAAGAAATTTATAACATTGGGAGTTCAATGGTACCCTTAGATATCGATTTCAAACACCGATTCAGATGTTATAAAATTCTGAACGTACATTTACTGAATGTACCTGTACAAAACATCAGAAATTGATTCTGGGCACCCCGAGCCTCAGAATCATGCTCCGTAAAAAACTATGCCCTCGTAAAATTCCCACGAATTTTTAAAAAAAGTTACACAAGAAATACATGTCATTACATAATGAGAAATATTTATTTATTTAATGAAATTTAAATACAAAAAATCAATAGTGGAATGATGAATTATTACAAAGACAGGATAGCTCCATTAGTGTATTAAATCAATCTAAATTGGGAGATGATGTGGCACAGAACATAATCCAACAACACTAATAAATTTCTACATACCAAACATGAAACTCTTAATTGTTACTCATTCTATCTATCTCACATCTCTTTATATCACACAATATATCTCACCCAATCAAATCCTCACATACTGAAAATATTCAATGAATACGGTGAAGGAATCTAACTAGCCACTGTAGAAATGGGTTGATAAATTCCAAATTTCCTCATAACTCTCTCAGTATGATTCAACTCATCAATATAAATGTTAATATTATGAAAACATCTTGATCTGATTAAATTTATTTCGACAATGTAATTTGTGAGACTCTGGTTGAAAATATCACTATATACCAGCTTTGAAATTTGAAAAAAAAATCAATAAATAAATGAAGAGATGAAATATACAAAATATCTATTTATTAATATAATTAAAACATTATTCTTGATCTGGTCAATCACTATCTAGCATAAGTATGTCTTAGTGTAAATATTATCTAGTTGTATCTGAATATCAATTTTCCCGAATCCTCTAGTGGATTACATTTTCATACATATATTTCACAATCCACTATTATAAATTTTATATTTAATTTTTTTTATTGAATGATATACCATTTTTTTAAAAAAATACTCTTCTTATATATTTTCAAGAATGAAAATGATTCTATGTGATGCTAAGAGAGTTATGAGATCCTATATAAACATTTTTCTTGGAATAAAAAAATAAAGTGTTATTTATTTAATCGATTCTATATGAACTTAATATAATTATATTTGTATATGAATGACATGTAGACCGCTATAAATTCAATTGTGTCTGGTCCAATTCCTCTAATTAGAGTATATACATTACATGTAAAAATATAGTCGAATGTTCCATTTATATCATGCTTCCGATAATCCAAATAATGAATGAATGTGCAAATAACGTTGTGGTGATATCATTGGCACCATTGGATAGGAGAACGATGTTATAGTGTATATATGTCCTAAAGAATCTATTATGAAAAATGAATATTTCATAATCACGGAACTTAGTAACTTATAATATGTAAATAAGATCCAACCAATTTTCACCAACTCGGCTTCTCACAACCACATCGATGATTGGGAGGCCCAATATAATGGACCCCTCCTAATGTGTAACAGTAACCTCTACATACAGAAAATTGATTTTTTTTGTATATGTCCTCAATCTCTTTATGAGGGAAATAATGAGATGATTATTGGAAAATATGATTTCCCACATCGGTATGACGTAAAAACTATCCTAGCAGAGATGGGGATGATGGTGCGATTTGGTAAAACATGATTCAAATGGTGAGATCATTTTACACTTACTTTCTGAATGAGCATCCTTATATAAATTGTAATGAATTAGTTCTATCATCAAATGTGATTAATTGAGGATGCACTATATCTACATTTAATATAATTAGATCATTTTTGTAGTAAATTAATTCTAATTTCTAAACTGTTTTTTATATATCCAAAAGTAGAAAACTTATGTAAAAAATTATCCTTCATAAATTAGAATTATAAGGGTAAATGAGGTAAAATATATGTGAATGATTTTTTATAACATATTATCAATTTATTTTTTAATGATCTATAATGATGTTTAATTTATTTCAAAATATTTTATTATATGTTATCCATGATAAAAATCCCACATAGAACATGTGATTTTAGGAAACATTATATCAACCATGTTATTTTACAAGAATATGTGTATACAATTCATTTAGTGATTGGTCTTATTTTTTTCTTTTATGTTATCTGTTTATTTTTTAAAATTTTTAATTTTTTGAAAAATAGTATTTATTAAATATGAAAAAGGAAAAAACCATAGAATAAAAAAGATTGAAATGAAGGGTGTTATAAATAAAAGGATACTTTAATGAAATGTATTCATTTGGAAAAATGTTTACATAAATGATAAAATACATAGACATGATCGATGATGATGAGAAGTGGATACATGCCCATCGACTTGGGGAAATACCTTACAAATAAATTATTCTCGCATTTAAAACACATCATCATAATTCCCCTCCCCCTTGTCGAAGGTACTACATATAATATCTTATATTAGTAGACATTGGTCTATTATGAGAGTGCAACTTGGTAAATTTGTGTACCTAAGTATGTTGTTAAGTGGAAAAGGTAAAACAATTAAATATCCAAGAATTAAATACAATTGAAACCAAAAAAGAAAAAAACTCATTGAAAAAGATATAAATGAATATTCATAAATTAAACAACCATATTACAAAAAAAAATAACAGGGATGATTGTCATCTAACCATATGAATTGGTAATAGAATGCATGTCACCAAAACGAATCGATTTTTCACAATAATAGTTAACCATAGTGCGCACATGATAAAACTGGTCAACAGAGGGTACCCAATATATGTTTATTTATACAGAAGCTACAACGACATGTGAACATGCATATCTCACCTCCTAGTGGTTATCGTAATAATAATTCCTACTTTACACCACATGCCCAATGTTTTCAATGAGCGGTTCATGGAATCTCTTACCTAAAATAATATACGTACCTTGTTAAGGGTTTAAACATACAATAATGATGTCTCAGGCATTATCTAATCAGTAGATATTTGGAATTGATGTCCAATATTCATTTTATTTTTCATCATCTGATAGGCATTTTGGGAGAGTAGAACAATTTATTTTACACATTAATAAAATTTATCATTTACTAAAAGTGTTATTGGTAGTTTTTTCAAAACATTTAAGACCGCACTTCTGAAATATAATATATTTTTAGTCATATGTACATATCTCATACCCCAACATATGATATAGACCATTTATCCATTGAAATATACATTATATAATAAGACACATCTTTATAAGTCATTAATGTTTTTTCAAGGAGTTGATATATCTATTATTGATTTGGATTTTATACTAACAATATAATATAATAATATATTTAAAAGAAAATTAATTTTTTTTTCAAAAAAAATGAAATAAAATACCAAACATGATAATAAACTTCTTTATTTCCACGAATATAAAATGTTGATGAATATTTATTGGAAAAGGTCAAGTATAATATACATGATAACAATTTTATTCCCTAGACGAAACTCTATAACTCTTAATGGCCTCTACAATATCTTGATGGAAATTAGATATAAGACACAGTCCTTAGAGTTGTGTGTCAAGAATGTGAATACTTGAAACAACATATAATATAATTTTGAATTTTTTAAAAATAAATAAATTGAATGTGGGAGAGAAGACTAATTACCACTCATTTTGAAAAGTATAATTAGTACAGTTGTATATATTATATTATGAAAATTACCAATTGACTATAATGAATTGTCTAAAATTGGGTGAAAATGAGACATTTACAAAATTTGCGAACAATAAATGTAACATATCTTTTATATGATAAAACATAGTACTTTTATGGGACATTAGAAAAAATATAAAAATTTTAAATAACCTAATTTTTGAGAGATAATATTCCCATAATCTATATAAATATTTCATATGATCCATCCCAATCATAATAAACTTTCAGAATTTCCTTTTTTTCATTCAATATTGTGTCACAATATATCTAATATTTATGAAATAGTTCACCTCATTCTTATACAATAGAAATATGTATTTACAAACACATTCATATCATATCTACAAAAAGAGTTGATATAAACACAATAGAAAGTGGAAAGTGCCATTGTAACAAACATTTATGTAAAAAAGTGTGCGGGCCTTCTAATTTCATCATCTTCCCTCATGGAATGTTATTTTCATATATCAGTACAAATATACAATCAGAATTGTATTTTCAACATAGAATTATATATTATTTGATTTTCGACTCATCAATGACAAATTAAAATTTTCACTCCATGATGTATTATTTTATAGAATTTATCAATGAATTTTAATATTTAATTTGTTTCATAACAGAAATTGTGTTATTATTTGATATAGATTTATTCCATAAAATTCCAATGAATTAAATCACTACTGTAATGAAACCTCATGAAAAATTCAATGCATGAGACATTTCCCCAACTATGTAAATCATAAAACAAGGTGGATTGCCTCTAACTAGTGGTTTTATATCTATCATGTAAACTTGAGAAGGATCATTCCCCACATCACCGTCTACAACAACATATCCTGATGCATCACCAGTTACATCCTCTACATATAAAGTGTGATTAAATAAATTAGTATTACACATTGGTACATCCTCTTTAGTTTTTTACTACTCTATATCATCTTATTTATAATAGGATCATGTTACAAGTGTAGTATTACAATAAAATGAATGAGAGTTTTGTGAATAATTAACTTCTATAGACCTCACATAACATAGTATTATAGTAGTATGTTTCCCCTCATGAGTATAAAATAATAATCAAATATAAAACAATTAGACCATTAAAACATTTATCCATAAACAAAATGATGACCCAATTTAATCATATTCATTAGAAAAATAATATAATGTTTTCCATAATAATTTATGATATTGAATATATATATCTAACAACATTATTTTATTAATCAAACCTCATTTTGACTGACTTAGAATCATCATGAGAGAATCATCTAACGTCACACGGTCATGATGATTTTAATCTCTTGCATGTGGAAAACTATAGTCAAAACCCATGTGAGTGTAAATTAACTCAAAATTAAAATATATTTATCCAAAAAATATTACCATTAAAAAATAATTAGTATATACTTTTATACTAAATAATGAATAGTTAAAATATTCTCAATTGGTGTTGATTAAATAATTGCTAAATTATTAGTGTAATATGTCAGAGAATTGGTTTATTACTACATTATAAACCAACAAAAACACTGGGGGAATCTAGTGCCTCTATTATTTAATATTTTACCATCCTTTTATACTCATTCATGAATGGTGTTAAATTCCATCTTCAAACAAAAAAATCATCATCTAACACCGTATTATTACAAATGTCAATCACATAAATGTGAGGTGGTCTAGGGGTTTGAGATTTGTTGAATTTTTATGTAGATAAAATGTCCTGTTCATACCGAGAGTCTCAGATGACACACATGTTGTCAACGATGAAAAAAATAATATTATTAAAAATTATATAATAAAAAAAATTTAAATCATGTATTGGTCTATCATTTAATGATTAGTCGATTATTACACGTTAAATAATCTAATACAAAGAAAACATGAAATTTCAATCATACATTTTATATTCATCTCGTGATCAATCATAGTAATTATTGAATAATATGTTTTTTTGAGATATTTAATACGTTATAAATATTATATCATAAACTATGAGTATAATTTGTAATTAAAATATATATATATATGTATGTTTGTATACATCTACATAAATTCATAATTTATTGATGTTTTTCACTCTTACAGATTGGAAACTATAACTAAAAATATGATTAATATAAATAACATCATTATGGAATTATATTAATGGTGAAATGATTACCGTACTATAATTAATGATGTTTTATATATATTTAGAACCCATCATAAAATTTAAATCAAAATTTAATTTGTTATATATATATATAACATTAACATGATCATTATACTTTTTCTATTGATTAATTGGTCATTAATTGATAAACCAACAATAACCTAGGGGTGAGCTCCTAGATCCAATATTATCACAAATAATAGATACAATTAGTCTCCTTTTAAGTACAAATTATTCTCGTCTAATGCCTCATATCAAACACATTTTAATTACAATGTTACATGCATTTAAGTGAGGGGTATAGTGTTTTGAGACACGTAATATTATTAATATCGACACATGGTAGCATAATAGATAGAGAGAGGTATAAATCACATATAATAAAATACAAAAATTTAATACATTTAATACAAATTATTTTACTACATACAAAAAATAGACATTCAATTTCAATTATGTATTGTTCGACAATATCATGATAAATCATTGCAAAATTTTCTTAAAATATATTTTTTGAATACTTTTTTTGTTCAATATATTATAAATTTTCCTATAACTATATCATATATATAATAAATATATATATATATCTATATGTTTACATTATAATATTTTTAAATGTTAAATTTTTCAATGCGAGGATATATATATTTAGGAAAATTTATATAATTTGTTATGTGTAATTAATATTATAATTGTTTTTATTTTTAAATTTATATAATATTCTATAATATATAAAATAAATATCATTATATAATAAAACATAAACATATAAAAGTTTTAATTTATTCATCTTTATTTATTAATATTTTAAAATAATTTTTCATATATTAATATTAACAACTATATATTTAAAAATATATGTATTATAAATTTATAAATATGTACTGAACCAATTAATAATAATAAGTTATTATAAATATTATTAATAAAATTAATAAAATTTGATGTTATTTAATGAAAAATTACTGTATTGTAAGGATATGTTAATTTCAAATTTATAAAATTACTTATGTATATAAAATGTTTTTGTAGTATTTATTCATTCCAAAATCTATATAATGATATTATATATATCGTTACATGTAATTATAATTATTTATTATGCATAAAATTTAAAATATTAATATAAAGGAAATATTTTTAATACCATTAAAAAAATATTTTTATTTTTAAATAAATTTATATATCATATATAATATATTTATTTATTAATTTTTAATTTAATTTTAATAAAATATTAAGATAGGTTCTCTATATTTAACTATGTTGAGGGAATATTAAAATTTATATTTATGTAACATGAAATATAATATATATTATAAACATATAAATAAATTTAATTCTTATTATTCACCATTTAAATTAGATATATATACATTTGTAAACATTAATATTTCTCGAGAAATTATAAATAATTTTTATATAAAATTTAATTATATAAACACAATATTTAAATTTCTAAATAACCTAATTTGTAGTAAATTATACCTAAAATTGTAACTCATTCAGAAATTAAATCACAAAGATCCTATAATTTAAATATTTATGTATTAATAGATCCATACATTCATTAATACAAGAATCCATACAACAGATCATATTAAATAAATGAATCATATAACGAATGAAATACAAACAAAGAAACAAATAAAATTTCCATATAAAAAATTTACAATATTAATATATGGGACTATATGAAGAAAAAAATATAGGAGGGATCCAAAAAAATAGAGTACAATAAATCAAATTTTAGGGGTCATACACCTCCATTTATTATTCTTCATTTCCATGAGTCATCAACCCCATTCATGCCTCCTCTTTAAAAATATCAATCAATGCATCAAGAGGGTTTACGTATCCTCCCTCATTTTAATGATTCATTGGGGATTAAAATTTAAGTTAGAACTCTACTATCAAATTATTGGACCATTTTTTATTGAATAGTGAGAAACTTATCCATTACAAAAATAACCATTTAAAACTCATTTAATAATGATGTTAATTATTAAAATTTTTATTAATTTTTTTTATTTCATTAGTGAAATGTAATATATTCTATCAATGATATTGTACACACTTTAACCCACATGCATGAATCACACTACCCACATCTTAAATACAATATTACAATTGATTACTCATGATCAACACCACCCCCTATGAATAATATAATGTTCATATAATCCTAATACCATGTTGTCTCCATCTACCACATGTGTAACCTCTGATAAAAATATCTCCCCCTTACACTCCACCTCTATGGAGTTCCTTCAGTGAGGTCGAACCTTTCACTGGCCCCTATTGAAATATTTTTCTACTGCTAACAAATAATACAAATAACCACTTCCTATTTAGATGACACTGAATGGAATATAGAAAACATGTAGAAACTGTGTGATCGTATCACCGTTATTTATTGATCGACATATAGATATAGAATAAGAGAGACGATCACATCACCACTCTTCATTGATTCCCAAGGAAATTGCATAACCTTAAGGATCACATATTTCATAGAAATAAAATATCATATTAAAATATTTTAAATCTGTTATTGAAATTTGGGATTGTTATGAAAAACACATTAATAAACTGATTAAATTTGGACTATTTATGAAATAAAAAATCTATAAAATTATATTGGTACAAGATTTGTTATCAAGAAATAATGGATAATGATTTCTTTATAAGAGATACCAAATATGTATCATGCTAATAAAATAATAAACTCATTAAATAAATCGTCAATGATTAAATCATTCTAAAGAATCATGATTACATTATTCATTATCATGTAATAAGTTTATAATTGATGCCTTAATAATATTGTCCTCACTTCATTAGTTCACAATCATTTCTATCAGGAATCTCATCTCATCCCCCACCCTATCTATGGTATAAAGAAAACCAGAATATTCTATCACAGAAGTGTGACATATTGAAATATTTATATGAATATGATTTGTGTTTTTTTTAAACACATAATTACAATAATTGATTTTCAAGAATTATTAAATGAATTTATCAATCCATCAGTTTTGGGAAATAGTAGAGGGACATAATATATAAAAATTGTTTTCCATTAAGGGTATTAAATGAAAATTTTGTAATAAAAGATGTTTTTAGTTGTTTTATACTACACTCCATATAATATACACAAACATTTTACAAGAAAACCCCACCAGTTGGATAAAAAATTATTATTATTGAGAAATTAATTTTTATCCATGAACTGTATTTTCCAAAATTAAACATCAACTCTTCATGTGGTACTCACCGCAACAAACATTATATAGAAAATATTAGATATTTTTTGATAATTTATATACTAGAGTAAATTTACCATTTTTAACCCTAATGATATGATTATAAAACAAAAAATTGAGATAAGTCCCATTTTGAAAAATCCTAGGTCTCTACATCTTACCCACATTAGTTCTATTTCATCCATCAAATAGAAACAACTAGTAATATTTTAAGTGGAATATAATTAAACAACCACTTATCAATAGTTACCCACATTCCTATTAACATAATTCCCATCCAAATATATGAGTTATAAACAATCATAATAAATTATAAACCTAGATGGCATATCCTCCTCCATGAAGAAAAGATAACAGTTCCAATCTAACAAATTATAGTTCTGATAGTGGGGGACATTTCAATCACCCAACACTATCGGTTCTAGAATCGAGAATACACCTACTCATGTAACCAAAATCTACATCCTCACAGGGTGATATCTTCCTACGCCACAGTGATATATTTCTATTGTAAGGTCTAAACCCCCAATGATTAACCATACATATGCTAAAATGGATGAATATTAAATAATGTTTTCCCCAATCATGAAATTATATAAATATTCACAATGAAGTCTCCGAAAAAAAATATACTCATTAAAAAATGAGAAACATTATCCCCACCATCATGAAAATAATTCATGTCCATCGCGTAAGAATGTCTGCACGTGGGATCACCATGTCAAAATCATATGCATGACCTCTCAAACACATAATAATTATATGAGGATACCAAATTTATCTAAGGTGAGGTATGTACCTTTCTGTATGCAAGATCTATCTTATCAAAATAATGATGGTCATGTGCCTATATATTTTCATTTATCACTATAGCCACACATTCATGTGGGATAATCACTACCATAAGAACTGAGATATCATCATCGAGTGTCTAACATGGATCTTATACTATCAAGTACAAAGAATGAAAATTTCATTAATTACTAAAAAATTTGATCTTAAATCAAATTAATAATGGTTTGGGATTATTTTCACATTACATAAAATCGGTCCCCATAATACCACTCTATTGCTCTCAAACATCATCCATGGAATTTATGCAATTTCATACAACAACTTCTTGTAACATTTCACACATGGGTCACCCTTCATTTGAATACAATCATTCTATAACACCAACCCTATTAGAATTTCTAACTCATACACAATGTGATATCAATAATACAACCATAAGACTGGATATTGATTCTAACTACTTACATTATGACTCTACTCATCCCACTATAGGGGGTCTTATTCACTTATAATGAATGTACACACATCATCTTCTAAATATTCAATATCATTATATAAGTAGAAAAACAATTCTTGATAATATATGTACCACTGCACCTTTCCTCAAATAGGGGTGGTTTACTTATGTATATATAATTTTTTTCTTATAGTTATACATTGAAAAATTTAATTAATTTTTTATATATATAATTACATGGAATAATAATAATTTATAATGAATATAATTTAAGATATTAATATATAGGAAATATTTTTTATTCCATTAAAAAATATAATATTATATGTATATTTAAATAAATTTATATTTGATACTTAATATAAGTATTTATTATTTCATAATTTATTTTAATAAAATATTTATATATCCTCTTTATATTTTCCTATGTTTATGGAATAGTATAATTTAAATTTTTTTATATTAAATATAATATAGATTATATACATATAAAAATATTTATATCTAATTACTCACCATTTAAATAGATGATATATAATTTTTTAAGCAATATTATTTCTTTAAAAATTACTAATATTTTTTACTTAAAAATATACTATACATACACAATATTTTAATTTCTAAATCACCGAATTTGTATTAAATTATACAAAAAACTATAACTAAAACATAAATTAAATCATAAGACGAAAATAATTTATATATTAATTTATAAATACAACCATACATTAATAAATATATACATCCATAAAACAGGTCATATTAAATAAATAAATCATACAATAGAAATAAATAAATACAATTAAAATACTAAAATTTCTAAATAAAAAATTTACCATTTTAATATAATGGAATATATATTGATAATGAAATCAAGCCAGGCTCCACAAGATTAGAGAGTATAATGATTGAATATTTAGGGGGGGAGGCACCTCTATTGATTATTTTTCATGCTCATGAGGCATGAACCCCATTCATGAATCCTCTTTAAAATTTACAATCAAACCATCAATAGGGTTTATGTATCCTCTCTCATGGTCATGCTTCATTGGTGTCCAAATTTGATGTGGGAACTATACTCTCACATTCCTGAGCCATTTTTTATTGAATAATGAAACAATATACATTAAAATTAATAAACCCTTCAAACACTCATTTAATAATGATTTTAAATATATCAATTGTTATTAATATTTATTAAATTACATCATTGATATTTAATATATTCTTCAAAGGATATTGTAATTTTTTTACCCAAATACATACATCAATATTCCCACAGCATTCATGAATTACTACAATTTATTATTCAATGATTGACACTACATCCTACGAAAAATTTTATGTTCATGTAATCTTAATACCATGGTGTCCCCCAATACCACTTGTTTATCCTATGATAAAAATATCTCCCCTTACACTCCATCTCTATCTAAAGGGAAAGGAAAGGTCCAATCATTCATTATCCTTCATTGATATAATTTTATACTTCTAACAACTAATACAGATGACAAATTCATATGTCGATGAAAAAGAATGTATTGTTTGAATCATATAGAAAGCGGGTGATCAGCTCACCATTATTGACTGGTCAACATAGAGTGATAGAGGGAGAGCGACGATCACATCAAAACTATTCACTGATTCCCAAAGAAAAATTCATAACCCTAAGGATCAAATATCTCTTAAGAATAATTAATTGTATGTAGCTATTTGAAATCCATTATTAAAATATGGGGATTTTAATGAACAACACATAAATAAAACCATTGAATATATACTATGTATGACATAAAAAATCAATGAAATCATATGGGTATATGATTTGTGATCTATAAATAAAGGAAAATGATTAATTTATAATTTATAACAATAATATATCATGTCAATCTATTTATAATCTCTTCGTCAAGGAAAATAATCACTGATTGTATCATAATATTGAATCATTATTACATTCTTCATTATCAGGTAATATTTTGATTATTGACCCTAAACGATTTTGTCCCCCATCCATTATTCCACAATCATTGTTATCATGAATAACATCTCACCCCCACCCTATCTATGGTTTAAAAATAACAAGAATAGTCTCCCATAATGGAGTAACATCTTGAATTATTTATATGAAAATGTTTTTTTGTTTTCATCCAAAAACACCCCAATAAAATAATTATTTATCTTCCATGTTCAATTGAATTAATCAATCCATAAGTATTGGAATACACCTAAGGGACATTATTCAAATAAATGGTATTCAATCATTAAAATAAAATGTCAATTTTGGAGGTAAAGACATTTTTAGGTGTTTTATATGATGCTCCATAAAATATATATATATATATATATTTCATTATAAAATCCCACCAGTGGGATAAAAATAATATACTTAGTGCTGAATAAATTTTTATTAAGGATCTATAATACTAGAAATACAACTTCTACTCTTAATGAGGTAACTACAACACCAAAAATTCAATAAAAAATATTGGATATTTATTTGATAATTTATATACTATGGTAGATTTAACATTTTTACCAAAATATTATGATTATAAATATTAAAATTTCGATTAGTCCCATTTGGGAAAATCAAAGGTCCTTACATTTTAGTCCATTAATTACATGTCCTCCATCAAATATAAATGACTATTATTATTGTAAATTGAATATAATAAAACAACCACATTTCAATAGTGACCCCCAAACAAATTAACATCATTCCAATCCAAATAAATGAGTTATAAAAAATCTAAATAAATTATTAACATGGATGGTATGTCCTCTACAATGAAAATTGTTTTTAGTTCCAATCACCAAAAATAAATAACTACGTAGAAACATGTATTCAATCTGATTTTGTACTTCCAATACATAATGATAAAAATTGTTTCAAATAAAAATTATCTACCACCTAATAAAACAAAAATATTCCAATGAAAGATGACACTTATCAAAAAATAGTGTATAAAGAAGGGTTTGATAGGTAGGGGCACACTTCTCCATAACATTTAGGATTGACCAAGATGTTTATTATTTGGGGGAAACAACAAAATAATAAACAAATCAATGATCACATTAAAATAAACACTAAAAATAAAAAGTTTATACAGAAAAAAGATTCATCGATCCCATGCCAACTTCAATAACATATCCTACCAGAAAAAATTTAGTATCATAGTTTCTTACCCCACCCTCAATGGAAATATATCTCTTTTTTATAAAACATCAAGACAAATTAAAATTATAAAATTGTCTGTTGATCCCGAAAAAGTTATTCATTCACATTGGAAATAATTACACTATATTATTATTTTTATTTCATGAAATATATCATTGTGGTTATTGAAGTGCCACTAAATTCACTAAACCACTCTAAACCATACCACATCTTTTCTTGTAGCCAAGTCTAACATGTTGTAGTTTTTATGGTGGAGTCATTTAAATAACACAACACATTCAGTTCTACAATAATGAATACAACTACTCATGTATCCAATGTAAAAAACCTCCAAGGAAGATCGCTTACACCACCATAAGGTAATATTACTATTGTAAAGGGTTAACCCCCAATGATTAATTATACATTACATAAATGGGAAAAAATTTATATAATTTTATCCCCCATAAATAAATTATTTAATGATTCATCATGAAGACTACGGAAAAAAGCATTCAGCATTAAAAAAGGTGAGACATACTCCCCACCATCATGAAAATAATTCATGTTTGTCACTTACGAATGTCAAACACATAGGATCACCATGTCATGTTCATCAGAATGACCTCTCACGCACATAATATGTGTCTGAGGATACCAATATTATTTAAGGTGATGGATGGACCTCTCTATATACTAGAACAATATAATCCAAATAACATTGGCGATGCACCTCTCTATTGGAATTGATCACCATGGACAGCAGTTCTTGTCGGATAATCACTACAATAAGAAATGAGATCTCATAAATCCAGATTCTAACAAGGATCATATACTATCATCTATGGATAATGATAATTCTATTAATTATATTAAATATTCTTCTCGATTAATATCAAGGATGGGATTGGATAACTTTTTCATTACATTACTTGGGTACTCATCATCCAACTATGTTACCCTCAAACATCATCCAAGGAATGTGAGTAATTTCATACACCAACTTCTGATAACATTTCACACATGTGTCACCATTTATTTAAGTCAAACTACTATATAACACCAACCTGAGTAAAATTTTTAACTCGTGCACAATATGATCACCATTATACAACCACAAGATTGGATATAGATTCTATCTAATTGTAGGATAACCCCACACCTCCCACTAGATGGGGTATTATTAAATTCTAATGAATTTACATACATCATTATGAAAATATTAAATATCCATATATAATTAGAAACAATTAGAAAATCTATTCCAATATGTGTACCGCTTCACCTTTCCTCACTCATAAGAACATTATAAAATAACCTATTACTCTATATTGGAAAAAACCCACTTCGCTAAAATGTGTGATTGAAATAGGTTAACCCTTATATAAGCACATTAGTTGTCCATTTGTGTAGCTAAATATATCACTGAATCTAAAAATTAATAATATATTCGATATAATGATTCACTTATATTGTCAATTATTGATATAAGGGTATATAATGGATGAATATGAATGAACCCTTGACCCGAATCCCCTGACACATAACCAATGACATCCATCACTTCTATCATACCATAATTATCACATTCATATCTCAATTAAATATGGTAACATTGTAATGTTATCATTCAATGAATTTTTTGAACGCATCATCAAATTTCAAATAACCAAAGAAAAATATAATGTAAATCAAAATTTGATAAATTAAAAACATTCAATACTAGGATACTATCTTTAAATGTAATGAAATATTTTTTCAATACTAAATCCCATAGGGATTTCTATCCACTACAAAAACCAGTTTTCCCCTAATTAAAACATTCCCCTTCGCCAATAATGTAATTCAGTCACTTACATTAATCATTGATCCATTAGTTCTCCCCAAGGGTCCACATGAATGGTTTTTATTTGATAAAAAACATCCACATCACGGTATCACAGTCTTTAGACTATCCATTGTAATCATAGAGATAATTAAAATCAACCATTATTTAGTTTTATTAATCTCCTTTTATGTAATTAGGTCCTTAATATACACTAAATCATAGTCATGATACTCAATAGAGATTTCAATATCCTTATATTGTAAAAATATCATAACAATGCTCAATATTTAGTCATGACTGTGTTCCCTGGTAACCAGTTTGAGATAACATTGTCTACTAATAATCCATTGTGCTACATAGAATTAATAAAACAAGAATAAATATCCAGTCATTAAAGATATTGAGGTTTATATATACTTTAGTAGTATCATTTATCTACACCGCTATCTCTTGATGGTCAGTGTCATCCCACTAACCCTTAGGGTCAATATTTTTTTAACACACAAAATACATAAATCATTCAATTACTCACATTTAGTCAACAAGAACAACAATTTCCTTTAGAAGAAGACTGTAGACTAAATAAATATGATTTCAGAAACCACCTGACAACATGCTGTTAATATGAATCATTATAGAGTACTAAAAAAACTACACATTTCTCACTAATGACTTTTTAGTGGCCAAACTATACTCAAATTTTAGTCATGTAAAATCATATATATGTGTTTTTCAATCATGAGATGCACGTTGTATTTAATAGTGTGAAGCTAAAATAAGTCGATGATATCTTCCAGATATTACTCCATAATGGTCTGTAAACCATAATCAAACACTACATGATGCATGAGACAACATAAATATAAAAAATTACAATATCATTGTGTTTTTGATTGATAATAAGATATTTATATTCTTAGTTATATGATAAGAAGAAAAGCACAACTATTTTTTTTTCCATTTCTCATAACCTAACCCAAGATCCTTGTAATATTAATTTCTTATAAATTCCTAGACCAGTAAAAATGATTTCATAAAAATATATGCTTCTCTAAGACATCCCACACTAATAAAAATATTACATGAATCAATCGTTCACCATTATACTCAGTACAGTTTCATGTCAGATGTTCCCTTTCAATACTTCATCCAATAGAAAAAAACAAATGAAAACGAGTAAAAATATCTCATCATATATGAGGCCTTCGAAATTACAACCTATAATGTTCACATATAAATTCTAGAATATTAAAAAAATATACCAAATATATATACATATAATGTGTTAAAATATAATTAAATATTTAATGCCTTATAATTAGTATATCCCATACTATAAATGTATGCGAAATAAAACATTAAAAATTTAATAAAAACATTTATGACATGAATATATAAATTTTTTTACTCGTATATCACTCTCAAACAACTATAATCTACTCTACTATGATGAATAACTGATTTATATAATTCATCACAATTTATTAGTTGGTTTCTCCCTATAATAAGAAACTATAACGCCACATCTATCCAAACTATCAATAATCATATTTTTTATCTACACAATAACAACAAATATGGGCTCCATGACAAGTCATGGGTGAGTATAAATATTTCTAATAAGATAACTAAGAAAAAAAATTATGAAAAAATAAACAATCCATATCATTTGGTGGTATGTTATGTGACCTATAAGAAGTGGTGGGTGAAAACTAGAACACAAAGTCATCTCATAGATCCATGTAATAAATAGTTTCTAGGAGAATTTCCTGATCAATAATCTAAAAAGTTTCATTATCTAAAATTCTGTGTAATATGAGAATTTTTAGTCATCTTATGACTAAATCAATGTTGTTTTTAACACATAATATACATATGAATCATAAACAACTAGAAATCAAAATTTTCCAGAAGTCAATAGCCAATAATAGGTCATATAATCAATATTTTCCCAAGGTTTCAGGGAATCACATTAATTACAGATGTCAATATTATATAAAAACGCCATGAGAGAATATACTATAGAATCAATTAATGGGATCCTAATAATAACTATATCATGATTATTTTGATTAATATTATACCAACGCATAAATCTATAAAATAATTCAAATCGAGATACTGAACTAGCAATTCGATGAAATTCAAGTAAAAAAACATGATCTAAAACGGTGAATTTAGCCCCCACTACAAGACACCTAAGATGAAGTAGTACAATCTATAGAGTAATGATATCAAAAACCAAGGAAAAGGGGGATACATAACCCTCTGTCTATTATGAGATTGATATATCTATCTCAGTTATATGATGCGATACCTGACCTCATATGTAAACCAACTCAAAATATAGAGGATCCCATTCTAAGGGAAATTAGAGGGGGATACGTAACCCTATATGTATGACTAGATAGTGGATGCCATGTTCATATATAGGGGAAGATAAGCAACTAAATCATTATAAAGATCAAAAAAATATAATATCATGTACATAACTATTGTTGTATAATGATAATTGTATATTCAAAATTCACAACATCAATAGTTGGTCATATAATGTTAAATATAGAATCCTCAATACCAACATTTCAGTTGGTCGTCAATAGTTTAATAGACATCACTTCCATGAAATATGATAAAAAATATTTTAGGATATGATATATATTTGTTGAAATCTTCTATAAGATGAAAATTATACATCACATTAAATCAAAAAAGAGTGATGACACGTGAATGAACATGGTTTACACAAAATCAGTAGGATTGAAGTCAACCATATAAGTCTGTAATCATATTCCTCGATGTTGGGGTCATTATGAAATATGTAGGACAATATTCATATGTCTCAGTAATTAGATATAAATTAGAAATTTTTTTATAATAACATATTCTTCGTTTAATAATAATTATTATAATATAAATCATACAGTTATATATGTTCAGCAGGGGATTTTGGTGATACCACTACCTCTTTCCAATCAATGATCTCTCCAAAAAAATTAGTTATCACCCACAATTATAGGACATATTAAATATTTCCTTTTTGTTATTACCTTAAATCATCCCTAAAATATTATTCCAATTATGAAGACATATTTTATAACATAAATGAATATCATAGAACCAATGTCCCTCTAATATTCCCATTATGATCAGTTATCCATAAAACAACCACATAAAAAATAACTCATAGTCCATTCAAACCTAATAATGTGCCAAAACATTCTCACTAACACATGGATTCTGATATATTGAGACCCGCAAAACTCACAACATCTATTTCTACACCAAAAAAATATTAAACCATTCACCATGAAATTTGTTAGTGCATTAATCAACAAGTAAGTAAAACATCATCATCAATAAAATAGATTCATGTCAAAAGATAAAATTTAGTTAAAACACGAGGAGATAGAGAGACCTCAATAAATGATCTCATATCATATCTTCAACTGTTTCCACTAGAATCATACAATCATAAGGAATACATATGGGTTAGGTATAATTAATTTAATAATAATATGTGATATTCATTTAATGTGTGTTGATATAATAGTGAGGAAAAAAATAAATTTTATTATCTTATAGAATAATTAAAATCTATAATATACTATGTTGAAATGCATTTCAATCTATATTTTCATAAAAAAATTCCCTTTTAATTGATATAATGATTTTATATAGGAAATAATTTAACACTCCATACATTATAAAATATATTTTTTCAATCAATCCATCAATAGATCCATGATTTCAATTAACAAAATCTCGAAATATATTGTTATTTTTCATTGTGATATTATCCCTTATACCTTAATGTGACACCATTTACACAAAGAATCTAGTCCCACACCTCCCTCCCTCTACAAGGATTCCAACAATATAAGCATGTACAATAGAAGAGAAACATTGTGTAGTGTTTTTTTGGAAAATGATATATCGTTTTCTGATTAACTCTTAAATAATTTATTTAAATAAATTAAACCAATTTAATTAATTAATCATTTCATATTTTAAGATATGTCCCACGGGACCCAATAACAACCAATTATATACCATCATTTACATAGATCTCCTATTTGGGAAAAACGTATCTATTTTTATATCTTATCCTCCTTATATGAAATATAAGACTAACATATCAAAAATACAATGGTAGTAAAAAATTAGAATTTTAATAATTAATACATTTGTTTGAGGACTTAACATGCCTGAAATACCAGCCCAGCTCAACCCTACAATTAAAAAACATAGTAAATCATCAAACCTTCTGGTTAATTTTATTTATGTCTTCATAAATGGTTAGTCGAACATTCAAATCCTAAATGGACTTAGTAGTCCGAAACTAAAAAATGCTCTAAGATACATTCAATAAAAACACTGATCATTAAGACACAACTACAAATCATGGATTGTACATTGAAATTTTAAAAAATAATTTTTAAAAAAACAAATTTCAAATTTCAAATATTTATTTATAATAATAATAATAAATCATCCTTATTTTTTCTTATTATTAGTATTTAACAAAAATATAATTTTATGTTTAAAAACTATCCAAAATTATTATTTACTCTTACATTCAAGATTATGTCTCTAAATGAAAAATTTTAAGATTAATTTTCATCACATTAGTCATTAGACTACACCCACATGTTATAGCTTTTTCTATTTAAATAAAATCATGTAATTACTTCAACATAGGGTGTCGTTGAATTTTATTTATTAAAATTTTTAAAATTTTACAATCATGGATTTTTCCTGTCAATTCAAAAGGAATATTTTTTTCTAAATTATTTAAATTCTGTATTTTTCCATAAAACAGTTCGAAACAGACAGAAGAACCTCACCATCATGATCTATATGGAAACATGTGTTTATTATTCCATTTTAGAGTAAACTTATTCCCCATCACAAACAATTATTAAAATTTACATTTTTTGTAAATAAAAATAATTTAGTATCACAAGGATAAATTTGGATCTTGGAAATAATGGTGTTTTCTTTCCCATACCCCATAAATATTACACTAGGTTAGTTTTTTACGTAACCTGTATTGACTTTAGACATATATTATCCTATTAGATCATCGAATAGACAAGTATCCCATGATTTTCAAATAATGTCACCACCTATTAAATATCATTTAACCATTATGTTTACCAAATCCATCATGATGGTGATAATTGGTCGATTTGGAATGATGTAAAGGAATTAGTTTATTGATGGGGTGTGGTTAGTGATGGATTTTTGAAGAATGAGAAGGAAATTATGATTATGAGAAACATGAACTTCCAATCACTTATTTTATGAATTTATAATACCATGGAGTGAGAAATTCAAAAAAAATCTCTTTGATAATTAATTTCATAAGTCATCTTTTGGAGTAGTCACGCAATAGACCACATGATTTTCAGATGATACCATCTTGCGATCATTGGAATCACCTAATGAAATCAAAATATTTTCATAGTATATCATGAAGATATAATGGGAATCCCATTATGACACCAAATAATTTTCGTATGATATCATATAGAGATAATGTAATGTTCTTGAATACAAATAATCTATTAATGATAGATATGTCATCTGGTTATTGAAAATTATATGACAACATGATTGTCTTTGAATCTGTTGTATGGGAACACCAAGTACAATGAGACAATGGGAATTGAAATATTATTATATATGTCTCATAAGATTATATCACATGAAATACATGATAATAATGGTTTTGATCATGTGAACCTATTACAACACACATCAAAAAATCATTGAGAGTGATCACACAACACAATCAAGGTGGATTTTTGAGGCAGTGGAATAGATGGATATATTTTTTTCGTGAAGTTATGGTTGTGGATTTATATATATAATAACCCAATAAAACATGAATAAAATGTAAAGAGTATTTTTATAACTTTTTTCGTTTAATGATAATGTATTTAGGACGACCTCAACAACATCTTGTGCTAGTGTCTTTCTATCCATGTTCTAAGTAGAAATTCTTCTGCAAGAATATCACAATGGAGTATAATGCTATGAATTAATCAATAGGTGTTATAAAGGATATGAATAAATATTTCTATATTTCCATAAAATCTAATAGAAAATTTTCACGTTACAGGTGGGAAATGAAGAAAGTCTCACAATACATGTTATGTAATCATGTTATCACATTCCATGTGATCCGAACAGTGTCCCATGATCAATGTTACATGAAAAAGGTCACATGATACACGGGAATAAAATTAATTTTTAAAAGGTATTTTTATGGGAGTTACAAATTTATAATAGGAATACCAATCTAATTAACCTGATTCATATGAAAAGAATAGTTACTTTCAATAGGGTCATGTGATCCTCCTGATCGAATGGTTGACTTACGAATTGGTATCACATAGGGGACTTTAGGAGGTATCTTTCAAAAATGTGGTTGTCATATCATTGATGAAACAATACAATAATGTAACACATGATTTTAAATCAAATAATTACTCTTTATAAGAAGAGTCTACTTGCGGAGTAGAGCATTATATCCATAGATTTATCCATGAGCTTCCATGTTATGAGTAGTCATAAACCAAGGCTTATAGTGAGTCATCTAAAAAATGAATAATAGATTTGTGCATTAATGAATATGCTACATAGGGAAATTGAAATGGTAAAATCCTTTGACATATCCCATTTATAGTTAATGATGTAAAATTGTTTTTCCTTTTTCATGATTTCTTTATCATTTATACTGTCAAACATAAATGTGATTGAATTGAGTTTTTTCTAACGATGAATCAAGATCTGAATAGTTATTTTTTCTATTTTATCATACCCTGATGCAGCCCCATATATGGGTACTTATCATATTTTTTATAACACATGATCCATTACATGGACACATATTGGAGAATTATAATTATTTTTCCATTGATGCAATAACTATTCCATATGTTTTCTATGGATGAAGATACTAGAACCCCACATAAATTTTATAATGATCAATCCCTCAAGATTTTAATCAGAAGACCTTCCCAATATTAACAACATAATCTTAATAACCCGTAAAAGGAACCAATTCACAACGAATAGCCTAAAAACATCATCTAGTTAAATTTAAAATTCTATAATTAGATTATTGGGGTGAAAGATTCTATGGTCATTGTATGTGTTAAAAATATCATTATGGGGGTCTAATTTTATAACAGATCTATCAGTACTTCTTATCCCATGATTTATTTAGTTTCATATCCCACCTCAATTATGGATTCTACATGGGTTCATGACGGTTTATCTTGATGGTTGGTTAGAATTAAAGTGAACATTCATTGTCATGGGGTACACACCATTATTGTATGAAACTAAATGAAATTATTTAAGTTCAAATGTGGAAATAATCAAAAACATACAATTAATAAAAATAAGAATAATAATATTTTTATCATTATTATTATTAAAATGTAAAATAATATAATATTAATATAATTGTTATAATTAAAACAAATAAAACATTCCGTGAGCGGTATAAAAACACCTTATAGATGAACACAATATCCACTATAACCTTTTAAATGAACCACAATGAACAACCCCATAAATAAAGATGAATAATACTAATTATATACTTATTAAAAACAATATTAAATGAATACTTGAAGTTAAACACAAATTTTTACCATTAATTTCACATTAAATAATTTATATGTTCAATAGCTTGCATTATAGACAACACTAATCAAAGGAAAAATAAAGATACATTTTGTTAATATACAAATTTATTTATTAAATAAAACTTTTCATTAGGTTATATTAATTTTAAAGGGATACATTTTGTTAACCACGTTATAATACAAAAATGTCGTTATATATTAATAATAATTAAATAATATAATTAAATTAATATAGATAATGAATTTTAACCATTTTATTATACTAATTTATTTAGTAAAAAATTTAATTTTATTCAATTTATTTTAAGAATGTATTATATAATATTGTTAATTAATTTTTAATATATTTATAATATAATAATAAAAATTTTATTAGTAACTTATAGGAAATTTTAATAAGAATGTTAAAAAATTTTAAATTTATTTTCCTATAAAATATTTTTCATAATATTTTATTATTATATAATATAGTTATATAATAAAAGTTTATAAATACTATTTATAAAAATCAAACACATATTTGGATTGATTTTAAAAAAATTATCTTAGGATATAATTTGGATATATTTTTCAAACAATTTACTTTTTTGTGAGAGTGAAAAATATAGTTAAAAATAAAATTCATTTTATGAAGTTATAATTTCAATTTTTTTAGAAATTTTTTATTTATAAATTTTAGAATTATTAATTTTCAATCAAATCTATGCCATTCAAACATACTATATAGAACTTATAAAACCTATGATAATGGTTTTATGACTTTTGTAATATATTCCTCTGAAATAAATCCTTTTTGATAATATCATTACAATAAATATTTTTTTTTGTTTTTGGATATAATTAGAAGAATTTTTTTTTTCTAATAATAGTATAAATGATGAAATTAAAATAAATTATAATCAAAATTTCATATTAATTATAAATTAATCCCGAAAAATACTCATTTTCAAAATATTGATTTTACATGTTATGTTCATAACATTAAAAACAATTTTTTAAAGAATTATATATTTTATTTGAAATTTTATATTTAATATATGAAATAATATATTATAAATTGAGAAAAAATTATCATTTTTTATTCATCAATATAAAAAATATATTGTTATGAATTATAACACCAAATTAAAACTATAATGGGTAAAATCGAAAATTTTAGGATCTCAAGTATTAAAAAATGTTTTAATCGCATAGTAAAATTAATTTATGAGGGGATATCTCCCTATCACATAAATAAATAATTTATTTTTCTTTTTGGACTCACAATACATTTGAATAAATATTCCTATTTATATTAAAATTTTATATATACCGTTATGAAATTTTGATCGCCAATAAAATGTGTTCACATGTACCGCCTATATCCCAAAAATTATAAATTATTATCTCAGCAAAAAAATAATACATATTTATATTCCACACTAGTATGACATCCTATAATACTTAATCATTACAAAAAAAACATAATATGGAGAATTATGGTGTAAAAAAATGGATAACAACCTATCATTGAGGTAATCTTTTTAAATGATTCAAATTAATTCATTTCTTCTTGTATCACAACCATCATAATCAGTCAAAGAAACTATCATAAAATAATTAACATAAACTTTCTTATATTTTATTAAATTAATTTAATATAATCTTTCTACCAACCACCAAATCATTATAAAATATATAGACAATTTCTTACATACATTCTGACTATCATCCTCCATGTGTGGGAGCTTTATTTTTATTCACAATCATATGTAACTATTTATAAAAGTATAAATTAATGATTATATATTTTTTTAAATTTATTAAAAATCAATTTTAAATCCATTAAATATGATTTATTTGATTTAAGGAATACAAATACATTTCCAATGAGTATTTATAGATTATATCCTCTTTGAAAGGGATGTATTTAAATTTTTGAATATATACATCTACGATTCACCGAATTCTATTATAATTAAATTCAAAACCACCACAAAAAATAAATACTTTTATTATACTTATTTTAACAATACATTACACTAATTAAATATCATTCATAGTAGTACTAATCTTTTCGTATTATTATGTTATTTTTTTATTCAGTTTTAAAAATTATATGAGAATTGAAAAAAAAATATCATGACTGAATATATAGAGATAACTAAACATGTTATTAGAATATCATGAAAAAAATAATGTTTGTCTTAAGATTCTGTAAATGTTATATTAATATCTATCATATAAATATTTTTATCATTTTTTATTAATAATTATAGAAACAGACTCGTTCCATACTTTGTCATAAAAAATAATAACTACAAATGCATCGTCTAAATACATTACCATAATTTTATTTTATAATAAATATAATACAAACAACCCTTGATTTTAAAAAAATATTATAGAGTCTCAATTTTCATTGTCAATTAAATTCAATATCTTTAAGTGAGTATATGTAGTATAGTTTTACATTACATACCAAAAAAATATATTTTGACACAAATATATTATATTTTAGACAATCACAAGATAATAATAATCCAAATATTAAAAAAAATATTTTAATTATACTAGATGTTGTTTTACCACAATTTGATGGAACCCATTTTAAATCCCATGATTGAAAATTTTATAATTTCATAATTTATAATTCCAAAATAAAATTATTATTTTTATTTGTAATACAAATATTATGATTAGAAATTTTTTTTTTAATTTTTTGTTTAGATTCATTTTATAAATAATTGTAAAAAATACTACATTTTAATTTAACAAAATTTTCATCTAATTTTTTCAACAAGTTAAATTGAATTTTATATTTGTTTTATTAATTAATTATATAATATTTTTATCAATTAATCAAATATCAGTTATTCAAATCAATTTCACATTGAAATTTACTATTAGAAGATATGAATCTTTTGGATGTATTTACATTAAAACAATGCATTGTCATCTAATCTACAAGTATATATTTAAATTATATTCTATAAATTAAATGATTATAATTTTGGAAATTGAATAAATATTCAGAATCATTACAATTTATAATTTCTAAAATATTGAACATAGTTTTCGACTAAAACCAATAATGAATGTAATTAAAATTATTATAGTAAAAATATGCTCAAAAGGGACTAATCCTCATTATTTATTGCCAAAATGATATAAAATCTTGTCGAAAAGGCATTGACTAGAATTTTGTGGCCCCATAATCCATTGGCTCTAAATGGGAACATCATTGGATTAAAATGAAATAGGGAAAAAATTGGGAGAATTCCATTGTCAAAATATTACAATTGTGTCACTATACCTCCATTAAAAAGGACAACATTTATCTCCATATCTCACACCTCTCAAACCACTTATTTTTTTAAAAGATCTGATAAAATATCTTCCAAATATAAAATCACATGTCATTGAATGCTCCATTTATTCCAGAAGACAACCTTGTAATTCCTTTAGAATAAATCTACAGGAGTTACCCTCGTTCAATGTAATTTTTTTCGAATGATCTCTCTCTATTCATTTGTATCTCCACTACCTATACTGTTCTTATTAGTTTATTATAAAAAAACCACTATCATATATATAATAATTTCTTTATGTTTTGATTTATACCTACACTTATAGCCACCTCCATGTAATTGTTAATGATCATTTTGTTTCTATGTATGATAAATTATTGAATCACGAAACAATGATTATTCATTTTTCCATTACCACCTCTCATGATCGACATTATGATGGAAACACTATTTGTATATGATATAAATTATATTTATTATGAATTTATAATTATTTAATTTGATTAAATAAAATACCTTTATTACCTCCCATTTTTTGTTATTACGATAAAATCATTTGAGGAAGTTTGGAATACCACCCCTCGAAATTATGTGATTCCTCAAATATATGCATGGAACATGTTAAGGATGATTTAAATAATAATATGTAACATATATGTCATATATATGATTTAGGAATTAAAGTATATATTTAAATAATTTATTTTTCATCATATTAATTTAGAAAAATAAATTAATGTAGCTTTTATGCTTACTTATGACCAACCTTCTCCATTGATGATTTATATCATTTCATTACACTATATTTTATGCACTATTCTAAATAAATATTTATTTAATATATATGATAATTAATACATGGTTTAAAATATAGGGATGATGAAATAATGATTGAATTAATTGATATGATAAGTTACATGTCAAAACATACATGAGTAAACTAGCCATTTAACACACCAAATAGATAATATTATTACAAACTATTAATAAAAGGGTAATAATATATTGTAAAAAGTCAATATATGACATAATTATCTTGATTATGGGTATCTTATAAGTAAATATCATATTTTAAAAGCCTATACAGAACGATAAATTTCACACACAATAATAAATGTTAATGTATGTTATTTCATCCCAATTTATATTCCATTTAGACTTATCTATGATTTTAACCAATTCACATTTAATTGTTTTATATAATATATAAGCAAAATATTTTGAGTGGTTTTTTTCAAATTATGTTAATTATTTTGATATTTTAAATTTCCAGGAACTATGGAAATATAAGATTTTATTTTTAATGAAATATGCTTATCTTATGTTAACTACACATAACACAAATTTTAGCTTTCTCTATATTGAACAATGATGTACTCTTACGTTGTATGCAAGTATGAATCTCCTTGATGTGTTGCATAATATAAAAATGTGTGTGTTACCAAAAAATAATATATTATATTATAATACTTAAAATGGACATAAACTTATATTTTATGAATATTATTAACAAACTTATGATAATATATGGTTTCAATAAAATATATATTGGATTTATTAGTTACAAATTATATTGAAATGAATATAAGAGCCAACTGAATATGAAAGTGTATTTTTCAATAAAACGTTTATTATTCTCCAAACATTGATTTCATACTAATAAATTGAATTTATTATATATTTTATGTATCTATAAGGTATCTTTTATATTTATCCAATAACGTTTTTTATAGAAGACATAAATAAATCCAATTTGACACATAATCCCAATATTTATATTTAGGTAATTTAATTTTCACATATTGAAAACCCCATTTTCAATCTATTTTAAGAAAATTTATATATTTAATTTATACAAACAAAATTATATTTAAAAATATAATAACACAATTTTGGATAGGTAAATTTATTTTTATATTTCAGTGCGGTTTTATTTTTCAATGAATAGTAAAAAATAATGTATTTTAGTTCACAAATGAATTTTCATATAATTTTTAGAAATAGATAAATCACATATTAAATTTTTTTCTATGTTTTATTATATAATATATTATTAAATTAATAAAATTTAGCTCTCTGGAATAAAATATTTTTGGAATTTGACTATATAATTATAATAATATCTCAAAAAAAATTACATTATAAAAATCGGCATTGTCGGCGCGATTTTGGGATTAAATTAAATTAATTCCTACCACTTATGTATTGGGAATTTGGAAAATAGAAATACATATTTTTAATCAAAATATTATATTTAATTAATCTGATAGATTTTTGTTGTATATAAAATATATTTGTAAATGTAATTAAATTTAATAAGAAAAATCACGGTTAAATTAAGAATATTACTTGAGTAAACAATAATCATCAGCCCGAAAATACATATTAACTTGTATAAAATACATTTTATGCTGATATTTCAAATATACCCACTTATTTTTTGACATTTTCCCATTATTGGGTGAAATAGAAAAACAAAATCACGGGAAGTGTTTTCCATTTCCACAAAATAACTAGAGTGACACTCATCTATTAAAAAAAGGCATCATCTCCTCCCACATCCTTACACATCTCAATCCACATAATCATAGATAAAATATTACCAAATAGATCCTCAACTTCCCTAAAATTTTCTAATAGGCCTATATTAGTTATGAATACTTCTTAAGAAATCCATTTTGTGCAAACTGAAAGGAGTTACTCGATTTAGAAGTAACACCCTCCCAAAAACTCAAATTTTTAATATCTCTCAAAACTCCATTAAATATTATTATTCCATTTTTGAATAGAATTAAATTTAACATCAATATACTAGGATATTTCCAGGCTAAATATTTTACCTACACTTATATAATCTTCCATCTAATGAGTAACAAACATATTGTTTACTTGTACAACGGACTACGCCCCCAATAAAAGATTATTGGTCATTTTTCAACTACCACTTCTTAAGGTAGAAATTATGATGGAAATTATATTTTTATTTGTTATATATACTATAAATTTTTCATGTAGTCTATTGTAATTGATTTACAATAAATTTCATTCTAATTTCTATTTGGTGTTATTAAGATAATTTTGTTCGAGGAATTGCGGACTACCCCCACCTCAGTGTGATGTGATTCGTTTATACTCTACATGAAATTTATTAAGGAATGTTTTAGTGAATATATTTGATATATATTATATTATAATTTTAATTTTATAATTATAATAATATATATATGTATTTATGTAGTCATTTTTATTTCTATCCATCATCACTTGAAGTAAACTGAAATCGCGTTCATGCGTATATATGACTTTTCGTTTCCGTGAATGGTGTATTCCATTTGATACATATATTTTGTATAGATTATTATAATAAAATTATACTATATATAATGAAATTAATATCATTATTTTCATTCTGAAAATCATGATACAATAATGGGGAATAATGATATGACCAATTCTGTCATATGAAAAATAGATAGTGAATAATACCCGAATAAAATTATTAACAAGGAATCGTTTATGTGAAGGTAACATAAAGAAATAATGACAAATATATATTTTAATAAATATATAAATATAGTTCTTTGAAAAATTCTTTATAAAATTATATTTATTATACACTACTTTTATTAGTATGAAGAGAGTCACGAAAAAAGAGGATTTCATCTAACTTTTTATTTCCATGAGATACATGTTATGTTAGTCACTCATTCATTTTGTGTAGTATATATCCAACACATGATTTTATTTTATGTACCATATTTTTAATTTTATTCATATTAAAATACCATTTTCTAATCATTCATTTATAGTTTTTAGGTTTTATAATTTACCAAATCAGTACTGTAGTTTTTTATTAATTATCATTATTTGAGACTCATGTGTATTTATAGTCCTAAATTAATTTTCAAAGTGTATGTAATTCCATTTTACATTTTATAAAATGAAAATATATATCATCATATAATAATAATCATCATTACATTTATTTTTCTTATAGGAAGTGTATGATCCAAAAAAAGTAAGAGTTTATTGGAACAATCTCATTGCTTTTGGAGATTATTAATGATTATAATTTATTTGATGAAATATTATGATACATATCTCAAGAACACTGATTTACATCCTTATTCTATATTTATTAATGTTATATTCATGTATATTTAATATCTTACAAATATTATTACTAATGATATTTAAACAAATGGGTTTTAAAATAATATTATAATATTTATCTCTTGGATTGGTAATCTGTTTTATTTCCCAAAAATGATACCATAAATGTTTTAAATAATGATTTCAAATGATATATGATGATTATTTTAATATAAAAACAATTATGAAAATGTTTTTCAAGTTTATAATTTTTTATTTAGATGTTTTAAATATTATTTTAAATTAAATTGTTTTTAAAAAGTTTTGAAGCATTATTTGTAATTTTTCATTGTATCTTTAATGAAATTGTATTCAAAACCAATAATTATTTTCAATATATATTTTTTATGTTTTATAAATGTAAATTTTTTAATTTTATCTAGTTTTTATTATAATTTCATATGGAAAAAGATTTGCATATATTTTTGGGCATCCTTTCGATGAATACGAATTATATTCAATGGAAATTGTTTTCAAAAACTGTTATTTTTTAAAGAATGTATTTCAAATAAGAAAGTATATTATACCCAATAAATGTAATAAAAAAATCTCCCAAATAATGTTTCTTAGAAGATTAAATACTTTGATTTTACTCATTCCCTTATATAAAATAATACAATCATTCCATTAATGTTATTTCTAGAATGGTTTTTGTTTTGATATAATTTATCTTAGTGCACATCTTTCTATATCCTTGGTTATATTCATTTGAAACACACTTATTTTCCCTGGTTATTCTTATGATTAAATTATTATGAAGCCTATATCATTTTCCATATGATCATATATTAGTACATGTTTATGATTCCCATTTCATTTCATGGTTTAATATATGATTGTTTATAATTTTATAGAACATGAATATATGATATAATTATGATATGGGTGGGACCAATATATACATTTAATTCATTGTATATTGATTTATATTTCATTATAAAGAAGTTTATGGAATGTGGAGTGAATACATTTTAGTATTACAATATTGGAATAAGGTGTGAACTCGGTTCAGTCAAACATGGCGGGAATTTGGAGTGAACCTGATTCTATAAAGGGTTTTTTCAACTTATATTTTCTTGGATGTGGTGTTTTGGATACCATTGAAATCATTAAATATTGGATGAGACTCATAGTTTTTCATTCTCTATTCACCCTGGACGCACGAAGATGTATAGAAACCTGAAGGATTACTTCTGGTGGGATGGCATGAAAAGGGATGTTGCTAAATATATCTCATGATGGATGGGTTGTTATCAAGTTACAGATCAGAGAGAAAAGTCTAAGGGGATGTTATAACCATTACCCATGCTAGAATGGAAATGTGAAAACATCACTATGGGCGTTGTCACTGGATTTCTTAAAACATTCAAAGACAATAATTCTATCTAGGTTAGAGTTGATCGTCTTATGAAGTCGGAACACTTCATTTCTATTAAAGAAGATTTATCTCTTGATCAGATTTCCAAGAAATGTGTGAAGGAAGTGGTAATATTTCATGGTGTACCTCATTCCTTTATATCTGGTCGAGATCTGAGGATTACCTCGATGTTTTGGAAAAGTCTTCAGTATACTCTACATACATAGTTGAGTTTCAACCCTGCTTATCATCCTCAGACTGACAGTCAGTTTGTGAGGACAATTCAAATGCTACAAGACATGTTGAGGGTTTTCTCAATGGATTTCAAAGGAGGTTAGGATCTACACCTATATTTGGTGGAATATTATTATAATAATAACTGTCACTCCAGTATTCAGATGGATCCTTATAAATTATTCTATGGAATGAAATACAGAACTCCAACTTACTGGGATTAATTTGGGGATAGAAATCTTTTAAGAACTGATCTCGTTGATGGGATGATAGAAAAGTTATGATCTATTCAACAACACATACGAGCAGCTCAGAGCCGACGAAAATGTGATGGAGAAAACCGATGAAATGACCTAGATTTTGAAGTTGGTGATAAAGTGTTCTTATAAATATCTCCTTGGAAGAGAGTATTGATATTTGGAAATAAGGTCAAGGTGATCCCTTGTTATATTGGTCCTTTTGAGCTACTGGATCATGTTGGGAAGGTAGATTACTGATTGTCATTTCTACCGAATCTCTCTCAAGTTTATGATGTGTTCCATGTATCTCTCATATGATACTACATACATGATCCTTCACATGTACTAAGCTCAGAAGTTGTATCGCTGGAGAAAGATCATTCTTATGAAGAATAAGTAATTGAGATAATGGATCATGTAGAAAAATTTCTACGAAACAAGACCACTCGCTTGGTTAATGTTTCAGGGAGGAACCACCAATTAGAAGAAGCTACATGGGAACATGAGGATATGACGACGGAGAGGTATCCTCATATGTTTGTTACGTTGTTATGAATTTCGGGGGCGAAATTATTTCTATGGGGGGTAGAATGTTACACCCTGATATTTTATGAGAAATATTTTGTTTTTATGCATTATGTTTTATACAAAACCAATAGAATCCATCACTACACACAACACTATATTGGATTGCGTTACATGCAAGAGAAACCTTCCTCAATAGCCTGTATTGTAATCAATAACGAGTTTCACTAAACAACGATATGTTATTAAAATATTTTACAAACTACCCATTATGAATAGTAATAATCACATTTTAAATATTTATAAATTTTATCATTCAAAATGGACATCATTTTTTGACTCAAAATATCATAATTATATTAGGTTGAATATTTGGTATTTTTTGAGAACATTCAATTTTTGATGAATAGTGAAAAATAGTGACTTATAGTTTAAAACCGATTTTTTATTTATATATATATTTATTTTATTTAAATTTAATTTATGTAAAAATACATAAATAATACCTATATATGTTCAATTTATTTCGTTGGAGTCATTTTATAATAATTTTAGAAATATAATAATTTTATTGAACTATTCACAGTCTTTTACCCACCTCTTAAGAGAATTTGAAAATTTCCATAAAACATAATTATAACACTTATGTGAGTAGAATATCAAAAATCCGAGAGACATAGTTAATATCACATAGTATAATGTGGTTTGATATGATAAAAATAAATATGGGTCAATAGTAACTTTTTACTTTTATTTACCATAGTTAAATTAAAATAGGGTAATTAAGGGTAAAAATTATATTATTATTACCCTAACACATGTCATAATTCTATTGGATAAATTTTATTCAACCAAGAATAACCTTTGGAATAAAATATTACTCTTTAGGTCCACCTAGAATAGATTAGTACATTTATTATTTTATTTAAAGAAGTGTTAAAATAGTTAAAATCAAGGTTTAATAACTAAAACATTTTTAATATATAGTCATACATAAGATAAATTCAATGATAAAAATTCATTATAAATCTAAAAATATTTCTTAAAAAATGGTATTTCATTTATAATATTTTGACTTTAAATAATCTAATTTTTTCATGACACAATGATGATGCAGTGATTACTTTATTAATAAAATATTAACATAATTGATATTATTAATACCCAAATAAATGTAATTTGATACTTTTTATGATTTAAAATAATTATATAGGATAATATAACATATTAGGGTTAGTTAAAATAATTATTATCGTAGAAATATTGTTGTTATGAATTGAGAAAAAACAAAATACCAAATACTGTCTAATTTGACATAAAAGTGTTTTGAAAAAAAATTAATTAATTAATTGAAATTTTATTCATAAAAATATAAGGTTCGTCCAAAAGAATTATATAATAATATATATGACATTAATTAACCTATTGGGGTTCTATTTTCAGTTTATAGTATGATTATTAACTATATACGGTAAAAATACAAGAGGACATGGTAAAAGTAAATTATTTAACTTAGAGTTAAATCAAAATGATAAGGTTAAAATGGTATCCTAAATATGTATAAAACCTATTTTTTGATAGTATTTAGACCCATCCCCACCCTAGTCTCTAAATAATTCACTTTGGAGACATCATAAATCGAATATTAATTTATTATAAAATAATATTTAAGGTTTTTTCTGTGGTTCCCATCACCCCTCTTATGAAAGAGAACTCCCCATTCTCTCTAATTAACACCTCCAATGCCATTTTCCACGGCCAAACCCTGACCAAATACTCTCTTAAATGTCCTCCCTTCATCCTAGAGGACTTATTTTAGTCAGAAAGCCATGATTAGGAACCCTTTTGATCAAACCAAAAGGAAGAACCCGAGGAAGAGGTAAATATCTCACGACCTATTTCATGATCCATTCATCTTCCACTTCCTCCTTCTTTGTTGATTACATTATAAAATAATAACTCTAGTATATTCTATATGCTGTGATGTTATTATAAATGGTACATTCATATTAATTATTTTTTCCATCCTATGAACGTAAAAATCACCACACGTGTGTACGTACGGCTTACCGTCTGTACGTCGTGGTGTAGTTGGTTATTCAAACATTTCATAATTAGGATGGGTATGATAATGAGTATAAATGATATAAATAATAATTAAAAATTATTAATATTCTGTATATATGATATAATATCCAATTATATACGATTTTATTATCAAAATAATGATATCGTCGCTTTTGTGTACGTAAGGCCTACCGTATCCACGATGTGATGTGACTCATTCTACATGATCATCAGTGAATAAAGATTATATAAATGAATTTAATGAATAAATAGGATATATATTACACTAATAAAATTCTGTAAATTAGATATCTATAACCTAAAAATATTAAAAATAATTTATTCCACAAAACATGCATATGAACATAAATAAATGAACACCCAAATAACAAGTAGCAATGAAATATTACTAATAAGAAGATAAGAATATGACCATATATGATATCATAACAATGAATATTATTCTTTAATAATTCAATGACATTATTTAAATCGTTATAAAAGAGTTTTGGATACATATAAAGCATATCGGACCTATGGTAAGGGAAAATCTCACAATCTCATTTTTATCTGAGATTGTTTATATTTCAGAATTTTTTGGGGCATATTTATCATCCAAATCCATGTTTCCTCAAGTTGTAATATTATTTCTATCGTCCTACAATTTTTTAAATAGAATTTTAACTATTGGTTAATTTTTTGTAAATGATAAGAAAGGATTATGTTCTCATTTTCAGTATGATATACTTTTTGACTTTTCTGGCCAAATTTTAAGAAGAATGTTTTTTTAACTTATAGGACATGAATGTATTTTTATGATTTCATAGAACATTATTTCCATGAAGTTTCCTTTACATGTTTTCATGTTTATTTTTAATTAACGTTTTTAATACTTTATGACATGTTAACGAAGGAAAAATAAATTTGAATTAGATATGATATTTCCTCAAGATTGGAGTTCAAGTGTTTTATCAAAATTATTTTCCAACTAAAATAATATAGGATTCTATTTCTATCCCTATTTTTGCATTGATTTGATTATGTTGTGATGGAATATTTTTTTAAGTCCATTTATCTTATATGGTTTATGTTAAGATGGAATGATGTTTAAGAATCCCATTTCTATTACATTGGTTATACTGTGATATATGATTTATGATTTTGTGGAAAATATAAGACTGGATTCATTTTGAGATGGGTGGGACCAATATCTCCCTCCAATTCATTGGGTAAATGTTTATATCTCATTATATATACATGGCTGAAACGACATGTTAATCTGGTTCCGGGATACAGGACTGGAACGAGGAGTGAACTCGGTTCATGAAATGGTCTTTTTCCACTATGATTGTCATGGAAATGAGTTTTGACTAATAAGAAATGACTTTCTATGATTATTTGTGTGTGACAAAAAGTTTCATGTTTTATATAATGATTATTGGGATTAAATTTCACTACTATGATTTATCCCATGTTATGATATTATGATCTCTTTTGCAGGTTAATATTTTCAAAATGTGTGTTCTTATGAATTTGATATGATTGGTATTTCCTTTTTTACCCTTAGTGAGAATTTTAGATCACCCTTTTGAATGTTTTCTTTTCCCCAGTCCAGGAAGAAGTGTATTAATTAGGATGTGCCAAAAGGGAATCTAGATATGATGAAATAAATGGGAGAAAATAAAGATGATTTATGAACCATTTGTTAATGTTTCCCAGTTTTTAAATACACTAAACCTATACAGTACTGCCATGGTTTCTTTATATGTTGTAATAAGTATGCTTTAATTCTGAAGTAATAACAATGTCTGTAAAGTATGGATCGTTGTATTGTAAAACCATGGAAAAAATATATATTTAAAATATATAAATTTTAAATCCATTAGATAAGGAGAATTTTCATTTAAGGTTAAAATCCATCTGTAAAGATAATGATGTAGTGAAGAAAAACATAAATGATTTAGAATTACAAATTTACACAATTACCATTTAATTAATATTTTTTGAGAGTATCTATAAGTGATTTCAAATGACTATGATGTTCTTTATAGATCATACATTATAACAAGATACCATCAATGAATACCACCAAATAATTATAAAGATACTATTTGAGAACACATAATCACACACATGAGTATGACTGGTTAATTATTCAAGAAAAACACTTATGGATTTTGGTACCATAGGTACATCATTTACTCCCTTGTATCTTCCAAATATCATGATTATACATTTTTTTATCTACACCTATATTTTCATTAATCAATGTTTCAAGGGAGTACATGAACATTATTTGTATGAGGATGTTTACCCTTTAAATAAAATTGATTATACTTCATTATTGTGAATCATAACATAATTTTCATTTAAAAAATTATTATATAATTCATTTAAATATAATATATAATAAGTAAAATATATAATTCAACCATTTGTATGATAAGAAAAATTTCAAATTAGGTATGCCCATGTATCATAATTAGATCTTACTCTTGTATCATTACTGCAATAAAAATCACACTTGGTATAACAGTTTACAACATCTTTACTATTGTGATAGGTAAATATTGATTAAATTTTGAAAGCATGAATGATATAATGTGTTTGAAGATCCAAAAATCATGTAAAACATCGGAAAAATTTGAGTCTCAAATTATATATCACCAAATCATTAGAAACAACAACATCATTTGTGGTAATTCAAAATCATGACCATACTCAATTGGCCATTTATGATGTTAAATCTCTTGAAATATGTCAAATTTTTTATATGTTTTGTCCTCTACGAATAATTATGGAATTAGAAACCAATATAATCTGACCATCCCTCTAATTATTTATCTTTATAACAATATTTATTGCATATATAACAAAATATAATTACCACACATCAATTCCCTTGGTGTTTCCGCCCACAATTATCACATGTTTGAAAAAACACACATCCATTCATCCAATTTTTTTATGTGTTCATTCCATAATCATAATCTATCCTCTTATTCCCATAATTTTCATTTAACACATACATCAGTGAGAATTTCATTATTATATTATTGGAATAGGACACTGTATCCTTATATGAAAGATGATTATTAGTGATCAACACCCTTAAATGTCATGGAATCATATCATAAATAATATTTTCAATATTTTTTTCTAATCAATATACATAGTCTGAAATTTTTTATATAACCATATAATGTTAATATTTTATTTTGAAAAAATTTCTTCCACCTCCTATTTCAAATTTAGAAATTACTATTCAATTTTTACAATTTTATTATAGTGAATGTTTATTTCATATAATTCATCCTTTACAATTTCTAATTTCATGAACATGATCTCTTATTTAACATTATTATTTAGAATTTGTGACCACCTTTGATCTTTATCTCACTTATAATTGAAACCATGAATGAAGATCATTGCCACATTACATCTTCCTAACATGTGATTGATCTTCTATAGGGACATGATAAATTATTTAGAATCCAATTGATAAGTATTTCATTGTATTATTGGATATTGTTTTCATTTGTAACCATATAATATACATATACTATATATTAAATGAGCAGTTCACTCGATATTGTGAGTATTATTTGAACTTACCTTGTTTAACTTCCCCAATATGGTTATGGAGAATTTTTCTTGAAAATGAGCATTAAATTTTTATAGTGTTTATCCATACATTTACTCTGGGTGTTGATACAATTATAATTCCTCCTATAATTCTACATATTTATAAAATTATATATACATAATGATCTTGTGATATTGATTTGTATAATAGTTTTTCTATTCTGTTTCATATTGTGTTTTCTATAAATATTGATGTTTTTTAAATAACATGTTCTATCTAATATTGCATATCTAAAATTTGTCCATAAGGATCCAACTAAAATTTTTATAATACCATATGTCACAACCAATACACTAGAAAACTAGAAAATATAATTATGTAATATTATTGTTACAAAATAATATTTTTATGCCTTATAGTACAAAATTTTACCATACCATCAATTGATTCATACATACATTAAATTTCAAAAATTAATAGACAACCTATACCTATTGTGGGATCATATTTATCCTTTTCATAATATCACTTAAAATTTATAATTGTCCTACTATATATTTCCAATATGAAATTTAGCAATAATGGTGAGATTATATTAACCCTAATGAGTAATATATAATTGAATATTAAATAACCTAAATATGGTATACGTGATATGGAAATAATAAAAATTAATATATAACCAATTAAACCCTAGAGAATTTCATACTCTCCATTAAAAAATAAAACAATGATGAAATTATTCTTTGATATCAATATGATTTAATGAATTATATTGGAAAAAAAACTTGTGGTCAAGGTTATGGTTAAAAAAATATCCAATTTTGGGAATATTAATACCATCAAATAGAGCTAAATTTTTCATGTATTTTGTTGATTCATTAAAGGTATAAATAAATTTTTCCTCACACATCCCCTGATTATGTTCAATGCATTCACTATAATAGTCATCAAGACCAATTATACCATTTACTAAGGTCAATATTTTAATAGAAAACATATCTAATCATATAATTTGGAATATAGACATCATATAATTCCTTTTAAATAAAATAATCTCTATGTATTTGAGAACATCCCTAAATCAACAATAAAGCTATATAGAATCACTAATGAAATATGTAGTGGCATTATCAAATTAATATTATTGTAAAGGTATCTCCAAATTTTTGTGTAATCCATGGACGATAATAATTTGGTTAAATGGTATTCCACATTTGAAAAAAAAAAGAATTGTAATAAAAAATCCTTCATCATGGTTCAATCAGAATATATTAACATTTCTAAACTTAAACCCCAATATCGTCTCACCGATTTTACAATCATTTGAAAACTCATTGTGAATATAGGTGATGAATGATTATATTATAAATAAAAAAAATTAGGTTAACTATCCCTATGTTCATCTATCCCACATGTGAATACACATTATCGTATCTAGATATGGATTCAATTTCTATGAAATTTTAGTCAAATTAATATTTCCAATACATAATATAGTTCTCCCATCATGGAAAATGTAACACTTGAATCATAAAATAATAATTGGGTGATAACAATATGTACAGTAAAATCCCTTAAATATCATTATTAATTTGTTTTTGTATTTGGAATTGTATTTATTAGTGAAATTAAAATAGGTTTTATTATATCATGATCCCCTGAGAATGAAAAATGAGAAGAAAAAACCCCACAAATGGCTTCATTAAGAATTCAATCATAACATATTTAGTGAGGGATTTTTAACATGATATTTATATACAATGAATAAATTAATATTTTGATTTAACCTATAAAATAATCAGTATATTAACGATATAAATTAAAAGAGGTGCATAATACATAATACATATCAATGGGAGGAATTTTATATTGAAACCTATTTCATCTTATCATGATTTAACAACCCTTATTAGAAACACACAAACAAAGATATATTAATCAGTTAATTTTATACCAAATAAAAATGTATTTTTATTTACATTCTTCATATATACTCATTATCCACATGATTTGTTCTGATATTTCAAATCGGGTTTAGTAGTTTTTATTGTTTAATATAGTTTCCAAATAGTGGTGTTCATATCAATTCTTCATCCAATGTCCCTTATTACCGTGTCATTAAATTTACAACTATATATGATTTATAATAATTTATGAGTATTAAAATTCATTCCATTGAAGGCCTGATGACCATAAATTATTATTTATTCTTGGTTAATTTCCCTTTTTTGTTGAGGGGGACCCTAACATGACATGTATACCTAGTGGCATGAGGCCCATTACATGATCTCTAGGCACAAAATAACAAGGACCAACATATGACCTGAAGGTACAAAGAGTTTTCAACCATAGAGATACACATTGTTAGAGACTTCTTCAATGATGATTCTGTATCTCCCCACAACACATGGATGATGGAATATAATTTCCATATGTAGAGTTTCACGGTGCTTGATACCAATTGTGGTTTTCATACCATATAATTCTTCCAAAAAAAATATCTCTTCTAGTGGCGAATAATTATTATGATTCCTATTATTATTTCTCCACTAGTGGTTTCTAATCAATTTATATATGACAAGAATTTAATTCTATCTCGAAATCACACCATTCAAAGATGGCATGCCCTTTGTCCTATAGGCCTTTATTATCCAGAAGTCCCTTTGGCATGAAGGCCCAAATTGGTTGAATAGTTATGTAGCTATAGTAAATTCTATAGTATCTAGTAACTCAAACATCCTCTGCCTATATATGACCCAGGGTATATTAGATGCCAAATAAGATCCTTTACCATTTATTTATTGGCTTAATGGTGGATGTTTCGAACTCCATTCATGAGTGTTTTACACATTATCAATAACGATAAAGTGATCACATTTTATTGATTTTTTAGGTAAAGAGTGTGATTACATAATTAAAGAACTATAAATTGATATAATATATCCATTTCCAATAAATATATTTACAAATTGATATCATATCATATCATTAAATATGTTTTCACAGTCATCCATGATATAAATGCATAGTATTATTCAAGTAGGTAGTTAATCCAATAAAATCATGAGTATGCCTTGAATACATGGATGATTATGTGGTGATTTTGTAGAATACCCATTATACATTACGAACAATAATATTATTTATTTTTTTGGGTGATATATTATAATTTGATGAAATTAGAGGAAGATATATCGGAAATTAATGTCTTTCATGCTATGAGTAAAATATTATCTTATTAGATCACTAATTTTTAATTGTTAAATTAAATTTAATCATTTATTGATATAAAGAATAATAAGGTATTTTTTTATAATTTAACATTTAACGTATCATAAAAATGATATCTATCCATTAATTCTATCGTTATATTGTAACAAATTATGATTTTTTAATATTTTGTTTCAAAAAAAAATGAAACAGTTTTGTTGATTACATTAAATGAAATCCTGACTCTATAAGAGACATTAAATAGTAAATCATTATAATATTTCCAGATAATTGGAGGGTATGAATAGAAATTACAATATCATAAATAATATGATATATTAATAAATTCATAAATATGAAGTACCCAATATAATGACATATAATTTAATTAATAAAAAACAATTCATATAAAATTAATATATTTAATTTTATGCATATATAATTTATAAATAATATTAAAAAAATAAAAATATTTAATTTTAGAAAAACAATATAACTATTGAAATAAACATGTTATTATATACATAAGCTGAATTTATTGGATTCATATATCAATATTATTTTTCAGCCTATAGTTTAAAATAATTATTTTACTAAAATCATATATTTATTACACGTTAATGTCTCATTGCATAAAAAACATAATTATACATGTGTTTTGTATAATATTTTATTGACAGAAAAACATATTTTTCTGAATATTTTTATTAGAAAAATATGTTTTATATTAATATATTTAATTAATAACTATTAATTAATGCTTTAAAAAAATATATAGATTATATACTAAATAATATATTTGATTATTAATTTTATTATTCTTATGTAGAACGTAATGTATGTATATTATGTTTGATTTTAATGATTAATTTTTTAATATCGAATTTAAAAACGAGTATTATGATTAATGAGAGTTAAATTAGACAACATAAATAAATTTCCTCTATAAATATTTATTTTGTATTTAGAATCATAAAAATTATTATATGTAATGTTGTTACTTTTTCCTTTTAATATAGTATAAATTGTAATATTTTGTAAGCATTGTTATGGATAAAATGACTCTACCTAAAGGGGGTTAAATCAGTAAATAAATTTAGTATATCCACCAACACAAATATAGTTATTATTGGATGAAAATATTTTGATTGTATCATATTATTCCTTCATTTTTGTCCATTTGATAAACTTTTCAATGAAATTTATATTTTATAATTTAATTATTTTATGATATTCATTATATATCTGTCCCCTCACTTTTATAATGACTCATCTTCTCCTCCATTATTCATACCATTTGATCCCTTTTGCCCAGAAAAATATAAATCTCAAATACACTAGATTCGTTCCATTCATCCTAGAACATCTGGTATTATTCTATGACCAATCCTCCAATTCATATCAAATAAACTACTTAAGGACTGAAAGAAGATGTATTGATAATAGCTGAGCTCTATAAATATTATTTCCTTTTATACATTGAAAAAATTTATTGTGTCAATCAGAAAATGAATACACAATGATAAAAAATATACTACATTTATTTTATTTACTTTTTCACATCCATATAGAAATTATTCTATATCCAATGGAACATGAACAAATCTCTCATGAATTTGGTTGGGCATCTAGCTCCATGCAATGAAACGACTCGTTTTCATAAATCATCAGTCATTGTAAGTTATTTATTATATATATAATACTTATATTTGATATTTAAATTATAATATGTAATATAGAAAGTATTATTATTTTTTTCCATTGTTTAACCACATATATCAACAAATGGATATGTTACTCATAAGTTCATATATACTACTATCTCCATATAAAGATGTATTGTTTTCATCAAAAATTTGGATTCAGTATTATAAAAACATATATATTGAATATATTTGATATTTATATTATTATTAACATTCAGGATTCAAAGAATCCATGATCAATGTCCAAGGAACATAATCTCCAAAACAAAATGTAAATGAAAAAAGAAGTTGTTCACACCATAAAATAAGAGGGAAATGAGTGATTATTAATTAATTGTATATAATCTGTTACATGAAAACCATGTATTGTATTACATGTATCATTATTTTTTATATATATAATCTTTGTATATATCGACTTATTTCCACTTCGGTGGTGGTGTGGTGGTGAAGGTGAGTGGCACATCAACGCTGTTCTTTGGGAGGTTAAGGGTTCAAATCCTCAGAGTCTGATTTCAGGGAGAGCCTATCCATAGGGATCCAACATCCTTTCCGGGTCTCCCATTCTCATCTAGGCCGAAAAAATGAGGCAAGGCCCAATTTCTGACGGATCACTCAATGGACAATCACTGGCAGGACGTCACCCTCCAGGACGCTCTGCCATCTAGGCTGGAAACAACTCCTTCCCCAGCTGGGGCGCTACCTCTAGAGTGTCCTCTTCTTAGAGGATGGGGGTTTTTATGTGTGGAGGGTTCGAAAAGGACACATAGGGGAACTCCTTTTTCTTAAAAAATATATCGACTTATTATAATGAATGTTATATCACATACAAGTCACGATGAACTTATGAAAAGTGTTTTATCTAAATTTCCCTTCATTGAGTCATGTTTTAATGTTTTACACCAATTTATAATATCAAAGGAGTATATACTACCGTGTGACATATTTTTTATTACACCATCACTTATTTAATGGTCTTTTTATATCCATATGGGTTTCTTTCATTCAATAACATTCAATTAAAAAATTACTACTGTCTTAATTGGGTGTTCAACTCCAGATGTTCAAGTTGAACAAGTTTGATTTTATGTACATATTTCTTAATATGAGGTTTATATGATGATTCCTATAATATTTATCTCAATTCTTCAAAATAAATATTGGATTTTAAATTAAAATTTCATTTTATTTATTTTCATGGTGATATTACTCGTATTTTATAATAGAGAAAATGGTTTACTGTTTATTTTTGTATTCATTAAAAAATATGTAATGTCAATAAATCCTCTTCTTTTACAAGGTGTATATAACACCCATGTAGAATTTTTTAACATTAATATTCATATTTTCATGTTAATGTTTTATTTGATTCTATTTCTCTCGTAGGGGTCATAAATCAAAAAATACCAAATAGGTAATAATTTTATATTATAATCCAATTTTTTAGAGGGATTGATGACTCATAAATTTCTAATAATGAAAATTTATAATACATCTCTAAAAAATATTAACTATTTCTTAATAAGATGTTAATTAATTATTTTGTAAGTTTATTTTTATCAATGTCTTGTTTTATGTACTCAATAGTCCAAAATAATATATTTAGTGAAAATTTAACATGTTTTTCTATTTTGTCGTGAATCATTTATTCTATGTCCACATTGTCATTAAAAATGTTCAATATTTTTAACTATTCTATATGATTTAATATATTAATTCCTATTCATTTTTTATATTCGATGAATTATATTATATTAATCCTACTTCACTTTTAGGAAGAAGATACTTATCACTTTTTAATGACAATGAGTCATTTTTTATCAATTATAAATAAAATTAAATAACAAACTTCTCATCTATCTGAATTATCATTTTATAATAATATTCCTTTATATTAATTTTTAATTCTTTTCAATGAAATTTAATTTTATATATATTTGTAATGGTTATATTTTATGTTATTTCTTTCAAAATTAAATGAGTAATTTCCTAATGAAATGTCCCAAAGCTATATTATAGGTATTCACATATATAACAAAATCCCTTGTTATTATTATGATTTTCCAGAGACATGATTTAAGATAACATATTTGAACATTCATTCGAATAATTTTTTTTATTATGCTGAAAAGATTGTGAAACATGATTCTATTTCATGTGTTTTAACATGAGGATTATTTAATTATCATGCCATGACCCGTTATTTATCAAGACACAACTACCTCAAATATTCCTACATAGGTCATGGTGTAGAAAAATGTGTAGACATGAATAAATAATATATGAAGTATTTTCTAAATATATCTATATGAAAAATGCCACCGTATCATTATATATGTTCCTCTAAATGATAATAACAATTTGAAATTTAAATATATTAACCATGAAGGTAATAAAACATATTGGTTGTACAAGTGTATGATAGTGTAAACTAATATGAAAAAAAGGAAAAATAATATTTGAAGAATAATGACTCCCCACACTATGATAACATGAAGTGTAAATGATAATAAATACTAGCTCTGGATATGAATAATCCTTCCAGTGTATGCAGTCAAATGAACCTTGTATCCCTATTATTCTCTTTAATCATCAATGGAATTTCCATAATCTGCATAAGAAACAACTTGAGTATGAATATGCCTTATAGTGGTGAGTATATAAATATGAAATAAGATTCAAGGAAATTTGAAGGGGGGTTAATAAAAGATATTACAGGGGTAGACAGAAGACATCAAAACCTATTGTTAGAGACTAAGACCATCCAATGAAATTGACGCAAATATATATATTCTGAATAATGGTAATCTCTAAGGATAACGAAATGAGATCTACATATTACAACCCATCTTAATAACGAGTTCAATGTGATCCGAGGATACCTCAACAATTCTCATCTTCTCAGCATCTCCCCGATTATACATCAATATATAGACACACATCTTTACTATAAAGAAAAATCGAGTGGCACATTATCTATGTAGAATACCCCTGCCTTGGTAAAAAAAGTGGATTCCACAATGTATTAGAGGTCACGTACAATAGATACATATGATGGTTTCACATAGTAGACTACTAGATGAATATGTCCCCATCAAAGAAGGATGGAACCACAAAAGTATTCTGTATATGACATATGACAAGTCCGGTTGGATGGTGCTACTATAATAGTCAATAGAGGACCTTTACTCAACACAGATAGATGATTCTACTATAATAGTCTAGTACCAATTCCCTCACTCTACAGGATGGTTCCATATAGATCGTAGATAAAGGAACCATACCCTGCCCATCTAGAGCATTCCACACTCATAGTCGAACTCCAATACCCTATTTATTTCATAAGGTTACCCTCGATCGATAGGTAGAGGATTCATTCCTTTTCCAATCAGGAGGGAACCACTAATAGAAGAGATATATGAACTATACCATATACAATATAAGTGTTCCACTCTATATATATTTAAAGGATCCATACCATATTATAGTAGGGAGTGATACTATAGTTTAATCATGGCTCCTTCCCCGTCAATTCTATCATTAAGGGTCACCTAAATAAACATCACAATTGTATTGTCTCAATTATTATTTCAATATCTATGTTGGAATCAACTATCACATTATATTATAGAAACATAAATATAGGATACTCATAGGTGAACATTTGATTCCAAATGATAGAGATATGAGGGATGATATTTCAGAGAATGGAATATAGGAGAACATAGCATGTTAAGGGACCCACATAGAGTGTGGAATAAAAATTAAACATGTACTTGTCCCTAAAGGTACAAAGATCAATGGTCATGTAACACTACATGATATTCCTCTACAAATGAAGCTCATTCCTTTACTCTTTTCTGTTTCTATATATTATTTGATGTTTCTGTGTACTCTAGTATATGGAATGGCCTCTTGCATTAGGTCCTTCCTACTTGCTTATCTACAAAGCCTATCTACCGAGGGTGTGTCACATGAAATGTGAACAAATCACATGACATGTGATCTAAAAAAATCAAAACACGAATTCCACCACTAAAGGTGTACTGATGGGTTGTGTTCATCATATAAAACAAAGTGTAGTTGAATTGTTAAGAAAAGCAATTTTCAACAAAAAAATATTCTTTATATGCCACATATGGATCAATACATGCATTTTTCATAAAAGAAATAAAGGATAACACATAAAAACATTGTTTGGGATTGTTTATTGAAAAAAATGCATTTTCCAGAATTTTATTGAAACCCATACACCTCACTCATTACCCGAGTCATGCCAAATCAAGAATTATATCCAAAACATGTGAAGTAACCATCTAATTTTAAAAAGTTTATTTCATACATCCTTGATTCTCCAAACCAATTTTTTCAAGTATACCCACCATGAATCTGAGGGTCCAATAAGTCGTTTTCCTTCCTGATATGGCTGAACCAAGACCCAATAATTCGTTCAATTACGACAGAAAATAATGATTTGGAAAAATTTGAAAGAAAAATCTGAAATATTATTTTTCCATCTGTTCTTGTATAAAAAATACCAATTGGGAGTCTTGGGTCGAAGAAAACTAAATAAAAAATTAAAATCAGTACACAATCATTTGAAATGCAATGCAATTGATTTAGATTAATGAAATAGTCTGATAATAGTTTAATCGAATAGGGAAGAATCCAAAAATTAATAATTCATACATTGAATTGGATCATTCATCATGGATGAATAAAATTTCAAATGATGACTTTCAGTCTTTATGTTCAGTACTCCACAACTCATCTAGATCTGGAGATTCATTATCATCTGATTTTTATTTCCAATGAGGGTTGGAAAAATAATCCTCTTAATGGTTCTAGGGTAACACTACTAGCCGCCATGATCCTCCATAATGAGGGACATTAAAATGGATTTATATTGTGTAAAATAAATCAATTTATTAATATATTGAATTTATTAACCCACTGGACATTTTACCAATGGTCTTTATATCCAAACAACCTACACTGACCTATTTTAGGTAATGTATAGTGCAAACCTCACATTATGGATTCAAACTTTTTGTATTACTTTCAATTTTAGATTATTTTTATAATTTATCCCATTTTCACAATGAAATTTTGTATTCATAATTTAAAATAAATTTAGTATTATTTTAAAAATAATTTTTTTGAATCAATCCTCAACATTGCAGTTCATATCGGCATATTTTTATGGAAGGCATTGTAGATATATTGTAAATTATTATAAGAAAAGAAAAGGTCTCTATATTTGTGATCTTATGGAACACTTACTACAGAAATTAGTATATATTTTTTCATGTGAAATACAAAAACATATTTATTAATATTTTGATATTTTTCCCAGGTCCAGTGATTCATTAATTATGATTTTGCAGACTTATGTTTTATTTATATTTATTTGGAGATCATTATTATATGTTTAATTATTAAGATATAGAAATTGATGGGTATGATTTTATAATTTTATTATCATATTTTCCTATCATTTTTCATTTTATAGGATCAATTATTATTATTTATTAATACCCCTTATATTTACCAAAAATGATAATCTGAGACCACAAATTCTTATGTTTATCTTCCTCAACTTATAAATAAATGTTTTTTGTAAGGTATTCCTATAAATGGTTTTTTATGTGTATAAATAAACCGTAACCTATATAGATATTTTATATACCAAATATTTATATACATATATATTTAATGAAACCAAAACTCTATCATTCTCGGGAATGTAATATTTTGAAATTTATTTAATATTCACCTAAAATAAAGTAACATTTTTTGTAATAAATGAAAGGGGTGTTATAGTTGGATTAAATGGAATGATTTTATATCATTTGAAAACATGGATGATGAAAAATGTGTGAGAATGTTTATGAAAAGATAATGAACTAGAGAACATTTTATATTATGGTAATGAAAGGATGTTAGTTTCCATAAACAAATACATCCCATTCTGGATGGTAATAGAGGATTTGGTATTAGAACATATGCATATAGTTATGATAACCATGAAGAAAATTAGTAATGTATAAAATAAATATAAATATGATGAATGTTGAATGGTCTCCTAATTTAATCATGTTTTTACACTCTTGGGGGATTTATTAAGGTTAACTAAAATTTTCATTAATTAACTATTATGACGAATTTGGATATATAATTATAATTTATGACCTTGATTAAATCTAAGGCATCATAGGTATAAAATAAATAATTGTGGTTTATACATCCTATAAATTATTTATCATGATTATATTATTAACCATTCTTATATTTCACACATTACTTTAGATTTATCTTAATGGTTAGAACTATGAGTAATCTTTATAACACATAATGGGATTGACGATGCAATGATTTTTTTAATGAGAAACAAAATGACAGGATAGATAGGATGTAAAAAAATTTCAGTATTCCCAATTTAATATCCCAATATATGATTAATAATATAATCATATATTTATAACCTAATGATTTTAAAATAACTATATGATTGATAACATATACAACACACAACACTGAGCTGAAAACAAGTCCCAAAATATTATTATTTTAAACATGAGTGTTATAACCTATCTAGTAGGTTTCATAATATTAATTTTATTAATATAACTATGATATATATATATATGTGTGTGTGTGTAATAACTAAAAATCAGTGATAAATTTATGTATTGTACTTTTTCAATTTTTTAGTAACGATATTTTATTATTTAGAAATAAGTTGCATTCAAAAATAAATTTTATTTATTATTGTTGGAATATATTATAATTAGTTTTTTAAGATCATATATATTTTATTTTAAAATAGAAATATAAATTATTAAAAACTATTATTAAAATTTGATGCATGCGAATTTTTTGGATTTTTCTAAAATGAATTATTCTCCACTGAATATTGAAAATTGAATTTTTTTTGACATTTTTCTAAACCATATGATAAGATAAATTTTATTTTGTGTTAACAAATATAATATACAATATACTAAAAATAATATATTTATTTTCATTTTCATAATTTTTATTGGTGATTTTTCTAAAAAATTACACATAAAAATGCATTTTTTTGAAAAATATTATGTCATTGTGTTATTTAAATTTAATATTAAATTAAAATTTTCCAAACCTTTGTGTTTAATTTCGGATAATAGATTACATATTTTTTTCCAAGAGTTTTATATATAATAAATATGACCCTCTTATTATTCATCAATTTAAATTGTATCCTTGTTTATTTTTGTTACCATAGACAATGGTAAGTCAGTTTAGTAATGTAAAAAATATAATGATATGGATTATAAAATGACCCTAAATAATTAAATAACATTAGTTTCAGAAAAAATAAATAAATATTAATGCATTATACTATAATATTTCATTTTATTCCAATTTTTAAGTGATTATGACCATTATAAAATTTTATTGCATGAATAGTAATACCTATCACACTATTGTTTTCAATAAAAAAAATATTTTAAAAATGGTGTTACCTAGTGAATAAATTATTCAACAAATGATAATCATAAAAATAAAATATTTATATTCTTAATGGAAATATATTAGTAATTTTTACTAAATAAATGATGATCTTCAATGCTTACACAATTCTAACGGAGTAATTATTCAATAAATGTAATAAAAAAATAAATCATATTTAAAATATTTAATGTAAAATAATATGATATTATCACAACCCATCACCTGGGCCCGCATCATGACTACCCCAATACCACCTTCCATAGAACAGGGGCTGCTGACTAGCACCAAAGGCATAATTCTCTAAAACTGGGAAGGAATTGGCTTTATAACTAGAAACAAACACAACTAGAGTACAAGGGGAAGAAAACACTAAGTGAAAACTGTATAAAAAAGAGTACTCAACATAAATGGGCCAGATTACAAGCCCATCTGTAATGTACAAATACAATTGAAGACAAGTACAACTAAAAAGGGACAATAGTAGGAAGGTGAAAGCAGCTCCTGGATCGTCCTCTGGGTTTCCAACATAATGGGTAGGTACAAATATCCTCCTCTGTGCTCCACATATTTCCATCCCATCTCAGAACAATCTCATTGTGAGGTCCACCTCCAGGTACCGTCCACTCCTCATACACTCCGCCTCGGTCAGCGTTGTCTGTTGTCTGCATCCAACACAACGAGGTACGGGAATAGCCCATGCAGGGGTGAGTATAACAATACTCAGTAAGGACCTCAAGACCCTCAAGGTTTCACAAAAATCCAACAAGGATAAAACACAAAGTATGATTTCAACGAATAACCATTACTTTGTTATATGCCCAAACATATACCTAAGTTATCATGTAAACCTTCTCAATCATGAGGAAAACACAATGGTCATTGACTCAGCTCAAACCAAGATTTTATTCGTGTTGTTGAAACCACAACTGCTGGAGAACTCCTCCACTCTCGATCACAGTAGTATTTTCTCAACTGCGACATGCTACTCAATAACCTTAGACTGCTATGGTACTCCTCCTCTCAAGTACCGCGGGTCTGCACCCTCACACAGTAGCACTCCCTGCCATGGGTCTGCCGCATCACATTGTAGTGCTCCCCCTAATAGCCGATAGAGTTACTCCTTATATCGAGTACCATGGGTCTACCACCTCCCAAAATAGTTCTCCTCCGCCATGGGTCTGCCAACTCGCACAATTGTTCTCCCCACTGGGCTATTCATGTCACTCCGAAATGAATCGTACATGCAATCATCAGGTCTCATCAAGCTACTAGGTCTTCAAACATCGTATGCCCATCTCCAGGTGGATCCTCACCACGAGCTACTGGTCGATACTCCATGTTTCACGAAGTCCCATGAAGATGTATTTAAAATGACCGCAAAGAAAAAGGGGTCTCAATGCAATAGTTGGCGCGTCAATCGGACGCCCGGTCTGTGAGTTATTGTCTTTTCGGTTCCAGGGTCCCAGTTAGTTTTTAATCTAAAACTAACCCGGTCGTAAACAAACTACATTTGAAACTCAAGTGGATTTTTTCAAAAGAACGTTCTCATCAAATTAAAACTCATGTAGTTGATGGAATGTCAATTGGACGTCTGGTACTTATGTTATAAGAATTTCTACTCCGAGGGCCCGGTTGGTTTCGGGATCGAACCAACCTGGTCATACCCTTAATTCGCCAAAACCTTGAGTGTAATATTTTGAAACAACTGTCTCAATCCTTGGTATCCTAAGAATCTGACGGTGCATCGATTAGAGGTCTGTAGCTTATATTATGGGCGATTTACAGAAGTGTCTGAATATGGGGTCTGGGCCCGATCCGACCCAGCACAACCCACCCTGGGTCGGCCCGAACATGGGCGACCCGACCTGGGTCCAGGTCCTGCCCAGTAGGGTGCAGCACGGCCTGGCAACTGAGACTCGGACCACGTAAGGGTGGCTCGACCCATGCGGCAGGCGGCCCGGCCCACTCGTAAGCGGTACGGCCCGGTGGTCGTCTGCGGTTCGGCCAGGCTGGCCGAGCGGGGGGGGGGGGGGGGGGGTTGTAATGTTAGCACCACAACGTGGGTTCTATTCCAGTTCCACCATGGTCGGGGCCGCCACGGTCTTCCACCGGCAGCGAGCTAGGGCGTCGTTGTCTCTAGGAAGCCAGACGGTGTCGGTCGCCGCCTCTGGGTGTCGGTGCAACCGCGATTTTCCGCGTCCCCTCGGAGCCATTTCACTGGTCCGTTTTGCCTCCCATCTGTGCATGCGGTCCACTCAGGTATTTCACTACACTACGACAGACACAAATTTACATTTCCCTTCCACTCACCTCTCACCCAACAAATCGCGCATCACGAAGAAGTTGGCAGTGGTTTCAGACATGTTTGTTAGCTCATACCCACCACATTAGTGGTTCAAACAATCACCCAAAAAATAAACTCCCATGCTCGGGGGTATAATCCATATATATAAAATTATACAATATCCCCCTACCTCGTAATATGGCTCGCGGTAGTTGGGCGTCATGGAAGACACTGTCGTAGGGAGACGGCGTCAACTCGTTTACATCGAGGAAGAAGAAACCGGGGATTGCGCATCGTCGGCATTCCTTCTAGGTGGCTCCTTCTCCTTTGTCTTGGTCGAAGATCGAAGGAGACGATCATCATTCCTCGATATTTTTTCATTGGAAGGACTCTGTTCTTCAATGAAAGATTAACTATCTCCTTCTATTTTTCAATTGCTCTACACGAAATCCTCCCAACCCAATGAATTCCCCCAAACTAAAATAATAGCAAAGGATATTATATTATTGACACATGTAATTAAAAATTAAAACTCTTCTAATTAATTAATTTTAAGAGTTCAATTCATTAATTAAAATGTCGTGGAAAAAATTAAAGGGAGAGAGGGAGGTGAAGAGATCACTTCATTAAGGGGGAGTTGTCAAATTAATTAGGGGGGGTTAATGGGGAGTTAAGGGAAGTTGAAAGGTTAAGGGTTCATTTGGGACATACCTTACATTATACTCCAATGGGAGGTTAAATGGGTGTGTGACCCACCTATAAAGTCCCCTTATAGGATATAATTACTAGATTTAAATAAAATTGTTTACAACAATTTTATTTATTTTATTCTAAATCCCCAGAAATTGACTCTCGGCCCGCATAAAACACAATTGCGGTAAAGGTCCCATTAATTGAATACATGCGATGTGAGTTCATCGGTGTACTTAGATTTCAATTCTGAGCACCAGTTCAAATGATAGAAAAACTCGCATGTACCTTTACTAAACTTACCCGAACAAGACATCAGAAATTTATTTCTGGTACACCGGGCCCCGTAATCAAGTTTCGTCAAAAACCAAAGACTAGTAAAATAATAAAGTATTTAAGAAAAAAAATTTCCTTTAAATTTCTGGTTCTTTACATTACTTCCAACTCAGGGCTTTACGTCCCCGTAAAGCTATAACACCCACTAGGGAAACCAATGGGGGTACTAAGCTCGCATATGCACCTCCCTCTACCCAAGTGCTCTCCTGGAGGATCCTGTGTTGTCGGCGAATGTGCACTAGAGGAATCGTCCATCCATGTAGGACCTGCTCTTTTCGATCCTCGATCTCCACCGGGACCTCCGTAAATGTTTCCCTGTCATCGATGTCCAGCTCCATGTGGTTGATGATATGGGATGGGTCATGCACGTATCTCCTCAGCTGAGTTATGTGGATGACGTCATGCACCTGGTGTAACAGAGGTGTAAGGGCTAGGTGGTATGCCACCTCACATACTCTGTAGGGGATCTTGAAAGGTCCAATGAAACTTGGAGATAATTTGCTGCCTCGACCAATTATATGTATACCTCGTCGAGGTGAGACCCATAAGAAAATGTGGTCACCATCCTTGAACTCTAGTGTTCTCCGTCTCCTATCAGTATAGGACATCTGTCTACTCTGAGCGTTCTTCATCTTCTCCTTGATGATCTGCACCTTCTCCGTTGTAGCCTGAACCATCTCCGGTCCTACAAGTGCCGACTCCCCAAGGTCAGTCCATTACAAAGGTGAGCTGCATGGTCAGCCTTACAACGCCTCGTATGGTGTAATCCCGATGCTGTTTTGGTATTCTGATTGTATGAAAACTCCACCAAGGGTAAATGATTCACCCAACATCGACCAATGTCATGGAAACATGCAAGAAGCATGTCCTCAAGAGTCTGAATGGTTCTTTTGGTCTGGCCAGCTTTCTAAGGATGGAAGGTGGTGCTCAGACGTAGCTGCATCCCAAAAGCCTCCTGTAACCCCTTCCAAATCTGGGAAGTGAAGCAAGCATCATGATCAGAAATGATAGACGATGAAACACCATGAAGTCGTACGATCTCCAGAATGTAGAGGTGTCCCAAGCTCTCCACTGAGCCCTGCTCTCTGATCGGTAGGAAGTGGGCTGACTTGTTGAGTCGGTCTAGGATCATCCAGATAGAGTTGTATCCTCTGTATGTACGTCGAATCCCCCACAAGAAATCCATGGATATTCCGCCCCTCTTCCACTCTGGGACCTCTAAGGGTTGTATCAAGCCTACCGGTAGTTGGTGTTTTGCCATCGTTTGTTGAAAAGTGAGGCATCGAGAGTCAAACTCTGCTACTTCCTTCTTCATACCTCGCCTCCAGTGCTGTCGTCTGAGGTCCTAATACATTTTCACCACTCCTGGATGTACTTCTAGAGGGGAAGTGTGGAAATCCCTCAGCACCACCACCCGCTGAGAGAATCAGCTACTACGTTCCCCTTCCTAGGAGTATAGACTATCTCTATGTCATAGTTCTTGAGGAGCTCGATCCAACGTCACTGTCTCAGGTCCAGGTCCTTCTAAGAGATGAAACACATGAGACTTTTGATATTAGAGTAAACAGTAAACCGTGGGCTCATCAAACTATGGGTGTGAATATACATTTTTAAAGAACTCAACTACACCCTTTTTCGGTTACGTCCTACAAGATCTGCAATGATTTCTCCTTTGCCGAAAAGAGATATCTATTATCATCCCCCGGATGAACCACATTCTTTTCCTAATACATCCAATACTAACATGAACGGTGCTAATTCCTGCCATGTACTATTTTGTAAGGCCTAGATGCTTATACTAAGAGATACAACTGTTACTCTCTCCTCCAAGGGTTGAGTCACATTGTCAGCAACAGTGTGTGGTCAATTGGTCTCCTCTAGTAAGAATCTCGAACGTGAGGGTCAAGTCAAAGGTTTTAACCAGAACATCATAGTATAAATCACACAAAAATGCAGGAAGGAAAACACCACAAGGACAAGTGCCATTCAATAATTCAGACCAATGATCAAAGACACAATGAATACACAAGCAACAACATCAATGAAGCTAGAAGCATAATAAACAAAGGCTTCTATGACCAGAGCTAATCCCAATCTTGTCCGCCTGTTACTCAACCAACTCCACTTCCACGTCCACCTAGTCCCAGCGGACCTCCATGGTCAAACCTATGATTCATCCTTGAAGGTCCTTCTACTGCATGCAACTCATTTGCAGGACGGGTCGGGCAGTTTCAATCCATGTGACCCGGCCCGCCGAATGCATTGAAAATACTACTCCCCGTATAACTGGCTTGGTTTCGTATGCCTCATACAGCCAAACCTTCATCCTAAGGTATCCAACCATTTGGCCTATTCTGCTTGGAATTATGTGTCATGTGCCCACTACGGGCTGCAGAAGACTTCGATACAGTCAGAAAGCCATGTGGAAAGAGAAGTAGCTCATGATCCTGCACAGAGCCTAGAGTTTCTGGTTCAAACTCCGCCTTGAATAGAACCTCAAAGTATCCTCAGGTGAGGGTCGCCTCATCGTAAAACTGGAGCATCAAGATCCACCACATCTCAGCCGTTCCCTGAAAGAAACAAATAGCTAGGTACACCATAAAGTCAGCAGGTGTCCCAACTATGTAGATAACTTGTGCTACAACCTCCAGCCAGCATCCGACCGTCTGAATATACGTATCACCTCAAAACCTTAGAGGCCTCTTTCACAGGAACCCATGAAACACGGTCAAGCCGCGTGCACCATTTTCTACTGGGCAATGTGAAAACAGTAGCCCAGCGTTTAGCAGTACCGCTGGTGCCTTCATTGTGATGGGTTCTATCATCATGGTCTCGCTGCTTGGTGGGATAAAATCACGATCTCCTCTCGGAACCCACTCTAACTGACTAGGTGTAGACATTCAGAAAAAGAAATAGGTGATCCATTATTAAAATATTACACCAAGTGAGCTGACCTGGTTTATGTTTCCTTAAAGAAAAACTTTTGATACACATATGTAATCAATGTTTTCTTGCAATAAGTCGTAAATCAGAAGTCATGGTCCTTGTTTACGGATACGTCGGTCACCGAACCAACACTGGACTCCCTTAAGTGAAAACCACACTCGGTACTCTTAACACTATTTCTTCACAGAAATAATAATCAGAGTCCTGAGTTCTATGGTATAACCCACCACTCTAATTACAATATCTCACGACCCATCCCCCGGGGCCTGCATCATGACTTCCCCAAGCCCGCCTTACATAGACCATGGGATGACAACTATCACCAAAGGTGTGATTCCCTTAAAATGGGAAGGCATTGCATTTATAAATAGAAACAAACACAACTATAGTACAAGAATAAGCAAACACTAAGTGAAAACTGTATAACAAGAGTACTGAAAGTAAAGGGGCCAGAATACAAACCCAACTGTAAAGTAAAAATACAACTAAAAGATAGTATAAATAAAAATGGACAACAGCTGGAAGGTGAAAGCATCTCCTGGATCATCCTCCAGGGTTCCTACCTGAAGGGTAGGTACAGATATCCTCCTCAGTTCTCCACGTCCATTCGTACCATCCGGTCACCGTCTCATCGTGAGGTCCATCTCTAGGTATCGTCCAGTCCTCCATGGTATTCTTCATCTGTCAAGCACAATAGTCATGTCGCAACTCTGAGTTGGTACTCACTAACCATAGACTGTTGAGTTACTCCTCTTGTCGAGTACCATGGGGCTTCCGTCTCACACAGTAGCGCTCCCCGCCATGGGTCTACCACCTCACATAGTAGTTCTCCCCATGATAGCCTACAGAGGTACTCTGTCTGTCGAGTACCACAGGTATGCCTCCTCACAAAATATCGTTCCTCTGCCATGGGTCTTCCACCTCACATAGTATTTCTCCCCACTGGGCTGGTCAAGTCACTCTGAAACAAATCAGACAAGCAGGCATCAGGTCTCATCCAGCTACTAGGTCTTCGTACTCCGTATGCTCATCTCCTGGAGGATCCGCTCCACAAGATACTAGTTGATACTCTATGTTTCACGAAGTCCCACTAACAAGTATCTAAAAAGACCTCCACTATATAGGGGTCTCAATTCAATAGAGGGAGCGTCAATCAGACGACCGGTTTGTGAGTTATTGGTTTTTCCATTCGAGGGTCCCAATTGGTTTTAAAGCTAAAACCAACCCAATAGTACACCAAATATGTCCTATCCTCGAGTGTAGTATGCCAATATAACCATCTCATCAAAAGGAATCCAACATAGTTTATAGAACGTCAATCGAATGCCTGGTCCTTAAGTTATAATCATTTCCGTTCTGAGGGCCCAATTGGTTCCGGGTTCAAACCAACCCGACATACAAAAAATTCTCTAAAACCATGAATGTAATATACCGAAACGGCCACCTCATTCCGAGGAATCTTATCCCATTGACGATTCATCGATCGGAGGTACATAGATCATGTTATGGGCGATTTACCGAAAATGGTCCGAAGAGGGGGGTCTAGGCCCGGTCCGACCCGACCCAACTCTCCCTGGGCCGGCCCGAACTGGGTCGAGCTGACCCGTGTTTGGGTCTAGCCTGGAGGCTCAGGCCCAGCCCGCACACAAGCTATCTGGCATGGTGGCCGGCTGCGGCTCGGCCTGGATGGCCGAGCAGGGGGGAGGGGGCATGGGGCATCCCCCCCCTGCCAGTCGTCGTAATGGCGGCGCTAGGCTATCACCATCCAGCCTCCCATGATCCCAAGTATTGTAGGTTCCGCTCCACTGCCACCACAGCTAGGGACATGACAGTCTTCTGATAACGGTGTGATAGGGTGCCACGGCGCCGACGACCCACACTGTCGTGATTTTCCACGGACCACTGGAGTCGTTCCGATGGTCTGTTTTGCCTCCCGTCTATGCCAGCGGTCCTCTGGGGTATTTCTTTACACTATGATGGCCTCAAATCAACATTTCCCTTCTATTCACCCATCGCCCAACAAATTGCACATCACGAACAAGTTGGTGGTGGGTCCAGACTTGTTTGTTAGCCCGCACCCACCGTGTTAGTGGTTCAAACAGTCACCCAACAAATAAACGCCCATGATCGAGGGTATAATTAACATATTTAAAATTATACAATATAATACTTGACAACTGGGACCCAATGACAGCATAACCACCACGACTTAACATGGTCGTTGGGTCTTAGCACACCAAGTGCCACCATTTTCCCCACAGACATGTGCTCCCCACCCATGGGTCCACCCCCATGCCTGAATGGGTCATCTGAATAATGATTGTCCCCATAGGCAACACATGTCTTTTCTAGTGTGCTTTGTCTTCACTCACACACACACTGGGAAACATCCTAGAAGGTCACCCATACTCATCACTACTCCAGTACAAGCACGCATAACTGTGGAGTTTTAAGTAGATAGACTCTTGAAAAGGAAGGCTCGCCTTGTTGACATGAGTCGTATAATTTAGTAATTTAACCCTTTATCATTTGGGGGTGTTACAATAACCCCCACCCCCATTAGAGCACGACGACCTCGTTGAGGGACCTATATCTCAACCCAGGAATTGCACCGCGCTTGAAGCTTAGTACCACCTCTGATAAAAAATTTGACAAGTGGGCCCCAATGACAGCACAACCACCCTACCTTACCATGGTCGTTAGGTCCTAGCCCACCAGGTACCACCAGTTACCTCACAAACATGTGCCCCCACCAAAGGGTCCACCCACATGCCTGATTGAGTAATCTAACTAATGGCAGTCCCCACCTGAAAACACTTGTCCTTTTAAGTGTGCATTGTCCTCACTCACACACACCTTGGGAAACATTCCAGAAGTTCACCCATCCTGATCACTACTCCAGGCCAAGCACGCTTAACTATGGACTTCTAATCAGACATGGTCCTGAAAAGGAAGGTGCATCTGGTTGACATGAGTCATATCATTTATTCATTTTACCCTTTATCATTTGGGGTATTATAACGAAAATTAATGTGTTCCTAGAATTTTATTTAGGGAAATGATAAGTTTGGATTAGAATACAATATTATTTCTAATTATATGGTTTTTATAGATATTAATATTTTTAATGTGAACAATAGTTCTCAAAATTTTCAGTATTGATATTTTATAATAAATAATATTTTATAAAATTATATGAAATAAATAAAAATAATAATATCATTCAAATAAATGTAAATTGATTTATGAAGTCTACCACGATCCACATATGGGGGTTGATTCGTATTATATTAAAAAATATTACAACAGAAACTATTTTCTTTTAATTACACAATATTGATAAAAATGGTTATCAACTAGTAAAAAATAAATGATATGAGTAAAACTATATCCAAATCATGGATGAATATTATAATTTGAAATTATTTTAAATTATATTTTTCAAATAATCAAAATAATTATATTTACATAAATTTTAAATAGGTAAATAATTTATTATTATTTAATATTTTTTGAAATTGAATGAATTCCCCTCCACTAAACTATAATAGGAACCCCTTCCATCAATTATTTACCTAACATTGTGGAATATATTTCAACCAATACATAACAATTAATCTTATAAACATACTAATAAATTTTATCAAATATATATTTCTTCCATAATTCAAATCCAATAGCCCATATGAAAATATCTAAACAGATTCCGTTGAAGAAGTGGTAATATGCTTTACTGTCACATTCAAGTCTATTTCATATTACATTCCTATTATTTTTTTGTTACCATAATAAAATAATAGACAAATTTTTATAAATACAACTAATTTTTATAATGATAATTGTACTCCAATTTTTCTCTCTTTTCGAACCCATAAAAAGTGAAAACATCACTCATTCCATGGTATAGATTACCGCCAATACGTTGTTATACAATTTAACTTTCATTGAAAGAATTTATGTATAAGAAATATGTTGGGATTGAATTTTTATATATATTATTCATAACATCAATACATATAAAATTATAATATAATATCTATATTATTACCATTCTCTCCATTGTGAACCAACAATGTCGCTCATGCATACATGTGCACTACGACCTTACTAAAGAGAAGTGATTCTTTTTCATTTATTTCTTACATGGATTGTAATAAGGATTTGTTAAATTGATATTACATTTATATTTATATTATTTGATAAATCTTCTATAATGATTCATTATTCAATAACTTTTTTAGTTCAATCCATTATTATGATAAAATAATTTTAATGTGTACGAAAGGACTACTATCTCCATGACCGATTTAATTAATTTTATAACAATATCATTTATGTAATAATAAAAATATGCTGGACATGAATATACGTGATATATATATAATCATTAAAAAAAGTGGGATTATTTAACCTTGATCAACGTACAAGGACAAAAACTATCAAACCAAATCATATATAAATCCCAAAATATTTACCACCCAAAAAAATAATTTTAAATTGAATTAATAATGTATGATAGTAAAATATTGTATTTAAATCATATATGGTACGATATATATACTTTTATGATTCTGGAATAGATGAATAACATATATATAAAAATATTATAAATGAGATTTGAAAAACATACAAAGGATGCTAGACCAAAGGTAAGGATATCTCCTCTCACTTATACATCAATGAGACATATGCCATATTCACAACATATTTCAATTGTTTTGTTTAAATACTTCGACATGAATATTTTATATTTTATATTTCACCATATTCATGATATGTAATATTTCATTTTTAATTTTTTCTTTCATAGGTTTTAATATTCAAAAAGTAACTAGGTGTTAAGACTTTACTAGAAAAGCTCATTCAGAGGGTTTCCCACTGACCATTTTATGAAATAAAAGAAATGGATAATAAAAAAGTTCCACAAGACAAAAAATACAACTAAATATCATAAAAACCATAACCTTCACCACATCCCTATTAAAAAGCTTCCTCTCCAGTAACTGATTCCCATTATGATATTAAATAATGCTTCAGTACCTTGGAATAGTTACTTCTCAGATTCATCCGCTACATGCAAATAAACTTTTTGATTCTAACAAAATTACTTATAGACACCAGCTTTTGAATATAGGAGTATTCCTTCCCTGACAATAATCATGTTGGAACAGTCATGACTAACTAATTCATGATCATCTTTGTCCTCCCACTCTGATCAATTTCAATATATAAAGGCCTGATCAAGCCAGAATCATTCTATTTGTAATTATTAGAGTAATCTACACATTTCCCAGAGATATTCACCTCGTTTTTTCATAATTACATCCTTTTCCCTTCTAAAATTGACTATTAGTTTCTATAATTTCTAGAGACTTTGGATGTTCATAGAACTCATGATCATCAAATATCTCCTGGGGTAAAACTCGTTTTATGGTTCCATCCTCCGGAGATGTACGCCCAAGCTTCATAAAGACACCTTCATTCCTTTGAGTACCATCTTCCACATTCTCGTGGTCTAATTATTATAAATGGTTTCCAGTAGAAATTGGGATAACCACGCATCCATTACACAAAGTCATGCCATTTCTCCGACCAAAATCTTTTGAAACCCCCATGGGACCACCATCACAACCAAAAACACCCATTTTTTAAGTAACCATGGTCTCTGACCCATTGCACTCAACCTCAACCTTGTTCCTAGAAACCAATTTCCCAAAAAAACAATGTCTTGGTGTACATTGTAACCAAATTAATCCCAGATGGACCTCTAATGTTTCTAGTATAAGAGACATCCTTGGAAGAAGACTTCTTTACCCCTTCCCCCAATTTCATATTATACAAATGCTGACTATACACTACACAAATTGTCAGATTAGGTGATGAATATGCATAATCACCAAAATTCTATTTATCCTGGTTCACCAAAACAGATGTATTTCAAGAACAATAACCTACAACAAACAACATCCTCTCACCAATGGACATACTTAACCACTACCTCAGATCATAGGTCCTCTAATTCATATCTTCATATTAACATTTAAAGGCCATATTCCCCAATTGACAGCAGGTTTTGCAAGAGTAAACAGAAGATTCAAAGGCGAGGGCATGATTCAATCAAAATTCTTCACCGATTGTAAATCAGATCCAATCGACTGAAGGGCTTGTAACATCCACATCAACAGAAATACGGGGGTTGATCAGATGTCACATAGTGAATGTTCGAAAATCAAAACTATGAAATGGAACCACAATATTAGCAATCATATGGATAATTGTAGGATTTTTAATAGGTATAGGGAGAAGAGGGATATATACTTATTCTGTAATGGGGGATGGATCATGATTGATACATATTTCAAAATAACAACAAAAGAGGAAGAACTATCATTCAATTCATCAATGGGGGGAACAAGACCATTCCTGAACCAATTCATATTCTGAAAAAAAAAACTATATCATAATGTGGAATTTGACCTCAAGGCTGACAACCGCACTATCTTGATGATAAAACTGTTGAAATCATTAGTTGAGGGCTTTCGATTGTTGAAATGATCCTTTTGTGTCATGCCTATATGACTCGATGCTTCGTAGAAATTTGACAATGATAATGATAATTTATGGTCAACATGATTGATATCAGGAGACTTCTGTATTAAAAAAATCATATGGAACACCTAGTGAAAACTAGTGTTTGAGAAGAAGATGAAGGGTTTCTGTAATATTCGAGGCAGCAAGATCATTTCCACTTTCTCTCTCCCCCCTCCAGGAAGGGGGGGATCAATCTTGATCATCACCTTGGGTTCCATCATTGAGGGTCATCATCAATGAGATCCTTTTAAAATTTTAAAACATGTTGTTGGGTAATGAGGTAATGGGGTGGCCTCCCCAAATGTGCATCGCATGTCCCCAACAAATCCCAAGGTGGCCAACAATTGGTCTTAGTCTTCTTCCCTATTAGGTATAGGGTCACATGATAGGTTAGTTAGTATATAGTCCATGTTTCATTTGGATGACTGAAACCTAGAACCTCATATTATTAGGACTATTATGTATCATTATGATGTCCCAAATTATTATATTCCTTCATTACGAGATTAATTGTTGATATATAAGTAAGATATTGATTAGTTATAAAATCAATGGATATGGTTTTTAGATCATGTTATTGCCGTATTATTTGGTTTATTTTTATTTCCTTATATATTATGATCATGTTATTTTTTAAATGAAAAATATTTTTTTAGTCACCATTCTACATTGTTGATGAATTTTTATTCTTGATAGATTCTTCTGCATGCTTACCCAAAAAGAGCTTCAGTGCACACATCATGTTATGATTTCCTTGAATTCCATATTTTTAATAAAGTGGATTTCCCCAAACCTTTTTAATATAGAATATATATGAATATAGGAGATACTAATTATAACTTCATTGAATAATTAAATTAAAATAATTATGTTATTTTTAGTATTGTTATTTTAATCATGAAAAATACATTTTCTTCAAAAATATATTTTATTTGGTTTTCTGGGAAAATATTTGTTTTTATTTCAGAAATATGTAACTTAATATTATGGAATAAAATTAATATGTTTTTCTAATCATTATATCAAAATTATTTTATGATAAAAAAATTTATATTTGTTTTGAAATGATTGTTTTACTTCTGAATAGTAAATAAATTACAATTTTTATTAAAAAGTGTATTTTTATTTCAACTTTATAAAAAGTAATATATTAAATTATTTTAAATATAATATATGTTATATTAAATTTTTAATAATCCAATTATGTTCATTAGATTCAATATTTTATTGGAATTTGTATAAACTCATTTTTTCACTTAAAAATGAATATTCCAAAAAAAAATCCATTCACTGAATTTTATAGTTTCATTTAAAATAGATTTTTCGATGTAGATATTATTAAATTTGAAAAATTTATTCCATATTTATATTCAATATGTATAAATTTATTAATTAGGTCCCTTTTATTTAGGTTCATTATAAATTATATCAATTTGAATTTTTGTTACCATGCTAAAAGGTAAATCAGGTAATTATAGTAATAAATAAAATGATAAAGACTATAAAATGTACCAAAAACAATTTTTTCTTTTATTTTATGCTTATATATCTTCATTAATCCCAAAATATTTTGTTATATTTATTTTTATGACAAATTCTCTGAATATTATATCATTTATCAATTTGTTTCATGATAATTCAAACAAGTGAGTTACATATTTTAACAATTATAATATTTTTTTAATGGAATTTTCGAGAGGTTTTGCTGAAATAGATATTTCATTTATAAATATAAATTATTTATCATCATAATATTAATTTATTATTAATAATTAGTGAATAAATACCTATCAAAAAAAATTATACAATGATACCGTTGTAATTTTTTAATTAAAGGTTAAATGGAATAATTTATTAAAAATATATTATAATTAATATATTTTGGGATAAAAAATGTAATTCATAATGATTTAAGTGAAAAATTATTCTAGGGAAATAATAATATTAGTTTTATATATTAACAATGTATTTTGGTTATTATTAATATTAATGCAATGAATAACTAAAAATTTTATATTATCAATTTTTTACAATAATACTTATTTTATTATGTTTTAGAAAATTACTGAAAATATTATATTTCAAAAATTAATATTATACGATCCAATACATATTCCATTACCCATTTACGGGTCTTCTAAAAATTTATTGTAACATTATTGAACATTTTGAGGTAGAGAAAAATTAGTTGTAATGTAATCGTCAAAATGGTAAACATGGTTTTAAAAAATATAAGGGTTAAAAGTTATCAAAAAAAATTATATGATTAATTGAATGAAAATTTTTTTTACTTATAATAATATAATATTATTATTTTTTTTAAAGTATCCATTTATAGAAGGGAAAAAGTTTATATTAATTTTATATTTTATGAAATTTCAAAAACACAAATCCTCCAATTATAAAAGGGATCCCCTTTATTTTTCTATTTATGGTTTTGTCATCATATACATCATAGAAGACCAAAATATTACACTTTTAAATATATGTGTGTGTTTTTGGTGTTCTTTTCCTTCTGAAATAGAATTCCTATGCCCCATTAGAAGAAATATAATGGAAGACTACCGAAGAATATGCAATCAACATTACCTACTATTTCACATTTATATCTTCTTATACATACTCTTAATGTATTTTATACATACTAAATTAAAAAAACAAGCATAAAAATATAAAATATGTTATGGTAAGGGTAAAAAGTATTCCTTCTATTTTCTATCATATGAGATGTGAAAATATCACTCATGTATGTGTACAACTTTCCATCTCCACATAGCGATACAATTAATTTTTCCTTACCATATTTTAGGATGGGAATTATAATGGTTTAAATGTTTCTATATGACATTTTGGAGAAAATTATACTTTTATTAATGATAATGTCATATATACCTTCTATCCTTTCAAATAATTAGTAAATGAGAAATTCACTCGCGTGTATGTGTAGACTACCACCTCTTCAATGTGATGTAATTCATTTTAACTGTATATTTTACATGAATATTTAAAATGACAGATTAAAACAATATGTGTGATAAATATATATGATATAATAATAAATTTATAAATATTAATTATTATTCAATTTTATTTCGTTCCAACCATTAAGAAGTGAAAAAAACATCCACATGTACATACGACATGCCTTCTCTATAAATGATGTAATTCCTTATATATCTAAATATTTTATAGAATACACTTTATATGATTATAAAAAATACATATGATAGTTACATCATTATATTTATTTTTATATGATATAATTTTGACAAATGTATCCAAACATAAATTCTTGAAAAAAAATCATAAATGATAAACAAATTAGTTTCTATATAAAATATTTATTATAATATAGAATTGGAAATATACATAATGATAAATATTATATATAGAAACATTAAAGATAAGATATATATATTATTATTGTTATGAAATAGATTTATTATAAATATATAATTATTATACAGGATGGTCGAACAATATGACAAAATTTTTGCATTAGGTTTGGGTTTCTCCTCTCACTATTACTTCTATCAGACATATTCCATATTTATTAATTATTTATATTGTATGGTGTATATAGAACCCCTATGACATTTTAATTAAAAAATACAATTATTTTCATTGTTCATAATTTTTCATTGTTATTATTTCTTTCGTACGGTATATGATTCAAAACATACCCTTGTGAAAAGGGATTATTTCACTATCTCTTTAATATTCGATATTGTTTATCATTATGTTATATTAAGTAATTTTTTTTATTAAATATAGATATTTTTAATAATATTTTTTAAATATTATTTTAATATCCTCATATGAATTATTTTTAATTTTTTATGATTTTTTGACATCATAAAAAGATTGCCAAAATGATTTTATTATTATTTTTTAACAATGTAATTTTCATCCCTTCTTGAAAAAAGTGTGATAGAAATTTTTATTACTTATATGAAATTATCTTATGTCCCTCCTTAATGTCTAATATTTTATTTTAGCATGGATTTACAATTATACCACTAAATTTTTAAATACAAAATTTCCTTCATAATAGTGTGCTTTAAAAAAGTATTTTAAAAATAATAATATCTTTTTCATCATGAATGTTTTTGAAGACTTTTTATGGTTTTCATTATTTTTAATAGACAAAAAAATTAAATATTCTACACTATGTTAATATTATGATGATACCATTCTTCTTTTTATTCTTGATGGTCCGCAATCAGTTTTACTGATGATGTACTTTTATTTACACTTCACCATTCTTGATTACATAGTTTAAGAATATGTATTTAAAATTGGAAAATTATTAAATATTAATATTCAACTTTAAATAAAAAATTTTGGTTGATTCTAAGTCAAGAGTTTCATATATAGAATTCAATAGACTTTGTAAGTCATTGGGAAGTTCACTATTGCCCCTTGATGCATTAGCGGTTCTCATGAGACAAATATTATAAAGGATTAGATGACGCCATGACCATTTATTATATAAGTATTGGGATAAGGACTAAAAAATATTATTATAATGTAAAATATTATGAATATACCTCATTATGAGACTAGTTATTAATTTTAAACATGATTATATTGTTACTTAAAATTTCTTGGGAAAAGATTTATAATCTAATGATATTATGGAATTATTGATTTAAATGTTTTTTCAACAAATATTATTTTGATGTTATTTTTTATAAAGAAATTTCTTTCAGTTATTTAAAATAATATATTGTTTATTAATATTTATTAATGATAGTTCTTGTTATATGCTTACCCTTACCAATAATTTGAGAAAATGGATTTATTATGATTCATTTTTCTATAAAATCAAATAAATATTTTATTAATTATATTTATTGTTATAATATAGAATGAAATTATTGACATAAATAACACACAATTTTATATTTCTTATTAAGAAATTTAATTTGAAATTCAAATATATTTCTGGTTTTCCAAGACTCCTAAATTATTTGAACCTTTCGGATATGATGGATTTCATATATTGTCCATGTAATAATGTTAACATATACTATATGTAATTAGTGTCAAGATATTTACAATATAGGAGTTTATAAATGAACTAAATAAGAGGAATGTGTTTTATAATTATAATCATAGAGGAATAGGTATTCCTCTTCCTCTATGAGGATGATGTTGGATGAATAACCTCAGGTAATGTATCAAAGGAATGTAAAGAGGTTCTATATGTGATATGGTTGGAAATAAGATGTAGAATTATTGGATAATGTTAATGGTTACAATTGATGGAAATAAATTATATTCCATTGTACCATTTATAGTTCAATGTCATTTGTGTGGGAAATAGTAGAGTTAACTGATCCAATTACCAAATATAAGGGGTAAATATATACAATTGAATTGAATATGAAATTCAATCCTTTTATGATGAATAATTGTTGTTTTTATGTATTGGTATTTGATCATTATTTTTCATAAAATTATTTTTAAGGATACTCTATTGATAAGAATCATCAAAAATATAAGTATTATTGTGTATTTGTTTTTATTTATTGGTTTTAATGGAAACAATAAATGAAATCAATATTCTAGAAAGATTATTTAGTGGTATGTTTATTTTTTTTAGAATGTGATAATTTTTTTCGTAAACAATTATATTTTCCGAAGGCTAAAATAATAATTTTAATTTATGATAATGACATGATTTATTTTGATAGTGAAAATTGGATATTGATTTATGTAAAATGGATGAAAAATGGATTTACCATATCTCTCACGTTGTTTATTTAATTTTTTAGATTAATAAAATTGTGTGGATAGACTATGATAAATTATTTTGAATAATTAAAGATGTTTTTTTCATTCATGTATTATTTCATTTTTTATTTATTGATATTAGTGTTATTAAATTTTTTTAGGAGAATGTATAGTCATGGAATCCACATGTTTTATATATAACATAAATATATACATTATTATTTTCTATAAATAACATAATTTTCTATATATTGTGTGAAGTTTTAAAAAATTTCATTATTTAATGTGGGTTAGGAATATTTTGAATGATTCTTATGTTTATCAATTTAAAGAATGTTTTTTGTAGAACATTTAGGTTTATTGATTATGATTCAGAAATTAATTTATTATTTTAAAAATTGATTATATATTCATATTAGAATACGTTTTATAATGATATTTCATTTCATAATTATCTTATGATAGATGGAATGACCTCAAATTATTTTATGGTTCTTATGATCCATTATATGGTAATTTTAGTGATTCAGTCATGAAAATTTCACCATGGATATTAATTTATTGGGTTAATAGATAAAATATAAGTGTGAATTGATCGAGGAATAAAAAATGAGGAAAATAATTTTATTAAATAAAAAGAATTTAATTATTTAATTTTTTCAGAAAATTAATGGTAAAATATATCCTCAACTCTTGGAAAAAAAGTATAATAGAAATGAAAAATATTTCATTTGTATAACTCATTCTATGAATTTTATGGTTGTTTCTCCCATCACTGATGTAGCATTTTTTTCATGAAATATATCATATCCATGCTACCAATCGCCCTTTTCTATTTTATGAAAATAGTTTTCCACTCCATTTGCATATATTTACATTCCATGAATTTTTTTATTTGGTTACCAACTTCTATGTTAATTAAGGTAAAATTATGTTTCACAATTTTTATTTTAAAATGAATATTTATTTTTACACTGAACAGTGTAGGTTTCAATGATTGAATTTTCATATGTTAAATATTTGATTACTAAAATAAAATTTATGAGGGTGAAATAATTTTTAGGGGGGAGAAAATAACACTTTGATATATTTGATGATACTTTTTTTAAATAAAATGTTTCATTCTGATATTATTATTTTCACACAACCTAGATTTTTTAAGAACATATATATATAATAAATAGTATTGAAAAAGATATTAAACTAGATGGAGTGAATTGTAATATCCAAAATATGAAAATTATTTACAACATATTAAAATATGGAATTATTTTATTAATAACGAATAAATAAGAACTAAATTTTTTATTAAATCATTTTATTCTTTAAAAATATGATGTCATAAATAAATTAATTTTACAAGATTTTTATTGTCTTATTTAATCTTTTTTAATTCTTTAATGAAATTAATTTAATTCTACAAATAATCTTGTTATTATTAAATTTTATGAGTTATTTTTATTATTTATTGAAAAAAATTATATTATATTTTATAGTGCGAAATAACATTTGTTGCTAAAATTATCATTTATTTTTCAATAAAATTAATATTGTGTTAATAATTTATCAGAAATTAATGTAATTAAAATTAAATATGTTGAATTTAATAATTTACAAATTTATAAAAATCAAATATGATACATCAAAAATTTATTTTCAGTATGTATTTTAATCAACATATGTTTTTTATAGACATAATGATTTCTTTAAACAAAGAAACTAATTATCATGTAAAATTTAATAGTTTTAATTATATTTATTAATTATATATTCAATATGATATTATATAATTCAGTATACTTTTTACAAGAAACTTAATTTATTTGAATTATGTTTTCTTAATAACACGCTTTTATAAAATTGATTTTTATGACATGTTTTTAAAAGAATTTAAATTAATTTATAAATAGTTTTGAAATTTAATTTGGTATAATATATTAAATATTTAGAATCCTATTTATTATTATAATGTAATATGGTAAAAATAATTCATAATCACTTGGAATGGTTAGAAAAGTAATTTTTTACCACATCTAAGGACAAAATAGGTTTATTGTGAGGGGAGGGGTAAAAATGATATAATTATAAAATTTAAACCTACATGTATTTTATTATTATAATTTGAATATTTATAGACTTATAATTTCATATAATCAAATATTTACCCAATCGAAGGTAGTTTCTGATGAATGTTACCTTTTATAATTTAATCCATTTGACAAATTTCATATACCCTTCTATTTAATTGATAATTGTTTCATGTTATACTAATTTATTCACTATATATGACACTTATGCCTCATAAAATACCTATTCCAAAACTATAAATTAATCTTTACATTCATCCAAGATATTTTTGTCTTCTCTGAAGACTAATTCATTAAAGATTAAGTAATAATATAAATGTGGTCTATAAAATAAGATGTATAGATTTTAACCACACTTATATATATTAGTAAACATTCTATAATAATGTTTTATCCATATAAAATTTATTATATACATTATAAAAAAATATTGATATTTTATTTTGATATTGGAATTACCATCTACCATCAATTCTCTATCAAATCGGAGATGAATATGTCACTCGTGCGTACATGGGAACTACTGAATTGACATTGCAATTCAAATATTTTCATGCCACGATCATTTATGGCAGTTTATTATGATTTATAAAACTCATATGTATAATATTTATGTTATCATTAGTATTTTTGAAATATTAAATAATATATTCATTTGATTTGTCAAATTCATTGAAAATTCAATCGTCCCACATAAGTATTTATGGGGTACTATCTCAATATCACAATGTCATTCCTTTTTATCAAAAAATTATATAAATGATTAGAAATTTATATATAACGATTATATATATATATAGTATATTGACAATATTATTAATTTTTTTGAGATGAAGAATCAATTATCAATGTGAATTGGTCAAAACCGTCGAATCAAAACATACACAAAACACAAATTACCTAACACACGAGATGAGAATAATGAAATATATTTGAAACATAGGTATTAATTTTTAAGATGTAAATGTTGTATGTTTTTATATTTTCAATTGTGGTTATTTTTTAAATTATAATAAATATAATTTTGTTCTATATAATATTAAATCAGTGATGAAATAATATTTATTTTTATGTAGGGGTTTCGTCTCAATTTCACTTCATTGATACATGTTTTATTTATGCGCTCCAGTTTATTACTTATAAGTTTTTAATATTTGGAAAATAATTATTTCTTCATACTCCATTATGTAGTTTATCTGATTTATAAAAATGTAAGATATTCATGCTTCCATTATATTTTTATTAAATGAAAACAAATGTCATGGGGGTTTAACATCTCAATTTCTATTCGTTGATACATGTTTGATGATATGACCATATTTATGATAATGAGGGGAATATAATTATCATTTTAAATGTTATATTATTTATCCTTCATAAAAAATTTATTTGATGTTAAAATGTAAAATATTTCATCCAAGGTGATTTTGATGGAATGTTTCCAAAGTCGCAGATGATTAATGTCTCAAATTGTTTTCTTAGGGGCATATGTCATGTTACACACCTATAATCATTTATGAGTAAATTTTACCAATGCATTTTTAATTTTTATCATGAATATCATTATGTTCATGATATTTAATGTATTATTATATGTCATTTATTTCATGGGGTTCATGTAATTTCTATTCCAAAATAGTGATGATTTTATGTCATAATATAATTTTATAATGATTATTTTTTATATAATATATGAATATTAATGTTTGTAATATATCAATAAATGTTATTATTAATTTAATTATCATATTTTAATTTATTGATGTTTAACTTTATTCTCACATTTTATTATCAATATGTACTCATGATACAAAATTAATATTTTTTGGAAAATTGACCATCATTTTCTGGGCAGTCATGAATATTTCCAAATCTATCTGAATTTTAATTAAAATATTTTCATGAATATTTTCAATATTCATAATATAATTATGAAATTAACATTTTCCAGATTATTAAATTATAAAATATTAATGAATATCCTTGAAATTTTTTATGGATGGTACATCTATGTTTTTCACATCAACATGAATAATATTTTTGGTTTAACCTACACTATATAAAATTATAAATTTATTCCTGATTAACCTTTTATTTAGATATATATTTAGCATTAGAGGGTAATATTACAAAAAATACTTTCTTAAAATATAATAAATTTTTACTATTTTTATAAGATATTTCAAAATGATAATGGATTTTTCGTCATGAAATATCCAACTGATATTTAAAATTCACCACCATTTAAAAAAAATATATTTTGGGTTTTATTATGATTTACTATAGATATAATCATATATTATAATATATAGTATTTATCTAGATTAATTATGATTATGATGAAATAGATTTCATAAAACGGATAACCATCCAATCGGATATGATATAATGATATAAAAATTATTTTCTTATCCAATTAAACATGTTTTGCTTTTTTAATTTATATGTCAGGTGGGAGTATAATTATATATCCCACTAGTGAATTTGGTAAATAGGGATATAAAATGATATAATAATGACTAGAATGGTATGTGATCCCACACTAGTAATGGATAATTTATAATAATATAGTCTTGGTAGTGAAACATGACTAATGATATGATGTAATGGGGAGTTAACCCTAGCCCCAATTATAGACATCGATGTGATCGTTGATTAATGTAATAATTTTATTTTCTTATGTGTTTTCAAATGAATTATGTGTTATTCTGATGACATTTTTTCATGGATAACGAATAATTTTTTATGAATCCAAACTATTATATATTTTGTCATTAGATTGATAAATCATTATTTTGTGGTTCTGGATAATGATATATTAATTAGTTGGTATTCTTTTCTTATAGAAATAAAATGGTATCATACCCTTATTCTTATCTTATTCTCACCATTGATCATTTAATGATATATATTATGATTATCCTTAATGATACTTTTAACTTAAAATTTATATTGTTTACATAACCTATGTTATATGAAATGATTTTAAATTTCTTATCTCTAAGAAGGTTTCTTGTTCTGATGAACTAAATGGGTAATGACGAAGCACTTTTTTGATCTACTATATTATGTATAAGTGTTTCCAAAGACACAGAACATCAGTCATCCTAAAGAGTGAATTATTTTTTATTGTATTTAATATTCTGTTAAAATTATATAATATTTATGAATTAAAATTATGGTCATATATATATATCAACACTTCAAAAGGAACAAATGAAATAAAAACACATTACATATTGGTGGAAGTAGTATGAACAACACACGAAAATATTATTTTTTCTTATTGAATGGGTTAAATGAAAAATTAATTATAATCACACTAATAAATTAAAATTTTAATATATATGTGATAGTAATATAATTATCCTATTGTATCTATATTAAATTTGTATGATGATAATTATGGAAAATCAGAACTTTTTATAATACTCATGTAAGAGTCTTGAAATTTAATTGGATAATTCCTACTAAATTACGGTATGATGATATGTAATTTTGAATAGAATGTATTTAATGTGGGATAGTTTAAATGGTTATTAAAATTTTGGAAATTCAATGATTAATTATAATGAAATTTGGGATATAAGTGCTGAAGATGTTACCTATTTACATGTGAGGAGAAATATTGTTTCAGAAATAGTAATGGAATTTGAACAATTTAGTTACTATAGTAAAGGGTTAAAGGATTAGAAATGTATAGATGATGTATTTTTGTTATTTTGGTCAATAAACACTTAAAAACTAAATTTTGTAATGTTTTTTCCCCTGATATTGAATTTACACCACTGTATAATTTATCTTACAAAATTTTACATCTTTTAACAAAAACAAATGTTTATCTTATATAAATAATTTATAAAACAAGATTAAAATATATTTTAATATCTAATATAAAAATTTTTATTAAAAATTTTAAATAATGTAATTTAATTAAAATATCTACATCTAATTTTTTTATAAAATATAGTTACATAAAAAAATAAAATAAAATTTTGGAGATGCAACATTTTTATTCATTAAATTTATATATGCTCAAATGTCCCAACTACCTTCTTTTTTTTATTATATGTAATCCTCCTTCTATGGGTTGAAGGGGAAGCTGTACATGACATGTTGGCCCAAGGCACATGGCCCGACAATACATGAAATAGATGACTCAAATTTTAAGAGCCATACCATGCCCAATACACGACCCGTAGGCCCATCCCACAAGAATTTTCCCTCCCCTACATCTTCATCATTGATCTCCTCGCTCCCCACCTTGCATTGATGATATTCTAGCATTTCCCCATACAAATATGCAAGGTACCTAGTTCCGATGGAGGTTTCCATACCCTCTCATTCTTCCAAATCGGTAAGTGCTTCTTCTGGTGGCTGCAATTCTTGTTCCTATGGTTCTCTTATGTGGAACACTCTATGTGAATTGGGATACTCGATGGTCTCAATGGTCCAAAGGCCCTATAGCCCGATGGACTTTGATGGCCTGATGGTCGATGAGAAACATAGGCCCAAACCGGTGGCCTGAAGGCCCAAATTGGGTGAATAGTTCTGGATGCTACAGCACCAAACAGTTCCTTCTATAGTACCTGTTGTAGTACTTCTACAGTACTCATAAATTCACCTCCACCTGGTTTGGAACCTAACAGTCTTGGATGCCAAGAAGGAGACATTACCACTGAGGTACTAGCACGTTGTCATTAAATTTATATATAAGGTAACATTATACCCTAAAATGGTTTTAATGACATAATATAAATTATTATAAAAAAGGTAATAATGATTCAATTCCCCAAAACAACTAATTATCCCTTGAATTATAAAAGATAAAATGAAGAAAAATAATGTAGTTATTTTGATATATTAATATTACAACTAGTTATACAAATGTTATCGATAAATATTATATGTTTAATGAATATATTGAACTAAATAATTTTATTTGTATAATTAATATATTATTACATAAATGGTTTTATTAATTTTTATGACATTATTATTTAATGATAAATATGTTCATATTATGAGTTTTATGAATACAATATTTTTCAACAAAAAATAAAATATTCAATACATGACTCAAAAAATATAAAACAAAGATAACATTGATAATTAGAATTCAAATATGAAGTTATATTTATCAATTTTAATTAATAAATGTATTTATTTAAAAAATATTCAGGAATAATGGTTATATACTATGATCATTTGGTGATAGTTCAGGATGTGATGTTTTCCAGCTTACATTACTGTCTCACAGTTTAAAAACAATACATAAAATCACTATATAATCGAATTCATTCCAATATAATTAAATCTATAGTAACACCAAACCGATGAATTCATATATTTAATTGAGTAAAAAACATTTTAAAATAGAATTTATTTTTTATAAACATGTCTAAATAATCACATTTCAGCAATAATTTTGAAATGACCAATCATGTTTTAGAACCCATATTTTATATAAATATATTTATAAAAACATTAATAAGAAACTATACATCATATATGAATCTATATGAGAAATGATATTAAATAAAATTGTATTATTTATGCCAAAGGAGAATAATAATGGAAATAATAACAATTTTAAAACTACATTGGTGAATAAAAATCTTTTAAATGTATCATAAACTATAAATGAATGTAAATAAATGAATGAAATTTAATTATAGCATAAAAATGTATACTAATGTATTGTAAATACAATAAATTATACTATTTTGGGTTCTATCAATCAAAAATAACTTATAATAATCAATATGGAGTGAAATCACAAGAATTAGTGGAATGAGGCTCTATAGAATGTTGAATTTGGTTTTATATCATATTATTGGTTAGAGAGTTTAACTTAGTAACAAAAAATTCATGGTTCACCATTTGTAGAGTTATTAACCAATACTTTACTAACAAAGATCTAGTGTTCCTATTATGAATAAATATTTTAGAGATTATATGATTTAATTAATCATATAGATAAAAAATACCATAAATAATCCCTTCAAATTTAAACCAAGATCGAATTTTTTTTAAAAAATTTTCAATTCCCACATTATAATAAGTCATAAGTAATATGAATAATCATGGTAGTCAAATTGACTTTGTTAAAAAATTATATCCACAGATTTAATACATATATGAGTTATCAAATAATGAAATCCATTTAATGTTTTTGAAATGATCCTTAATTCATTAAATAATGTTTAAAATATGAATATTATTTTGACAGAAACCATTAAATTATCTATAAATTGAGATAAACACTTTTGGGAATAAAAATTAATTTCCATATTATCAAAAAAACATCAACCACATATATATAAAACCACAATCATAATTTAAAACATCATCAATCATAAAATTATCATAATATATAATTAGGATAAAAAATTATGCACCCATAGCATTAAATCTAAACAAAAATAAAATATTGTTTAAATGGGATATGTTTTTTCAATATAGGTGAATGTTCTTTTCTATTTCACATTACAATTATTTTTATTATTTTAGATATCGTAAGAGTCCATTTTTTTCATATGGTTCAATCATAGAGGAATTCTATCAAATTAATAAATGTTTTTAAAAATAATTTTTTGTTTCGCATAGAATAAGTTCAATTGAAAATACAGTTTAGAATACCAGAAAATTTTCATGATTGAAATTAGTAAATGTACACATCATTAATATTGATAAATATAAAAAATAAACAATGAAAAATTAACCATGTGACCATGGTTTATTTGTTTAATATAAAATTTATGGAGTAGATATTTTAAAACAATTGGAACACATCACATTTGATAATAAAGAATGAAAAATTCCTAAACTGATCTATACGATAAATAGATATAAATATTTACAAGATATATAAAACCGCAAACCAAGTGTTTCTCTTATGATCCCTAAAGATGAGGAATGGCAATAAACCACGTAATGATGAAAAAATAATTAAAAGGAAGAATATAATGATTTCAATGATCATGAATTAAAAGAATAATGGAAAAACTACAGATATGGAAGAATGATTGTGGGTAACATAGATCTAGTTATTGTGTTTTCTGATTTTAGTTAGAAAAATAGATAACTGTCTTTTAAAATTATTATTGGGTATGTTAGGTATTTTGAAAAATATTAAATACAATGTAAATCACATCATTAGGCCATATAATTTACAAAAATATACAACATCCATCAACCCCATATTTATCTCACAAGGAAATAAAATTGGGTTAGACACATATTTTAGAATAGTTTTTTTGCGAACAATGAAAAACACTGTTAATTAGATGTTGTTTTTTATTCATGGTTATCTTCATCATATGTACTAACTGAGCATAAACCACAAACCTCTTACTAAATCAACATAACATATATAATGTATGGGTCAAAAAAATAATGATATATCAAAATAATAATAATTAAATAAAATATCATGAATTTGGATATTTAGAAATTGTTAAACGATTCCACAAAAAATATTTTTCCATAATAATTACCGATGATATAGAAACATCCATGTTCATTACGAAAAAATGATATGCTCAGAATTCAAACTAAAAAACCTAACCAAATCACGAAACATCTCTAAAATAATATATATCCATAAATTCAACACTAAAATTATTACAAAAATAAGAACATGTTATATGTCGTATAATCAAAATGTATTTTGATACTAATAACTCATCTAACTATCATATATGGATTTTAAAAAATTCTTGAGATATTAAATGATAAGGATACTCTATGAGAGAAACTACGTGCGTAATATGTTTCTAGATCAAAAAGGCTTTCCATGAACATAAAATTGAGGATACATATCAACATTAATAAATAAGCCTCATTAATTTAAATGAGGACACAATGTATAATCACTCAAAATAAAACCCCAAAAAAACAACATTAAAATTGATGAACTATGTAAATAACATCATAATTAATTGGTTTAGGTTTATCAATTTACTAATACAAAATTACTTATAGAATTACAACATAAAAAATAGTGGTCCTCCACTTAAACCAATTATTGTTGGGTCATGATCCATCATTGGTTATCCATTTAAATTTACACAAAACCCATTACCCATTACTTTTATCAAGATATGGTACTACTTTCCATGACAACACTCACTATTGATGGTATAAATAAATTCCCCTTTCATGAATTGATAGTTCAATTATTCTTTAATTATTGAATCCAAAATGAGAAACTCAATAATTAATATATAATTAAAACCAATAAACACTCTCAGTATAGTCATAACCAAAAAGGTGGGATCAAATTTACCATTCCATAAGAGTTTTGTGAATGGATAATAACTACACAAAAAATACCCAATCCAATAGGGTCATGAAACTTTCAAAAATCTCATGAAATTGACATATTAATCATTTTGGATCATTATAGGAGGTATATAATATCATTAATGAACACACAAAAACTAAAGGGACCCCATGTAAAAATATTATATTAGAGAGTGGATCACCTATCAACAAAATTACAAGGGGGGATGTCATTATTACATATTATGAAATTAAAATAGGAAAATGAAATTAATTTTCTCACATTAAATACATTGAAAGCTATGATATTTTTTCTAATCAAAGATTAAAATCAATAATTTAATATTTGAAATCCATATGATTATACAGATAATATAATTCATTTATGCTTGTTTTGGAAAAAATTATCATAATTAATAAATAATTTTTTTTCTATTTAAAACCATGTTTTTACGAATATACATTAATTAGGACTATATTCTGTATAAAATAATTTCAATTTTTTAATATAATCATATCGAATTTTAAATAATTGAAATACTATATTAATGTTACCTTCTTATTTTATAAACAGTTCGTTGAATTTTTTTAGAAATATGAAATTTCATGTTTATTTCAAATCATCTAAATGAAATATATTTTATAAATCCCAAATCATATTATTTATTATTTTAAAATAATTAATTATAAAACATAAAAAAGAATAATAAAATAAAACCAATTATAACTAAATAATATCACTTTAATACATTCTAGATAATATTTATGTATAAAATGAAGAAATCAAATACAAATATTGCCAATTTATTAAAATGGTTATTGATTGTACATAAATGGATGTAGGGTTCTGTCCATAATCCACCAATTATAAAATTCCCAGTTGTAAAAAAATACATTCCAATTATTAAGGGATACACCTGGTTATCTATAAAATGTGACTATCAATGCACATATGGTCAATCATCACTTTTCACCTTAAGACATAGAGAGTGAATAAATCACCCTTACAACATAAACACAAGTCAATGTATTGTTATTCCTGAAAAAATATTCCATAATTAATTTTTAGAATAATAAATTCAAAAATAACAATCCAACATCTCATGGAAACACAAGGATGATTGGATAGAATGACTAGATACATATATTTTGTACCTACTAATCAAATTTTGAAATCCATAACTCATGTTTTTCATTTTATTCAAAAAAGTAATTATATTTTAGAAGACATATGGCCTTTTATGAACCATGGTTCTTCATTTTATATCAATATATCCCATATTATATAGAATAAATTTCAATAATGGAAATCTATGGATCCTAAGGGTATTCCCAATCCCTTTGAATTCTTAAATAGTTCTTGATTGTTAAATAATTATACATGGAATTGATTTCACCCATAAAATTAATGGTAGAAGATAATATAATTCTGTATATAACATAGCATTACCAATTCATATATGGGATTTCCCTTATGAAACAACATGATATTTATAAATGAACCTAATAAAATAAGTTATAATCATGAATAAACATGTATCTGACATAATCATATTGAAGAAAATACATTAAAACTAGATAATTGATCTCTATAAAAAGGGAGTGAAAAAATAAAGGATATATAATTGATAAATGAAAAGATATTGTCCCTATTAAATATAATAAAACATTACAAGTCATCTAATGGTTCACATGAAAACACAATACTCATTTTAATCATGAATGTCCAAATATCTAAAGTCTGCACAATGCAGGATCTCAATAAACATGAAACTAAACATTAATTGATGTTATATTATGAAGTGAACATTTATAAAGAAATCATCTGTACACTCTACACATAATCATTAAATATTTCATCGATTTTTCATGGATTTAAAATAAATCCCATAAGGTAGACATTATATATAAATAACAAAATGATGTATGTTTTTGAATTTTTTATTAAATAATACATTTTGTAATACAATAACAATTAAGCACTATTTTTAAAATTCCATTGGATTATGTTTATATCTAGGAAAAAAACAATAATAATCCATGAAATATATGGAAAACTTCCTAACAATATATAATACCATGATATTATATTAAATCTAACGATTGAGAATATTTACAAGAATTTTAAAATTAGTAAAATCACAGAGGATAAAGAATGTGATAAACAATATTTTTATTAATAAAATCATACTTCTAAAATTTAATAAATTAAATGGGGTCTCCCCAATGAAACTATGTACATAGAGAAGTAGTTCATTATACTATGTATTATGCATGTGTTCAAACCATTATAAATAACTACGATTAATGACCAGGGGGAATAATAAAAATTACTACAAGAAAAGGAAACCCCATAAAGTGTAATCTTAATATATATCATTCCAGTGTTATGTGATATAATATAAAAACTATCTATGACATACTATTCATAGATTTAATTCCCTATCATTAACTATCCAAACTCATGTTATCTCTTGTTTATTAAATAAAGAGGTGATTACTATACAAATAATAACATAACATAATGAAAAAATAAGTAAAACCCCTCACATCCTCTCTAATTAATCCTTCATTAAAATTTTCATCCTATAATAAAATCACAATGAATCATACATGGTTATGAGGTTGATACAATAAAAATAATAAAGGGATTAAATAGAACACAATACATAAAATGCCAACCTTTCCATTAACTCCTCATTGTCTAATTAAATAATGAAATTCATTTAAATGTATTATAAATTTTCTTTGAATCAATAAATCATTATTTAGAAATTAAATTTATTTTTCAGATACAAATGGTGAATTTATGACTGAAAATATATTCTTTTATAAACAATTTAACAAAATCATATAACAAGAACATTGAAAATTACTTACCAGAAAACCTAATTAATGTCTAAAAAACATCACCCATTATAAGAATGAAACATATACTGAGGATCAAAAAGGAATAACTAAGGAAAAGTAATTAATAGCTACAATAAATTCTTTTTTATAAGGGTTTGATTTATTTTGAAAACTATGTGAAATATTTTTTATATTTAATATATTAAAAACATTAATATTTATATGATATATTATTATTACTTGTGAAACTAATACTTTCACACGGAAAAAATATATGAATTTTATCAAATAATAATACATTCCTACAAATATGTTTAAACATAACATTAATATATGAGATAATTTAAAACCAATTTCATGAGAATAAAGTAATCTATATTGAAATAATGGAATGTACAACACATGACATCAAATTAATTATAAGAATAAAGTAATGGAGATTAACTAAGAAAATATGTTTTTTATGTTTACGTAAACATCCATGTTTCCATCAACATTAAAAAATGAATACGTTATCTAAAATTTATAATTATGTATGAACTCTCAATATGTTCATCTTAATCTAATGAAACCAAAATCCATAGGTAATATCGAACCCCATGACAAAAATTTCATCCAAAAATACACCAAGAAAATGTCGAAAATGAAAACAGGTGAATATAATGAAATAAAAAAGGTACCCACAACATAAGTAACCAACCAGAAATCAAAGATCAATTATGAAAATCTAAGAGATTCACTATAAGAAAAACTATAAGGGTTATCCTATTTAAGTCACATGTGTTGGGGATGAATATAGGCAAGGGGGGTTTAAATATTGGATTGGTAGATTTGATCATTACAAAATTTTCAAAACTAGGTATCTAATGTCATAGTATTTTTGTGTATAGTCTTCAATAAAATTATTTTTTAATTAATTTTTTTTATAAGCCACATAAAATAAAATATGATATAACAAAAAAATTTATTAATTGAATCAATACAATAGCATATTATTCATTGATTTTAGGTATATAGACCGATGAAATATATTCAAAACTTATATATTTAATCCAAAATGTCAAAAATTATTAACACTAACAAAATTATATAATTCAATAATTTTATCAAAATATCTAATAAGACACAATAATTCATTATATGGAATTTTTTTGATAAATATGATCATTAAGAATTTTTTTAATATAATAATGTTATTTTATGTATATTATTTTGAAAATATTATAAATATTTTAAAACAATTAATAGTAGTTTTTAATTAAAAAGTTAATTTCATATGAGAAATTTTTGTTTTCATTATATAATATGATTCCACTTAAAATTTATATTGATATATTTTTAATTAATCTATTTATGAAAATTTAAATTCATTTTTTGATTTATCATATCTATATCAACATAATATGAATGTTTTGTATTTTTATGAAAAGAAATCATTTTATATGAGAAGTAAAAAATAACATTGTTTACAAATTAAATATCAATTAGCACTATAACTTATGTGGGAATATAAAACATATACATTTTTAATTAAATTTATTTATGGATTAAAATTACTATGTTTCAAAAATTCAATGTTTAATTTTGAAAACCGATGTTTAAAATTTCAAAAATAATATAATGTTTATTTTAATAAATATTTTTTTATATTTAAATATTACTTTTTAATTTGTAATTTGGTTCATGTTTTATTGTAAATACAAATTACTATTAGGTGTGGTATTTTTAAGAAATATTTTCTTAAATACAATGATAATTTTATATTCAACCGAAATGATTTATTAGGATAAATAATACACTTAACCAAAATACTTTTTAAAAATATAATTTTCTCTAATATTAATTATAATTTTTATCACATATAAATTTTTTGATGATTGTGTTATATATTTTAAATCACAATTTTTTTAAATTAGAAAATAATGGCCATTACATTTGATTAATAAAAAAATTACCATGTTTTACATGTAGAAAATATAGTAAATTTATCTTATGGTAAAAATAGTTAAACTACATGTAAATCAGATAAAACATTATAATAAATATCATAAAAATGGTATATAAGGCTTAGATTATAGAAAAACAACTTTTACATAAATGACTATTTAAAAATTTTAATGAAAATCCACACAATATTTACACATTCTTAGATAAAATTGATTAGTTTCATGGAAAAATTAGGATCATACAACTCTCTTACATGATAAAACATAAACATTTATCTAAATCTATCACATATATTCATCTTAATGATCATGTTATCTTAATCATGTGTTGTATCCTATGAATATACATCAATGAACGGGGTGATATAAAAGCCTTATAAGAGGAGGAATATGGTCCATAAAACAATATAACACGTTTGTTGATAATCATAATAATCAGATAAAAAATATAATAAAATTAATAATCCTGACTGAATCCTTTTATAAAGGAATGGAATGTGCAAAGGCATACAAATGGAACATCATGTCAGATTAGTCACATTCCTCAAATAATTTTAAACAATAATAGATTCATGTTAATGAAACACATATTTGAATCATCATAATGTTACCATTTTGAACAAATAGAGCATCAATTGATTGAATATAACACATTATCATAATAGAAACCTCGCATAACCCATTTCATTCTAGTGAAATATAATTATGGTCCCACCCATTATTACATTATATTTACAAAATCAGATATACCACATAGACCATATAACAATTGTAGTAATGAAATAACACATGGAATGAAGTCAGCTTAATAAGAATTTGGTAAAAAAATACTTTCATGAATAATATATCTAGATCTCCAAGTGAAATTGTGAGATCAAATTATGGAAAAATATAATTATAATTTGGATAAAAAAATACTTGTTGAGTTGAAATATATTTTTGGAAAAAAATATTTTTTGAGAATATTTCTCTGCATTTTAAAAAACCGGAAACATGAATATATACAAAAAGGGATGAATAATTAAATGATATTTATTGATAATTAAATGATTATATAAACTGAAATTTATTTGAATAATGGTAAATTAAATGGAAGGGAGTTCAGTTCGATAATCCCCATGAATAAAATTGAAAATTATTTCACCTCATTTATGCCTCTTCATTAATAATGATTGTATTTTAAAAGATATATTTCTATAAGTTAATTGTTTAGATTTATTTACTTACACGTCCATTATTATTATTAGATTATATTTTATAACACTCTTTGTAAAAAAATAATTGTGTTAAAATGGTATTTTAATTAAATTTACATGTTTTATTCGATTTCAATAATTTTGATATAATTTGTTACACTTGAGTAGAATTAATTCCGTAATATTATAACACAATTAAATATATTCTTATATATTTTACATAATTTATAATATCCATCCATTGTGATGGTAAAATCATTAACATATAAATGTATCCATATGTAGTTAACATTCCTTTGATAGGAAATTATTTGGAGAGATGAAAATGGATGTTTGAAATTTATATATACTATGAATATGATAATTAAAATGTGTAAAAATCATTAACCTAAGGAAATATTAAATCATAATTAATAATATATTTTTTTTGGTTTTGAACAAAACATACATTGTCTATGGTATAACATCTCTTGTATGACAATAATAGTTCATTGATGCTTATAGATGGATTTCACCATAATGTAACTCAAAATTATAACCAGATTTAAAGGGAAGATTTGGTAATACCATTGGATTTTGAAAATGGGCGAAAGCTAGTTTTCCAAGTGGAGGGACTGAGGGGATTTTTTAGAATAAATTATTAAATTAAATATTATTTTAAAGGTAAAAGTTATAATATTTAATGTATAATAATATCAATCACATAAATATATTATAATTTTGTAATTTTTTTAAATCTCTATATAAATAAAATTAATTGATTTTGTTATAAATTCATGGTGAAAAAAATTAAAATTGTTATTTTAAGGGAACACTTTTTTCCTAATGATTTTGAATAAATCTTTTCAGATTGTATTTTAGGTTTATTTTATTTTAATGACTCATTTAAGAAAATATATTTTTTATGGCTGAAAAAAATATTCTATAATTTATTAGGTCATTATTTCATTAAAAATGGTTTAATTTAAGACACTAGTTAGAGGATAACAATATTTCTTCAATTCACCTGATAATTGATGTAATTAAGAAAATAATAAAAACATCACCATTAAAAAACATTGACATGATTATTTTAATAATGATCATAATTTAATACAAATAGATTTATAAAATATTTAATACTATTTCATAATATATAATTTATGATTTTTCACAAAATATTTTGAAATTCATTTTTTTAAAATGTACATTATTTTAATATCGTTGGCCATCAGGCTATATATTTTTATAAATTTACATTTTATATAAACCAAAATTAATAATTAGAGCTATTATTTATATCATAATTTTTAATTTATTTCTTAAATTAATATTCTAATAGTTGGGTCACTATTCCCAATCGTCATGTTATTATTCCCAATGATTATGTTATTATTCCCAATGGTCATGTTTCTTTTCGAATGGAAACATTAATATTACAACTATAACATTATTTTGTATAAATACTACTTTATTCATTCATTCAATATTCAATAAAATTCATCAAGATAATATATATTTATATTTTTATAGATTTCGATTGGTTTACTAATATTATGTTTTTTTTCTATAGTCTTGGTTATGGGGGCGATGAAAAAAGTATATTTTGGTGATCATAAATTTCCAATTTTCTCTATTATAATTTATATCTTTCTTCCAATTTCAATGTTAAATGATTTCATATGTTTTTTAACTGATTAATGTAACATTGTTTATTAATGAAATAATATTTTGATGGTTTTCGTAAGTGAATAATATAATATAATATATTAAAAAAAATATCTCCAATAAAAAATATCATATATATCCATGGGTTGTTATATTCTTCTTGCTCTAGTGATTTCATCCATATAATTTCAACACATGTTCTTAGTTGAGTATTGTTTATGGTTCTTTTATTTCTTTTTTTACTCCGGTTTCCATGGAAGTTTATCAGAATTATGGTTCCTCCACAATAAATAGACAATGTAGATTGACTTATTTAATTGGAAAATATTTATAAAGTGTAAAATCATTACAATTTTTTCTTCATAATATAGGCCATTACCCAGTTGTTCCACCACAAGATTCTGAACACGTGATGGGTATGGTATATATTTTTGTTGGATAAATACATTGAAAATTTTATGATCATGGTCTATATATGATTGAAGTACATGTCAAATGGCCATATCTCTAATAAAACCAATGATATTAAGGGGAACAATTTGCATAGGTATGAACTTCCCTTTCATATCAAATTTTTTACTCATCCATAGTGATATTTGAAGGAAAATTATGTCTCTAACTTGCATGTCAAAGTCCCTTTACTGGTATATTGAAAATGACTTATTCCGATTAGGTGTATATTTTATATTTTTTATGGATGGATTAGATCATATATGTTGTCTCTTTCTTAAGGTTTGATCTGTGTAGCTTTTGTTTACAAGAATCATCAAAACTTGTCGGGGGTAAACAATGTTTCCCATACATAACTTTATATGATGAAATTTGATTACATTTTTTGAAGCTATTGTTATATGAGAAGTATAATAATGAGTTATGTAGATATAATCCATATTTAAATTCAAAATATAAAGCTCTTATCATGTCATCAAGCATAAAATAGTAATTTTTTTGGCCATTTGTTTGGGGGAGGTTTGCTATTATAATTTTTTTTTGCAATATTCAATGCATGACTTCAACTTCTCTAGAATATATTGATGATCCATTTATCATTATTTGAGATGATATAATATATCAACCCAAGTAGTTACATCACATACATCTCTTATATCATGAAAACTTGTTTAACTGAGAAATTATTTCAAAATTTAACAATGTGGGCAGTATTTGGGAGTCGGTTGACCACAACACATATCACAATTTTTCATCAGGATATGTTCATGAGTCATGTGACAATGAATAAAAGAAATTATCACAATTACACATGGGTATTTTCAAAGGGTGTATCGTCACTTCAAACATCTATTTCCACTCTTTAATTTGCTGACATACCAAAAACAGTGATATATACTCCAAAATATCATTTCCCATGTTGTCTTGCTACCAATTTTCTCAATGATAATGGTATATCATTTACATTAATAATGGATAGGTAAATCTAAGCAATGTGAATTATCTAATTGAGAATTTTTTTTCTCATGTTATTATGTAACACCAATACTCATTTCAAACTAATTGAAACCCTCATTATTTTTGGGGAACTCATGTTTCATCCCATCCATTACATCTTTCCCCTTATTTTGTATCTCTATATCATCCCTTTTATGCCTCATTGATCTTATGTAGGATATATTTTTTGGAAATAAATTTTTAATCATACGATGTATTCATGCAACATATGATTTCACATTTTATATATTAAATATCAATGAACATATGGCCTTTCCTAATCTACATCATGGATAACATGGTCAGTTCGTTTACAATAAGAGTATCATGCACCTTTTTATCCATTCTGATATGGTAAGGATTATAAAAATCATAGTCTATGAATATTTATAACCATTGTTTTTTATGTATTTTGAGATCCTTTCTTATGAATATATTATTTAGACTATTTTGATCGTTATTTGTATCTCAATTCCAACTATAGTTAGTGACCTGAAATATTCTGATATAATATCATCACTAAAAATTTTTGATCACGTGTTTGGTAGTTTTTCTCATGGATTATAATCTATCATTATCCATATGTATTGAATTTTTTAATAATCATGAGTAGAAAACCAATGCATTTCTTTAATTAATTATCATATATCACAAAAAATAAATAACTTAAAGGAAGTGTTGTTATATGTACAGTGATTATCCTCTTCATGAGATCATTAAATATTTCATTACATTTTTCAATTCATACATTCCCTATCCCTTTCAATTTAGATATATTTATCAAGATATAAATATATGGTAATCTTATCATAAAACATCAAAAGATTCCTTGTAATCCGTGAAAAATATAAATGTTTCTGACCCTGGGGAATCCTACCCATTGTTCAATTACTTTTGTAATTAAATGGTCACTAAAATTTCTATATCATATTATCATGTTATACAAGAATGAATCATTAAACATACTTAATTCACCCTTTCTTAACATATCATAAATTTTATCCTTCATTAATGTCACTAGAAAAAATTCATAGCTGCTCATCATCTTCATCCTTACTCATAGATTTATTGATAATATTTTCCATAAATACAACAAAAAATTTGACAGGTTTATCCCTAAATACAATAATTATAATTTATATGAATACTTCATGGGAATTAATTATATTTATGGGAATCACTATGAAAAATATTACTCGTACCATGAATAGATACATCATCCTAGAGATGAATCATATGATGTTAGGAAGAACATTGGCATGCCCCATTATGATGCACTATGGTGTATGAAGCCTTAATCCAAATTATCATGTAGTTTATTATTCAAATCATCCATCATTACTGGTTCTATTCTATATGGTAATTTTGATATTTGTAGTTTCTTTTATTATATGACATTTTGATAACTCTACCTTGAGATCTGAGGGAAGTTCATGACACTCATTTAGAAATACATTTGTTTACTCCATAAAAATGGAATTTTCTCTAGGATGATTCATTAAATTATCTCAAATATTTGGATAAGGTATGATTATACATAGGTTATCAACACACCCACTGTTGATTTATTTCTTCTTTTATATTCATGATCATAAATTCATATGTATAGGACAATGGGATAGCTCAGAAAATAAAAATAGATTTCCATTGACCGAAAGTTGATTTGTTCTCTATATAATTAAAGCTAATACATTCCCATAATTTCTTTGACTTCCTCCATGGGAAAAATTATGAGATCAAATTGAATAATGTTACCACATATTCTAACTAGAGTATAATCAAAAAATTATGTTGAATTGATCTCAAACATGGAGTTTTAATATATATCATTAATTCCCAGTGTCGAGGATTTTATTTTACTTTTCATGAATGTATACCTGATATAATATAATGCGTATAACTAGAATCGAATAAAAAATTTACCATTCTTGAGTGAATTGGATGTGTTCATTATATCGCTTAATTCTCATTCAATACATATGCTGTATTGTTGACCTATGATTTACCATACTCCAATGGCTTCAGTGGTTTTTAATGTCAATTACAATAAATAATTTTTTTTGTATAGAGGCATTCTTATTTTCTCTACCCTATTATAGAACAACTAATTCATGGGATTTTATGATCTCAAGCCTTACATTCCTCCACTTGGATTGAAAGATTATTTATATCTCTGTGATATTTATTTTCTCAGCGTCCTTCTCCCCCATATGTAAATAATTTAACTTTTCCTATGTGGGAGGACCAATAATTCTTCATGACAAATTTTTTACATGTGTTTGGTTGTGTTGTCTTTTCACTGTTTTAATTTTTTTTCACTAGCTTGAAACTCCATTATTAACTACTTATCCATGTTACCATGGGACTATTCACAAATCATTATATATATATTAAGGGAACATCGTACCACTTCGATTTAACAACAATAGTCTCTAATATCTACAGCATTTCGAATGTGTGTTCTAAAGAATTAAATTATCTATATATATATTTTATTATTGTTGATTAAATTAGATAATACATATCTTAAAATACTTTTAAGGATTTAATTTTTATCAATAATAAATTATTCAATCTTTTGTTTTAGGTTAATTAATTCTCTCCCCATCATTAAAATATTTTTTGTGAAATACTTGTTACGAAATATTTTAATGATATCTTCCCACTCCATATATTCCATTTAATCATTAGCCATATTCTTCATTATAAACTCCCCCAATAGGTTGGATTCTAAATCTAAATTATTGAATATGAGGGTAATATTCTCATTCTATATAAAATGGACCCTAGAAATTAACTTCTCTATTGAGTTAATACACTATTCTTGTGTAATTGGATCAGATGATCCATTAATCATTAGTGGTAATTGATTAATGATAAAACTAATATAAATATTCTACTACTTAGGTTAAAGAGGTTGTTCAAAATAGTTAAATTTATTTTTCATATCCAAATATAACTCGATATGCATTGCAATAAGGTTTTAAAATCCACCCCCAATAGAATTGGGGATGTCCGTCATAAAATCATTTTATTATCCCTAATATAGAATATTGGATTGGTTTCCACTATTTCCCAAAATAATCTACAAAAAAATGATTTGAAAAAAAATTATGTCATCCAAAAATGTATAATTAATTTATTATGTTGTTGAATTAATTTTAATGTGAAATAATTTTGGATCACAATGTTTATCCTTTTTATAAAGAAATGCATCATGGTTTATTTCATATATTTAGTATTTCCCTACAATTATTTACTTTGGTTTTTATATTCTTAATTCAAAAATTAAATAATTGAAATCAGTATTAACAACTATAGATACCCTACATCTTCATAAAATAATAATACATCATTTTAATGGAAAACCATAAGATTATTACATTCTAGGATATAAAGATTTAGTATAATGGGACAAATATCATAAATAACTATTACCTAATAAATCATAAATATTTATTTAAATCCATATTCATTGTCCTAGAATGAAAAATTTATCGTTAGAATATGTATTCAACCAGGATATAAATCAATAAAAGGGGTAATTTAATTTCCTAGATAAAGGTGGATGAAGGGTAATGAATCAATATAACATGGGGTAATCAGAATCATCACATTATAATACCAAGAGAGATATTTGATAAATTTATTTTATTTGTAATTGCATTAAAATGAAACATCATGTCATTGTGTTCATATACAATATGTTGTTATGAGTATTTCTATAAGCATGTTCACAAAAAATATATGTTCATAATGATAATATCTGTCACGACCCGCCTTCACCAGAAGGAGGGAAGGGTCAGCAGATTCCTAGGCCCTTCCTTCTTTAAGTTGTAGGAGAGATAATGACCCCCGAGTCCCGCCTCCATTAGGCCCCGGGGTGGCGACTAGCACCAAGGGTATGTGTTTTCACAAATATGGGAGGCATTACCCTTTTTATTATTTAGGATCGGGAAATAGGATAATTCAACCACCCAGAAAGGGAAAGAAACAGGTGTAAATAAATAATCCCAAACAAAGCCCCCCATGCATGTTTAAACAGCTTACAACAAGGTGCAAGTACAAAACGAGGCTCAAAGTACAATACCAAAAGAAAACAAAGGTACGACAATAGCAACAACTCCAACTGTCTGACTAGTAGGGTCCCGCACAGCCCTGGTAGTCCTCCTGGAAACCTGAAAGTAAACGTAGGGTGAGCATACAAGTACACTCAGTAGGGAAAACCAAGACTCTCGTGCACATGTGGGGGAACGTGCTAAAGTCCCGTGAGAAAGGAGCAAACCAAACGCCTATTCAAGGTAAACTAACCACCCCAGACCTCACTAAGGCACGCTCCCCAAATAATGCAAGTCATTTAATATATATATAATCAGAGCACATCGATGTTTGGGTACCCCGCGCCACTTTCCCACTGGTTATTGAGATATCCTACACATCGGATCAATCCCGCCATTTTCACCGTAGTCCCACTGCCACACCCGCCCGCACACACCTGGGCCACAACCACACGCAGTCCCACTGCCGAAATCCCGCCCGCACACACCTGGGCCTCAACCGCACGCAGTCCCACTTCTGAAATCCCGCCCGCACACACCTGGGCCACAACTATCACACGTAAGTATGCCTGCAAACACCTAGGCCAGAACAACCACCACCACGCCCGAAGACACCTGGGCCTCATCCCGAAGACACTTGGGAAACCACCTGCCGCACACACCTGGCCAACCACCACACTACCCAGCCCGAAGGTTCTTGGGCTAATAATGGACCTCAGGCCATCATAGCATGCCCGAAGATACTTGGTCTATTCGGGAAAGGGAGCAGAAAAGGAGCTAATAACCAGCCACTAAGGATAGTGTTGGGAAAAACACCCTTCCCCCATAAATGGGGGTGTTCGGCACTGAGTGCTCAACTTGGGTGGGGCACGAATAAGAAACACAAAGCTACAAGTATAGATATAGGTAACAAACACTCACCCACATCTTAGGTTTTCCTAGCCAACCTACAGAACACAACACCACTGCGTCTGAGTCACAGTTCACGACCCTTTGCCCACAAAACCCATTTGTCCCATTCTTGTTTCACGTTCAGTTAAAATGTTCAATTAATTTTAAGCACTACTGGGCAACTACCATAAGCATAACGGAGGAAAGCATCAAAATCATGGATCAACCAAAACACTCACACCCGGTTCTGTCAACAGAGGATCTCTCCCCAATTTGTGATATAAACGAGTACCCACCCGGTCTCATACTCACAACCACTGAAACCATACCAACAGGGAATCGCATCCCCAAATTTACACAACCACCGGGTAATTTTAGATTTAAAAGACTTAACACACTCCGTGATTTCAAACCCGTGTGTTCTAACCTAAAGAAAACATAGTAGGGTTTATCCTGGCGCTTCCAACTTATTCAGCCGGGTATACGTGATTAACCAATTCACAGCAGGAGTTCACAATTTCAATAACCCATTTAAAACATCACGAGGGGATTCATCAGTGCACATACAACGACCACCAATGGCATCAATTTTCAGAAAAACATAAACCAGCACAACTAAAAAGGATGATCACAAGATAAAGCATAAACAACGATCACACCCCCTTCCCCTTCTTTCTTTAGAACTTCATTTATTATCTTCATTAAGGTTCGGTTCAACCTATTCCATAGGAAAAAAATAATTCCCACCCCGCATGATACACAAAAGTGAGAGTCGAGAGAAATTCCCTACTTCCTGACAGACGACCAACACTTATGTCAGGGGGAGGCGGAACTTCACGGATAACGACGCGGCGCGCCCGATGCACCAGAAGAGCCACGATCGAGGAAGGGAGAAACCACGGCCTAGCCCTCAATTTAAAAGAGCCAGGGGCGGTTGAGATAAAAACGATGAACCATGTAAGACGTGGAAGTCGTGGGTTGACCACGCGGCTTGACTCATCATTAAAGGTGTTGGGTGGTTTAAGCTGACTCAAGAGTCGATTCAGTATTTAATTAAACTTTTGTGCGTGTTTCGGGTCTTTAAGAAATTTTTTTAAACGAGGCAGAATAGGGTTTAAAACCCTATTTGCGAAAAAGGAGCATTACTGGAACAAATTGGCAAGGCCGGGTGACGTCGGCCGGTTCCGCCGATCGGTCACACTGATCGGTCTCACCGATCGGTTGCACCGATCGGTCGCACCGATCGGTCTCACCGATCGTTCGCACCGATCGGCACCCCTTAAGGATCCAGATTTTGGCAAAGGAAGGGACCAAGGGGGGGTCTGGGTCATCACATCAGATACCTATTAAACGATTCTCGTCCTCGATAATCACAACAAACCAGAAGGAAAGAGAGGGTCCGAACAACCATCTTCGAAAGATACCTCTTAGGAGTGAACCCCTGCTAACTAAAAACACTCCCCTATCAAGAACCAAGAAACATACCATGCCAAACCGCCCAGTCATGTGGGTTTGGGGTGTTCCCCTCCCCCATGTCAAGATATAATCCGCTTTGGGCGGCACTGACTCGCCCGCACGGGTTTAATCACATCCGCCTTAATGCGTCTTGATTAGGGGTCGGGTTCCCTCTTCCCTTTAGTCGGGGCTTTTCACACACAATAGAGGAAATAAACTAGTACATTTCATATCCAAAAGTCAAACGTTCTACCACAACAGGTACAAAAGGAACAAAGCTCAAAACAACCCGGGGTATTGGGCACGCATCTGTGCTTCCCTCTCCCACGTACACTCTTCGAGCCCGCCATGTCTCCACAACACACGAACCAAGGGAATGGCTCACCCACGAAGCACCTTCTCCTTGCGATCCTCGGTCATCACTAGTTTTTTCACAAAGGTTACATCGTCCTCGATGTCCAGTTCACCCCAATCAAGGACGTGTGAATCATCGTGCAGATAATGACGGAGCTGGGATACATGAAAGACATCATGTATCCTTAGTAGCGGCGGAGGTAACGCTAGCTGATAAGCCACTTCGCCGACCGACTGCAACACTTCGAAGGGTCCAACGAATCTGGGGGAAAGCTTACCCCCCTTTCCGAACCTCCGTTGCCCACGCCGCTGGGAGACCTTCAAGAACACGCGGTCCCCAACCTCAAACTCCAAGGGCCTTCTCCTGGTATCAGCATACGATTTCTGTCGGTCCTGGGCCGCCTTCATCCTTTCCCGTATGAGCTGAATCTTCTCTGTCGTGTCCTGCACCACCTCCGGGCCAAGGATGCCTGCCTCTCCTACTTCGGTCCAGCACACAGGTTAACGACATGGCCTCCCATACAAAGCCTCAAACGGGGCCATACCGATGGTAAAGTGGTAGCTATTATTGTAGGAAAACTCTACTAGAGGAAAGTATTGCACCCACGACTCTCCTGAGTCCAGAACACATGCCTGTAGCATATCCTCCATGGTCTTGATGGTGCGCTCCGTTTGTCCATCTGTCTGGGGATGGAAAGCAGTGCTAAGGCGTAACTGGGTGCCAAACGCATGCTGCAATCCTCTCCAGATTCGCGAGGTAAACCGTGCATCCCAATCCGAGACTATAGATCTCGGAACTCCATGAAACTGCACCACCTCATTCACGTACTTTCGTGCCAAAGCATCCACAGTACTTGACTCCCTGATTGCCAGAAAGTGTGCTGATATCGTCAACCTGTCCACCACCACCCAGATGGCATCACACCCTCCTTGGACCTCGAGTAGTCCCCTGACGAAATCCATTGAGATGTCGTCCCACTTCCACTCGGGAACAGCTAAAGGCTGCAGTAGGCCGCCTGGAACCCGGTGTTCAGCCTTCACTTGCTGACATACTAAGCATTTAGCCACAAATTCTGCCACCGCTCGCTTAACTCCAGGCCACCAGAACTGCCTTTTCAGCCCCTGGTACATCTTGGTAACTCCTGGGTGCACCGCTAGGGGTGAGTTGTGGAATTCACTGAGAACCTTGCCACGCATAACTCTTGGAACAAACAACCTTTTTTGGAAAAGCATCTGGTGCTGACCGTCCTCTGTCCATTCTCTTAGAGCATCGCCCTGGTCAACCCGATCATGCATCACTTCGCACTCGGGGTCTCCCCACTGAGACTCCTCCACTTGTCGAAACAGAGATGACTACACTATCATCTGATATAGTCAGCCTCTGCCACTATCCATCTTCGCATCCAGGTGTATGGCAGCCAACTCCTCCATTGCCTTCCAGGCATTTGCCGACTCTCGGACCGCATCCTTCTGCGTCCTCCTGCTCAAGGCATCGGCCACCACATTTCCCTTGTCCTCAGTATAAGAGATTTCAAAGTCGTAGTCCTGGAGGAACTCCACCCATCTCCGTTGTCGCAAGTTCAAGTCCCGCTGGGAGAAGATATACTTTAAGATTTTGTGATCTGTGAAGACCACAAAGCATTCCCTGATGAGGTAGTTCCGCCATAACTTTAGCGCAAAAACGACCGCTGCAAGCTCCAGGTCATGGGTGGCGTAGTTACGCTCATGGGGGCGTAGCTGCCTCGACCCGTAAGAGATCACCCCTCGTTGCTGCATCAACACGCATCCTAGGCCCTGTCCTGAAGCATCACAAAATACCTCATAAGCCTTCCCTTCTTCTGGTAATCTCAACACTGGGGCACTAACCAGATTTTATTTTAGGTAGTTGAAGGATGACTCGCATTTTTCGCTCCACACGAAAACCTGATCCTTCTTGGTCAAAGCCATCAAAGGGGCAGCTACTCGGGAGAAGTTGGGTACGAATCTCCGGTAGTAACCTGCCAGTCCGAGGAAACTCCGGACATCCGCCACATTCTTGGGTGCTTCCCAAGAAACAACTACCTCTACCTTTGATGGGACGACTGCTACCCCCTGCTCAGACACTACATGCCTGAGGAAGTGCACTTCTCGTGTCCAGAACTTTCACTTTGACAACTTCCCCTAGAGCTGGTGCTGTCAGAGGACTTCCAATACTGTCCTCAGGTGCTCGGCATGGTCCTCTTCTGACCTTGAATAGATCAGGATATCGTCGATGAATACCACCACAAAACGATCCAGGTACTCCCGAAAGATGGAGTTCATAAGCCCCATGATGACGGCCAGGGCGTTCGTAACACCAAAGGGAATGACCACGAACTCAAAGTGCCCATACCTGCACCTGAACGCCGTCTTCGGGACGTCACTATCCTTCACCCTTAGCTGGTGGTATCCGGACGGCAGGTCGATCTTCGAGAACCATCCTGCCCCCCTCAGTTGGTCAAAAAGATCATCTATCCTCGGAAGAGGGTAGCGATTCTTGATCGTTACCTGATTCAGCCTCCTGTAGTCGATGCACAACCTGAGGCCACCATCCACCTTCCTTGCGAACAAGACTGGAGCGCCCCATGGTGATGCACTCGGACGGACATAACCCCTCTTCATCAGATCATCAATCTGTATCTGCAACTCTCGTAGCTCCGAAGGTGCCATCCGATAAGGAGCCATCGAGATCAGACGAGCGTCGGGTTGTAGGTCTATCCCGAACTCGATATCGCGTCGAGGGGGTAGAGTCGTCACCTCCTCAGGAATGATGTCAATAAACTCGCGGACGATCTCTGGCACTTCCACCATCTCAGCATCTACTGATTGCACTATCAGCTCAGTCAACAAGGAGAGGGGAGGTTCCTCCCTCCTGTTTCCCTTCGGACCGCTCCGCTCGCCGGTGAAGGTAACACGCTGGTCGTCCAACCCTGAGAACACCACCCTTCTTTGGAAACAGTCAATGACGGCACACACAGAAAATAGCCAGTCGATGCCTAGGATGGCATCGTACTGCTGAATCTGTAGCAGAAGGAGATCCCTAACTGACTGATGTGGCCCTAACATCAGTCTACATCCTCGACAAACGAATAGCAAGTCGGTCTGACCTCCAACTGGTGTGCTCAACACCGGGGGCACTGGAAGTCTCTTGGCATCTAGACCCAAGGCACAGGCAAGAATGGGTGTAACAAAGGAGTGCGAAGCTCCGGTATCGAACAAAGCATAGGCAAGAGTGCTAAACACATTGATCGTACCTTGAACAACCTCTGGCCCTGCTGGAACTGTTGCCTCTGCGGCGTGTAACTGTCCACGCCCAGCTCCCCTTCCCCTCGGTTGTCGGCCACCTCCCCGACCACGCCCTGGTCGAGGTCCCTGGGGAGCTTCATGAGGTCGGCCCCCTCCTCTTATGTCTTCCTACGGAGGAGCGGGAGATCGCTGTCCCTTCTACTGATGCCGGAAGGGTCTGGCTGGAAACTACTGCTACGACGGATGCTGGGGATGACTGCCACCGCTGTACTGCACCCGATCGGGGCACTGACTCCGGAGATGTCCAGGGCTCCCGCAAATGAAGCACCGTGGTCCCGAGCCTGAAGGAAAGGAACGTGGGCCAGGGGATCGAAACTGAAACTGCTACGGTCTGCTCCCTGTGGGTCGGAACCTGGAGGGTCCCGATGCTGGAGGCCTAGTGCTGACAGCCTTCCCCTTCGATGGTCCCAGCTGGATTCCTCCTCGTGACACTCCGCCCAGAGCATGCATCCTATCCACCACTTCGGCCTTCTTCTAGACCTCTAAGTATGTCGGAAGGGTAAAGGGGGTAACAACATACTTGAGGGAGGGTCGGAGTGCCTCCTCCAAACGTCTTGCCCGAGACTCCTCATCGGGAAAGAGGTCCAGAGAAAAATGTAGGAGGTCCTTGAACATGATTCCAAGTTCCCTCACGGACATGCTCCCCTGCTGGAGGGAGAGTAGCTCCTGCCTCTTCTCCACCTTCATTGTCGAGGAGAGGAACTCCGCCCGGAACTCCTTCTCGAAATCCGCCCAAGCAACCTCAGACTCTTTCCTATTCCCCAGGTGAAGCATCCACCACTGACGTGCCGCTCCTCGCATCTGGCTAAATGCCAGAGGAACCCAGTACTCGGTTGGGGCCTGAATCAGGCCGAAGGCTATAACTAGCTCCTCTAGCCAGCCTTCTGTCTTCATATCGGAGGTTCTGCCCTCATACTTCTCGAGGGCCTGTCGCTGGAAGGCTCGAAGAGTCCTTTTTCCACTGGTCGCCCTCTTCCTCTCGATCAGCTCTCTGCCGAACAACTAAAGTAGTCTCTGGGGCCTCAATCGCCTGTACCACATGTGGTCGCCTCCCAGGTGCCATAGCTACAAGGTAAACAAGGAATGCCTAATCCCAAGTAGTGCACACTAGAAAGAAAAACATCTTAAAATTTTAAATTTATTCTTAATTCCCAAAATATCCCAGAAACATAAGAACACAAGTCATTTATGATGCATGTTCCTTTCCTAGGGTCTCTACCCTGCAATCAGTGTGGTCTCACTTGGTCGTTCGGTAGGCCCAGAGTCCTTGCATCGGATCACGGGGGCCCCTAAAATCACGTGTCCCAGCCGGTATTCCCTGGCCTAATTCACGCACCAAGGTCACCCAACGCTGCTGCCTTACCATCCCATGCAATCCTCATTGTGCCTAACTCCAGACTCCATCCTACCTCTCAGACCCTGCGTCTGATACCATTCTGTCACGACCCGACTTCACCAAAAGGAGTGGAGGGTCAGCAGATTGCCAGGCCCTTCCTTCTTTAAGTTGTAGGAGAGATAATGACCCCTGAGTCCCGCCTCCAGTAGGCCCCAGGGTGGCGACTAGCACCAAGGGTATGAGTTTTCACAAATATGGGAGGCATTACCCATTTTATTATTTAGGATCGGTAAATAGGATAAGTCAAACACCCAGAAAGGGAAAGAAACAGGTGTAAATAAATAATCCCAAACAAAGCCCCCCATGCATGTTTAAACAGTTACAACAAGCTGCAAGTACAAAAAGAGTCTCAAAGTACAATACCAAAAGAAAACAAAGGTATGCCAACAGCAACAACTCCAACGGTCTGACTAGTAGGGTCCCGCACAGCCCTGGTAGTCCTCCTGGAAACCTGTATGTAAACGTAGGGTGATCATACAAGTACACTCAGTACGGAAAACCAAGACTCTCGTGCACAAGTGGGGGAACGTTCTAAAGTCCCGTGAGAAAGGAGAAAATCAAATGCCTATTCAAGGTAAACTAACCACCCTAGACCTCACTAAGGCACGCTCCCCAAATAACGCAAGTCATGTAATATATATATATATATAATCAGAGCACATCGATGTTTGGGTACCCCGCGCCACTTTCCCACTCGTTATTGAGACATCTTACGCATCGGACCAATCCCGCCATTCTCACTGCAGTACCACTACCACACCCGCCTGCACACACCTGGGCCACAACCACACGCAGTCCCACTGCCGAAATCCCGCCCGCACACACCTGGGCCTCAACCGCACGCAGTCCCACTACTGAAATCCCGCCCGCACACACCTGGGCCACAACTGTCACACGTAACTATGCCTGTAAACACCTAGGCCAGAACAACCACCACCACGCCTGAAGACACCTGGGCCTCATCCCGAAGACACTTGGGAAACCACCTGCCACACACACCTGGCCAACCACCACACTACCCAGCCCGAAGGTTCTTGGGCTAATAATGGACCTCAGCCCATCATAGCATGCCCGAAGATACTTGGGCTATCCGGGAAAGGGAGCAGAAAAGGAGCTAATAACCAGCCACTAAGGATAGTGTTGGGAAAAACACCCTTCCCCCATAAATGGGGGTGTTCGGCACTGAGTGCTCAACTTGGGTGGGGCGCGAATAAGAAACACAAAACTACAAGTATAGATATAGGTAACAAACACTCACCCAAAGCTTAGGTTTTCCTAGCCAACCTACAGAACACAACACCATTGCGTCCGAGTCACAATTCACGACCCTTTTCCCACAAAACCCATTTATCTCATTCTTGTTTCACATTCAGTTAAAATGTTCAATTAATTTTAAGCACTACTGGGCAACTACCATAAGCATAACCAAGGAAAGTGTCAAAATCATGGATCAACCAAAACACTCACACCCGGTTCTGTCAACAGAGGATCTCTCCCCAATTTGTTATATAAACAAGTACCCACCCGGTCTCAAACTCACAACCACTGAAACCATACCAATAGGGAATCCCATCACCAAATTTACACAACAACCGTGTAATTTCAGATTTAAAAGACTTAACACACTCCGTGATTTCAAACCTGTGTGTTCAAACCTAGAGTTAACATAGTAGGGTTTATCCTGGTGCTTCCAACTTATTCAGCCGGGTATACGTGATTAACCAATTCATAGCAGGATTTCACAATTTCAACAACCCATTTAAAACATCACGAGGGGATTCATCAGTGCACATACAACGACCACCAATGGCCTCAATTTTCAGAAAAACATAAACCAGCACAACTTAAAAGGATGATCACAAGATAAATCATAAACAACGATCACAACCCCTTCCCCTTGTTTATTTAGAACTTCGTTTATTATCTTCATTAAGGTTTGGTTCAACCAATTCCATAGGAACAAAATAACGCCCACCCCACATGATACACAAAAGTGAGAGGCGAGAGAAATTCCCTACTTGCTGACAGACGACCAACGCTTATGTCTGGGGGGAGGCAGAACTTCACGGATAACGACGCGGCGCGCCCGATGCACCAGAAGAGCCACGATCGAGGAAGGGAGAAACCACGACCTAGCCCTCAATTTATAATAGCCGGGGGAATTTGAGAAAAAAACGATGAACCGCGTAAGACGTGGAAGTCGTGGGTTGACCACGCGGCTTGACTCATCATTAAAGGTGTTGGGTGGTTTAAGCCGACTCAAGAGTCGATTCAGTATTTAATTAAAACTTTTGTGCGTGTTTCGGGTCTTTAAGACATTTTTTTAAACGAGACAGAATAGGGTTTAAAACCCTATTTGCGAAAAAGGAGCGTTACTGGAACAACTTGGCAAGGCCGGGTGACGTCGGCCGGTTCCGCCGATCGGTCGCACCGATCGGCAACCCTTAAGGATCCGGATTTTGGAAAAGGAAGGAACCAAGGGGGGGTCTGGGTCATCACAATATCAGCATTGAGATCAAATATAGATTCATTTTCATACATAATTAAAATTATCACCTGATATAAATTTCGTTATCTAATGAATTGGAGGGATACACAATTACAGGACCACACACAACATCTATATATATACATTATCACCCATACCATATAGAAATTATAACGATCATTTTCCTGAGATAAACCATGAAGAGGAATGTGTTTTATAAGTATTTCCTAAATAATATATTGATGAATAATCCATGTGGATTTTTAAATTACAATGGATGAAAAACATGGGAATAAAATATCAATTATCTTTGGATATGAAATAACCAATGAAGAGATTCTGCTTTGTTCTCAAATAAATATTCCTTTTGGAAAATCATTTTATTTCAAAAAATATAAAAGTATAATCATTTATTTCTCCAAAATAAATGGTTAAAACAATTAAATTAAATTTTATGGAATATTTATAGAATATACATACCAATATTGAGGTGAAATACGAAAATGAAACAGAGTGTATTGTTTGATAATCCACTAACCTTTTTCATAGTTTATTTTGTCATTTTCCACCTCATGAATAATAAAATTAATATTATAAACCCATAATTAAAGAACAAAATTATTTTCATTTGTTCCATTTGTTATCCATTATAATGATTAGATTATATTTTATAACATGCTTTTTAAGATTTAAATTATATATATATCATATTTTCATTTAAGTTTCTAGTTTTTTTATATTTATATATTATTCTTGAAAGATATTTTACATGAATATAATATATTAAAAATAGATAAAATATATGTAACTACAAGTTTATATACTATATATAAGTCCAATTATATTTCCAATATAGGGGTTATTTGTGATGACATGGTAATGTGTCAGTAGGTGGTTAACAAACCATTGATGGGAAATTTTTGCGAGAGATGGAAAGGGTTGTTTTACATTTTAATATATCATAAATATCACACTTCAATTAGTTATAAAAAATTAATATAATTTTAAATTTCCTCTAATTTAATATTAAAAAAATTTCAAGGGGAATTGAAAAAAATAAAGGGAAAAATATAATAGTTGATCGAAAAATACATAATACTCATTGAAGATTCTCTTAAATAGCACTAAATATTTTTTCATTCTTATATTTTGATAAATCATGAACGTCCCTAGGTCTTATTTGGGGAATTAAAATGAGGATGTGGTACAAAATATTGCTTTGTAATGTGAATGATGATTTATTTTCCATAAGGAGAGGGATGAGTTATTTATAATATATGAGAGGGTTATTTCAAGAATAAAATATATAAAGAATATTATTTCTATGTAAAAACATGTAATAGTAAATTTTTTAAAATATAAATCATATTTAAATATCATAAAATGGTTGTATGACTCCAAAGTCCATTATAATTTTCATTAACTTATATTAACTAAAAGGGAATATGAAAAAACCAAAAACATAATATTTTAATATAACACTTTTGACATTATGTTTATTAAAAATATTAGGTTTTGTGATTATGTTTATTTTATATTAATGGATATTTTATGATATTAAATTTTTTTGGCCAAAATAATGTATAAATAAAACAAAGTCATTGTTACATCATGAATGTTTTCATTTATGATACACTGATTATGGGAATAACCTTTTTTATGATGCACATGAAAATTGAAGTATTTCATAAAATTTAAATCAATAGTCATTGTACATTTTAAATGTATTAACCATAAAAGTAATATTAATTTTGTAAAAATAAATTTCTATCGTAGTTAATATTTATTCCATAAATAAAAAATATGGGGTTTTTCAATTAAATTAATATACAGTTTATGAAATGTCTAATTAATTTTATCGTATTCTAATAATTTTATTTATTTGAAATCATAATATTTATATTCTATTAAATTAAACATATATAATATTATTTATATCAAAATTTATTATTTTGTGGTAAAATTATTACACTAAAAATTAGGTCACTATTACCATTGGTCATGTAAAAATTCCAAATGGTGGGCTTAATAATATAATAGTCAAATTACTATTAAAATTTTCAAATTACATATTATAATTAACATATCATTATTTCAATAAATATATAATAAAATTAATCCAATGGTAATAAATTTTCATTTTCTACTATATTTATTGGTTTAGGTGTTTTTTTATTTTTAAGGTGTTTGTTGTACGGGTGATGAATCTTTAAGATTGGGGTGATCCATATTTTCCCATTATTGAATTTATATTTTATTTCTATAAAATAATAATTTTTTTACTGAAACTAAATTTTTTACTGATTAATGTAACATTATTTATTAATGGAATAATTTTTTTATCCTATTATTTATATATTATTATAAAATATATTATGACAAAGAAATATATCCATAGAAAAACATCATTTAAAAACATTGGGTTATTACATAGATAAAAAATACATCATGTTTTTTATTTTTACTCTTAAATCCAATTTATTTGAGAAAAAATAATGAATTTAATATCATAAATTGATATTAACAAATATATAATTAAATTACCTTGTTATAGGGGCCTTAAACCACCTTTTAAATTCAACTATAAAATTTATTTTATTCATGAAATGATTCTATTAAAACATCCCCAAGAGGCATCCCAGAACTTTTTCATCTCCTGATCCACATGAGAAATAAAAAATCCTCCATTTTCCCCTTATCTCTCTCCATCATATATTTTTTACATTATAATAAAATTATTTATGTATTATTAAGGTACATAATGTTTTTTATTTTAAAATCATTCCATTATCAACTTGTTGTCCATTATCAGATCAATTTGGGAATCATTTATTTATATATAGAAATTATAACCTCGATAATAAATAACAACTGAACAAGACTTGTTATAAAATCTAATATTATGAGTAATTTAACATTTATATCATGATTATGATGTTTTAAATATCATGCATTCCTCACATTCCATCAATCTGATGGGAAACAAAAACCTAGTCCTTATATACATTTGAGCTACAACATCTATGGAATAATGATTATAAAATTTCATCATCACTATATTTGGATGACTATATTAATTTATGTAATTAATTTTCATTATAAAAATGAAATAATTATGGTTTGTAAATTTTTTTCCAATATTTATGGAATTATTAAAATACCATAATTTCTTTATAAAATAATAATAAATCAAGATCATAATAGATTATATCCACATAAAGAAATACTAAAATAATCAGGGTGTTAAATTAGGTGTTCATAATTCTTTATATATAATTGATTTTGGTAAATTTATTATATATGAATAATTGACATAGTATCAGTTAATATGATCATTCATTAAAAATAAAAAGGATTTTCAAAACAACGAGGGAACTACCATAATCCAATGACTAAATTAATATATTAACAACATAATAAAATATTATGAATTGTTATAACTATTTATTATTAATGTTAAATGTTGTGAATTCTATACTAATATATGTCATCAATATGGTTATGTTTATGACACACGATGTTAATTTATTTTTTGTGAAATATGATATTAATGTTAAATTTGTTTCTTAACTATATATATTATCATAATGTTATAATTCTTCATCATGAAATTAATTATTAATTGTTGTATACATTACACCATTCCCTTTTATTACAACAAATTACACCTCTAATAAGGGGATCTGAATTTATATCATATCGAACCTATTTAGATATATTCATATATAATAAATAATATATTTTTAAATGGGATTTCCTATATGAACTTTTTTCCATGGGTTATTATCACTCAGCTTTAGAAATTGCTTTATATGGATTTTTAATCTATTATATTATGACGTTGTAAATATTTTTATCCAGATATTTAATACAATTTAATTATACAATTTATTTCTACATAAAATATTATGATGTTAATATTATTTCCATTCCTCCCAAAATAATATCATTTACCCATATATATATTTAGTTCAATAAAATCTACTAGAAACATAGTTTTCAATCAAAATGTCATATTTTTCTAGTGATAATCAAAATTATTTTTATAAATATTAAAATACATGATTTATAACACTTTTTACTATGTGGGTTTCAATATTTTTATAAATACTAAAATAGTTTTCCAATATCATTCCTGAAATTTATACACTATTAAAAATTTTATTTTAAAAAAATTATTAATTTTTCTTTAATGATATTGAAAAGAAAATTAATTTGATGTAGTATTCACGATAGTATTTGAAATAAGTTATATTTTCAAATGTCTAGTATAAACTATTATTTTTAAGAATATTTTTCAAAATATTTTGTAAAGAATATTTTATGGAATTTCTTTTATTTTACTCTTTATCTCAAATGGACATATCTCCATGGAATGTTATTTTATTACGAATCACCCTAAAAATTTGTTATCAAATCCTGTGTTTGGGTAATGATATTTATGTTATAAAAAATTCTCATTCATGATGATACATTTTGGGATTCCATTTTTTACGTGTAAAAAACCCTATTCTATTTCAATGAATTTTCTTGATATGACGAATTATTGATATATTATTATGCAGATATTTAAAAATACTAATTGGTGGGGTCCTATATCAGCATTATTGGATTTGATTTGGATTCGAATTTAACGAGAGAATGAATTATTGAGATGCATGGATTTTTTCAAAAAATAAAATATTGAACATTCATTGTTTTGGTGGAAATATTACAGGTGGGTATTTTTGGATTTTTAAAAATATAATGGGATAACATAAATGGAAGTGTATTCAATAAGATATATCCTTTTGATTATGATTGATATATTGTTTCCTTGATTTTCTTTGTTTCTATGAAATGATATCTGATTGTTCATTTGGGTTTACCTATAATTATATATTTAATTATATCCATCAATTACTGTTCAATGATTTTTTATATAATATATCATGAGCATACTCATGATAAATTATATTCTTATTATCTAACAATTCGATGATATGTTGATGAGTTTTTTCCACACCAAGCTGTTAATGTCACCTTTATCTAATCATTCAACTCAAAAGGTATTGAATATGAGTATAAGTTATGTCAATTTTATTTTTGTCTCTATAATGATGCATTTGAGGACTAATGTTCACATGGATTGAAAAATAATTTTCTTTTATAGAAATACCTGAATGAAACTAATCATTTATTCCTTCAAATGATTAAAATATTTTTGAAATTTAATGAGTCAATTCTAGGAAAATTATTAAAATAATTATATGTTTATATTACGCGAAAAAAGATTCCTCATAAGGAAATGTTTGTAAAATTTTAAGGATCATTTTATTTATTTTTGGTGACTATAAATAGATATATTTTGCTAAAACACTGATGAAAATAATATGTATATTATAAAAACAAATTTTTTTTAAAACGTAGTTATTTTAGGATTTAATATATAATAAAATCACTATATATTGGCCAAAATTAGAAATTGATACTGTCATATATTTACATAAATTTATGGTCCCTAAAATGGATATTTTAGTGCCAACATAATCTTTACATGGTTTATAACAAAGAGTCCAAAATATAATATCGGTTTGAAACACATATGGGGTTTGAGTTGGGGATTCACACTGTAACAACATATGTAATTACATGCTAAATAATTTTCATTTCATATTAATTTTTTTTAATTTTATTTTCTATATTTATATAAATTATAAGAATATTTTTAAATAAAATAATAAAATAAAATTTTTATTTTAATATATATTTTTGTTTTATGAATTATATGGTTTATAAAAATTTCTGACTTCAAAATATAATAATAAAATTTTGTATTTTTTTAATTCAATCAGAATATCTAATTTTTCAATGGGATAATTTGTGATAATTTTCTTAAATGTTCTTTTAGTGACTATTGAAAAATTATAATTTTTTTTGAAAAATCATTTCTATGATCTATGTTTCTTTTAAATTCCCAATATGCTAGTAATCCCTCTTATTTACTATTTAGTGTACTCTATCCATCCTGAGGTGATTCTTGGTTCAAATTGGGTGACTTCTCTTTCTTCATAGTTCTTCTATTCAATTTTATATCTCCATGGTATTTTTGTTGATTATCCAAGCTATGTAGTCATTATACATAATCATTTCCATTATTTTATTTTAATTTATGTAATTTTATTTTTGGATATTTCAAACATGTTGTGATGTTCCAGTTTATTCAATATGGATATTTTTTTCTCTCCCAATGGATAACCCACTTTTTAGTTGTGTTGCATCTGGAAGGTTCCAATAGGTATGAGTCATTTTATCAAATTCATCATCTATTTTTATTATTGGATTTATTTTCTGACAAGGGAATCAATTCAATGACATTTGTTTTTACAATTTCATTCTATCTTTGAGGCCGGAAGACTGTGCGGGCTAGTGTGGCCCATGACTGAGGTTTTTTGTTTCATCTCTATCCCATGTTAAATTTACATTGATTAATTTTGTATTGATAAATTGTTCCCTAAAAAATATATACTTATTTATTTTTTGATTTTTATGTTTCAAAAAAGTGTTTAGTGAATAAATATTGTTTCCCCTTATTTTGGTAAAATAATATGGTATTTTTAAATTATTTAAAAAAAAATTTAAAATGCATTTTAAATCATGTGTTTGATGAAATGATTTGAAAAATATAGAAAATGTCTTTCAATTGGTAAAAATGTAGAAGATGTAGTAATAGAACATATCTATTGATATTATCAAGGGGTTTACTCATGGGAAATTACGCCACTTTCTGTGATTTTTATTCATTGGACTTTTTAGAACTGATATGAAGTTCACTTGTTTGGGTGTTGCATTAATCCTTATATTCTATGTAATATCTAGATAGTTTATGCACATTATTTTTTATGTTTGGGTATGAGTGTTGTAGATATCTTGACCTGTATTGATCCTTGGTGTGTTGTTTTATGCCCTCTTGTTTGGACTATATTGGATTGGATATGATATTTGAAACATAATTTGATGTTAATTGATATATCTAACAGTTATAAATAATATTTCAGTTGGTTGTTTTTAGAATTTTTTAAAATGGATAAATGTTTTATCTTTCATTAAATATAAAAACTGATCAACTGATTATCATTCCTTGTTTTCATTAAAGATAACATTTTTTTTATTATCATATAGAAACATGTTATGGAACAGTTGGATGGGATCCTACTGAGCCTATTTAGATCTAACCATATGTACCCATTCATCGGTGTATTGGTTCTATTATATAATTAAATGTAGTAAAATCAATGTTTCTACAGTGAGGCAATAAGGTTATTATATACCATGTGTCGGTGGATAGTGGGAAGGTGGTGGGAGACTACCCCTGATATCACATGGATTCACAATTTCTCATTTTGTGTTTTTCGTTTTTGAATGGACACAATCTTTTTACATTATTAAAAAAAATTGAGTTATATCCTTTCCTCCACCTATTGTTAGTAATGGAATATATTTCACTTATCTTATTTTTCATTATTAAGGTATATTGAATATATATATTGAATTTTTCCTACATTTGTTTGGTAGAATTCATTTCCTCTATTTTCTTATTTCTTTAGTGCTAGTGGATTTACCGTGGGAATCAGAAACACCCATTGGTGTTTCAATATATTGGGTCGGGTTTTAGTTTTAGAGATTATCATGTGTTGGTTCATGACATTGAATTTTTCAAAAAAAAAATGAAAAAAAATTCCCAAAATAAAATCGTAATTATATAATTTATCTCCTTATGCAATTATCTAAAATTACTATATTTTATATTTTATTTATTTCCTAATATTTTTTTAATTTGATGTATAGAGAACATCAGGAAAAAATTTGTAATATCTGTATACTAATTATTCATTTCAAACGTAGATTTCAAAATTATCAAAATCAATTAAATAATTTTGACTAATATATAATCCAACATCCAATATAAATAAATTTTAGTGATTAAATTTATCAAATATCTATAATCCAATAATCCCTTTATTTATACCCATAAACAATTTAATCCAATGATGATTGATAAATTTCCTCATTACGAATGATTACATGAAAATACATTTTACACTATATTATAATATTTTTCATGTATTCTATAATCAAAGGGGGATTAATATATTTTCTATTCAAAATGATAAAAATTTATACAAGACATATAAGTTTTTAAAGATAATTTTATGAAGTTGATGTTTTACTGAGAATATATATTTCATTTTATAGGATCATAGAGTATGTGGAGACATTTCTTATATTGTGTTATTTACATATCATATTTAAATTGAAAATTTACAGTTCTCCATCATTGAAAATTAAATCACCTTATTAAAGTCCATAAAATATTTTCTAAATGGTTTACCACACAAATTAGTCATAAAAATGAATGAAAAATCATTTTTTATATATTAATTTTCCTATTTTTTTATTTATATAAAAATTTTAAATGTATATTTCAATATTCCATTAAATTATTCTATATTAATATATATTTTATATTGGATAAAAAAATAATTTTATATAATTTATTTTTTATTTAATGGAGTTTAGATATTTACATAATATTAGAAACGATCATCATACTATCCACTTCATAGAATAATTTAATATAATAATGTTTTAAATAGACCCCCAAAAAATAGAATGACATGTAATAATACAGAAATTTAACAGTTATGGTTGGGTAAGGAATTCGTGGAATGTTTTTTAGATCACCTATTTTGATGTCCAAGGAATATAAGTGACATAAGAAAATTTGATATGAAGATCTAATCTTAATTGATAATATATGAATAAAATAATATTTTCATTAATGTAGAAAAAATCATAAACAATGAATATATATTATAAGAAATGATGTTATGTACTAATATAAAAGACCCATCATTTGACTGTCTAGAAAAAAGTAGTAAAATATTTCAATTAAGAAAATATATTTATCAGGTTGGTTAAATGATAAGAAATTATAAGAAAATCTTGGATATCAATTTCCATATTTATTCAATTTAAATGTGAATGTTTTAAAATTTATTCTTATACTGAAAATGTTTAACCACAAAAATTATATTGAATATTGTATTATAATTTCATTACATAAAATTTTAACCAAATAATAATTTTTTATAATTTAAAATATTTATTTTAAAACAATGGAGTGTGGATTTTGAAAGAAGGTTGAAATAGATCTTATGGCACAACCCTCATTTTTAGGCACATTGAGATAAGGAAAAAAGTGGATTTTACATTTACATATGACTTGTAAAACCCATCGAATGATCATAAAAAATTCTACTGCCTTATACAAGGTAAAGAGTGTGTAATAGGGTACCTGATTAAATTTGTAATAAACCTAGTGATCTACAATGTCAAATTCCAACAATATTTTCCTATTAAATTTTCAAGGAAATTTTTACAATAATATTTTAGGTATACTTCACTGAGAGTCCATTTGATCTTTTTAACCTCCCATAAGGAGTTATTTATATATTTTTTCCTAACATCATGTTTAACCTCAAAATTATTTTTTTTGTTACAATAAATTACTAAAGCCATGGATAACATCCCACATAGGTTAATCACTATAAAACTGCACCTTTATTTAATAAATAGATAATATATAATTTTACAGTTTACAAATTTTTACTCTCATATGTATATGTTAGGTATTGATTGATTTATTATATTAGGAATTTTTTATTTCGTAGGTATTCATGAATATTAGTCTACTAATTAATTTCTTGTAGGATGTGTAGTGGACTTAGATATTTCAATATCATGTTACGAAATAATGAGAACCTATTATAATTTGAATTGTTATTTTCATATGGTGGATTAAATTATGTATTTTATAAAAAATCACTTTTGGACTCATGCAATTTTTTTTATGAAATAAAAAGTGGTTTTTGTTTATGAAATAAAATCCATTGGAAATAGGATGGTCCTTCGGGAATGAGTATAAATTAATTCAATGTGTAAAATTGTTGGTCCATAATTCAATGAAGGGTTTAAAATATGGGTTAATATCTATGAATATGATATTACATGACATTAATACCGTGCTCTTAAAAATATTGGTGAATATGGAGTACATAAGGGAAACATTTATTATTCTGGTGTTTCTAAATAATATAAATAAAAAATAATATAAACTATTTGGGTAATGGGTTTACTAGAAATTCAATCTTCCACTAAATTTAAAACCATATATAAAAGAATAATATATATAAATGAGAATGAATAAAAATATATGTAATCATTATAGTGGTATGAAATTATGAGAAGCCTAGGTTGAATATGATGGGTGACATCAACTGGTGAGATGATTGTTGATTTTTTGAAATTTCAAAAAACTAGCGTTCATTTACAGAATGATAGATTATCTCTTATAGGCCTTATGTTGATCAAAGAGTTAATATTTATTTGTATTTAATTTTTCATATAATTTTCGAGCTATTATTTGTGTATTCTATGATATGGAACATGTATGATATATTGATTTTCAGTTAAGGTCCAATATTGATGTGTTAAGTTATAGGGAACATTTTATGTAACAATGTAAACATTAGGTATAATATTAACGATATTTTTACTATTATGTTTTATTCTAATTCTAACATATGATATGACATGTAACTATAAATATAGAGGAACATATAAGTATTTATTCCCATGTTGTCGGTATTGTTATAACTAGGTTAGAAAATAAAATTTTAGGTCACCCAAGGTGTCGATATAACAATGATTATAGAAGAAAATATATATTATTATCACTATAAATGTGGATATCACTATGAAATCACATATCTTGAAGAATCATACAACATCATGTTACTGTGAAAAGGTGGATGGAATATTTTCCCTACAAACAAATGAATGATTTCAATATGAAAAATGGACTAAAATATAAGTCTTGGTTAAAAAACTATAGGATTATGATTGGTATTTACATTATAGATCGATAAAGAAGGATGTATCATGTTTCATGATATATTAGTAAGGTTATGAGGACATATATTAAAAATTTATATGATGAATACATTTTTTATATGATATTATGAAATTAATATTATATAATAATTTTTGTACATATTAGGAAGTTATTGTTTGTTTCATATTTTATTTTTTTCTAATACCATCATACCAATAACACAATTACTAAAAACATAATGTTTGAGATAAAAATGAGGTTGATTCCCTAGAATATGGGATTTTATAAGATTATCAATCACGTAATAGGGATACAATATAGATTAAAGAATGAGGTCATTACCTATAAGGTAACCTATATTTATTTAATTTTATTTCATTCTATGTATATGATTGAATCATTGATGATTTGATTTCAATTTTTAATATTTAATATATGAAAATGTTTTGTTTTTTATATTTTAAATTGATATGTTTATTTATTAGTTGATATCCATTGTAAATTATAATGACTTCATTAATGTTAGGATTTATTTGTGTTTATTTATTGTAATATATTGTGATTTTTTATTATAGTTCTATTTTTTTACATGGTTAAGATTATACATCATTCCTATATGGATGATTTTGGCATTGGGGGATGTATTTATTAAGACACATGGAACTATTAAAGTGGTAAAATATTCCAATTCTAGGATGTTATCGAAAAAATATATAAAATCATTTAACATTAGATATTTTAAAATCTAGAATTTCGTTACAAATAAATTTATACATAAAAAATATATTATTTAAATTTTTCAATATTTAATTTAATTCCAATTTTTTCATAGAAATAAATGTATTATATAACAAACACATTTAATATCGAAGAAGAAAAAACTGATAATCGATTTTTCTCTACCACCTCAAAAATATTTTTGATGTATATTAAACTAAATATGTATTATGGAAATTTTACACAAAATAGATTATGGAAACATGAAAATAAAAGTTATGGAATTTTAATTCAATATTGAATTATTTATATTTAAAAAAACATAAAATTAATATAATTTATAATAAAAATACTATAAGGAAAAATAATTAGAATTAAATTTTAATAAAAACTAAAAATATAAAATAATATAAATTTATAACACCTATATATTATAGTATTAATTAAATTATGTAAATACCATCATAAATAGTTTGGGATATTGGAAACACCATAACAAGGTAAATAATTACATATTAAAATGAATAGAAAATATTGAGAAAATAAAAATCTAAAAAGTGAAATATAATTATTTATCACTCATTGGTAATTAATAAATGTTAAGGTAAAGAAAAATTAATGTTTAAACATTCAGTTTCAAGTAGACCTATTTCTAAATGATTTTAAATTATATTATATAAAATAAAAACTTCGAAAAACTTCTAATTTATTATTTATAAATTATTAATAATAATTGGATTAAAAAAATAAAAAATATCTTAGGGTTATTTTTTGGAATTTCATAAAAGGGTTAATTTTTTGTCAATACAAAAAAAATTAATTTCACAAATAATATAACGTCTATTAAATAATAATGATATAAAAATAAAATTTATAAATATAAAACCATTTATAATTGGGATAATATGTATTTAATTATTAAAATAAATCATTTATTAATGTTATGTTTAGTTTATGGACATATTTTCCACATTTTAAATCCTTGGTGATGATTTATTCTAACAAAAGAACAATTTTTTCTATTATAGTAATTATGTGTCTACATGAATATATTTACTTTTTTATTTTATATAATGTAATTAAACTCTGAATTTTCTCTCAAAAATAAAATTTATCATAATAAAAAATTATAGATGTGATTTTGTTGTAAAATATATTTTATAGATAAAATGATATTGGATAAAAACTATTCTTCATTATGTATTTATTAATTATATTTGATGAAAAGTTTACAAACATAAAAACGTAAATATTTTAAAATAACTTATATTTTGGGAATCATAATTTTAAAATATATAATAAGTTCTGTTATGTTTGTTTGGTAAAATTATGTCCCATTATAAATGTTAGTCACCATTATAAAGTTTTAAAGTGATAAAATGGTGACAAAACTAATAGATAAGGTGATGAAAATCTTTTAAATATATCAAACATTTAATAAATCAATATATTTATACATTATAATAGACTACAATATAATATAAAGGGTTTTAGTACCAATTTTCATTGATAATGATATTTATATTATTTTAATTATAAGATATTTTAGAAATGTGCACCATATCATTGATTAATTAAGCCCTCCTCTCATCATTAATCGACATAGAATGAGAAAATCTGATTTAAAATGACATAAAAAATAACATAAAGATCGTTATTATTTTCCTATAGTTTTTGTTATCAAAAAAAACACAACACCATAAAGTCTTAAAGAGAAATATAAAGTGTAAGAACCCGGTTTTTGGCTACAAAGGACTTTGGAATATTCTTGATATTATTCCAGAGAAGCGCCTTCAGACGGCGTGCGATTCTGAGCCCTGGAATGGCCGAAATTAAATTTTCAGTGCGTTCACACTGGAAACACCAAATAAATAGGATAACTCCAAAATGGTGTTTCATATTAGAGATCTGAGTGTACGGATGGGTCCAGAATGGGCTTTTTATCCTAATAACGACATAAATCATGTCGGCGCAGGACGTTTGGACCCCTAGCTCACTTTCAGAACGTGGAAGAGATAAATTAAATAATTGATTTATTCGTTTAATGGTAAAATGAAACTATCTCTTGAACAGTGGATCATATTGGAAAACCGAGGAAACCGTTGAGTTCGGAGCATGCCGTTTACCCTAGGAGGGGTATAAGTTTCATGGGCGTGGGCCATCTGTGAAAAATGGCCCCAGGGGCGTGTTCGTAATTTGGTGGATTTGGGTGTACAGTTTTATAACTTTTGAACAGGGCCTTGGATTAAAATTATGATACCTCCATTGTGTTCATAGAATGGTTTTTAGCCTAGGGGAGGCTTAATCCTGACCTTTCTAGGAGTTCGTGTTCAGGCCGACGGGTGGGTGGTTACGTGTTTTCTATTTAAACACCTAACTCACCCCTACTTCTTCTTCATCCTCGCCTGGACAGCAGCAGGTGGAAGTCCTCCCTCTCCTCCTCCACTCCGGCAAGGCATCTCCGGCGATGCACGGCGTGGCAGTAGACACTTCGCGAAGCTCCTGGCAATGCCCAAGAGGTTGGTTCGTTGCAGTTTTCAATTTTTATTTCCGCAATCTTCTTTGAGCACAAATTTTTGTAACAAACATCTGTCGAATTTTCGATCAATTCCCATAAATGAGTAGTATATATTCTGAGCTACCCGATGCACTTCTCGGAATTGAAATCCATGTTCGTAAGTGGTCGCTGTAGAGACCCTAAGCTTGATGTACATGGATATTACATTAGTTTTGCTGTATACTTAACAAAAAACAGACACACAAGGATCGTAATAGTTTAGTGTCTTTGAAAACTCAGAATATAATCTTCTAATCGTGGTGAAAGATCTTCAACACCTCCCATAAAGATCTTCCCCCTTTTTTATTACCTAAAAACTTTCATTATATCCTGGGGAAAAGAAAATATAAAATGGGTGATCTCAAATGTCCAGTAAGTGTAAACATAGAGAACATAAAACAATCCATAAAGATTTGAATGAAAAAACATTAACATAAAATCTAAACATCAAAATCTTGAGCAAAGACATGAATCTTGGAAGTATGTAAGGCATATATCATAAGGGAACACCAATATTGATAAAATAGCATGGTAATAAAGCATGTAATTATGGCAGCTATTAAGCACATGTTATGATTTCCATAGTAGCCAAGGCATTGCTGCCAAGACCATCTTAGTGGACAAAGTCCCTTTCTGAATCGAGTTCACTCCTCGTTTCAGTCCTGTAACACTAAACCAGATTAACTTATCATTCCATCCATGTCTATCTCATGAGATATAGATCTTTATCTAATGCATTGGAAAGAGATATAGGTGACACCCATCTCATAATGAAATCATTCTTAATTGTGCCACAAAATAAACATACATCATTAATAAGAAACCAATAAATAAAATATATTTCATAAACATCATTCCATCATCACATAATCCATATGAAATGAATGGATATCATTTCATAATAATAAAAGTGAATCCATGTAAATAATAGAGACTTTATATTTGAAACATACACATATGAAATAATGTCATCTTAGATGGAAAATTGTTTTGATAAAACACTTGAAATGAATTCTTGAGGAAAATATCCTTTATTCATCAAAATCTATTTCTTTTCACAAAACATCATGCAATTTTAAAATGAAAATATTTTGTTGAAAATAGTTATGAAATCTTTTGGAGGATGCTTCATGAAAATAAGGCTATATAAACCCGTAAAAATATGTTCGTTCTGTATAAGTTAAAAAAACATTCTTCTCGTACTTTTGCCGGAAAAGTAAAAAATGTACCTCGTAACGAAAACAAAAGAATGATTTCTTACATACCATGTAGTAAAAGTCAAAAATGGGTAAAATAGACTTTAAACATACATGAAAACACTTTTATAAGACATGGACATCGATGATAGAAATAACCCCAGTAAATACTTATGAAAAAGCAATCTCGGATAAAAATGAGATATGCAAAATTATCCCTTACCTTAGGTCTGATATACTTCGTATGGATCCGAACCTCCTGTATAATGATTTAAATAATTTTTTTGAATTATAACATAATCATATTCATTGTTATGTTATCATATATGTTTCACTTATGACTTTATATTACCCTTTTTTTGTAAATTACATGGTAAAGTAGCGTTTTGGGTAAAATCATTTCATTTATCGTATGTGTTTTCACTTTTCGTTCTTGATATTATTACTTATATCTGGATTTATATAATTCCAGAATGTAAAACATGATTTATATATAATATATATTAATCATATACATATATATTATAGATCGATAAAAGGAATGAAATACACCGTTAATAGAGACGGTAGGTCGTACGTACGCATGAACGCTGTCTTGGATTCATTATTGAATTGAATGAAATTAAATAGATGACATACATATATATATACATAAATCTAGTAGCATTATTATTTCATGAATTTCATTATTATTCATTAAATATACTATTTATTCATTCTTGAATGGTTAATCATGGAAAATGAATGTCATCTCGTTCGTGTAGACGGTAGTCCGTACGTACGCACGAGCGATGATATCATTTCCATGATAGTGGAATTATAATGGAGTGTCTGTATAATATTTAAGAATCAATATAACATTACAATAAATATATATAGTAATTATTTAGACCATTATACCCATCGAATTAAGGTGGTGGTGGAAAATAGATTACACCACAGTGTGGAGACAGTATTCCGTACATACGCACGGGCGGTGATTTCATTTTCCATCGTATGGATAGATGGTGAAATAGGGTTGTTTCATACTTATAATAACATATCAATATATTAGTGATACTGATGTTATTAATTCATAATGAAACAACTAAAGAAGAAGAATTATACGAACAAATAAAGTTGAACGAATTGGTAACAGATATTACCTCTTCTTTGAAGTGCCTCTTTGAGACCTCCTATTAGGGCACTAAAATTGGTCTTTGAAGAAGACCAGGACCATTAGTATGTTTTTTAGGGAAGTGCGGATGTGAAATGGGCAGATTCGTGGCTGATCTTCAAGGCACAAAATGGTGTGAGGAAGAGAGGGAGGAGGTGCCCTTTTATAAGGGAGGAGAGGGGCACCTTTGGAATAACTAAAAATATTATTTTATTATAAAGTCATATTTAGTTTTTAATAGCTCCAAATTGATTTATATCGAAGATAAGGTGGTGATGGGTCGAAATCCTCTAATCCAATAGAATTTATACCAGTTTAGGTATCTATTTTAACCTTATCATTTAGATTTAACTGTAAGTTAGATAATTTAACTTTTACCGTGTCTTCTTGTTTTCGTACACTATAAGGATAATAAACTTACTATAACAAGGCATAAGAACCCCAAGTTGTTTATTATTAATATATATAACCTTATAGAATTCATTTGGCCGAACCATATATTTTTATGAATAAAATAACAATTAATAATATAATATTTGTATTAAAAACTATTTTATGTCAATTTTGACACTATTTGGTAATTCATTTTTGTGAAAATAATAACAGAATGATTAGTTCGTAAAAAGTTAATTAAATCAATACTAACATGTTATATTAACATATATAATTATTTTAATTCATAAAAAGTCTCAATTTACATTTAGTTGGGTATTTATAACATCTATTATGTCAATATTTCATTAATAATATAATTACTGCATCATCATTGTGTCATAAATAAATAAAATTATTTAATGCATAAAAATTACAAATAAAATACCATTATGTAGGAACTATTTATAGATTTATGATGAATATTTATAGTCTAATTTATTTTATGTATAACACAATATTAAAAATGATTTAGTTATTAAACATTGATTTAACTATTTTGACCCTTCTTTAAATTAATTAATAATAAATGTCCTAATCTAATACAAGTGTGCCTAAATGGTCATATTTTATTGCTAATGTTGTTTTTGGACTAATTACACTTATCCAATAGAATTAGGACATGTGTTAGGGTAATAATAATTTCATTTTTACCCTTAATTATCCTATTTACTTTTAACCGCGGCAAATAAAAGTAAAAAGCTACTATTCACCAAAAATTATGTTCATCTCATTGAACAACATTTTACTTAATGACATAAATTGTGTCTCTCATATTTTTGAAACTCCATTCACAAAAGCGGTTATATTATGTTTTATGTAAATTTGCAAATACTCATAGAAGGTGGGTAAAAGACGGTGAAAAGTACAATAAATTTTTTATATATCTAAAATTATTATAAAATGACTCCAATGAATTAAATTAAACTTATATAGATATTATGTATCAATTTTGACATAAAATAAATTTAAATAAAATAAATAAATATTTAAATAAAAAGTCAGTTTTTAAATACTAACCCAGTGTTTTCACAATTCTTCAAAAATTGAATGTTTTCAGAAAAATACCAAAATTTTACCCTAGGATAATTTCGATATTCCGAATCCAAAAATGAATTCCATTTTGAAAAATAAAATTTACAAAATTTAAAAAATTGTATATTACAATTCATAACAGCTTGTTTATATAACATATCATTATTTAGCGAATCACGATATTGCGTACAACACATGGTATCGTGGAAGGTCGTGATTGTGTGTAATGAAAGCCAAGTCAGGGATGCATGTTGTGTAAGCTCCTTTTAGTGTATCATTAAACAAAAGACATTAATGAAATTAAAAAGAATATTTTTCATAAAATCTCGGGGTGTTACTTCTACCCCCCTTAAAATGAATTTCTCCCTCGAAATTCGTCGGGGTTATAAATGGTTTACTGCTCGAAAGTTTCTTTATTATAAACTCACATCGTAAAAAAGAAAAATATCAAAACATGGCTTTAAAAACTAAAATACGAAATATAATGGTTACCCAAATTAACTAATCATTGGGTTTCCACATAGGAGAACATAAGTGAAAACATTGATATGGAAGAAAAATCTGACCTTCTTGTTCTGATGGAGAGTGGTAGAGAACATGGCTATGAAAAAGCCAACAATCACAAAGCCATAAATTTTTGATGATATAATGTACCATCTGATTCATCGAATATAAGAGCACTACGACAACATTTTTTTTTCAATATCATTTCCCTAAAGTAGAAAATTTTGAATTAGAAGAAATACTTGTTTAATTTTGGTACAATCTCACTATAGTTCGTGCTTTGATTAATTTCCACTTTATCTCTTTAAGAAATAAAGTTGAATTTGTTATTATTGAAGTGTTAACAGATCATGTGATAGAATTATGGGTCATTCCATCTATTTCAAACAAATGTTTTCAAATAAACATAAGTCCATCGAGGGTGAGGTTAATCATATATGATTCCAAAAATGAACATATACTTAATATATCATACGGCTTAATAAAATAAAACTAGTTTCTACTAACCAGGGACTTCCTGTATGCTAGTGGTAGGTGATAAAGGGCAGTCGCACATCGGTTGTGGGTTCAATTCCCACAGCCTTGTCCGACGCGATGGGTTATCGCCCGTCCTGCATGTTGTCCTTTTTCTGAAACTACATTACTATAACATCCCTTCAATAATATCAAAAAAAAGTTATAGCCTTAAATAATACTAAATAATATCCATCATAATCATTTCAAATCTTTAAGGTTATCTAAAATAATTTTGTCCAAGCTTATTGTATAAAGAAAACAATTTCTAGAAATGTCATTTACCGAGCATGTGAATTCGTTCATTTGTCCCCGATATATCTTGTTGATCACATTCCAATCATGTGAATACCTTAATCATGTATTCTCTTGAAACATGAATTACCATAGAACCTTAAAGAAAACATGAATTCTATCAAAAGTTAACTCTTTCCACATACAAAAATCCCAAATAAAATATATACTCAAATCATGATACCACTTTGTCCTTTTATGAGCCATGAGCTCATGGATACAAACAAACATCTCATTAACTTCTTATCCCTTCATTATGTGCATATCATCTACTTTCCAAAAATATCTGAATAACCTTTCATTGTTATTGGTACCATTCAACATATACTTTTTAATACATTAGGAAAAAATAGTGTAACAATCCTTAGATGATTATTTATTCCATATATCCATTAACTATACAACATAACTCTTGATAAACATACAATCCTTCCACTACCTTCTTAAACAACTGACCGAGCATCAACACTTCTTTCATCTCATATATCATTTGTAATCTCCTCATCATCATCTACATAAATACTACCCATATGACCATGCTGATTCTCTTCATGAGATTTTCCCTTAGGGTATTGGTTTTCATAATTCTCGTACATTCCACATTTAAAACATCTATTCATTGTTGATGTCGTAGCAATACCATTATCCTTGTCCATGGTGTAAACAGAACCTTTTCCTTTGCACTTACTTGCTTTGTGTCCTTCTTTTCAACACCCAAATCATCTTCTTGTTCCTTTGAAATGATCTCCCCGATGACTCTTCCCACATGATTTACAGAGGGAAATTGAACTTTCTTTCCTCTATGGTCATCATGAAACTCCATCTTTCTCTTATTATCTGAGTCGGGAAACCTACCAAAATTGAGATTATTGATCATGTTATGAGATTGATGATTAGGCATAATAACGATGTTTGGACTTCCAAATCCCGTTTCATTTGGATGCTCGTGAATAATAACATTCTATTGTCCATTATATCATCCATTATCGTGAATCTTCTTGTTACCAGCCTTTTTCTAAAACCCAAAAAGAATAGTGTGAGAGGAAAAAATCACGCTAGGGAAAAAACCATAGTAAAGGGGGAGTACCCTCAATATCTAACAGCTTAGTTTAAATTCTATGATCGTTTCCGTTTTTCTAGGACTATATCCTATATGTATACTTATCCTTAGGGACATCCCTAAACATACCATAGAAATATCTTTAGGGATCTCACTAACGTTTTCGAATCCTATTTTCCAAAGGTTGACTAATCATTTCCACTGATACCAACTGTAGAGACCCGAAGCATGATTTACATGGACATTACATTACTTTTGTAGAATACTTAATAAATAACAAAAACAGACACACAAGGATCGTAATAGTTTAGTGTCTTTGGAAACTCGGAATATAATCTTCTAATCGCGGTGAAAGATCTTCAACACCTCCCATAAAGATCTTCCCCCCCTTTTGTTTCTTACCTAAAACCTTTTTTTATATCCTGGAGAAAAGAAAACATAAAAGTGGTGAGCTCAAATTCCTAGTAAGGGTAAACATAGAGAACATAAAACAATCCATAAACATTAGAATGAAAAAACTTGAACATAAAATCTAAAAAACAAAATCTTGTGCAAAGACGTGAATCTTGGAAGTACGTAAGGCATATATCATAAGGGAACATCAATCATGATAAAATAGCATGGTAATAAATAATGTAATTGTGGAAACTATTAAGAACATGTTATGATTTCCATAGTAGCCAAGGCATTGCTGCCAAGACCATCTTAGTGGACAAAGTCCGTTTCGGAATCGAGTTCACTCCTCGTTTCAGTCCTGTAACACTGAACCAGATTAAATTATCATTCCATCCATGTCTATATCATGAGATATAAATCATTACACAATGCATTAGAGGTAGAAATAGGTCCCACCCATATCATAATTAAATAATTATTTCTTGTGCCACAAAATAAACATACATCATTCATAAAAACCCAATAAATAAAATGGGTTTCATAAACATTATCCCATCATCACATAATCCATATGAAAGAAATAGATATAATTTCATAATAAAAAAATTTAATCCATGTAAATCATAGAGACATTATACCTGAAACATACACATATGAAATAATGCCATCTTAGATGGAAAATGTTTTTGATAAAACACTTGAAATGAATTCCTGAGGAAAATATCCTTTCTTCTTCGAAATCAATTTCTTTTCACAAAACATCATGGAACTTTAAAATTAAAATATTTTATTGAAAATAGTTATGAAATATTTTGAATGAAGCGTCCTAAAAATAAACCTTTATAAAACCGTAAAAATCTGTTCATGCCGTATAAGTTAAAAAACATTCTTCTCGTACTTTTGCCGGAAATGTTAAAAAAGTACCTCGTAAAGAAAAAAAAGAAAGATTCCTTACATACCATGTAGTAAAAGTAAAAAATGGGTAAAAATTACTTTAAACATAAATGAAAACACTTTTATAAAACATGGACATGGATGATAGAAATAACCTCAGTAAATACTTACGAAAAAACAATCTCGGATAAAAATGAGATGTGCAAAATTATCCCTCACCTTAGGTCTGATATACTTCATATGGATCCAAAACTCTTGTATAATGATTAAAATAATGTCATTGACTTATTACATAATCATATTCATTGGTATGATATCATATACTTTTCACTTATGACATTATATTACCCGTTTGTTTTTAAATTCCATGTTAAAGTAGCATTTTTGGTAAAATCATTTCATTTATCGTATGTGTTTCGACATGTCATTCCTGATATTATTACATATATCCTGATTTACATAATCCGAGAATGTAAAACATGATTTATATATAATATATATTAATCATATACATATATATTATAGATGTATAAAAGAAATGAAATACACCATTCATGGAGACGGTAGGTCGTACGTACGCATGAACGTTGTTTTTGTTTCCTTAGTGAATTGAATGAAATTAAATAGATGACATACATACATATATATATATATAAATAAATACAGTAGAATTATTATGTTATATATTTCATTATTATTCATTATATATACTTTATAATCATTCTTGAATGGTTAATCATTGAAAATGAATCTCATCGCATTCGTGGAGATGGTAGTTCATACGTACGCACGAGCGATGATATCATTCCCATGATGGTGTAATTGTATTAGAGTGTATTTATACTATTTCAGAATCAATATAACTTTACAATAATCATATATTGTAAGTATTTACAGCATTATACCCATCCATGTAAGGTGGTGGTGGAAAATAGATTACACCACGGCGTGGAGACGATATTCCGTACGTACGCACGCGCGGTGATTTCATTTTCTATGGATGGATAGATGCTGAAATAGGATAACTTAATACTTATAATAACATATAATTATATGAGTGATACTGATGTTATTACTTCATAATGAAACAACTAATGAAAAATAAGTATAAGAAGAAATAAAGTTGAAAGAATTAGAAATGGACATTACCTCTTCTTTTTAGCGCCTCTTTGACACCTCCTCTTAGGGAAATAAAATTTGTCTTTGAAGATAAGCAGGACCTCTAGGATGTTTCTAGAGAAGTGTCGAAGTGAAATGTGCAGAGGATGGCTGTGCTTCAAGGCTCAAAATGGTTTGAGGAAGAGAGGGAGGATGTGCCCTTTTATAATGGAGGATAAGGGCACCTTTGGAATAACTAAAAATATTATTTTATTATAAAGTCATATTCGGATTTTAATAGCTTCAAATTGATTTATTTCAATCTAAGGTGGGTATGGGTCGAATTCCTCTCATCCAATAGAATTTATACAAGTTTTGGTATCAATTTTAACCTTATCATTTATATTTAACTTTAAGTTAGATAATTTAACTTTTACCGTGTCTTCTTGTTTTCTAACACTATAAGGTTAATAAACATAATATAACAATCCAAAAGAACCCCAAGTTGTTTATTATTAATATATATAACCTTATATAATTAATTTGGCAGAACCATAGATTTTTAGGAATAAAATAACAATTAATAATATAATATTCGTTTTAAAAAATATTTTATGTCTATTTTGACACTATTTGGTAATTGATTTTTGTGAAAATCATAACTGAATGATCAGTTCGAAAAAATTTAATTAAATCAATACTAACATGTCATATTAACATTGAAATTTATTGTAATTCAAAAAAAAAGTCTCAAATTACATTTATTTGGGAATTTATAACATCAATTATGTCAATATTTTATTAATAATATAATTACTGCATCATCATTGTGTCATAAATAAATTAAATTATTTAATGTCTAAAAATTACAAATAAAATATCATTATGTATGAAATATTTTTAGATTTATAATTAATATTTATAGTCTAATTTATCTTATGTATAACCATATATTAAAAATGATTTAGTTATTAAACATTGATTTTAACTATTTTAAACCTTCTTTAAATAAATTAATAATAAATGTCCTAATCTAATCCAAGTAGGCCTAAATGGTCATATTTTATTCCTAAGGTTGTTTCTAGTCGAATTAAACTTATCCAATAGAATTAGGACATGTGTTATGATAATAATAATATCATTTTTACCCTTAATTACTGTATTTACTTTTAACCGCGGTAAATAAATGTAAAAAGTTTCTATTCACCAAAAATTATTTTCATCTCATTGAACCGCATTTTACTTACTGAAATCAGTTGTGTCTCTCAGATTTTTGAAATTCAATTCACAAAATCAGTAAAATTACATTTTATGTAAATTTTCAAATTCTCCTAGGAGGTGGGTAAAAGAGGGTGAAAAGTTCAATAAGATTTTTATATATCTAAAATTATTATAAAATGGCTCCAATGAATTACATTGAACTTATATAGGTATTATGTATCAATTTTTACCTAAAATAAATTTAAATAAAATAAATAATTATTTAAATAAAAAGTCGGTTTTGAAATAGTAACCATGTGTTTTCACTATTCATCAAAAATTTAATGTTTTCAGAAAAATACCAAAATTTCACCCTAGGCTAATTTTGATATTCCGAATCCAAAAATGAAGTCCATTTTGAAAAATAAAATTTACAAAATTTCAAAAATTGGGTATTACTATTCATAACTGCTAGTTTATATAACATATCGTTGTTTAGCGAAACACGGTATTTCGTACAACACACGCTATCGAGGAAGTTCGTTATTGTGTGTAATGAAAACCAAGTCAGAGATGCATGTCGTGAAAGCTCATTTTGGTGTAGCGTACAACACAAGACATTAATGAAATTAAAATGAATTTTTTTTATAAAATCTCGAGGTGTTACAGTCGCGGTGATCCGACGAAGCTCGGGGTGTTTTTGGTGGTTTTTGCGGCGGTCCGGTGAGCTCTGGCCGGTGGAGCAGTTCCAGCCGGTGGCTCCGGCAGGCAGCGGGCTAGGCGGCGGCTCCTCAGCGCGACGGTGCGGCAGGAGGTGGTGGCGGCCCTCAGCGCAGTGGTGCGGGGCAGCATAGGCGGACCAGCAGAGGGTGCTGGACGGGAGTGCCGGTGAGGGACAACTGGGGTCGCAGGTGTGCGACCCCTTGGGGAGACCAGGGCCCACCGATGGCGGGTCTGTGCGTGGACGCGACCGGCCAGCTGGCTGATCGGTGCAGGAGGCCACGCAGGCACGCGAGACGCATGAGATACCGAGGGCCATGGTGCGTCGGCCCGTGGGTTCGGCTGGACCAGGCACAACGGGTGGGTCGCGGTTCAGCGGGCCGGCCGGAGCGGGACGGCTAGAGCGGGGTAGACCGGCCTGACCGGGCCAGTCCGGCCCAGGGGTAATCCCCTTAATATTTTGGACGCTCGTATATTGTGCTACAAGTATCCGTTTTGTGCGCCGTCTACGGCGACATGGACCTGGTGCTGATACAGACTTTTTGAGATGGTTTCAGGAATAGTTAATTCTTGAAACTAGGTGCCTCGGAGGCACGATACATCTTTATGTTAATTGACATTTTCATCAGGGGATCTTGTTTTGGACGGCGCAGACGCGTTCGACGTCCGTTTCGAGCGCTGTCAGTGGAGTTGGGACCCTGGTGTCGAGGCGGGGCTTTCCATGGTGTTTTCATGAGTTGAGGCCAAAGTTAAGGCGTGGCCCCCATGGCCCGTCTTTTGAGCTGCGAGCAGCCTTTAGCGGCTTTCTCATCGGGTGTCCGTTCGGGGCATGCGGGGAGTCGATTCTGGATGTTTTTTCGAGGGGATTTCAATGGTGCAATCCACCAGCTCTAATTCATCACGATGGTTTGGGCCTTGTGAGGGACATTTTGGGAGTCAACAGTGAATTATGGATTTATCACCGGGTGTCTGTTTTGGACAAGTGAATAGTCCAACTTGTGTACATTTTCGACAGGATCGAAACTGTGCAATCTGTTCGTTGTGTTTCGGGACAGTTTTGTGTTTCCCACGAAGCACCACTCGTGTGCGGTGCTCCAGAATATATATTTTTCCTTGGATATCTGTTGCACTCATGTAGGCTGTATTTTTGACGTGTTTTCCCAAGGGGATCGCAATGGTGTGATGCTCCCAACTGTTTTCGGTGGCGGGGATTAGGATCACAGGACGTCGTTCGAGCGTGAGGCGGTTTTGGTGAAGTTTTCATCAGATATCCGTTTGAGGTGAGTATGTATTCTATCTCACATGTCTTTTCGTGAGTATTACAACAGTGTAATCTGTTCAGGCGAGCAGAGCCTCTTACGCGATCTTATTAAATGTGGAATATGACGGTTCCCCAGTGGTGGTTCTTCCTGTGGTGTTTGCAGAGAACCCTTGGTTTGTGATCGCATGCACACTCGTCTGAGTGAAGTTATGCTTAACGCCATATGGTTGGTTGTGCCTCAGCTATTGACGTGGAACGTTGGATTTGTTACGTTACACCTTCGCGTTGACGTTGGGTGTCATGTGCACGATAGCCTTTGGGATAGAATGTGGAATACTCTAGGAGTATACGGGAATTCTTGGAGGTACATGTGGATGTTGGTACCTAAAAATGTTTGTGCGATTGGTTGGGGCTGACTTGGGGAAACACGTCGTGTGGGCCCCATGTGTGTGTCATGCTCTTCTTTATGTACTTTTTACCTCTCGCGATGAAGAGGGTCCCTTTGTTCTCATTTGTTGACCAGCTGAGTTGAGTTTTCCCCTGGTCCACTTCTCAATGGTTTTGACCAGCATGGGTGAGTGTTTTCCCCCTGGTTCTGTTCTTGATGGTTTTGGCTGGTAGAGATGGTTTGGTTCCACTATTTCTTCGGGTGTAAGGGGTTTCAGTGTCGTTCCCATTTCATCGGACTGCGTCACCATTTGCGACTACGTGTTCTCTTACAATGTGGGAGTTTTTCAACTTTCTTGGACAAGTTGTCCCGGTCCGCTTCGACAGTGACTCAGCGGATTGGAGCGTGATCGCCATGAGATGCCTGGGGAGTTTCTCCCATTGCATTGTGTTCCCTGGTAGAGTTCTTGTGGATTCGTTATGACCAAAACATTACGCGGGCACTGATCCTTTACCCAGGATGTTATTACCAGCAGGTCCAAGGTTATTACCATCAAGGCTGAGGTTGTTACCAGCAGGGCTGAGATTTTTACTAGTAGGGATGAGGTTGTTTCGAGTAGGGCTCGCCAACTGTACCATCCAGCAGGGATGGCCAGTGGGTTAACATCCAGCAGGGATGGCCAGAGCAATTCTGGGTTTACTTCCAGTTGGGCTGGGCAGTGGTCCCCGATGTCGGGCTTACCTCTTGCGGGGCTGGGTAGTGGTCCCCGATGCCGGGCTTACCTCCAGTTGTGCTAGACAGTGGTCCCTAATGTCGTGTTACCTCCGTCTCGGTTGGGCAGTGGTCCCATCACCAACTTTAGTCGGGTCGCCCTCTAGTGGATTACCCTTTTATTGGACTGGTCAGTGTGGCCCCTATCGACTCTTGTCGGGTCTCCCTATAGTGGGAACCCATCGACTCAAGGGACCCTCCAGTGGGGCTGGGTAGGGGGCCGCCTGTCGACTATGAGCAAACCTCTCGACTGCGTGGAAGTGACTTGGTGTGGTTTGATGTTCTCCCAAAACTCTCAAGTACGAGGGGTGCTCTCTCCACCGAGACGCGTCCTTGTGACGGGACCTAAAACCAAGCGGGTGATTCAATGCCGCCCAACGCGAATAGTGTCAAGGTACGGAGGTTTGAGCCCCTTGACTAGAAGTTCGGTGCAGACATGTGGGTTGCTGGGCATTGATGGTGTTCACTTCTGGGACTGTTGGCGACTCACTTTTTCTTGGGCTGAGCTATGGGAGGATATCCCCTTATGACTTTTTTTGGGCTTCTTATTGATCTTATGTATATGTATATACATCTTTCTTGTACCCACTCCTTGGGTTTGGTTACTCTTCATCCAGGAGAAGCGAAGATGCGCGGGGAATTCCACGTGCTTTCCGTGTCTAGCTTCTCATGGTTGGACAAGACTACACTCCTACTGTAGGTAGCGAAGACTCGATGAAAATTTCATCATCTCATTGTTTCCATCTCCTTGTGTCTAGATGAGTCTATCTCCGTTCTCTTTTGGGTTGAGCATGACTCATTGCTATACACATTACTGCACTCTCGGTTTTACTCCTTTACATTCCCCTGTTCGATCTACTGCTCACCCTTCAGTACCTTCTGTGTTTCTCCCTCGAGCCTTTAGGGTATCCTATTGAGTATTTTTATACTCACCACTTATTAGGATTTTCCCACACATGGTGTTCCCTTGCAGAAGATAGACCAGATGGTCGTGATGTTAGAGGAGATTAGGAGTTCGGGAGCTTGGACCGAGTGTGGTGGTCCGAGTTGGGTTCCAGGTGGGGAACCCTTCTAGCTGTTTTTCTTTTGTTCACCAAATGCTAGGTTGTGGCGCTTTTCTGGTTGGGCACTTATTTTGACCCTTTACTTTTTAGTTAACCTTCAGCTTCTACTTGTACTGTTTAGAGGTTTATGCACATTTGTGGTTTATATATATAGCAGTATCCCATTTTATTTAATTTTCATTTCTTTTTTACTCTGGTCTTCTGCATTGAGTGTGATGTGTGTGTGTGTGTGTAGGTACTTAGGCAAAGGCCTCCCCGAGTTATTGTGCCTTTGGCGCAGGATACCAGCCCCTGGCCTATGGATGTGGGCTTGAGGTAGTTGTCGCTTGAACCCAGGTAGGGTCGGGTCATGAAAAAGTTGTATCAAAGGTGGTTCGTTCCTTGGAGCATTGTGCGGATGTCCCTAAAAAGGAATTGGTTGGGATGTAGGGAAACAATGTTAATGTGTCTTGAGAGCGGCTCTCAGGCCAGGGAGTCCAGTGATGGTGCGGCGACCGACGTATCCATTCACCAGGACCTTGATAACCCGCTTGTCGACTCGGCATGCTGAGACACATGTTGTAGGGAAAATTGGTTTGTGCATCAAATAGGAATGAGTCTTTGACTGTCCTTGACACGACCCGCCTTCCATAGGCCAGGGGCGGGCGACTAGCACCAAGGAATAAATCCCGGTAAAAAGGGAAGGCATTGCCTTTATAAAGTAAACAAGCACCACAGAGTAAGCAAGTGGAAAAGTAAACACTCAGTAAAAACAGAGTACAAATAAAGTGAGGAAAAGTAAATGAGCCAGTATACAAACCCAAACTGAAAGTAAAGTACAACACGAAACGGAAAACAGTAACTGTAAAGTAAAAGCCGCTACACCGAGCTGTCCACTAGAAATCCCACCTGAAGGGTGGGTACAGATAGCTCCACTGCTCCTCGGGTCCCGCCGTCCGCTCCGAGCACGTCCCGCCCAGTGGTCCACCTCCAGGTACCATCCTGCTCAGCAAGCCTCAACCACGATCAACACTGTCCGTCGTCTGCATCCAACACAATGTAGTGCGGGCATAGCCCGTGTAGGAGTGAGTATAAGCAACTCAGTAGGGATCCCGAGACCACTAAAGGTCTCCCAAAATCCACAAAGGATAAACCACAATGGAAAGATACAATCACGAAGTAACAACCGACACAGCTTAGGTATATTCCCATTCATATACATAAGTCATCAATTCTAATACGCTCCAACCATCGAGCCCAAGTACAACTCAGTCCACACAGGAAAGTATACGTATTCCACACAGGAAAGCAAAACGAAATCCACACAGGATAGCACAACACAATCCACACAGGAAAGCAAAAGGATTCAGCTCACATGAGTATACTTCTTCGAAAGATGATAGAGATGACCACTGATCCATCTAGGTCATCGGACCCATAATGGATCTAAAGGTACTAACCCCCACAAAGACCCACACAGGATCGGAACCACACAGGATCTGTAGGCGCTGGTTCACACAGGACCGCTGAGCACTGAGCCACAAAGAATCGGACCCACACAGGATCAGTAGCACTGATCCACACATGATCGCTGAGTGCTGTAGTATTCGTCGTCGAGTCCACTAAGGATCTCTGCACTGTCGTCGTCGCAGTCACAGTAGCAGTCGTAGCCAGCTCTAGGGTTCCCGCACACAGCAAGCTCGTTCGGGAGGGTATGCTCCACGAACCGAGAGGCTGATACATCAACTGTCACAAAGTCCAGAGTTGATGTATCCAAAAGTTCTGTATCATCAACAGGAATTCAACGCAATAGACGGCGCGTCAATCGGACGCCCAGTCTGAGAGTTATTGGCCTTTTCGTCCCAGGGGCCCGGTTGATTTTTAAGACAAAAGCAACCCCACCATACTCCACCTGCGTCCAAACCTCAGGCGGAGTATGCCAAAAGTTCCGTCTCATTAAGAGGAACTCAACAAAGCTGACGGCACGTCAAACAGACGTCCGTAGCTCAAGATATGAGTGTTTCCGTTCTGAGGGCCCGGTTTGTTTCATGTACGAACCAACCTGACCGTACTCAAAGTATTCCGAAACATTGAGTGCGATATACCGAAAAGACCGTCTCGATCCAAGGATCGCATCGCCGCTGATAGCGCGTCTTTTGGAAGTCCGTAGCCCGAGTTATGGGCATTTGAATCCCAACCGCTCGGTAACGGGGGTTTCGTGCTCGGGCCGTCCCGGCCCGAGACCCCCCGGTTAGCCCGAACCGGGTCGACCCACCCCGGACAGGGTCGACCCGGCCCGGCTCGGCCCGGCGCGGCCCGGCCCGACCCGGTCAGGCCTGGGGGACCGGCCGAGCGCGCCGGTTCGGCCGAAGGCCGAGCTGCTTGGAAAAACGGGGTGGTCGTCTGCCCCCCTTTGTGAAACCGACCCCGCTCATTATGGGGGCAGTTTATTTTCTGGCTGAGGGAATTAATTCCCGCCGGTTTGCCTCTCTTCCGGCCGGCCCGACCTGGCCGACCGGTTCTTCCTCAATGGGACCGGCAAGGCCGGTCCCCCTTCCGGCTTCCGACACCGGCGGCCCGGCAGGCCGCCGGTCATCTCGTTCCGCCACGTACCCGAACCGTCCGCGGCCTTCGTTGTTCGGCGCTGCGCGATGGCACTGCGCCCCTCCGCCGCTGCCCCGTTCCGGCCGCGGCGCCTTCGACTTCCCTCAACGCGACGCGACGGCGTTGCGTCCTTGAAATTTCATTCCACGGCGCGGCGCGACGGTGCCGCGCGTATCTTCCGCAATATACCGCGTGGTGCGACGACACCATGTTTTCTCATATCAACCTCAAGAAACCATCACGAAAAAAAAAGAGGAGGGTCAGCCATGTTTGTGCCATCCGACCCCCCTCGCGTTATTCGAAAACAAAAGGGGTTTTAAACCACGGTCATCACCAAGTTTGTATTCACTGGAAAACATTAGTGGCCAAGTCCACCATCCACTATACTGATGTCTCAGCAAGGTGGAAAACTCTAGCAATCGCCTCCAGCCACTGCTCGGCTGTCTGGGAATCTATCTCGCCTCGTAACCTTGAAGGCCACTGCTGCTGGAACTCGTGCAACGTGCTCTGGCAGCGTGCACAGTTTTCTTGTAAATCTGTTGGCATCTGCTGCCCAAAAGGTGGTGGTGCTGCAGGTACACCACCCGAGGGTGCCAACATAGTAAAAATGCCCTGCACCAGAGCCTCCTCGCTCAGTGAGACGTCATCGAGTACTCTCTCGGAACTCCAACTGACTGTCTACGGAGGAGCACTACTATGTGAGGTGGTAGACCCGCGGTACTCGACAGGAGGAGTACCTCTGTAGGCTATGAGGGCGGAGCACTACTGTGTTGGGGGGAAGACCCCGGCGAGAAGCACTACTGTGTGAGGTGGATGGCCCACGGTACTCGACAGGAGGAGTACCTCAGCAGTCTTAGGCTAGTGAGCAGTACCTCGGAGTCGTGGCAGGACCACTGTACACTCCAGAGACGGAGCTCTTCAGCAGTTACGGTTTCGATAATGAAAATCCTGGTTTGAGCTGACTCTATGACCTTTGTGTTTCCTCATGATTGAGATGGGTTACTTGATAACTTAGGTATATGTATGGGCATATACATGGGTATTGGTTATACTTTGATTCACAATCCTTGTGTTTCCTCAGGATTGAGATGGGTTACTTGATAACTTAGGTATATGTATGGGAATATACCTAAGTAGAGGTTATCTGTTGAGATCTTCTTTTTGGTTATCCTTGTTGGTTTTAGTGATACCTTGAGGGTCTCGGGGTCCCTGCTGAGTATCGTTATACTCACCCCTGCACGGGCTATGCCCGCACCTCGTTGTGTTTTTTCCAGACGACGGGCAGTGCTGACGGAGGCCTAGTGTTCGAGGACGAGTCAGTACCCGGAGGTGGACTACACGACGAGTCAGTACCCGGAGGAGGACTACACGACGAGACGACACTTAGAGGAGGTTGACGGACGAGAGCATGGCGGAGGCTTTCTGTACATACCCTTCAGGTAGGATCCGTGGTGGACGACCAGGAGCTGCGTTATATGTACCTACCCTTCAGGTAGGATCCGAGGAGGACGACCAAGGAGCTGCTTCCTTCTTCCAGCTGTTTGTCTTTTTGCTGTTGTACCTTGTTCGGTTGTAGTCGTACTTTCTTTTGCTTGAGAGGTTTGGTATAATTGTTGAGCGACTTGAAGATCTTCTTCGTCTTCGACGAAGAACGTGAAGAACGGGTCTTCTCCGATGAAGAACATCGAACCCACGACCTACAAGACTCGGCGTCGTGGATTCTTCCATCTTCATCTTCCTCCTCGACAAGGGAGAAGTTGTCGACCGTGGTGATCATCGCCAATGACAACATACCTTCCTTCTTCATCATATCGACATGTGAGGAGACTTCATTTCCTCCTCGGACGCACCCCGAAGTCCAGAGAATCTACGTCTGACGCCGCGACGCCATTCTCCGCGATACCAGACGTGCAACTTCAATTTTCAAAGTAGGGGAATTTATTTTGGAATTCTCTTATCTTTTGAGAAAAGAACGACGAGCGCGGACCAACCAATACCGGGATGATCTGCAGAACATCTAATCAAGCAGTTTGATTTTGAGGGTTTTTATTTATTTAATTGTTCGTGAAGATGAGGGTTATTATTTATTTTTGTTCGAGATTTCCGACTTGATGATTGTCGTGGTTAAAAACTATTTGTTATATAATTTGAACTTTGTGGTTTGAACCCAAATGATAACGAATAACGTGAGGGGGTCAGACTACACAAACACGGCCAACCCTCCTCCTTATTTTCGTGTTTGTTTCTTATGGTTGGTACGAGAAAGCGTGGTGCCGTCGCACCACACGGTTTCATGATGAGGATATGTGCGGTGTCGTCGCGCCGCGCCGTGGATAGAAATCCAAGAATGTGACGCTATCGCATCGCGTCGAAGGAAGTCGATGGCGCCACAGCCGGAGCGGGGCCGCGGTGGAGGGAAGTGGTACCGTCGCACCGCGCCGGACGGCATAGGCCGCGACCGGTTCTGGGCCGCGGCGGAACAAGGTGACCGGCGGCCAGCCGGGCTGCCAGTGTTGGATGTCGGATGAGGACCGGCCTTTGCCGGTCCTGTTGAGAAGAAGCCGGTCGGCCATGTTGGGCAGGCCAGAAAGGAGGAAACCGGGGGGAATTAAATTCCCCCGGCAGCATAAATGGACCCCCATAATTAGGGGGTCGCGGTTTCACAAGGGGGGGCTTTGCCCCCCGCGCACGGCGCATATGCGGCGCTCAGGCTGCGCCGCCGTGCCGGCCCGCGCCGCCGCGCCGAACCGCGCCTGCGGCCGGGCCGGATTTTCCGAGCCGGGCCGGGTCGTCGGGCCGGGTTGCCGCCCGGGCCGGGTCGACCCGGTTCGGCCGACCCGGGGGGGGGGGGGGGGGGGGGGGTCGGCCCGGCCCCAAACCCTTGTTTCGAACCACTCTCGGTCAAATGCCCGTAACTTGGGATACGGGCCTCCAAACGACTTTCCGCCAGCGGCAACGCGATCCTTGGATCGAGAAGATTGTTTTGGTATATCGCACTCAAGGTTTCAGATTACTTTGGGTTCAGCCGGGTTGGTTTGCATACGAAACCAACCGGGCCCTCGGAGCGGAAACACTTATATCTTGAGCTCCGGACGTCTGATTGACATGCCATCGAATTTTATGGTTTCCTCTAAGTGAGACGGATCTTTTGGCTTACTCCGCTCGAGGTTTGGATGTCGTCGGAGTGTGGTGGGGTTGGTTCTCTCACAAAACCAACCGGGCCCCTGGAACGAAAAAGCCAATGACTCACAGACCGGGCGTTCGATTGACGTGCCGTCTGTCTCGTTGTATTCCTCTTGATGAGAAGAAACTTTTGGAATACTTCGCCCGAGTTTTGGATGCAGTTCGATAGTGGCCGGGTTGGATCGCACCCGAAATCCAACCGGGACCTTGGAACAGAATAGCTGATATCTTTCAGACAGGACGTCCGTTTGACGAACCGTTAGCAGCATTGATGATCACGTGGAGAAATGGTCCCTATGAGTTTACCATATGAGAGTTCGGTGTACTGTTGAGATATGTCTGGTTTGGATCGCACACGAAACCAACCGAACCCCTGGGACGAAAAGGCTAACAACTCATAGACCGGGCGTCTGATTGACGTGTCGTCTGTTGCGTTGAGACCCCTATGATGAGGCAGTTCTTTGAGATACTTCTTCGCGGGACTTTGAGATACTTAGAGTATCGACTTGTACCTCGTGGAGCTGTCCCTTCCAGAGACGAGCGTACGGAGTACGGAGACCGTGTAGCCGGAAGAGACCTGAAGACTGCTTGTCCGATTCGATTCGGAGTGACTTACGTAGCCCTGTGGGGAGCACTACGTTGTGAGGTGGCAGACCCATTGAGGTGGAGCACAACTATGTTAGGTGGGCGACCCGCGGTACTCGAAAGGAGGAGTACCTCTGTAGGCTATGTTGGGGGAGCACTACTGTGTTGGGTGGTATACTTCGGCGGGAAGCACTACTGTGTGAGGTGGCAGGCCCCCGGTACTCGACAGGAGGAGTACCTCAGCAGTCTTAGGTTAGTGAGAAGTACCTCAGAGTCGTGGCAGGACCACTGTACACTCTAGAGACGGAGCTCTTTAGCAGTTACGGTTTTGATAATGAATATCCTGGTTTGAGCTGATTCTATGACCTTTGTGTTTCCTCATGATTGAGATGGGTTACTTGATAACATAGGTATATGTATGGGCATATACCTGGGTAGTGGTTATCCGTTGATTCACAATCCTTGTGTTTCCTCAGGATTGAGATGGGTTACTTGATAACTTAGGTATATGTATGGGCATATACCTAAGTAGAGGTTATCTGTTGAGATCTTCTTTGTGGTTATCCTTGTTGGTTTTAGTGAGACCTTGAGGGTCTCGGGGTCCCTACTGAGTATCGTTATACTAACCCCTGCACGGGCTATGCTCGCACCTCGTTGTGTTGTTTGCAGACGACGGGAATTGCTGACGGAGGCCGAGTGTTCGAGGACGAGTCAGTACCCGAAGGTGGACTACACGACAAGTCAGTACCCGGAGGTGGACTACACGACGAGACGGCACTCAGAGGAGGTTGACGGACCAGAACGTGGAGGAGGCTCTCTGTACCTACCCTTCAGGTAGGATCTGTGGTGGACGACCCGGAGCTGCGTTATCTGTACCTACCCTTCAGGAAGGATCCGAGGAGGACGACCCATGAGATGCTTCCTTCTTCCATCTGTTTGTCTTTTTGCTGTTGTACCTTGTTCGGTTGTAGTCATAAATTCTTTTGGGTTTGTATTCTGGCCCATTTACTTTTCAGCATTTCTTTTGTACTTAGTTTTTTTCTTCCGCTTGTACTCTATGGTGCATGTTTTCTTTTATTAAGGCAATGCCTTCCTAGTTAACGGGATTTTACGCCTTTGGTGCGAGTCGCCAACCCCTGGCCTATGGAAGGCGGTCTTGGGGTAGTCACGGCACGGGCCCCTAGGATGGGTCGTGACAGTCCTTCTTGAGTCATCTCCCCATCGTTGTTATTGGTATATACATATATGCTCATCATACCGCGACACTCCTTGATAATATTCATGATGCCTTCGCAAATACATCCTACCAAGATACTAGATTTGGTGTGTGACGATGAACCTATGAGCTACAAGGCCTCAGTACAGGACCCATCATGTGAGCCCCGTTTCTCCGGGTGGCCTGGTAGCAGCACCCCCACCTATTGAGCAGCAGACAACATCTGCAGAGAAGACTGAGCTTTAGTGCGGGTTGAGGATGCTCCGCGAGTTCCAGCGGTAGAGACCACCGAGGTTCAGTGGTGAGCCAGACCCTCTGGTAGCAGATGATTGTCTAGAGTCAGTGGTTTGCCTGTTTAGGCTTGTGCAGATGTCGAAAGATCTTATGGTGGCTTTTTCCACCAACCTTTTCTGCGGAGCAGCTCGGCGTTGGTGGAGTCTGGTGACTCAGTCTCTTAACGAGTCGTCACTTTTGTGGGGATACATTCAGTTATTGTTCTGTGAGTATTTTTTCCCCTCTTTCTTGCGCTCCTTTCGGATTCATGAAATCCTGCAGTTCCAGTAGGGAGGGATGACGGTGGTCGAGTACATGTCTAGTTTCGTATATCGTGCATGCTTTTACCCGGACATGGTCAATGATGACAACATCCGAGTGTGGATGTTTTAGCTGGGTCTCGACCAAGAGATTCGTGTTTTCATAGTACCCTTCGGCATTTCCTCATATATCGGGGTTCTAGAGTAGGCTCTGGGGACATAGGGATTCCTGTCATGTTCTAGAGTTGGTGGTGGCAGCAGGCACGTTGGATCTGACACATCTGTCATAGCTAGACGGGCGTCTGCAAGAAGAACCTCGACGTAGGTGGATTTCTGACAACCAGTCTCAGGGGCATAGTCATACACCACAGTGGCGCTGTAGGGAACCATTGCGTCCAGAAGAGAGTCGGTGCTATGCTTGTGATGGGCACGATCACCTGGCACGAGACATCCTAACCAGGCATTCCAGGAGCATCAGGGAGGGAGTAGGTGCACCACCACGATGAAGGCAACACCATGATCAGAGGAGTTCCCAAATAGGTGGTGCTGGCTAAGGAGCGATAGGAGCTGGTAGTGGGGGAAGACTTTACGAGGTCTTCACAACAGCACTAGGCAGTCCACGTTAAGCTCCGGGAGCTGACAGTTGGGACCACGGATAGTCGCGAGGTTTGGATGTCTACGATCCTGCAGAGCATGTGGTGATAATAGGTACACCCTATAGCTCTTCTACTTCTTAATGTAGAATTTATAGACTCTCTGTGTGGAATTATTTGCTCCCTTATCTTTGTTTGAGGTGTTACCAGGGTGGAACGGGGCTTCGGTGTAACCCTATGTTGGTATAATAAAAGGTGTGGGACCTTTTTCTTTACTCAATGGTGTCGACTCGATCGATTTCCGAGCGTATAAGAGAGTCTTGGTTGCGAGACATCGACTATGAAATCTTGTGTGACCAGATATCCTTGGGTGTTTCAGCATATGGATATTCTAAAAGAGGGAATCATCGGGCCTTGTTCCATGTTTGGTTGGTGATTCCAGTTGCAGCGTGCGACCTGGAGGTTCGTTCACAGAGGTGAGCTACCCTCGAGATCCTTCAGGCCATTTGAGACTGTGCAAAGGGATAGCGAGGTTCCCTACCGCCTTTTCCTAACCCCAAAGTCTGGAGTGGGTGCACGATGTCTCCCGCATGGTTTACCTGAAGAGAAGTGTGTGTTCTCCTATGCATGACATCGGAAAGGGCCAACCTCGTGTGAATAGATCAAATCCTTTGGTCTGTGTGTGGTGACATGGGCTGTGCAAGAGCTCTTCTAGGTACGGAAGAGTAAGGTGTGGGCTTGCTACCCTGAGTTATTCACCTAGTTTTTCTTTTCGGGGACAAAAAGCATGAATGTGGGAATGATTTAAGAACATTGTCTTTGGATACAACGGACTTTGGAATATTCGTGAAATTATTCCAGAGAAGCGCCTTCAGACGGAGTGAGATTCCAAGCCCTGGAGTGGCCGGAATTAAATTTTTAGTACGTTCACACTGGAAACGCCAGAAAAATGGGATAACTCTTAAAGGTTATTTTGGATTAGAGATCTGAGTGTACGGATGGGTCCGGAATGGGGTGTTTACCCTAGGAACGACATAAAGCATGTCGGTGCGGGACGTTTGGACCCCTCTCTCGCTTTCGGAATGTCGAACAGATAAATTAATTTATTGATTTATTCGTTTAATGATGAAACACATGTATCTCTTAAATAGTGGCACATATAGGAAAAACTAGGGCACCGTTTAGTTTGGAGCGTGTCTTTTACCCTAGGAGGGTATAAGTTTCACGGGCGTGCGCCGTCAGTGAAAAATGGCCTCAGGGGCATTTTCGTAATTTAGATGCTTTGGTGGTTCAGTTTTATAACTTTTGAATGGGGCCTCAGATAAAAATTAAAAGTCCACAATTGCATTTAGAGTGTGGTTTTTATCCTATGGGAGGCTTAATCTCGACCCTGTCGGGAGTTCGGGTTCGGGCCGATGGGCGGGTTGTCAAGTGTTTTCTATTTAAACATATAACTCACCCCCTCCCTCTCCTCCTCCACTCCGACGAGGAAGCTCCGGTGAGGAGCGGCACGGCAGTGGACACTTCGTGAAGCTCCGGGAAAGGCCCAAGCGGTAGGATCATTGCAGTTTTGCGTTTTTTATTTCCGCAATCTACTTCGATCACAAAGTTTTGTATCAAACCTATGTAAAATTTTCAATCAAAGCCCATAAATGAGTAGTATATTTTCTGAGCTACCTGATGAACTTCTCGGAACTACAATCCGAGTTCGGAGGTGGTCGTGGTGATCTGATGAAGTTTGGGGTGTTTTTGGAGGTTTTTTCGGCGGTCCGGTGAGCTCCGACGGGCGGAGCAGTTCCAGGCGGTGGCTCCGGCAGGCGGAGGGCTTGGCGGCTACTCCTCAGTGCAATGGCGCGGCGGCAGGCGGCGGCGGCTCTCAGCGCGGTGGTGCGGTTCTGCGTAGGCGGACCAGCCAAGGGTGCTGGCTGAGAGCGCTGGCGAGGGACAACCGGGGTCGCAGGCGCGCGACCCTGCAGGGAGAGCCAGAACCACTGATGGCGGGTCTCCACGTGGACGCGACTGGCCATCTAGCGTGTCGGTGGAGGAGGTTGCGCAAGCACGCGGGACTCACGGGAGGAGGCGGGCCACGGTGTGGCAGGCAATGGGTTTAGCTGGACCGGGCCCAGTGGCTGTGCCGTGGTTCCGCAGGCCGGCCGGAACGGGCCGGCTGGAGTAGTGCGGACCGGCTGTACCAAGCCGGTCCGACCTAGGGGTAATGCCCCATAAGATTTTGGACGCCCGTATTTTGAGCTACGGGTGTCCATTTTGCGCGCCGTCTGTGGCGGCGCGGACCTGATGCCGAGGAAGACTTTTTGAGATGTTGTTGGGAATTTTTAATTCCCGAAACGAGGGGCCTCACAGGCATTACACGACATTATGTGAGATGATGTTTTTTTTCCAGGGGATCCTATTTTGGATGGTTCAGATGAGTCCAACTTCCGTTTCGAGCGCCTTTAGTGGAGTTGGGAACCTAGTGTCGAGACGGAGGATTTAGGGGTGGTTTTAGATGTTGAGGCTAAAGTTGGGGCATGGGCACCATGGCCCGTCTTTTGTGCTGCGAGCAGCGTTTAGCGACATTCTCATCGGGCATCCATTCAGGGCATGAGAGTAGTCGATTATGGATGTTTTTCTGAGGGGATTTCAATGGTGAAATCCACCCTCTCTAATTCAGCACGATGGTGCGGGCCCCACGAGGGCTGTTTCGGGAGTTGATGGTGAATTCAGGTTTTTTCACCGGGTGTCCGTTTTGGACAACAGAATAGTCCAACTTGTGTACTTTTTCGAGAGGATCACAACAGTGTGATCCGTTAGTTGTGTTTCTGGACCGAGTTGCGGGTCCCATGAAGCACCGCTCGTGTGCGATGTGCCGGAATGGATCTTTTTCCAATGATATACATTGCACTCAAGTGAGTAGTCTTTTTGATATGTTTTCCCAAGGGGATCACAATGGAATGATGCGCCCGACTGTTTTCGTGGCCGGGGATTAGGATCACGGGATGTCATTCGGGCATGAGGCGGTGTTGTTGACTTTTCCTTCAGATATCCGTTTGATGCGAGTATGTAGTCTATCTCGCATGTCTTTCTGCGAGGATTACAACTGTGTAATCAGTTCAGGTGAGTGGAGCCTCTTATGCCATCTTATTAAATGTGGAATGTGAAGGTTCCCCAGTGATTGTTCTTCCTGTGGTGTTTGTAGAGAACCCTTGTTGTGTGAGCGTATTCAATCTCATGTGAGTTAAGTTATTCTTAATGAGATGTGTTTTGTTGTGCCTCAAACATTGAGGTGGAATGTTGGGTTTTTTTTATGTTACGCCTTCGCGTTGATGTTGGGTGCCATGTGTATGATAGCCTTTGGGCTGGAACATGGTATACTCTGGGAGTATATGGGAATGCTGGGATGTACATGTGGATGTTGGTACCTGAGAATGTTTGTGCGCATGGTTGGGGTTGACTTGGGGCCACACGTCATGTGGGACCCATGTGTGTGTCATTCTCTACATTACGTACTCTTGACCTCTCGCGACATAGAGAGTCCCTTTGTTCTCATTTGTTGACCAGCAAGGTTGTGTTTTCCCCTGTTCCTCTTCTTTATGGTTTTGACCAGCAGGGTTGAGTGTTTTCCCCCTGGTTCTGTTCTCGATGATTTTGGCCGGCAGAGATGGTTTGGTTCCTCTAATTCTTCAGATGTAAGGGGTTTTAGATTCATGCCACATTCATCAGACTGTGTCACCGTTTGCGACTACGTGTTCTCATATAGCATGGGAGTTTTCCCACTTTCTGGGATGAGTTGTCTCGGTCCACTTTGACAGTGACACAGCGGATTGGAGTTTCATCGCACTGAGAGGAATTGAGAGTTTCTCCCATTTCTTTGTGTTCCATGGTAGAGTTTTTGTGGATTTGGTGTGACCAAAACTTTACGCAGGCACCGATCCTCTTCCCAGGAGGTTATTACCAGCAGGGCTGAGGTTGTTACCAGCAGGGCCGAGGTTGTTACATGGAGGGTTGAGGTTGTTACCTGTAGGGATGAGGTTGTTTCAAGTAGGGCTCGCCAATTGTACCATCCAGGAGGGATGGCTAGTGGGTTATCATCCAGCAGGGATAGCCAGAGCAGTTCTGGGTTTACCTCCAGCTGGGCTGGATAGTGCTCCCCAATGCCGGGTTTTCCTCTAGTGGGGCTGGGCTCTCGTCCCTGATGTCGGGATTAACTCCAGCTGGGCTGGGAAGTGGTCCACAATGTCGGACATACCTCCAGCTGGGCATGGTAGTGGTCCTCGATGCCTGGTTACCTTCAACTAGGATGGGCATTGGTCCCATAACTGAAATTAGCCGGGTTTCCCTCCAGTGGATTACCCTTTTACGGGACTGGGTAGTGTGGCACCCATCGACTATTGCCGAGTCTCCCTGTAGTGGTAACCCATCGACTTCTAGGGACCCTCTATTGGGGATGGGTAGGGGACCGCCTGTAGACTTTTAGAAGCCCTCTCCACATTGGATCAGTGACTTTGGGTGGTTTGACGTTCCCCGAACACTCTCAAGTATGAGAGGTACTTTCCCCACCGAGACGCGTCCTTGTGACATGACCTAAAAACGTGCAGGTGAGTCGTTGCTGCACAAAGTGGATAGTGTCACATTGCGGTGGATTGAGCCCCTTGACTTGTAGTTCGGGGAAGACATTCAGGATTCTGGGAATCAATGGTGTTTACTTATGGGACTGTTGGCGACTCACTTTTTCATGGGCTGATCTACAGGATGGAGATCCCCTTACGACTTTGTTTGGGATTTTTATTGAGCATATGTATATGTATATACCACGTTCCAGTACCAACTCCATGGGTTTGGTTACTCTCCTTCTAGGAGAAGTGATGACACACGGGGTATGCCACGTGCTTTCCGTGTCTAGCTTATCGTGGTTAGACAAGTATACTCTACTGCTATAGGTAACGAAGAATCAACGAGAAGTTCATCTTCACACCGTTTCCAGCTCCTTGTGTCTGGATGAGTCAATCTCCTTTCTCTTGTTGGGATGAGCTGGACTCTTTACTATACTCTTTACTGCATTCTCGTTTGTACTCCTTTACTTTCCCCTATTCGATCTACTGCTCACCCTTCGGTACCTCCTTTGTTGCTCCCTCGAGCATTTGGGGTATCCTAATGAGTATTTTTATACTCATCCCTGCTTGGGCTTTGCCCACACTTGGTGTGCCATTGCAGATGACAGACAGTTTTGTCATGACGTCAGAGGAGATTAGGAGTTCAAGAGCTTGGACCGCGTGTGGTGGTTGGAGTTGGCTTCCAGGTGGGGAACCCTTCCAGCTATTTTTCGTTTGTTCACCTATTTCTGGGTTGTTTCAATTTTCTAGTTGGGCGCTTATTTTTCCCCTTTCCTATTCAGTTTAAAGTCTGCTTATTCATGTACTATTTAGAGGTCGATGCACATTTGTGGTTTATATATATACCAGTTTCCCTTTTTTCTTTACTTTTAATTTCTTTTTACTCTACTCTTTTTCATTGACTGTGCTGTGTATGTGTGTATTGGTACTTAGGAAAAGGCCTCCCCTAGTTATTGTGCCTTCAGCGCTGGTCGCCAGCCCCTGGCCTATGGAGGCGGGTTTGGGGTAGTTGCGGTTCGATCTTGGGTAGGGTTGGGTCTTGACAAAAAGGATGGTACTCAATAAAGTGTAACCATCTTAACCCATATTATTAATGTTTTATAATCATGGAATCTATTTCTAATATTATATTACAATATTATTATTATAAATATTTTTTTATATTCATAGTCGCACAGGGTGTTGTCAGTTCCATTCAGTGCTATGAAAAAACAAAATTTATAGTCATATAATCTTAACTCAAAATGTATTATTTTCTATATACATGTGTCAAACCCAAAAGTACAATTTGTATGTTCTATATTATATAAAAAATCGAAAATGAAATTTTTTTTGTTGTAAGAGAAAATAGAAATAGTACTGTATGGATTGGGATTGAATTAAATATGGGAGGAATGCTAGGTTCATTGATTTTCAGGGATTTGTGTTGGGGATTCAATTGTGTATGGGTTTATTCAGGTTCTATGTTAGAATTTGTTTAGTGAGGATCCATGGTCTTGGAATCCCATCCTACTACAATTATTTGACTACTGGAATGGTCATCTACACAATTCAATAACATAGATATGTAATCTATAACCAAAATTAAACATAATTGGCATATATTTCATTATGGTCATATGAAAGATAATGCAATTAATTGATTAAACTAAAATAGAACTCCTTAATTGAAAAAAAATGTTCATGCCCTTTGGAAATATAAGAATATTATAATTGTTAAACAATGTTCAAAATAATACAAAATATGAATAAAATAATTAAATTAATCCCTCTATAGAATTCCCCCTACAAATCACATCACCCGACATTATAAGTCTACTCGCTTATTGAAAAGTATAGAATATTGGATTTCTGAGGAAGAATGGGGATAGAGTGGGACCTCAGATCATCGCTCTATCTTTTGGTGGACCTCCCTTAGTGATTATTGGCGTCCTATTCCTCCGTGTGAGTTAGAATGGATTCCATTGCCGATATTTATATAATTTATTCCTTTGAAATCTATTTCTGGTCACATTTTTTTACAGAGCGTCACCCCCTATAGGACGTGTACTTGGGGTACACTATGTGTACTTTGGCTACACTACATGTACATGGGGTAGACTACGTGTACTTGGGGTACACTACGTGTACCCGGGTACACTACGTGTACATGGGGTATACTATGTGTACCTTAGACCAACATTTTCTTCCTGTATATTGAATCTGTGAATATCATATATGCTAGTTTGATTGTCGTCATCTCATGAATTGGTTATACAGGATGGGAACATAATTTTCACAACATGTTCTGTTGTCATGACTTCTTCTTTGTTGTTCTGTTTCCCTTAGAATGGTCATGGAATGTACTTCTAGAACACGACATGCAATGCTATTTTGTTAGTTTCTAATTTTTTTCTCCCACAAAATTACATTTTCGCACCGCTTCGATCCAATGTTTGTCCATTATTCCTACCTTTTTCACAATTCCGTCATTTACTTCCAAAATAAATTAAACAAGTAAATACATTCCAATGTTGGAAGGATAATATAATAACCTACAATATTAGAAAATTAAATTAGTCAAAAATATATTCATGAAATACATGTATAAAATCCCACCACATTTTTAGTCATTATTTTCCACAATGATGGACCATAATCATATTACAAATTACATCAATTATACCATTATTTAATTTAAATTTAAATAAAAAATGATTGATCAAATAGAAAATTTAATTTCAGAGCATCACATATAAAAACATCATCAAGACATCAATTTTTAAATAAAAACATCATTCTTGTAATTTACTTTTACCCTTTTGAAATAACCAAGTTTCATGATTCATCCATTTACATTTTTCAATACATAATCAACATGCATTTCACGTGAAATCTACCGATAATGAATTTTTCTTCTCATCATCAGGGTAAAAAATGTAAATAGCATTCAAAACATTCCTCAAAAACATGTAGCATTTAAAAGGCTTGAAAGGAATCTAGAATCTCCCCCGTGTAAAGAAAAAATCCCAAATAATCATGGCAACATCATCATTAAGGATAAAATGAGTCTATCGTTTCATGGTAGGAATGTAAATGATGTAAAAATGATATCTCAAAAAGGATGTTGAAATCTGAAACATTTTGCATCAAAATAAAAAACTACTCAATTGATGTCTATCTTTTCATATTTCTTATCACCATTCCCCCAATAACTCAATGATTAATCATGATACATGTAAATGAATTGAAATAATCAACCACTCCTTCCATTTTTTCACCATTTAATTTTTTTTTCTAATGTTATTCTTAAGAAAAATTTCACATCTATCACCTACCCACATATGATAAAAAATCGTCAGTTTGAAAATATTGATTTTTTATCTTCCCAATACAAAACATAATTTTTATTTCATTTTTTTCATTTTAGTTTGTTTTTTATCGGCAATAGATTTTAATGGTAAAAGAAATAAAATAAATCATGACCTTCTTCATTTCATAAAAGATAATCCAACAGTTGAAAATCCACAGTGAAGTATGTCCTGGTACACCAAAATTTTTATACCACACAATTATTCATTTTAATATCATAAAAATCACATAGAGGATGTTTGTAACTGATAAAATAGTCTTTTAACATGGATCATTTCCTAACATGGTCATTAATGGTTTATACATGTTTGTAGAAGATTAATTTCACGTGGGTCTCATGATAAGGGATTACAGAATGAATGCCTCAGTCATATTAAAAGTGATTTTGTACTATAGTAGTTTCAATAAGATGAAGTGAAACTTATAAATAAATATATTTTAGAGTTTCTCAAGAAATATACTTGTTTGTAATGGAAAATATTAGTCTAGTTCTATGTATCAAAAATGAGATGAATATTTGGGTCAATCACTAATGGAAATGCATACTAACAATTAAATCAATTAATGAAATAATCTTTGATTTAAAACATGGCCATATCTCATAAAAATTTCATTTTCCATTATTAACATGCTCTTCAAATCGTTAATCTGACAATAATAATCGACGTGTTTATATTTAGTAATTATTTTTATCCTTTAATTTATTAAATTTATTGAAAATGAAATTTAAATACATGGAATGATAATTGTCATTGAGTAGTTCCATTTCAACTAGATCATTTTTGTAAATACTAACTCATGTAAGTGGCTTAGAATTATAGTTAATCCTCTATAATTATTAAAATATTTGTAATAAAATTGATAAATTTAGAATTAAATTCCGTACTCCACTTGTACTAAAGATTCATAAAATGGGTAATATAGGTTCTTCATAAATCATGACATGACTTGTAATTTCCCTTAATGATGGGTATTGTTCCCGCAACTACTTCTCCACTACTGCATTAATATCTCTTGAAAAATAATTGACAAGTAAAAACACATTCCATAAAAAGGAAATTCAATAATTTTAATGAATGGGTTATTTTTCCTAAAAATATAATCATAAAATGAAAAAAACTCAAGTTTCCTATAAAATTAACTTATTTATACCATTATTGGCTCGACCATACCTCATTTTCTTAGGTTGGTGACAGTAGGAAAGTGGATACTAGATCTGGATCTAAAAAGTGTCAAAGGAATTATTTTTTCTGGTAGATTGGTCCTCTCCATTTTTCTAAATCTTACATTTCTCTCCCAGAATTGAATACAATTTATATCTCCAGTGGCCCAATCCAGTCTTTCATGGATCATCCTAAATATCCAAATGTCACATTACTTATTTACAAAACTCTCTATTCATTTTTTAATTCCTATTCAAAGAATATTGTTTTGTAAATTTATATTTTTACAAAATATAATTATCTTTATTCCGAGTGTTCATAAAATATTCGTTATGCTCTACATCTGGTATGTCATCTCTCCATCCATGGACATCATTGTCCTATTCTTTAATCAGTTCACATCTTGAAAAATAATTAATTGGATCGTTTGGATTCTACATCACTATGTGAAAACTGAATTTTACCTCAGGTCCTCCGACTCTTTAATTGTTATATCCATTCTTAACATCAATTAGTGCACTTCCTCTAGCTAGGAACACACATCCCAAGATTAATGAATGTTTCTCTTCAATCATATCCCTCCCAATAAAATATTCTGGGATAAATAACTCATCCACTTCGACAACAACATCTTCAAACATCCCCTGAGGAAATATTACTGTTGTATCAGTAAGTTTCATCATAAAACTAGTTGGTTACGTATCTATTATCCCTATCCTAATGAATGTTTCATATGACATCGTATTCACACTGGCACCAAAATCTCATAATGTACTACCAAACTCATAATAACCTATGAAAAGTGGATTGGAAAAAGTACTTGGATCCCAATGTTTCTTCACTATAATTCCTAATACCATTGGTGAACATTCTCCTCTAAGTGGAATGGTAGATAATTCCACCAACTTTTTCTTTTTCACCACCAATTTCTTCTGGAATTTCTCTTACACATGCTTGTTTGCAACAACTTCAGTGAATGGAATGTTGATGAGTATCTTTTTGAACATCTCAAAAAATGTTTTCTTCTTATCATGAATCTTTAACTTCATTTTACTATTTGGATATAGTAGTTGAAGTTGGTATGGTGGTTGTGATTATTCTTCCATATATTCCTCATCTTATTGTCCTCTTTCATAACATTACTCGACATGTGGTGGTGATGTTTTCCATCGAAATATATTCATATTACTAGTTTCTACATTCAACATCTATGTAACACTTTATTAAAATATGCATGATGATGATGTTCTAAGCATCCTGTAATCTATCCACTTAGTCTTTCTATTTGTGTTCCACTATTTTAACTAACTTTTAAATCTAGGTTCTCTAATACTGATTTTTGGATTCATGAGTCATTTATCAGTTCTTTTATTGATTTTTTATGATCTATTGAGTATTATGTCATATCTTAAAGTGAATCTCATGTGGTGATCATGAATGATGAAGGGGTATCCTCATGTGAATGTAAGTGACATGCCTGTGTAGGCCATTGTTGTTGAGGTAGATAACCTTGTTGTCCTGGCTGGAATCCTTGACCATGAATCTGATTCATTTGTTTTAGTGGTTTTGATCATCATCCATGCAAATAATTTTGATGAATATAATCCATGTAATTTATATATTCATAGTACATACTTTAAGGTTTTAGGTTGACCTTCATTACTTCCATATTCCATGTCATTGTCTCTATTTGAGGAATCATCCATATATTTTTCACAATGTTAACACCATATACTCTATATTTTTCATCTAGTAGCTCATAAAATTCATTCAGTGACATTTTCATTAGCGAACCTCGTATAACTGTATCTACTCTAGACTGATTTCTTTATAGTAATATGTTATAAAATGCATGAATTTTAAGACACGTCTTAATGACAATATGATTTCATTGTCTTATCCATCAATTGAATATATCCCAGGATCTATGTAATGATTCATTATTTAATTGCTCAAAATTTAAAATAATTACCCACAAATAAATTGACATTGATGGCAGGAAAACCTAATAAAAAATTTCATTACCAGATCCACCTAGATGGAAACTGAATTGTCAGTAGATATTGTATCCACTCTTTTGATTTATCATTCATTGAAAATATGTACAAATGCAGCCTCACAACACAATTTATTACATTCTAGAATTTGAATGTGTCACAAACCTCTAGATAACATCTTATGTTTTCATTTGGCTCATCGTGTTGTATCCCAAGGTATTACACGTTAGTGCATAATCCTCTGTATGATCACGATCTTCCTTTCGATGTGTAGGGTAGAAAAAAGATTTTTCATAACTCTTTGGATGAATTCCACAGTTGATGGTCTCGTGTAGTTAATTAGCACTTGACCCCCTCGATTCCATTCTTGAAATTGTGGTTCAGCTATCTGGTCCATTTAACTCTTGACTCCTTCAAGGAATTACATCCTTTTTAGGTTTTCTATGGTTTCCCAACTTCTTTTTATTTTATTTCTTGGAAGAGAGACTTCTAAAACATGGGGTGGTATTAAATTTGTTCAATTATTTCATTACTTCAAGTGGAATAATCATGAAATGGGTTATTTTCTAAAACTACATCATGAGTTGATATATTATAACATAAAGAATTAATGTAAAAAAAAATAATGATTAACAATTAATTTTAACATAACTGCAATAATCCTCGAAAAAGGAAATATTTTTTGACAGCCATCCAATGCATAATTTGACCCCTATGGTGCAATGAGAAAACAAAATTATTATACTCATACAATCTTAACTCAACGTGTAGTATTTTGTATTTCTGAGTGATGAATCCATAAGGATGATACATAAGTTCTAAATTAAGTATGAAATTTAAATTGGATGTGTTTGGTTTGTAGGAGAAATGTTATGTAATGATAGAGGGATTTGGGTTGAATCAATATGGATTCCATGTTGGGTTCATTTATTTTTAGGGTCGTGTGTTTGGGTTTCAATTGAATATGATTTGATTCCTATTTGTTGTCAAAATTGGGTTTGTGGGGATCCTTGTTCTTGATATCCCACCCTACTCCTATGATTGGATGATTGTAATGGTCATCTACTAGATTCAATCACAGAGATAGGTGATCCAAAAAATTACATAATCGTAATATACTTAGGTTTATATTTGTTCACATGAAACCTAAATATATTATTCTGTGAAAATAAAAAATAACTCCTTAATTAAGAAGAAATGGTGAGGATTTTTTAAAAAATATGAAGATTCGTATTGATAAACTGTGTTTTCAAAAATCAAAAATATCAAAAAAAATATTCCAGGATCTACACTCCCCCAATAAATCACATCTCTAAACACTATTGGGCTACTTTCCCATTGAGGAGGTGATAAAATTGGATTCAAGAGGAGCAATGGTAATGAATATGGACCTCTGATCATCACTCAATCTTCTAGAGGTCATCCCTTGGTGAGATATGGCACCATATTCCTCTATGTGAGTTGGAATTGAGTCTAAGGATAGTATTTATTATTCTTTTTCGATGAATCCCACAAATTATCACACTAATTTATTTCTACATGTCACCCCAAGAAAAATTATACCTGGGTTACACGAGATGTACCTCTAATCTTTATTTTCCTCTAGCGTGTTGAATCTGCAAAAATCTCATTCTCTGATTTTGACTATTATCAGGTCATGTATTTTTCGTACATGACATGTAATTGATGTTCACTACATGTTCTATCATCACAACCTATTCATTGTGGTTATGTTCCTTTTGATATGGTCATTATGTGTACTTGTTCTACATGATGTGTAATGAAATTTTCATTGCATTCCAGTTTTGTTGCAACTTCAATATTCTAGTGTTGCACTACTTCACATCATTTTTTATCCACATTTCATTAATTTTTCAAAAATTCCTCATTTCCATCCTAAAAAAAAGGTAAATAAATTTCAAATTTTCAAATATCATTCAATAATGTACTAAATCAAAAAATAAAACTACTAAAAAATATCTATATTGAATACACATATCAAATAAACCCACACTTGCATTTTGTCTTGTCCTTATAGATGGAACATAAACATACTCCAAATTATGTCTACAATAACATGTTTTAAGTACAATATCAACAAAAAAGTTTGATAAAATGTAAAATTAAATTTCTGAGTATCACATATAAATTTGTCATCAATGCATCATTTTTGAATGAATCGCTTCATTCATGTATATAAATTTTCATTTTTTGAAATTACCATTTTTCTTCATTCATCCATTTTATTTTTTCAATTCATTATCTATATACATGACCCTTACAATCTTCCATATATGAGTTTTTCTTCTTATCATTAGGGTAAAAATTAAATATAACTCAACACGTACCTCAAAAACATGTAACATACCCTAGGAACTCAAGTCATATAACATATCCACTGCATAAAGATAAAATCTCAAATAAATAGGTGGTCTGCATTTATTTTGGATCAAATTCCCATATGGCATCATGGTATATTGGTAAATTATGTAAAAATTAAATCAAAAAATGAGCTTGAACTCTAAATCATTTTTCATGATAATCACAATCAAGTCAATGAATGTCTCTCTTTTCAAATTTTATATATCCCTTCCCCAAAAAACTCAACTTTTTCTCATGATACATGTAATTAAAATTAATTAATAAACCTCCATTTCCATTTTTTTATTTTCTAATTTTTTTGAAAGTTATACTTTGGAATAATCTCACATCCATCAGCTTACAACAAAAAATATAAAAATGTTATTCTAGAAAATAGTTATTTTTATCATTCAAATACTGAACAATTATTTTTATTTCCGGGAGAGTTATATTTTAAAATACATTGAATGATATCATGGACACCTACATGTGATAATAGACAATCCCATAATAGAATATACAAAATGATGTATGTCTCAGTACTCCTAAATGTTTCTCCCCCACACATATTCTTTTCAATATCATGAAAATTTTATAGAGGAAGGTATAAATGGATAAAATAGGCTTGTAACAAGGATCACTTCCTATAATGGTCATTAATAGATTTGGTGGGATTAAACGGATAATGGTTAGGTTTGTCTCAGGATAAGGTCTTACAATTAGAATTCTGCAGTCATATCAAAAGTGATTTTGTATAGTCATATCTTAGGTATGATATAGTGACTCTTCAAGAAGAATACACGCCCATGATTCTAAAGAAATATACTATATAATGAATTGAAAAATTTAGTCATACTGTATGTCTCAATAATGGATTGAATTGTTTGGTCAATCAATCATGGAAATTCATACTTACAATTAAATCAATTAAGACAATGATTATAGATTCAAAAGATGGAAAAATACAGGAAATATATCATTTAAATTGATTAACATGCTTTTCAAATCAAGATTTGTCAAATCCTAATCAACATGTATATATCTACTTATTATTTTCTCCATTTTTATCGTTCAAATTTATTGAAAAAAGTTTAAATAAGTGCACCATTAATATTACTAAATTAGTTTCTAGTCTCTTAGTTAATTTCAGTAATGTATGCATCATGGGTAGGGCTTTCAATTATTATTAAAAATATAAAAGAATTAAAATGAGGGGAATACATAAAAAAAATTCATAATCGAGATGTCGGATCAACATGCATTATAGATTAAAAAAAGGGTTGTACAAGTTATTTCTGCATCCCATTATGATGTATAATTTCAATTCACGACATGTTTTGTTACAACAACTTCTTCTTTTGTGGATTCATTTATTGTTCTATAAAACTAATATTTGACCTGTGATAACAATGTTCATAACAATGAAATTCAAAAATATTTGGGAATGATTGATTTTACCTAAAAACTTAAAACTAATAATTAAAAATAAGAAACTCAAGTTGCCTTATAGAATATATTTTGTTTACAATCGTTGGAAAAACCTTACCTCTTCACCTCAGGTGGGTGATGATTGGTAATTGGTTACCTGATCATGATCAAAAAATTGTAGAAGAAGTGATTCCTCAATATATATTAGTCGTCTACCTATTTCTGAATATAACATTGGACTCCCATTATTGAAAACCTTCTTAATGTCCATAGGACCAATCCACCGGTTCATGGATCTTCCTGATTATCATAACTACACTTTACTTATTTCCCAAACATGCTCTAATTTTTTTAATTCCTCTAGAGTGATTTTTTTTCTTTTTAGCCTTTTCCTCATTTTATGGTCTCTCTTCAGTGTGTTCATACAATATTCATTACTCTCTACAATATCGACATCAACTTTCCATTCAAGGAAAACATTTTACTCTTCATTCATTAGATCATGTCTTAAAAATTCTGTAATTGGTTTGTATGGATTCTATATTGCTCAGGGAAAATTGAATTTTATTTCTAATCCTCCAACTCTGAAACTCATCTCTGCATTCAGAAAATCAATTAGCCCCTTATTATAGATATAAACAGTCATACCATTATTATTTAATGCTTTTATTCATCAATATTAATTAGAATAAAATATTTTGGAAAAATTAACTCATCCACTTTGACAATTACATCATCAAAAATCCCTCAATGATTCCTTGATATTTTATCATAAATTAGCTTCATAAAACTATTTGGATGCTTCTCCAATATCCCCATGCTTTTTAATGTTTCATAAGACATTATATTTACACTATAACCAAAATTACAAACCATACTTCCAAACACATTAGAATAAATAGTAACTAGAATAGAAGATATAACTATATCCATTTTGTTCATCACTAGGATGCTTGATACTACTACTGAATATTCTCTGTCCAGTGTAATAGTAACTAATTCCCCTATTTTCTTCTACATCGTCACCAACTCCTCCATGAATTTATCAAACAAATTTTTGTTTGCAATTTCTTCAGTGAATGGAATGATTCTATGTATGTTTTTGAACATCTACAAAAAAATTCCTTCTACTTATCATTATTTAACTACTTTTCCTTATATGGATATGGTTATAGAGGTTCGTAAAGAGGCGGTGCTTCCTCTTCCATATTTCCCTCATCTTCATGTTTCATTTCATGAATATTTTCAACTTGAGGTGGTTCTTTTTATTGTCCAAAATTTATTCCTCTTACTTGTGTATTCATTCCACATATATATAATATTATTTTCACATCTACACAAAGATGATATTCTGGGCATCCTGCCCTCTCTCCTCTGTATTATTCTTTCAGTGTTCCAGAAATCTGACTGACTTGTACTTCCATGTTCCATAATGATTATTTTTTATTTCATAGGTTATTTATATGTAATCCTATTGCATTACCGTGATATATTATGTATGCTATCATCTCATTATGTACAAATCTGATTGTGGTCATGATTGATGCAATGGTCAGTTCCTGTGAATGGACTGAACTGGTTATTGTGGGCCCTTGTAGTTGAGGTTGATAACCATCTTGTCTTGGCTTAAATTCAGGACCATGATTCAGATTTTGTTTTTGTGGTTGTTGTGGCATCTTTCCTTACCCATGCTTTTGACAATTATATTCAATGTAATTAATATCTTCACAGTATATACTTTTGGGTTTTTGGGTATCCATTATCACGTCCATTATCATTGTAATTTTCAAAACTTGATCAGCCATCCATCTATTGTTCACCATGTTTACACCTTGTACTCAACCTTCCTCTAGTTTCCATTGAAATATTTTACCTGAAATCTCGTCTAGTAGATCATAACATTCCTTGACATTATCATTTTTAGACATCCTTTACTATCCTATAATATTGAAATATTTCCATATGAAAATACCTTATAAAAATATTTGAATTAAAATTCAAATATTTATTACATTATTCGAGAAAATCCTTATCAAACCGTTGAATATATCCCTTTAACTATAAAATGATTCATCATTTAATTGATCCAAATTAAAAATACATACATGCAGATCCATAATGGTCGATGGGAGGGAATCCTTGTTAAAAATTATCTTACCAGATTCTCCCAGGTGGTAATTGAATGCGTGGGTAGACTTATGATTCACTATTTTGCATTATGTTTCACTGAAAATTAGACGAACTACAACATTAGAGAATCATTTCTGAGGTTCATGAATTGAAACTTGTCACACATCTCAAGAAAACATCCTATATGTGAATTTGGGTCATCATATGGTGGTCCAGTGAGTTGCAATGAGTGTGTAATCATCTGAATTACTGCGGGACTTATTTTAGTGTGTTGGGATGCAATTAGTGGTATCATAATTCTTGGGATGACCCCTAGGTTTGAGGTTCTCCCAAAGTGTATTAGCGCTTGGCCCGCTAGATTTTGTCCTCGAAACTATGGTCTAGTTTTCATGTCCATCTTATGTTCGGATACTTCAAGGTTTACTCTTTCTACAGTGGTGTTCTATTGATTCCTAGCTTCCTTTTATTTTCATTGTTGGCCGAGAGTCATCTCCAAATAAGGGTTGTGTAAAGACCCGTAAAATTCAAGGAAATTTTTTTCTTAATTTTTTTTAGAATTTTACAAGAGCGCGGTTTCAGACGGCACCTGATTCCGAGGCCCAGAGTGCCCGGAATTAATTTCCGAAGTTTGGCTCGGGTACGTTCAGTGAACGAACGAGCGGGAATTCCTAAATTTTGATCCGGTGCTCGGAATTGAAATCTGAGGGCACCGATGAACTCGCAACGCCGAAATTCGCTTAAAGAGACCTTTTCGGGAGTTGCGTTTGTTGCGGGTTGAAAGTTAGTTTTGGGGATTAAAAGATAAGTAAAATAAAATTATGTTTGAATTTTATTTTATTCGTGGTGGTTAGACTCTCTCATGGGAAGTTGTTGGTGGGGCCCACAACCACCCAACTTCCCATGTGTGGTTATGAGGGAGGTGGGGCCCACACGAGCCCCCACCTTTTCAAATTCCCTAACCCCTCTAAACCCCCTCTTAATTATGTGACTCTCCCCTACATTAATTATTGCCAACTTATCTCATCATTTAATTTTTGTCAACTCTAGATTTAATTAATGTAATGAATTCAACTTTTGAATTTTGAAAGGTTGGCAAAGTGAAAATAAAATAAGGTGTAGCTTATTTTATTTTGGGAGTTGCTGTGTTGTGTGGAGATTTGAGAGAAGAAGAGTTCTACACTTTGAAGAACTTCATCTTCCTCCTTGAAGAACGCGAAGAACACCGACACGCCGTTCTATCTTCTCTCCACGTCAAAGAAAGGGAGACACCGCTTCCTCCTCGGTTTTCCTTCGTCGACTTGAGAAGTTTCGCCAACGATGTATCGCATCGGATGCATCCCTTCGTCAACGGATTTGACGAACGACGACCGCGACGCCCGACCTCCGCGACGTCGTCTTCCGCGGAACGTAGACAAATCTTCGAACCTTATACCCGAGGTAGGGGTTGTTGATTTTCTTTTTGGTTTAACTATTTTATTCTTGATCGTGAATTTAGCAAGTCTAACGTGTGACTTTGAATTATTTAAAGTCGCGTTATTATTTTAACGTGAGGGGGCCGGACCGCACGAACAAGACCGAACCCCCTCCATCGTTCTTGTTTATTCTTGCGGGTGGAAGAAAGTGGCGTGGTGCCGTCGCACCACGCGGATGATCGTGCAAATATTTTTACGCGGCGCCGTCGCGCCACGCAGAGGAAGAATCTTCAAGAACGCGACGCCGTCGCGCCGCGTTGAAAGGAATCAAGGCACGGGAAGGGGCGCGGTGCCGTCGCACCGCGCTGGACGACGAACACCGCGGCCGGTTCCGGGCCGCGGCGGGACGAGGAGACCGCGGCCGGTTCCGGGCCGCGGCGGGAAGAGAAGACCGGCGGCCGGGCCGCCGGCGTCGGAAGCTGAAGGGGGGACAGGAATTTCTGGTCCCGTTAGAGAAAACCGGCCGGCCAGCTGGCCGGCCGGATACCATTAAACCGGGGGAATTAATCCCCCGACCAACTCATAAAACCCCCCTATTAATGAGGAGGGCGGTTCTTGATGGGAGGGGGGCAGCCGGCCCCCCCGGTTCCGCACCAGCAGGCCCCCCACGTGGGGGGGCGCTTTTTAAAAAAAACGGCGCGGCATAGCCGCGCCGCCTCTTGAAAAGCGGGGGAATTCATTCCCCCGCGCGGCCTCCTTGCGGAGACAAGCCGCCGCGGCCCCCACGCCGCCACGCCGCCGCGGCCCCTGCGCCGCCGCACCGCCGCCCGGCCGTCCGGCCGGGCCGCCCCAGGGGGGGGGGGGTCGGGCCGGGTAGGGCCGGACCCGGACCCCCCCGTTTTGAACCAGTTCCGGTCTCTTGGCCATAACATGAGCCTAGGACCTCCGATTGACGAACCGTCTATGGCAACACGATCCTTAGATCAAGACGGTCGTTTCGGTATATCGCACTCAAGGTTTCGGATTACTTTGAGTTCGGCCAGGTTGTTTCGTTCACGAAACCAACCGGGCCTTCGGAGCGGAAACGCTCATATCTTGAGCTACGGACGTCCGATTGACGTGCCGTCAGCTGTGTTGTGTCCCTCTTAGTAAGACGAATCTTTTGGCATACTCCGCCCGAGGTTTGGACGCAGGTGGAGTATGGTCGGGTTGGTTTTGCCTTAAAAACCAACCGGGCCCCGGAGACGAAAATGCCAATAACTCTCAGACCGGGCGTCCGATCGACGCGCCGTCTGTTGCGTTGAGTTCCTGTTGACGATACAGAACTTTTGGATACATCAACTCTGGTCTTCGTGACAGTTGATGTATCAGCCTCTCGGCTCGTGGAGCGGACCCTCCGAACGAGCTTGCTATGTGCGGGAACCCAAGTGCTGGCTGCGACTGTTCTACTGCTACGACTACTACAGCTACTGTGACTGCGACGACGACAGTACAGAGATCCTGTGTGGATTCAACGACGACGACTACAGCACTCAGCGATCCTACGTGGATCAGTGCTACAGGTCCTGTGTGGGCCCGATCCTGTGTGGGTCCTTGCGCTCAGCGGTTCTGTGTGAGCCAGCGCCTACAGGTCCTGTGTGGGCCCGATCCTGTGTGGGTCTTTGCGGGGGTTAGTTACCTATCGATCCTTCGTGGGTCCGACGACTTAGATGGATCAGTGATCATCTTTATCGTCCTTTGAAGAAGTATACCTGTGTGAGCTGAATCCTGTTGCTTTCCTGTGTGGATTGTGTTGTGCAATCCTGTGTGGATTATGTTTTGCTTTCCTATGTGGAATACATATACTTTCCTGCGTGGACTGAGTTGTACTTGGGCTCGGAGGTTGGAGCGTATTTGAATTGATGACATAGGTATATGTATGGGCATATACCTAAGCAGTGTCGGTTGTTACTTCGTGATTGTACTTTTTTTCGTGGTTTATCCTTTGTGGATTTGAGAGACCTTCAGGGGTCTCGGGGTCCCTACTGAATAGCTTATACTCACCCCTGCACGGGCTTTGCCCGCACTACGTTGTGTTGGTTGCAGACGACGGACAGCGTTGACCTTAGCTGAGGCTTGCACAGCGCGACGGTACCCGGAGGTGGACCACTGGGCGGGACGTGCTCGGAGCGGACGGCGGGACCCGTGGAGCAGAGGAGCTATCTGTACCCACCCTTCAGGTGGGATTTCCTGTGGACAGCTCAGAGTAGCGGCTTTTACTTTTCAGTTGCTGTTTTCCCTTTCCATTTGTACTTTACTTTCAGTTTGGGTTTGTTTACTGGCCCATTTACTTTTCCGCACTTTCTGTTGTACTCTGTTTTTGTTTAGTGTTTACTTTCCGCTTGTTTACTCTGTGGTGTGTGTTTACTTTTCAAAGGCAATGCCTTCCCTTTTTACTGGGATTTACGCCTTGGTGCTAGTCGCCAGCCCCTGGCCTATGGAAGTCGGGCTTGGGGTAGTCACGGCACGGACCCCGAGGGCGGGTCGTGACAAATTGGTATCAGAGGCAGTTCGGTTCTACCGCGAACTCTGATCTTTTCTATGTGAAGCAATAATGTTTAGCGTATTGAGTGTGGTTATCAGTCCAGGGAGTCCAGTGTTGGTGCGGCGGCCGACGTATCCGTACACCAGGACCCTGACTTCTGATTTCCGACTTAATGCACGAAAACATTGATTGCGTGTGTGTTTCAAAGTTTTCTTTGTGATTACTTATATCAGCTCACCAGGTATACTGTTCTAACCGTGGCGCACCTGTTTCCTTTTCAGGATGGCCCCACGACGGCAGCCAGCTAGGGTTCCGAGAGTCGAGCGAGACGACAGCCCACCGAGCGACGAGGCCTCGGTGCAGGGCCCTTTGCCAGTAGTGGCACCGGCGGTAGCTTTACCCGCCGAGCCCCCGATGCTTCCAGCAGCAGCCGCTGACGATGCACGTTGCATCAGCGCACTGCATGAGTTTCAGCGCCAGCGACCGCCCAGGTTTCGTGGGGAGACGGATCCCCAGGCAGCAGAGGACTGGCTGGAGGCAGTGGTTCGAGTGTTTAGGCTAGTGAGGACACCAGCAGACCTCATGGTGATCCTCGCTGCGAGCCTACTACACGCAGCAGCAGGACGATGGTGGAGCTTGATGCTCCAGGTGCACGATGAGGCATCCCTACTTTGGACGGACTTTGAGAGCCTCTTCCGCTCGGAGTTCGTCCCAGCCACCCTTCGTGCGGTGCGTATCCAGGAGCTTCTACAGCTGTGGCAGGGCAGCATGACGGTCGTTCATTACTCGGCGAGATGTACCGATCTCTCGCGCTACTCGACCGACATGGTACGGGACCCATTCTTCCGGGCCCGGACCTTCGAGCAGGGTTTGAGACACGTGATCAGGGCATCACTGATCTCCCTCAGCATACCGACTCAGACAGGAGTACTGGAGCGGGCTCTTCTGATCGAGAGCTTCCTTGCTGAGTCTACACCAGCACAGCGACCCACCGCAGGGCGGCACGTGGCAGAGTCATCTGCAGCAGGCAGTCGACACTACTGGAAAAAAGGCCTATACCCACGGTTCAAAACCGTGGGGATAGCCCCCAAAACCGTGGGTATAGGCTATACCCACGGTTTTGCGAACCGTGGGCTGGAACGGCGTCGGGATAGAGGTCTTGACCTATACCCACGGTTTGGTAGAACCGTGGGTATAGGTGTGTCACACATAAGCACCACGCTGTACAGCGTGGCAAGGGAGTTTTTTCCACGGTTTGAAAACCGTAGGAAATATATTTGATTCATTTTAAAAAAAACGCGTTTCGTTGGAATTTTAAAAATCCACGTCCAGCAGGTTTCGAACCCTGGACGCAAAGCCTACAAGCAACCCGCAAGACCAACCGAGCTATGGTCTTTTCTTGTAATACTAATATATATTTATAAATATATATAAATACAATTAACTTCACGTTTTCAAAAATATTCCGCCCCCGGGTTTCGAAACCGCGTCTCCTACCGTGCCCCGGCCAAGCACCGCAACAATGACCAATCGAGCTACCTTCTAATTCTATATAAAGCGTATACATCTTTATATATATATTAATATTATTTCTGTTATGAAAAATATATGCCGACGGGAATCGAACACGGGCTTCATGCAGAACCTCCTGAGAGCGCCGAACAAAGGGACCGATTGGGCTAAGGCATTTTATTGTCATTACAACGTATATTTTTATATTTGTATTTATATTAATAAAAATCGTGTTCCCGCCAATTTTTCCCCATTGTCCCGCGTAATTTTTTTCCCCGCCTAATGGCGGGAAAGCTATACCCACGGTTTTGAAAACCGTGGGTATAGGTCTTGAAAAAAATAAACCCCAATACCCATGGTTTTGAAGAACCGTGGGTATAGGTCTTCTGGAAAACTCTACCCCCACGGTTTGGCCAAAACCGTGGGTATAAACCTTCAAAAAAAAAAACACCTATACCCACGGTTCTTCAAAACCGTGGGTATAGGTCTTCAAAAATAATCTATACCCACGGTTTTATGAAACCGTGGGTATAGGTCACCATTTTACACCTATGCCCACGGTTTGCGAAAACCGTGGGCATAGGGGTACCCTATACCCACGGTTTTGTGCCAAACCGTGGGTATAGGTCCGTTTTCCAGTAGTGCGACGGATGACTAAGGGGTCCAGATAGACCAGACCTTCGGGCAGACGACCTCAGGATACTGGCTTAGCAGTGCGGGGCACACAGCGCGGAGCCAGTCTTACGAGAGGCAGACAGTGCTACTCGTGCGGCGGGCAGGGCCACATGGCTCGTGACTGCCTGACCCGCCGTGCCGAGGAGCAGCAGACGGTTGAGGGACCACCGAGGCAGAGGCAGAGGGTCGACCGTGGCGGTCCGCAGGGAGGAGGCGGACGAGGCAGAGGAGCTGGACGAGCAGCTGGTGGTGGCCGACGCTTTGAGGCTCTACCACCACCACCACCACCAGGAGGTCCACCCCGACCACAGGGAGCTGGCGGGAAGCGACAGGCACAGCTCCAGGCAGCAGAGGCCTACGACCACGGAGCACCCGAGATGATTCGAGGTACTATCTGTGTCTATTCCACCTTTGCTGCAGTTCTTATAGACACAGGAGCGAGTCACTCTTTCATAGCCGCTGCCCTTGTTCGGAGCTCGGAGATTCCGACAGAGCCGTTGGCTCGATCCTTACGGCTAGAGACTCCTACGGGAGCAGACTCGACGATTACGCACTGGTGCCGGCAGTGTGAGCTCACTCTAGGAGGCGAGAGCTTCGGCTGGGATCTTCTTGTAGCAGCGTCGAGGCCTTACGACGTCATCTTGGGCATGGATTGGCTATCTACAGTCCATGCGCAGATTGACTGTTTTAGGCGCAAGGTGCGATGTGTACGCACCGACGGGAGCAGGTTCACCTTCACCGGAGAGAAGGGTGCCTTAGCAGCACAGGATGGACTTCCGTGGAGGAGAGGACAACCCATCACTCATCAGTTGGCTAGCCTCATCCTTGGAGCAGTTGACGTGCGGAGTCCTGGTTTTCCTGCAGTGGTGGATCAGTTTGCGGACGTTTTTCCCGACGACGTTCCAGGGCTACCTCCTCGCAGAGAGGTAGACTTTTATATTGACGTGTACCCCGGGACAACCCCGATATCCACTCCAGCATATCGGATGGCCCCCGCCGAGCTTCGAGAGCTACGGGTACAGTTGGAGGACTTGCAGGGCAAGGGGTTCATCTGACCCAGTGTTTCACCCTGGGCTTCCCCGATATTGTTCGCCAAGAAGGCGGACGGGAGCTTGCGACTTTGTGTTGACTATCGTCGCCTGAACCAGGTGACAGTGAGGAACAAGTATCTGCTACCGAGGATTGATGACCTCTTTGATCAGCTCAAGGGAGCATGGTGGTTCTCGAAGATAGACCTCAGGTCAGGCTATCATCAGCTCAGAGTCAGAGACGAGGATGTGCAGAAGACAGCCTTCAGATGTCGGTATGGTCACTATGAGTTCTTGGTTATGCCTTTTGGTGTAAACAATTCTCCAGCAGTGTTCATGGCTCTCATGAACAGGATCTTTCAGCCATACCTCGATCGGTTTGTCGTGGTCTTCATCGATGACATTCTGATTTACTCTACGACAGAGGAGGAGCACGCCTATCACTTGCGAGTTGTTCTTGACACACTCCGAGAGCACCAGCTTTATGGTAAGCTCTTGAAGTTCCAGTTCTGGATACGTGAGGTCCACTTTTTGGGACACGTTATCTCTGAGGCGGGAGTTGCAGTGGATCCCGCGAAGATTGAGGCTGTGTTAGCTTGGGAGCCACCCAGGAGCGTGACTGAGGTTCAGAGTTTCTTGGGACTAGCTGGATACTATCGGAGATTCGTACCAGACTTCTCTTCAGTTGCGGCATCACTCACAGCTTTGACGAAGAAGGGGAAACCCTTCTTATGGACAGACAGATGTCAGCAGAGCTTCCAGGAGCTGAGACAGAGATTGACTAGCCCACCTATCTTGAGGTTGCCTGAGGAGGGAGTAGGGTACGTAGTCTACTGTGATGCATCATGGACCGGACTCGGATGTGTTCTGATGCAGGAGCGGGCAGTGATCGCCTATGGATCACGACAGTTGAGGCCGCATGAGCAGAACTATGCTACCCATGACCTGGAGTTAGCAGCAGTGGTCTTCGCTCTGAAGACATGGCAGCATTATCTGATGGGCGAGCGCTTTACAGTCTTTTCCGATCATCAGAGTCTCAGGTATATCTTCTCGCAGAAGGACCTGAACCTGAGACAGCGGCGATGGCTCGAGTTCCTCCAGGACTATGACTTTGAGATAGTCTATACTCCTGGGAAGGGGAACGTAGTAGCCGATGCCCTCAGCAGGAGGACGGGAATTCAGCTACTTGAGGAGGCGACGGAGCAGCTAGCCTCTTTGCAGATATCCTTCGTGGATAGAGATGGAGCAGCCTTCCTCCAGTCTCTCACAGTCACCCCTCCACTACTGCAGCGATTCAGAGAGGTACAACGTGAGGACGCTGACTGTGAGACACGGCGTGCACAGATATCCTCGGGGCAGGCACCCGATGGTTTCTCCCTTGGAGAAGAGCACGACATCCTTTTCAGAGGACGTACCATTGTACCAGTCGCATTGCGAGAGGAAGTACTGAGAGAGTTTCACACTTCTTTTTTAGCGGTACATCCTGGAGTGGCGAAGATGTACCAGGACCTCAGACGACAGCACTGGTGGCCGGGCATGAAGAAGGCAGTAGCAGTGTTCGTTTCTCGATGCCTTACCTGCCAGCAGGTGAAGGCAGAGCATCAGGTACCAGCAGGCTTGGTACAGCCCTTGGAGGTTCCGGAGTGGAAGTGGGACGACATATCTATGGACTTCGTGACTGGACTTCCACGCACTTCCAGAGGTCATGACTCCATCTGGGTGATTGTTGACCGACTCACCAAGTCGGCACACTTCTTACCCATCAGATAGCAGGGCTCAGTAGAGAGCTTGGGACGTCTCTACGTTCAGGAGATTGTGCGGCTCCACGGCGTGCCATCATCTATCATCTCCGATCGAGATGCCCTCTTTACTTCCCGACTTTGGAAGGGGTTACAGGAAGCGTTCGGGACGCAGCTACGTCTTAGCACAGCTTTTCACCCTCAGACGGATGGTCAGACGGAGAGGACCATTCAGACACTCGAGGACATGCTCCGCGCTTGTGTCCTCGACTTTGGTCGTAGCTGGGAGGACCACCTACCCTTAGTGGAGTTCGCGTACAACAACATCTACCACTCCACCATCGGGATGGCACCGTACGAGGCGTTGTACGGCCGACCATGTAGATCTCCTTTGTGCTGGACAGACCCTGGGGAGTCAGCACTGGTGGGACCGGAGATGGTCCAGGCCATGACAGAGAAGGTCCAGGTCATCCAGGAGCAGATGAGGACAGCTCAGAGCCGGCAGAAGTCATATGCTGACAGGATGCGGAGGCCACTGGAGTTCGAGGATGGCGACCACGTCTTCTTGCGGGTCTCACCTCGACGTGGTATTCGGAGATTTGGCCGAGGCGGCAAGTTATCTGCGCGCTTCATCGGACCCTTCCAGATTCTCCGCAGGATTGGTGAGGTGGCTTATCGCATGGCTCTACCACCTCAGTTGCACCGGGTGCACGACGTCTTCCACGTATCCCAGTTGAGGAGATACGTGCACGACCCGACGCACATCATTGATCATGGGGAGCTTGACGTTGACGATGGGGAAACTTTTACGGAGGTCCCGGTGGAGATAGAGGATCGACAGGAGTGGGTCCTGCGTGGGCGATCGATTCCTCTTGTGCGCATCAGATGACAGTACGGGAATCTCCAGGAGAGCACATGGGAGCGGGAGGCTCAGATGCGTGCTCAGTACCCTCATTTGTTTCCCTAGTTTTTGATGTATCTTTACGGGGACGTAAAGCCCTGAGGTGGGAGTAATGTAAAGACCCGTAAAATTCAAGGAAAATTTTTTCTTAATTTTCTTTAGAATTTTACAGTAGCACGGTTTCAGACGGCACCTGATTCCGAGGCCCAGAGTGCCCGGAATTAATTTCCGAAGTTTGGCTCGGGTACGTTCAGTGAGCGAACGAGCGGGAATTCCTAACTTTTGATCCGGTGCTCGGAATTGAAATCCGAGGGCACCGATGAACTCGCAGCGCCGAAATTCGCTTAAAGAGACCTTTTCGGGAGTTGCGTTTGTTGCGGGTTGAAAGTTAGTTTTGGGGATTAAAAGATAAGTAAAATAAAATTATGTTTGAATTTTATTTTATTCGTGTTAGTTAGACTCTCTCATGGGAAGTTGTTGGTGAGGCCCACAAGCACCCAACTTCCCATGTGTGGTTATGAGGGAGGTGGGGCCCACACGAGCCCCCACCTTTTCAAATTCCCTAACCCCTCTAAACCCCCTCTTAATTATGTGACTCTCCCCTACATTAATTATTGCCAACTTATCTCATCATTTAATTTTTGTCAACTCTAGATTTAATTAATGTAATGAATTTAACTTTTGAGTTTTGAAAGGTTGGCAAAGTGAAAATAAAATAAGGTGTAGCTTATTTTATTTTGGGAGTTGCTGTGTTGTGTGGAGATTTGAGAGAAGAAGAGTTCTACACTTTGAAGAACTTCATCTTCCTCCTTGAAGAACGCGAAGAACACCGACACGCCGTTCTATCTTCTCTCCACGTCAAAGAAAGGGAGACACCGCTTCCTCCTCGGTTTTCCTTCGTCGACTTGAGAAGTTTCGCCAACGACGTATCGCATCGGATGCATCCCTTCGTCAACGGATTTGACGAACGACGACCGCGACGCCCGACCTCCGCGACGTCATCTTCCGCGGAACGTAGACAAATCTTCGAACCTTATACCCAAGGTAGGGGTTGTTGATTTTCTTTTCGGTTTAACTATTTTATTCTTGATCGTGAATTTAGCAAGTCTAACGTGTGACTTTGAATTATTTAAAGACGCGTTATTATTTTAACGTGAGGGGGCCGGACCGCACGAACACGGCCGAACCCCCTCCATCGTTCTTGTTTATTCTTGCGGGTGGAAGCAAGTGGCGTGGTGCCGTCGCACCACGCGGATGATCGTGAAAATATTTTTACACGGCGCCGTCGCGCCACGCCGGGGAAGAATCTTCAAGAACGCGACGCCGTCGCGCCGCGTTGAAAGGAATCAAGGCACGGGAAGGGGCGCGGTGCCGTTGCACCGCGCCGGACGACGAACACCGCGGCCGGTTCCGGGCCGCGGCGGGACGAGGAGACTGCGGCCGGTTCCGGGCCGCGGCGGGAAGAGAAGACCGGCGGCCGGGCCGCCGGCGTCGGAAGCCGAAGGGGGGACCGGAATTTCCGGTCCCGTTGGAGAAAACCGGCCGGCCAGCTGGCCGGCCGGATACCATTAAACCGGGGGAATTAATCCCCCGGCCAACTCATAAAAACCCCCCTCTTAATAAGGGGGGCGGTTCATGAAGGGAGGGGGGCAGCCGGCCCCCCCCGGTTCCGCACCAGCAGGCCCCCCACGTGGGGGGGAGGGGGGGGGGCGCTTTTTAAAAAAAACGGCGCGGCATAGCCGCGCCGCCTCTTGAAAAGTGGGGGAATTGATTCCCCCGCGCGGCCTCCTTGCGGCGACAAGCCGCCACGGACCCCACGCCGCCGCGGGCCCCACGACGCGGCCCCCGCGCCGCCGCGCCGCCGCGCCGCCCCAAGGGGGGGTCGGGCCGGGTCGGCCCGGACCCGGACCCCCCCGTTTCGAACCAGTTCCGGTCTCTTGGCCATAACATGAGCCTCGGACCTCCGATTGACGAACAGTCTGCGGAAACGCGATCCTTAGATCGAGGCGGTCGTTTCGGTATATCGCACTCAAGGTTTCGGATTACATTGAGTTCGGCCGGGTTGTTTCGTTCACGAAACCAACCGGGCCTTCGGAGCGGAAACACTCATATCTTGAGCTACGGACGCCGGATTGACGTGCCGTCAGCTGTGTTGTGTCCCTCTTAGTAAGACGAATCTTTTGGCATACTCCTCCCGAGGTTTGGACGCAGGTGGAGTACGTTCGGGTTGGTTTTGCCTTAAAAACCAACCGGGCCCCGGAGACGAAAATGCCAATAACTCTCAGACCGGGCGCCCGATCGACGCGCCGTCTGTTGCGTTGAGTTCCTGTTGACGATACGGAACTTTTGGATACATCAACTCTGGTCTTCGTGACCGTTGATGTATCAGCCTCTCGGCTCGTGGAGCGGACCCTCCGAACGAGCTTGCTATGTGCGGGAACCCTAGTGCTGGCTGCGACTGTTCTACTGCTACGACTACTACTGCTACTGTGACTGCGACGACGACAGTACATAGATCCTGTGTGGATTCGACGACGACGACTACAGCACTCAGCGATCCTACGTGGATCGGTGCTACAGGTCCTGTGTGGGCCCGATCCTGTGTGGGTCCTTGCGCTCAGCGGTTCTGTGTGAGCCAGCACCTACAGGTCCTGTGTGGGCCCGATCCTGTGTGGGTCTTTGCGGGGGTTAGTTACCTATCGATCCTTCGTGGGTCCGACAACTTAGATGGATCAGTGATCATCTTTATCGTCCTTTGAAGAAGTATACCTGTGTGAGCTGAATCCTGTTGCTTTCCTGTGTGGATTGTGTTGTGAAATCCTGTGTGGATTATGTTTTTCTTTCCTATGTGAAATACGTATACTTTCCTCCGTGGACTGAGTTGTACTTGGGCTCGGAGGTTGGAGCGTATTTGAATTGATGACATAGGTATATGTATGGGCATATACCTAAGCAGTGTCGGTTGTTACTTCGTGATTGTACTTTTCTTCGTGGTTTATCCTTTGTGGATTTGAGAGACCTTCAGGGGTCTCGGGGTCCCTACTGAGTAGCTTATACTCACCCCTGCACGGGCTTTGCCCGCACTACGTTGTGTTGGTTGCAGACGACGGACAGCGTTGACCTTAGCTGAGGCTTGCACAGCGGGACGGTACCCGGAGGTGGACCACTGGGCGGGACGTGCTCGGAGCGGACGACGGGACCCGTGGAGCAGAGGAGCTATCTGTACCCACCCTTCAGGTGGGATTTCCTGTGGATAGCTCGGAGTAGCGGCTTTTACTTTTCAGTTGCTGTTTTCCCTTTCGATTTGTACTTTACTTTCAGTTTGGGTTTTTTTACTGGCCCATTTACTTTTCCGCACTTTCTGTTGTACTCTGCTTTTGTTTAGTGTTTACTTTACGCTTGTTTACTCTGTGGTGTGTGTTTACTTTTCAATGGCAATGCCTTCCCTTTTTACTGGGATTTACGCCTTGGTGCTAGTCGCCAGCCCCTGGCCTATGGAAGGCGGGCTTGGGGTAGTCACGGCACGGACCCCGAGGGCGGGTCGTGACAGGTTGAATGCATGTTCTTAAATTTTTTCTTTCCTTCGAGTGGAGTACTCATGCAATGGGTTATTTTCAGAAACTACATCATGATATGAACAATTATAAAATAACTAATTACAATAAAAATACCTATTTAGATTCCTAATTATTTTTAACATAATTAAAATGTCCATAACAACAATGCCAATTATTGATAGCTGCGCAAGGCGTCATTAGTTCCATATGGTAATATGAAAAAAACAAGATTTGTATACTTAGACTATCATAACTCAATTTGATGTATTAATTACGTCTTACTATCTATCCCACAAGGAAAATCCTTATGTTCAAATTTAATTAACCAATATAAATGAAAATTGTTTATATTGTTGGAGAAAATATAAATAATGCATCACAGATTGGGGTTGAATTGAATATGAGAAGCATGCTTGGTTTAGTGATTTTCATTGTTGTTTTCTTGGTATTCAATAGAGTATGGGTTTATTCATATTTGGTGTTAGAATTGGGTCAGTTAGGATCCTAGGTCTTGGTATCCGCCAAAATAATTTTATCGGACCATTGGAAAGGTCATATACTATATTCAATCATATAGATAGTTGATCAAAAACCATGTTTAAACACAATCGACATATATTTATAAATGTTCGTATGAACTCTAAAGAAGTTAATTGATGAAACTAAAATAGAACATTATAATTCAAAAGGAATAGTCATGTGATTTGAAAAAAAGTATGATATTAGAATTGATAAACAGAGTTCACCACCATCCAAAATATGAATAAATTAAAGAAAATAAACACTAAGAATCACTCACCATATAAATCACATCACCCTGCATTATAAGACTACTCTTTAATGGTGGAGGTGAGTATATTTGATTCTTGTGGAAGAATAGTGACAATGTGGGACCTTAGATCATCACACCATCATCTGTATCCTTCCCTCGGTGCATCATGACGTCATCTGCCTCTATGTGTGTTATAATACAGCAAAATATCGTTATTAAAATTATTTATCTATAGATCCCCACATCTAACTGCATTTTTTTGTGCGTCATCCCCTACATAACATGCACCACGGGTAGACGTCATGTACCTTAGATCTGATTGTTCCTATGGCATGTTGAATCTTTGAAAATATTATACGATTGTTTGAATATCATAACGTTGGTTTTTGGTGGTACATGATATGTACATGAAGTTCATAGCATTTTCTGTCGTCAAGACTTATTCTCTTTGGATTTGCTCCAAATGTATTGGTAACGACATGTACATTTCTTACACAAAATGTAATTAGTTTTTTCAGTTTCCATTTGTCATTATCTCTCAAATTACTGGTGTCGCATCGCATCGCTTCATTTTTTATCCAATATTAATTCCTTTTTTCACAAATTCATTATTTCCTAGAAAAACACACAAAAAATGTAAATGCATTCCAATATTTAAAATATAATTCTATAAATTATAATATCGTCCAATTTAAATACTAAAAAATATATGCATGAACTACACGTATCATTTATTTATCATAAATTTGATTATATTAATGAAAAAAACCAACACATATATTCTTTCCATTCATTATAAAATTGCAATGTCATCCTTTCATATATATGGGATACCTCCTCCATGTATAATGTATTCCAATTTAAATAACCTCTTAAAATGGAAGTTCAAAAAATATATTCCATAATAATGTATATGATAAATATTTTATAATAATTAATTTTTAATTACAACAAATTTTTTCCATCTTAATATCAATTAAATATTGATTTATTATTATATGCGATTTAGGAAGTTATAAGTGAATGGTATCTTATAATATAAATATAAAAATGGTATATATAAATAAAACTTCATAATTTATTAAATATTAATATTCGAGAAATATTGACTAACAAAAAAATCTAGTGCAAGATTTAATTATACCATGAATTAATCTTTAAGACATATTTCAAATTAAGCATCTATTAAAATTATAGGTTGTATATTTTATCTATTAAATTTTTTCACAATCCCTCATTAATAATGTTTATAAATGTTCCATTTTATGTTCCTCATTTCATATTTTTCTTATTTGAATGTTATGATACACATATGGGATGGGTTGGTAGTCTCACATATTATCTATATTATTTTTGCAACAATTTACTTTGAGGGGATTATATATTATTAATATATAAATACACATATTTTTTCTTAACAAATAATTTTTCTTTATTTATTTCATGTAAAATTTCAGATACAGTTATATAGTACTCAAACCCATCAAAATAATGATTATAAGAATAACTGTCCTTATATCTCTTCTTCAGTTTGAAATTATTTTCCTACTACGTAGTATTATTTATATATCATAATAAATGGTAATTTATAAACATCATGGATTTATTAAATAGAAATTATTTTAAATTAAATTTATTATCATATTATGAAATAGAAATAATTCATAAAATTTTAAATATAATACAAATTTTACATTAAAAATATTAAAAGAAATATCATTTTATGATTTTCTATAAATCTATTTTTCCATGATCAAGATCATTCATCAATATTTTTATTCAATACAATTTTTGTTATTTTATATAGTAATATTTATTGTCATTATTTTGTGTTTTTTTATAAAAAAATTATATATTTTTATGAAATATTTTAAAATAGATTGAATTCAACAAATTCTTTTTGAATTTCCACTATATATTATATTAAAAAATAAATATTTATGTTCAACATTCCATTATTATAAAATATGAGAAAATATATTTATATATTTAATCGTTCAATATTCAGAAAAATGTTTTCAAAGGGACTATTAAAATTATTTTGACACATAAATAATATTTAGGGGGAATTTTTTTTACTATTCTACTTTCATTTTCTATTATATTTTCTAAAATGAATATTATTATACAAAACCATCACAACCGATGAATTGAAAGTGTCATTTCGTAGACAACTAATTTATGTTGCATTAAAAAATCTGTTTATCATTATTCATAGTTAATTAAATTCAATGAAATTATATTCCTTATCCCATTTCAAAATTCTTTTGAAATTATATTTCTGTTTTCCATGTTCTTTTTTAGAAATGATATATTTAACATTAATTTATTCTTGACTAAACTATATACGGATTATTTTATATGGATTGAATGAATGAAAAACTTATATGAATGTGATTTGTAACACCAAATAATTCTAAACTAATAACATGTTATTATAGATTATATTAAACAAAAAATAAAAAGAATGAATAATCCATAAAATATAATCGGTTAAGTATAACATCAATTATTTCATATGAAACCTGAGACCTCGAGTATTAATAAACTAAAATATAGTATATATTTATAACATAGTCATTAAATTGGAGGTTTTGAATAGTAACAACGAAATTATGTAAATAATGTGGTTTACACATTTATAAAAATTTCAGTAGTTATATATTTATTATGGATAAAATGTGAATAATTCCAAAAAAAGATATATATTTTGAATCTCTATATTTCCTAAAAGATAATTTAGTAGGTATTTGAAAACATAATATAAAACAAATTAGCCTTTTTTAAAAAATTTATTTGAAAATTTATCTTATTTTTTAAAATCTGATTATCAAAATGAGCTAAGGAAAAAATTTAGTGATTTTTTATAGATGATTAATTTTTTGATCATCATTGAAAAATATATATTTTAAATTTTAAAAATTCATTTATTGTAAACAATTTATAATGTAAAATCAAATTTTAAAAATGTTATTTAGGTATATTGGTTCAATTATAAAACAACTATTCCAGTTTATTTAATTTCAATCATTTTCATTTAATGATGTATATTAAAACATTGTATCAATTTGGACATTTTCTCTTTAAAACCTCACATTCTCATCATGCCTTTAGGATTAATTTTAAATTATATTCATCCACATATGTGAATTGAAAATTGAGAAATGTATTCTGTATTTTGGATTAGAATTATCTATATGATGTAATTCTGTAAACATACTTTTTTACGAAAATTAATTGTGGAAACATTAACAAAATAATAACCATGGTTTAGGAAAAAATAAGTTTCTTAGGGATTTAAAATCAATGGAAAGGGTTATAAATTATGTAAAATCTTGTAAAAATATAATCTTCTAGACATAATTCCATACATTCCTTCTAATATTGAATATAATTCAATTTTTAATCATTTTACAATTGAAGGACTTCATTATTTTGGTTTTTTTGGGAAAATTTCCTATAATTTCAAAGAGGGATCCCTTTCCCCAAATATAAAGATGTACTCACTACACTAACTTCGTCAAAAAACTAAATCAAATTATCTTTATAAAACTATGAAAAATTATTACCCAAGGGCCTTAGTCACATTCTGAATCATATGGACCTCCTACAAATCAATCCCTATGGTCCAAATGAGGATATCAAAATACGGGTTCTCTTAGAGAATTTAATTACCATGATAATGGTCATTAATTTTATTGTTTTTTTAACACCATAAATTATATATTCTAACATATTGTATAATAATACTTGTATAAACAATTAACTATGTTACTATTTTGTTAATGGAATAATAGTTTTTAACCTACACATCTAGGAAATAATACATGAATTCATCGATCTTGTGTATGGTATACTAGCGCCCCTCAAATCAATGCAGTTCTTGTTCCATAACCACCTTTGAAGGATGGATATAAATATAGATTTAACATAGTCATGTTATTTTTATGATATTTTTATTCTTATTCAGTTTCAATATAAAATACACCTTTTTATGATCCCTTCTATTTCAAATTGGATAACATTACTCTTGTGAAGAGAAAACGACCACCTACCAAATTGATGTGATTTTTTTTTCATTACATATATAAAATGTAATGAAAAAAGGATAAAATTAAAAAATATTACACATATATTTGAGTGTATTTATTAGTTAAAATTAATATATCACATATTACCTTATCCTTTCTCCCAATGTTGTAATAATATCATCGCTCATGCGTATGTATGCATGACCATCTCCATGAAGTGATGCGACTCTATTTATGTGAAAAAAATTTACGATACATTTTAAAATTTTATCTTCTAAATATATATGATATTTATAAGTATATTATATTTATGTATATGAATAAATTAAATCATATGATTGGGAACCACAACATTCAATACAGATACCAGATCCTAATATATGATAATTCCAACTAAAAAAATAATGAAATATCATATAAAAAATGGTAAAATGTAATAATGTAGTCATATATGATAATATAAATATAAATATGGTTCTGTGATAAATTTTTAACATTCCAAAAACCATTACACACAAGGTAAAATAATGTTCTACTGTATGTAAGTGTGATGTATGGTACTTCCTCTCCATTTCTCATTATTTTGTATTATTATAATATAAGGAATATAATATCTCTTATCTATACATACTTCCCATTTTACATGTAAAATTTTGATACATTAAAAAATAATTTTATTTATTGTTTGTATTTGAATAAATTAATCTGATGATATTTGTGATGAAAATTACTATACTATAAAATATTTTATAACCTGATTTCTTTTTATTGAGATATATTACTAATTTTAGGACATTGAAATTCTGAAATTGAATATAAAATAACATTTAATTATATTTTTATGTATTTTTTATTTTTTTATGTTTATTTAAATTTGATTTTTATAATATATTCATTTAACGATTCTCACCTAATCATTATGATCACGGTAATGATTTATTCCACAAACAAATTTTCTTCAAGATTGATTATTATTTAATTTTAGTTTAATAAAACTATTTTTCCATAATAATACTGTGTGTTTTTTTCAAATAATTTCATTCATTATATTTTCTTGTTGAAATAAAAATTTTCTCTCTTTGTAATTCGAAATAATTGAGATTTATAGAAATTCTTACATAATTTCTCTATTCATCATAAAATCCAATTTCATCAGAATCAATATAATCTAAAAATTATTTAAAAATCAATTTAAACAAACTCTAAATGAATTATAAAATATATTTTTATCCATTTTTACTTTTTAAAAATGTTTTTTATTCAACCATTATGTAATTTTCAAAAGAATACATGTTTTTATCAAATAAGTGAGATGAATATTTGTTTTAACATTTACATCTTAAAAAATATTTCCATTTTCCCTGACCATTTAATTTTTTTAATCTTTATTATATATGTTTAAATGATTGTTTTCAATGAAATTTATTTTTATCTATTTATTATATTTATTTTCAACAATGAAAAAAAACACATAATTATTTATAAAATATATATTATGTTTCTCCATTTGATATTTATTATTTATGTTAATGATTTTTGGACATTTTTACTAATTAATGTACTGAAATTCACATTCCTAATTTATTTTTGCAGTCATTTACATTGTCATGAAATAATAACTTTATGTGATCAATGCACCTTAAATTATCAATAAATATTAATATTAATTATCACATAAAAGTTATTTTATAAAATATTCTATCATTTTTTTCATATGATTTTATTCATTTGACATTCATTTTTTATCTTTGAAAATAGTTGTAACACTATTATTTTTACTAAATGGTGATATATGATGAAAATGCTTATTTTTCAGGAAGTAATTAATTTATTTATATATGATGATTATTTGGAAATACGGTTACATGTGGGGATTAATATGTTACATCCCTAGTATGAATTGGTATGTCTCGTGGGTAAAATATCTACTATTGAACTATGTTAAATATTCAGGGATATTCAATAGAGAATAATGATAGTCTAGAAAAAAACTGTGTTGTAATTTATTATTTTCAATAATAATGAAGGTTAAACATCCCGATTCCAGAAGCCACCAAGAGACACCCCTTACACAATTGGTAACATGGCCTCAAGTGCATTTCCCTGAATTCCAGAGGATGCCAACAATAAGTGAGGGCCTTGGGTGTGATAATGGGGAAACTATGCCCTCATTAGTAGAGTAAAACAACAGAAGTAAAAAATAGTAATAGAAAAAGTAGTAATTATAACATTCAATAGTCAACATCAGAAGACTGATAATAAGAAAAATTGGCAGAAAATATATAAATGATGCATGATATATATATATATATCTATGTCTAGGAAAATAGCCAAAGAAGTCACCGTGATTGAATAAAAATAGTATTAAAACAAACTACAAAAGAAAAGATAAAAAAACTCATTAGAAATGAAAACCAAAAATTGGTCTTATGCCCTCTGCTCCTTAGCAATGATGTACCAGAAGTTGAAGGGTGCTTTCCCCGATCTATGCCTGATGTAATATAATCTAATTGGGGCCAAATGCACGAACCAAACAGGGTGTTAGAATAAATCCCAATAGGGAACCACCAAAATATTTGTGCCTAATATTCAGTGAATATATAGCAGGTAATAAGAAAAAGAAGATGTAAACAACGAACTACTCAATAGTAAACAATCCCCAGTTTCAATGCATTCGTTTTCATATAACAAAAAATAACTAATCGAAGTAGGTCAACCCAAATGGTAAACCTCTAGGAATTACTCGCAGCCTAACCCCACAGGTTCAACCAAACATATAAAAGAAACCCTCAAGGAATTACACATAGTATAACCCCTCTGGTTCGTCTTAATCATAGAATCCATGTTGAAGCACTCACCATCAATTCCTCATATAGTCTCGTATTGGTAACTAAAGGTGCTCTGAGGAAGTAATTACATCACATTTCCCCAGTGTCCTACTTTGAGGAACTACATACACTATAAGTAAGAACTTACATCAATTCCCGCTATGGTCACACATCATAACAGTAAAATAGACACTTTGGATAAGCCCATTGGTCCATTCACTATATGATTTACTACACCGGGTTCTCATTACCCCGTGTAAGTCAACAAGTACAACAACATGCATCAGCCATTGTAAACGTAAAAAATTACATGGCTAATAGTCTACGACATAACATCATGTCCGAATAAAAAATACTCCATTCTACATTACCAGGAATGTGAAAAAAGGCAGCCTAATAAGATAAGTAGTACTAAACATTCATAAAAAAAATTGGATTGGAAAACACCTACAAATCATAGAAATTAACGCTATTCAAATTCGATTATCCTCTCCTCATGCATACAAGCATGGAAGGAAAATAATATAGCCAAAATAGTAAACACCCAATACCCCGTTCAAGGGTATTGGACAAATTTTCAAATATAACTCAAATAAATTAATTCGAATGGCACAAACCACCTACCTCGTTGTTGAAGGATCTCTATACGTGAACCTGGAGGCTTGAAAGCCCAATTACACCGTAGATCTACAAAAAAAGTCTAAATCTCTCAACCAAAGATAACTTTAGAAAGAGATGAAATCAATAAATGATGATCCATAAGAAGGTAGAGCTAATCGAAGTGATCTCAATGATATCAATGGCGGTCACATCAGAGATCAGATGCTCGATCATGGCTCGGTGAAAAATCGCAGTTGTACATGTGCAATCAGTCGAACCGGACCTTGAAAGAGACAGTTGTATCCGTCTAACGTGACCCATGTGCTTTTAATAAAAAAATAAGTTACATGGTGTGTATGTTAGATGTACCTAGCATGTACATGCCTTCACTGGCCCATGTATTAGGCAGTCTCTAGGTCACCACACAGGGACGTGTGTATTGATGTGACATAGACATCACCCGGCTACTGGCATTAATCGAGTACACGGTGTGTACCTATAATGTATATGGTGTGTACGTATGAAATTTATAAAAAATCTTATTTTTCAATAAAAACATCATAAAAATGAAAAAATACCTGAAAAGAATATCCAGGTACATAGAAACATCCCCCCATAATGCAACTTAACCCTGAGTTTCTCTAGAATGGTTGTGTCGAAAAAGAAACCAAAAAAAGCTCTGGCACTTGAGATCTTACATCGGCCACCCTCTCTGAGGTCTTTTCATGTACTCATATGTGTTTCCATAGCACGCATACCCAAGGAATAGACCATCCACGAAGAACCATCATACTACGATCAACAATCTGGATAGGATGCTCCTCAAAAGAGGCGTCCACCTATAACTCATCCTTTTTGGGATGAAGAACTTGAGATGGGTCTGATAAGTAACGTTGAAGCTGGGAAACATGAAAGACATCATGCATACCATGATACCTCTATGGTAACTGCATCTGATAAGAAACCATCTGAACTCCTTCCAAAACATCAAACGACTTGACGTACCTTGGAGAAAGCTTAACCTGTCTCTTAATACTATTTTACCCCAACCTCAGTGTGACAACAAGTAAAACCTAATCCCTGACATCGAACTCTAGAGGTCATATCTACTGATATGCATAAGTCTTCTTTAGAGACTGTTTAGTTTTCTCCCTCTTCTGAATCAACTCTATCTGATCTGTCAACCCCTTGAAAAGATGTGCTCTAAACATAGATGTATATCCTACCTCCAGCCAACATATGGGTGATCAGCAAGGAATACCCTAAAAATCATAATATGGTTCCATCTAAATATATTCTTCATATCTATTATTGTATGAAAACTCCACAATAGGTATGTGTTTCTCCCAAGAACCTTTATAATCTGGGGTGCATGCTCGAAGCAAGTCCTCAAGCACCTGAATCATACACTCGGACTTCCCATATGTCTGGTGATCGTAACCTGTACTCAAATGTAACCATATACCCAAATCCATTCGAAGCCCCTAAAAGACCTGAGTAGTTAAACATGTGTCACTATCTGAAACAATGGAGTTTGGAACACCATGTAGATGTACAATCCCACTGATGTACAATAGTCCTAGATCATGAACACTATAATTCTATTTGATTGGAAATAAGTGAGAAAACTTTGTGAGTCTGTCAATTACAACCCATACCACATCATTCCCTCGAGGCGACCTCAGCAACCCAGTCATGAAATCCATCGTGACATCATTTCACTTCCACTTGGGAATGGGTAACTACTGCATAAGCCATGTTGGTCGCTGATGCTCCACCATCAATTGCTTATAATTGAACACCTTATGATGAATCCAGAAACATCCATCTTCTTGTTTGGCCACCAATACTGGTCGTGTAGATCACGATATATCATGTTTATGCCAAGAAGAACAGCCCAAACTGAGGAATGAATTCCCCGCATCGGCTCCTCACATATGTCTTCAAACACCCATATGTGCCCCGAAAAGTAAAAGATCTCATCCTCGATTATAGTCCATCCTGGTATAGAGTCTCCACTTGACAGACACTCTCGTAGGACTAGGACTTTGTAATTTGATAGTTACCTCATTCACACTCGATGAAAAAGAGTAGAGGTAACAGCTACATAAGAAAGAAACATCTACCAATATCTTCCATGAACCACCAAATGCATCTCAGAGAACATAGTTATAAGTTGTCACTCACTACTAGCCTCCTTATCACCTTGTATCTGAGTCCTCCTAGTCAACACATCAGCCACAACGTATCCTTTCTCAAGCATGTAGGCAATGTCAACGTCAAAGGACTGGAGGAACTCAACCCACCATCATTGTCTCAAATTTAGGTCACACAAATTGATGATATGGATAAAACTTTTGGGGTTGATGAAAACCAAAAAATTCTATCCCAAGAAGATAGTGTCTCAAATAACATAAAGCATGAACAATATCAGCTAGCTCCAGATCTTGAGTTAGGTAGTTTCTCCCATGTGGCATCAACCACTGAGACCGATATGCTATGACTCCTTCTCCCTTCATGATCGAAACTCCCATCCAGATAACAAATGCATCACTATATACAATATAGATTTTCCCCATCATTAGAAATACTATTATTGGTCCCGATGTAAACCTCTCTTTCATCTCCTGAAAGAATGAATCACAAATATTTTACCACAAGAACCAAGTTACCTTCTTTGTCGGACCCGTTAGTGGAGTTTCGAAACATGAAAAGTCTTGTGAGAAGATTCTGTAGTAACCAGCCACCCCTAGAAAACTTCGTACCTCAATGACGTTCCACCACTACTACAATGAAACTACTACTCTCACATTCATTAGGACTACATAAAATCCTTTCTTTGAGATGACCTGACCCAAGAAGTGGATATGATCTATCCAAAGGTGGAATTTTAAGAGATTGGGAGATAATTGATTCTATCTTAGTGTACTCAGAATGAACACAATAAGTGTGGCATGGTCGTGTCGAGTATTAGAGTACACCAAGATATCATCCACAAAGACTACCATGAATGAATACAAGATTGAATGGAACACTCGGTTTATCAGTGCCATGAAAAATGCAGGCACATTTGTGGGGCCAAATTAAAATACCACATAATCGAATAGAACATACCCACTCTGGAAGGCTGTGAGGGGTATATCAGATGGTATAATTCACAAATGATTGTAACTGGATATCATGTCAATCTTCAAGAACACATCTGATTCTCAAAGTTGATCAATGAGATCATCAATCCTTGGCATGATATATATGTTCTTGACTGTCGACTAGATCAATATATGATAATCCACACCAAGTCTAAGGGTATCCTCTGCCTTAATTGCATATAGGACAAGCGAACTGAAAGAAGATGGACTCGGTTGGATGAAAAACATTTCCTATAACTCCTCCAACATCTTCTTTAGCTCCACCTAAAAAGGTATCAACATCTTATAAAGAGGAATGGACATCGATTCCACTCCTGGAACAAGCCCAATAGAATAGTCTACTACACTATCTAGAGGAAAACCTGAAAATTAATTAGGAAAGACGTCCCTAAAACGATCCACCATTGGGGGAAAGTCCATCTGTGATGCCCCCAGGTCATCCAGTTGTTGACTAGTAATCTTGGATATTACTCCTCCCATCCCATGAATCTCAGGTCCCACTCTGCTCACCTAGACAACACATTCAACTTTATGAAGATACGATCCTCTCTTTGGTGATGCGAAACTCAACCTATGGTGATAGAAATGGACAACTTCTTGGAAGGGAAATAACCAGTCCAATCTGAGAATAACATCACAGTCTGTTATCTCAAGGATATAAAGGTCCCATAAGAAGTGACACCCACCAACCTCTAGATGGCAGGCTTTCAATGTAGCACATCAGTCATTCTTGCCCGCAATAGTATTTCTATCATTAAGATATCATCAGAATAAATGATACAATGCCTAAGGATATCCAAATAAAAAAATATATATAAAGCTATGGGATGCCCCTGTATCGAAAAGAGTATAAGCTAAAACTAAGGAACCTAATATCATACCTCGAACTATAGAGGGTCTGAGATCCTTAACTTGATGGGTCTACTCCACTGCAAATGTATGGCATGTATTGTAGCCGTGTGACCCTGCCTAAACACTTTGAGCTAACCCACCCCATTATAGATGAAAGCCTGGTTACTGACTACCACGACCATGACCTCCACCTCGACCTGAAAGTCCATAAGAACTGCAGTTTCTAGACTGGTGAGAAACTGGTGGTGTTGCTCTTATATGAGGATTCATAGAATAACCCTTTTCACCAGCTTTTTGTGAGAAAAACTGACAGAAATGCTGATGATGGTCCATCTTTCCATAAAATCAGCACTCCACTGGGTCTTTTGGGAAATTTGGCCTCTTATTCCCACTCTTCCCATATAGGTAGCACACTACATGGATACCCGAACATATCTCCCAGCTCCTCAGATCTCCACATGCAGAATCCTTATGTCACTTCCTACTGTTAGAAGGAGGGATACTAACCCCAGATGTCTAACCACCCTTGCTCACAATTCCTGAATCCGCCAGGTTGCACTATGAGATCGGTGGCTCGTTGACTATATAAGTGAAAGAATGGAACACGATAATTAAAGCATTCATGTTATCTAAATATGGATAAACAACATGTATAAATCCTAAACGGTGTGTTCCCTGAAGCATTTCACAAGGGTGCAGACTCCTACCAGAGCTGGTTGTCTAACACCCCATACACACTGTGTGTTGTCCTAACACATGGTGGGAACATTAATCCTCTTCCCTTTCCCATGTTCTCATACCTGGCTAAGCCACACGGTTCTCCTAGAACAATACTACATGATGTGTTCATGGTAGACGCGTCATGTAATAGACGAGCTTCACCGACCCGTGTTGTTATTGACACGGCCGGATACATGGATCACACTACACGACATGTTCCATATAGAAATGGAATGTACTAGAATGATTTTTCCAAACTATTTTGTTTGTTACATAGTCGGATACTCATTTGACACTACACGATGTGTTCCAGACAAACACGATGTGTATTAGAAAATACCCAACTGACCTGTGTTGTTAGTGCCATGCCCGGTTACACTGTTCTACAACACGAAATGTACATCTGGTACATTATGTGTCCATATAAAGATTCCAAACCCAGTGGCCCTACCCACATAGTCTGAGAAACAATTAGATACTACACTTCATGTACCTACAGTACATGGAATGTACTTTTGAAAAACGGTTTCTTCCTGAGTAAAAGAACACATGGCATGTATTCAATATTACACGTTGTGTATTCTGGGTTTTTCTGGATAATAAGCCTCTGTAACTACTCTGGAACCCTGAAAAACACTAAAAAGAATATTGAAAGTGCCAAATTCCAATCCTTGATGGCACATACATCCCGTGAATCAAATCATGGAATCACATACATGTCATAAGAAAAAAAACATATCCATGGTCCACCAATATCTAGTCCATGAGGTCCCATAACACCACCAGAACCAATGTTTGGTGTTCATTAAAATGAATCCATACACAATCAATACCTAATCGAACAAAAAATATTCTATCAAGGCATATGTCACAAAATCATGCATATATAACACTACATCTATCACAATGACATGAAATTGCTAATTCACCCAAAATGGAATTGAAAGAATGCATGATATGTGATTTTCTGGAATGTGACTATATGATGTACGAGATGGAATAAAATTATCTCATCAGGTTGCAATAGAAATAGAACCTTGATAACATCAACAATAATAACACAAAACATGTGAATCACTAAAGGTGAAATAAAATCAACAATAATAATTGAGAATTTAGAAAAATTGCAATAACTTGGTAGATTGGATTTTCCCTATATAGGGGTTAAATGACCTCAGACACAACTTATTATCAAGTACCAATTCCATCCAATCCCTATTTATAGGATCCAAATAGTAAGTGAAGAAGAAAAGAATTCCACTGATTACACTTTGTATCATCCCAATTCAGGAAGCCACCCAGAGGTTCCCCATACCTAAATGTTCACATGGATTCAAGCGCATTTCACTAAATGCCAGAGGATGCCGACTTACATTGGGTTACTTGGTTGTGATAGTGGGGAAACTATTCCATCATTGGAATATAATCAAATAGAAGTAAAAATAATAGCAATAGAGGAAGCAGTAATAATAACATACAACAGTAAACAACAAAAGATTTAAAATAAGAAAAAACTGGAGCACATATATAAATGATGCATTATATATATGTGTCTAGGAAAATAGACAAAAAATTCCCAATGGTGGAATAAAAACATTACTGAACAAATGTACAAAATAAAATAGATAAACAACTTCTCACCATCGTATTCCTCATCATAGTTCCATGCTCTCCAACTCCTTAACAATCTAGTACATGACGTAGAAAGTCACTTTCCATTATCTATTCCTAAAAAAATATATTCTCTTTGTGCCCAAAACCATGATCAAAATAGGGTATGATACTAAATCTCATCAAGAAACCACTGAAAGATATGTGTCTAACAGAAAATGAGTATATATTAGGTAATAAGAAAAAGAAGAAGTAAAAAAGATAGTACCCAGTAGTAAACAATTCACAGTTTCAATGCATTCAGTTTTATATAACAAGAAACAACTAATCAAAGTAGGTAAACACAAACGACAACCCTATAGGTAGTACTCATAGCCTAAACTCTTTGGTTCAACCAAACAAGTATAAGAAACCCTCTATAAAGTACAAAGAGTCTAACCCCTCTGGTTCAGATTAAGCATAGACTCTATGAGGATGCACTCGATGTCAATTCCTCCTAAAGTCTTGTATTGGTAACAAAAGGTGCTCTAGGGAAGCACAATCATCACATTCCCTGTGTGACCCGCATCGAGGAACTACAATCACTCTGAGGAAGCACTTACGTTAATTCCCCATATGTAATTGCATCATAATAGTAAAAATAACATTTTAGAGAATCCCTTATGTCCATTATCTCTATGTTCTACTACACCATGTTCTCCCAGCCCTGTGTAAGTCAACAAATATTGAAAAGAGCATCATCCAATGTAAAAATAAAGATCCACTTGTCTAAATGTCTACAACAAAATAGCATGTCAGTATACAAAACAATCCATCCAACAATAATAGACATTGGAAAACAAACAAGGAAGCCTAACAGGATGAGCCGAACCAAACAGTCATAAGCAAACATGCATTTGAAAACACTTCCAAAGCATATAAATTCACCGTATTCATATTCAATTAACCACTAATCAAGAATAGAAGCATAAAAGAAAAATAATACGGAAACAAATAGTAAACATGCAATACCTAGTTCTTGGGTATTGTACAAATTTTCACATATAAATCAATGAATATCAACAGAAAGGCACAAACCACCTACCTCGAAGTTGTAGTATTAATATACATTAACCTAGAGGCTTGAAACACCCAATAACATCATAGATCTAGAAAAAAGTCTGAAACACTCAACTGAAGATAACATGGGAAGAGAAGGAATCAAGAAATGAATCACTAGAAGAATGAAGAGCATACTGATGTGATCTCAACAAAACAGACGACGATCGAATCAGGGATTAGATAATCAATTGGGGCTCAGGGAAAAATTGCAGTCGTACAGGTGCTCTCGGTCGAACTAGACCTAGAAGGATATGATTCTGTCTGTCAGATGAGAACTCAGTGAATTTAATTAAAAAAATATATCACACGGTGTGTACATCCCTCCATCGTCCCCCCGATTTAGGGGGTCTCTTGGTCCCCACACACAGTCGTGACACGACCTCCACTCGACTACCTACAATAATTGAGTACAAGGCGTTTACATATAATGTATCCAGCATGCACATAAGAAATTTCCTAAAAACTCCTCTTTTTCATAAAAAAATCGGAAAAAGGAAGACATACCTAAAAAGAAGATCCAAGTTCTTACAGAATGACTCATGTATTTATCTACATCGGTAATATTACCACAATAATATTTCATTTAGTGTATGATTCTCTGTATATTATGACAAATTAATAATGTTTACATGAGATTTAGGATTCTTTATTGGGGGTCCCAATATATAGTATTTGTTTATTTTTAGTTGATAATGTGTGAAAATAATTTATGGAATCATGAATCTTTGATCATAAAACGATGTTTATCATTGATTATATATATAGAATAACATCAGTATGTTTTGTTACAGATGTTATTAAGAGTTTTTTTCTTCAAATACATCCCTTTTCTAGATATTTAATGTTGATAGTTATAATGATCCACTTCATACATGTCTATATCTTTGGATTTTAATCAATACACAATGAATTGAAGGTTATATAGGTCCCAACCATCTCATAGTGAAATCATTCTTATGTGTTCCAGAAACACATAATTCATACATCACAGCATAACCAAAAAAAGAAAATGGGTTTCATAAAAATAATAAAATCATAACCCATATAAAACAAATGGATTTTGTACATATCATTCCATCATAAACACAATCAACCCATGGTAATAATATTGATAGAAAACTGTCTATTTTTAAATAATGTCTTCATCGATGGAAACTAATTTCGTTAAAACACATGGTATTAATTATTTTGGAAAATATACTTCCTTATTAACAAAGGATTCCATTATAAAAATGACTTGATATATTAAAATAATATAATTTATTTGATAATAATATTGAAATAATGTAGATTAAGATTCATGAAAATAATGCATCATTAATATGTTAAAAATCTGTTCATACTTTATAAGTTGAAAAATCATTCTCCTCTTACTTTTTCATAAAATATCCAAAAATACTTCATAACAAATATTGGAAAAATATTTCATTCACACTATTTAATACAATATCACTAATAGACAAAATTGAGATAAAATTGTATATTATTAGAATAGTATTAAATATTTTTGAAATATGGTTGTGAATAATAAATATAACCTATTGAATACTTAAGAATAAACAATTTCATATATTAAGAAGATTGTAAAATATTACATTACCTATTCATAATAAATTTAATTTTATGAATCATAAAATAAATAAAATTAACACTGTACTAAAGAAGTAGGATGTTTATAAGTCTTATGTCCCAATGATGTAAAAGCAACACAACCTAATCCCTTACCCAAGGTCCGATTTCATTTGATCATATCAAAAAGCTGGTATAATATTTAAATGTTGTCATTAAGTTATTAAACAACAATATTTATATTTTTTATATCATATGTGATCATATTATCACCTTTTTAAAAATATTTCTTTATTACACTTCTTTTGGGGTTAAATTCATTATTTTCCATTGAATTTTTATCATATAAGTCCCAATTAATTAAAATTGAATATAGTTCTATAATTTAACGAATTATATTATGGTAATATATATAGTTTTTATTCATTATATACATTTATATAATCATACATGAATGGTGGTGTGGAATATGAATCACACCGCATTGTGGAGATGGTAGGTCATCCACAAGAATGACTGACGATGTCATTACACCTAACTGTGAAATGGTATAAAAGTGAATGGTATATAATTTGTTCCAAAATAAATATCAAGTTATAATAATAACATATAGTAAGTATTTCCATCATTATATCCATCCATGTATGATGGTGTTGAAAAAAAAATCACACCACGATGTGGAGATGGTATGTCGTACGTAATCACACATGATGATTTTGTATTTCATAGCATATATAGAGGGTGGAATAATATTGTTCCATAAACATGATGAAATAAAAATATATATTTTATATAATATATTTTACCTAGTAATGGATTCAATAATATAATAGTAAGTAAGAGAATAAATAATTTTTAAGAATCTGTAGAGGATATTACATCTTCTTCAACATGGAAACATTAAATCCACTCTTAATGTCACTCGAGATGGGCTTTTGAGAAGACCAGAAGATATATAATGTATCTAGGGAAGTTAAGAAAAGAAATGGATAATGTATTGATATTATAGGAAGCTAAAATTAATGTGGATTTTTAAGGAATGAGGGACCCTTTTATAATTGTTGTGAGGGACACTTTTGTAAGCTCCAAAAATATTAATTTATAAAAAAATAAAACTACATACAATAATAACAAAAATGATATATTTTAGTTTATTAAATGTGATAAGTATTGAATATAATATACTTTAAAGTTTTATATAATGTTTTTTTTCATTTTAAATGCCATAATTTCATTTTTCCGTTAATTATTCTCTTTAAATTTAAAATAATGTAACCAAATGTTCAATATTACAATAGTGTAATTTTTACACATTTGATATCAATTAGACCATAAATGATTAATATAAAAAAATTTACAGTAAACTATAATTTTTTTAATATATTTTATTATTTCAAACTAATTTAATAAAACCTAATTTTGAAAAAATATCATTACTGTCAATTTTGACAAAATTTATTTCATGTATTTTTGGAAATGTTAGGATAAAATGTTAACCTAAAAAAATATCAGATCAAAAAGGGGTCACATTCATAAATAATATTTTTATTTTAATCAACATAAATAATATTTATTTCAAAATTTTTAATAACATTAATTTGATATTTCTCTTATGAAATCATTACTATATTAATTTTTTTATTCTTTTATATACTTATTTTTTTGGGGAAAAAATAAAAATAAAATAATATGATTAACATAATCCTTTTTATTTTAGAGTAATATTTTTAGTTGAATATAACTTCTATATAATCTATATAAAAAAATTATATATTTTATGACATGAATGTGAAAGCATTAAAAACAATTTATATCTAATATAATAAATTTCAAAATCATTTACAAATTCATCCAAATGAGAAACAACTTGTCCCATACAAGATTATGGTCCAAATATTCTATACTAATAATAGTTTTTAAGAGTTTTTCTCTTTAATGGTTATTATTGTTTTTTTAATTCTTTAATTAATTTTTCAAATTTAAACAAAATCAACAACTATATATAATTATTTATTGTAATTATTTCACTTATAAAATTTATTTATAAATTACCAAGACATATATAATTTCTCTATATTTATGTAGACTATTTATTATCCAATATATCTCAAATTTATCACTATATTAAAAAAAATTACATTTATGTTATTATAAGGATGCATGTTCTGACTTTATTTTTTTAATAATATATTTCATTTTTAGGAATAAAATATACTTAATTTAGTTAATTATGATAATTATATGTTACGGGTTGACTTATATTATTCTAATAGTTTTATTGTATGGTTTAGGGTAATTCGATAGTCCTTATCATAATATGGGTTACCCTAATTTTCCTAATTTATCTTTTGTTGTTATAAATAAAAATTATCAGAAATAATATTCCTAAAATCCATAAAAGGAGATTAATTACATAAATTAGACCTAATGATTCCAAATATGGCTTCAATTTTTATAAAATTAAAATATAATTTAAATTAACTAAATTAAAATTATTCCTATGTTAGGAAATCAAAAAAAAGGTTTTTAAATGTTAAAATATTTTTAAAATATTGAAATATTTTTACATCCAAATTCAATGTAAAATTAATTACAATGAATTAAATTATATTTATTAATAAATATATATTTTATTTATACTTTAAAACCATTAATTAATATAATTTGACCATATTAACTATTTCGATGAAATATTTCTTTTCAATTAAAAGTTGTGGGAGTTTTAATATTCATCAAAACATTATGGTTATCTATAAAATATAAAAAACTCATATAATGTAAATTTATATATTAAACATCCAAATAACAGGTTTATTTTATTTAATATGTTTTCTAGAATATTGAAAACTCTATTTAAAATAGGTGCACAATCAAAAGGTGGAAAACTGTATTTTTTGGAAAAATACATCTTTTATCAGAAAAATTGAAATTGTTTTTTATCATGTATAGAAAACATATATTAATAAATATAACGAATTGATTAAATATATTAAAAATATATTTCATCAATAATATCCATCAATTAAGATTTTTTTTATAACTCAGTTATTTTCATTTATATAATTTTTCAAATGAATGTTAATAATGTTTACACCCACAATTATTAATACTAGGTTATAAAGAAACAAATAATATTTATTTGTTCACTTATACTAATATGTTAATTAATTTAATTTTATCAAATTAACTTTAAATTTCTTATTAAACAAGAAAATAATATTGTTTCATATACTCAAAGTTAAGAATGCATTGCGTATTGCACAAGATTATCATGTTGTAGAACACAACATAATATATGGATGAAATAAATAAGATACATCCCAAAAAATTGTGTTGTTATATTATACTCCATCCATAATATAAATTTCACCATTTAATGTTTTTGGGTTTTAATAGATATACTACTTGATTGATTCTATTATAGAACCCAACATCTTATAACCAATTACAAAAACATCATCTCACAAAAGTAATTTTTTAAACATAATGGTTTCCCAATGCAACTCCTCAATAGAGATCCAGATAGCTGAAAAAATGGGGATGCAAAAATATGGATATGAATAAAATAATATAACTATATTTCTCTAATGGACATTTTATATAAAATATATATGATAATATTCAAAATCATAAAACCATAAACCACTGATGATTTAAGGGGCCATAAGATTTACTAAAAAAAAGGGACTGGAATAAAATTTTATCTTTTAAAGAATATTTCCCTAAAATTGGAAAGAATTAGAAGAAATAATTACTTCCATTTAGTAAAATCACCCCATTGATTATTCCTTGAAGAATTTCCACTTCGTCTCTTATTCAATGAAATGTAGTTGAATTTGATATTCATGCAGTGTTATCAGATCATATGATCCATCAATAAAATGATAGGTCATTACATCAAAAAATATCTCAAAAAAACATTTATCAAAAGTAATTAAATACTCGTAAGTACACAAATGGTGAGAAGAGACATTATTTTATACAACATCATTTTACGTATAACTTAGTCTTCCAAAAATTTATAACCTTAAAGCCCATCTAAATGGTTAAAATCAAAATTTTTTTATATTGGTAAACTATATTGAATTAAAATTTATCCACATATCTAATAAGGTTGTTCATTGTGGTAAAATTCCATACTTCTGAATAACTTAATCATTTATTATCATGATATATGGTAATAACTTGAATTACAGTTGAACCGTAGGAAAAACGTAAATTCTATAAAATATTAACTCTTTCAACATACCATAAATCATAGAAATTCCTTATTCCAAAGAGATCATATCACATTGACCTTATATCAATATGGTGGTTATTAATATTATAAAAAATCTCATTATATCATTATCCCATCATTTTTCCCATATCATGTGTTTTTGAAAAATATTTCAATCATTTTTCATATATACATATGGAAAACCCCAAAGGAACAATAAATAGATATTAATATATTCTATAATACATTAAAATATTATCTAAAACACTATTTTGGAATCCCACAAACAATAAATCATTCATCAACTTTATTGTCTAACCCATCATCTCTAATTGTGATCACATGTCATTTACCTTTTTTATGAACTTAAGAGGTTTTTATTGTTGATCAACATTCAATACCCATATATTAGGGAACTGGTTAGCATAATGACCCATTTATGTGCACTGGTTGAAATGAAGTGTGGGTTATGAATTAACTTTTCATTTTCTCTATTTATATCATTATCTTAATTTTCGCATTACAATGTCACTCCACTACCTGATGAACATTTTTTCCATAAATAAAACATTTTTTACTCCCCATAAGTCAATATACACAACGATTTATTCAAAACACTTAGCAAAAGTAAATACTAATATTATTTTCCCCATTGTTTTAGATTTTATTTTTAACTATGTCTTTGATTTAATATCAAAACAAATAGATTTATATATAACACCAACTTCCATTATATGACAACACTGGCTTTATTACAAACTTAAACACGATTTATTACAAGAAACATCACTTGATACAGCAATGAAGATTGAGAGGTTTAGTGTATTTGGGGCTTAGGATCATTACATAAAAACATGAAACATGAAATACAACATCATTATTGAAAACATCCTTTACATGACCAATACATTCCCTCATACTTAGCATTGCTTGGGATAACCTGAGGACATGCATAATAGATGGGTGAGCTATAAAGCCCAGTAAAGGAATACACATGTAATAAAATGATTATTACAATACAAGTTAGAAATTAGGAATATCAATATAACATAAGAGAAACATGAACATAACGTCATGACAAAGCATGATAATCATAACTTGGTAATGTGGCAACAACACTTAACATTGAATTAGCATGATCCAAGGATCATTGAATATGGAGCATGAGTAAATCCTCATTGCACATAAAGCACGAGTAAAACCTCATTGCACATAAATTATCATTACTCAACACTCATTGCACATGAAGTATCATGATACTATACTTTACCCAATTCATTAGAGTGCTAGAAGAGCACACCCTTCTTTAACATTTCATTTCATGCATAAGTGTACCACATGGATCAGAAAACATGGATTTATAAAACATAATCATTTATTACACGATAAAATAATGTGGAATTAAAAATGTAACATTATAATCAATAAGTAAATGTGCATAAAGGTGAATACCCTTGATGGATAAATGGGAATGGTTTTCACCACACAATGGAATTGGCTTAGAAAATCGGTGCGATTTCGGCAGTGTAACAGCGTGACATAAGAATTAAAAAAATTCTTGATGAGAGAGAAAGGGGTTCCTAATTATTTATACATTTAATTGAAAGTATGGAGGTAATATATATACATGTATCACGAGTTTTAATCGAATTTAGATTCATGAAACAAACGTATTGCTTGAATGTAAACGACGAGAGAGAAGTTCCTTTCAGAATTTCGGCATAGTAACGGGTGTATATGGGAGGAATTTAATGAGAGAGAAAGGGGTATCCTATTATTAAAATATAAATAGGGAAGTATGAGGGTGGTGAAAAACCATACCCCAACATTCATAATTGAAATTAAATGGGAAAAACAACTTAAAGAAAATTGGACAAAAATGAGAATGGAAAAAAAACCTTACTTGGAAGTGTGCTTCCAAAGGATAGAGAGAGGCTTAAGAGAGGATTCATGAGAGCTTGGGGAACCTTGGGAGGATTTTATATAGATTAGGGAAGAGGTTTTACAAACTTCAAGGTATTTGAGTGAATAGGAAGTGGGAGCTTGGTGGGTTTATATAGGAAAGGTGAGGGAATTTTTTATTATTTAGGTTTGGGTACCCTTACATTGAATTAATCAAAACCACAAACCATCCCATAATTTTTGCCGATGGTTTTTGGAAAAGGGAAGATGAAAACAATATCTTATTTTGCCAAATTCGATTCTTCTTAAAATAATAGGGTTTTGTATTTGGTGGTGAGTCATACTCCCGTGGAAATTAATTTAAAAAGACAAGTTGTTTAATTAGTCTTGAGGGGTCCATTAATGCTATGAAAAGTATGTCAAACAAAACTAAAATCATATTATTTTAATTGTAAAACATATATTGGCCGAACAAAATTATTATAGTATTTTATTACGTCACTATTGGGTCATTATGATGTCATAAAACACATTATATATTTAAACGGTATTTCATTTTTACCCAAACATTTGACTATCTCAAAAAAATATGAAAAATTAACCGTTGGATAATTTTGACATCTTGATTCCAAAAATATCATTTATTTTATCTAAATAATTTTATAAATATGTTTATTTTAACTTTTAAAATAAAAACCATCATTTATAAAAAATTCACAGGTTTTGACATAAATGGATTTCAAACCATACTAAAAAATACAATTGCATTCATAAAATTATAAGATCATTTATATTTAATAAAAATTAATTTAATAATAATAATATTTCATTAAAATTTTAATTAATTCAGTTATCCATAAATTTAATAAAATATAATTCTTAATTAAATAATAACTAAAAACGTTATTTGAATTTTAAAAACTATTTATAATGTATCAATAATGAAAGGAATGTATATTCATTATTATATACAAAAAATAATTTACATGATCATAGTACTATTTATTTGTTACATAACCCCTCAAAACAGCCGCATAATACCTAAGGGTAAGGTTTGCAATGGTGACATACACTTGGGGTGGCTTGGATAACATTTCTCGAGTGGTAATATCTATCAACTTCCACATTTCCCGTAGACAGTCCCATTCGAGCTTGACATGATGAAACTCATCTTGGGCTTGGTCAAGATTGAAGCCCAAGGACGCCACCTATTTTCCGAGCTCCGACAAATGGGCTTTGTATGTGGAAATTCTACTGGATGAGGCCATCACTTCTTTAGTCTTAGTAAAATTGTATTTGTTAAATCCCTATATTTATACTAATCATGTGTTCACTTTTCATCGACTATATTATCAATGGTCAAAATTCTTAACATAAAACCAAAGAAGTTGAAATTTATATTAACATAATGAGACATTTAATTAAATCAAGAGGTATTTCCATTAATGAAAATTTGGGTCGTTACAATATTCCCCCCTTAAGAAATTTTTCCCTCGAAATTTTACTTTTCCCACACTAAAACAGATGTGGGTAACTTGGCTTCATCATTTCCTCTGATTCCCATGTTGCTTCTTCAAACTTTTGGTTTCTCCCCAACACATTTACGAGGGGAATTGTCTTGTTATATAGAACTTTTTCTCTATGATCTATGATCTTCACTGGTTACTCATTATAAGAAATATAATCTTCTAATTATACCACCTCAGAAGAGAGTATATGTGATGGGTCCGGTATGTACTTCATTAAGAGTGATACATGAAAGACATCATGTACTTTGGCCACAGTAGGTGGAAGTGCTAGTTGATAGGCCACTGCCCCGACATGATCAAGAATCTCGAAAGGGCCGATGTACCTTGGACTTAACTTCCATTTCTTTCCAATCCTCATGACCTTCTTCCATGGACATATGCATAGGAAAACCATGTCTCCAACATTAAAATCAAGGTCTCGTTGACGATTATCTACATAACTCTTCTGTCAGCTCTGGGCTACCTTGATATGATGGTGAATGGTTTTCACCTTCTCCAGCATTTCCTCGATCATTTTTGGTACATGCAGCTTATGTTCACTAAACTCCTCGAAACATGCCGATGTTCTACACATTTTTCCTCAAAGGGCTTCAAATGGTTCCATTGGGATGCTTGAGTGGAAACTTTTATTACAAGATAACCCAACTAGAAGAATATGTAGATCTCATCCTCCTTTAAAATCCATTTAGCATGCTCTCAACATTTCCTCATGTGTTTGGATAGTCCGCTTTGTTTGGCTATAGTTTGAGGATGATAGGCCATACTGAAGTTCAATTAAGTATTTAGAGCATGTTGAAGATTCTTCCAAAACATAGAGGTGAATCTTGGATATCGGTCAGACACAATATATAGTGGTACTACATGCATCCTTACAACTTCCCTGATATATATATGTTTCAGTTGATCAATGAGAAATATGTTCTAAAATAAATGAAGTGCACATACATTTTAAGATGATCCAAATCAACCCAGATTGCATTGTTGCCTTTGGATGTACTTGGAAATCCGGTGACAAAGTCCATGGTGATTTTCTCCCATTTCCATTCTAGTATGGGCAATGGTTGCATCATCCCCTTAGACTTCTGCCTCTCTGCCTTCAAATACTGACACACTAAGAACATTGATGTATATTCAGTGATCTCCTTTTTCATATTATCCCACCAAAGGTTTTCTTGGAGATCTTGATACATCTTTGTCCTCCCTAGGCGAATAGAGAAATTTGAACTATATGCATCATCCAAAACTTCCTTCTTCAGCTCAGGACTTGATGGAACACATATTCTTTTCCTAAATCGCACAATTCCTTCTTCATTAACATTAAACAATGAGGATTTACCATTTTTTGATAACATCAACTTTTTCTTGATTTCCCACATCATCCTATTGAGCATCTTTTAACCTTTCCAAAAGAGATGGTTGAGATATCATTTGTGAAAAGATTGATGAATCTCCCTTCTCTATGATTCCCATGTCTATCTTCATCAAGTATAAGAAGATTGGATCCTTATCAATTCTCATCATTTATAGAATCGTTGGATCCTTTCTACAAAGGGAATCTGCCACCTTTTTTTCTTTCCCAGGGTGGAAATGGAATGAACAGTCATAATCTGTGATGAGCTCTATCCATCTTCTCTGGAGAATATTATGCTCTTTCTGTGTGAATATATATTTAAGACTCTTGTGGTCAGTATATATCTCACATTTCTCTCCATAGAAATAATTCCGCCAGATTTTAAGGCAAAGATCACCGCCGCCCACTCCAGATCATGGGTTGGATAGTTTCGCTCATGGATTTTCCACTGCCTTGAGACATAGGATATAACTTTATCATTCTACATCAGCACAGAGCATATGCCCTTCTTTGAAGCATCATTGAATACCACAAAAGTTTTCCATTTGTGGGTAATGTGAGCACGACTATAGTGATAAGCCTCATTTGAAACTCTTTGAAACATTCCTCGCTTTCATCACTCCAAGAGAACATTACTCCCTTTCGATTTAGCTTTGTAAGAAGGTTGGAAAAGCGTGCGAAATTTCTCACAATTCATAGATAATATCCAGCTAACCCCAAGAAGCTACAAATATCCGTAACCGATGTTGGCCTCGACCATCCCTCAATTGCATATGTTTTAGAGGGATCCATAGATATCTCATTTCTTGTGATGATATGGCCCAAGAATGAGACTTCCTTCTGCCAGAACTCACACTTTTTGTTCTTTTCATAGAGCTTCTCCTTACGCAACGTCTCCTGTACATTTCTTAATTTCTCCTCATGATCCTCCTTGGGTTTAAGTTATATTAGAATATCATCTATAAAGACTACAACAAATTTGTTTAGGTAATCTCTAAAGACTCTCTTCATTAAGTCCATGAAGATTGATGTAGAATTAGTTAGTCTGAAAGGCATTAATATGAATTCATAGTGATCGTATCTTGTGTGAAATGTAGTCTTGGGGATATCATCCTTCTTCACCCTTACTTGATAATATCCCGACCACATGTCCACCTTGGAGAAGTATTGTGCTCCACACAGCTGATCGAACAAGTCATCAATTCTTGGGAGAGGATAAATGTTCTTTATCGTGAATTTTTTAAGTTCACGATAATCGATGCAAAGCCGCATTGACCCATCCTTCTTCTTGATGAAGAGGACTAGTGCACCCCATGGTGAAGCACTTGGGAGTATAAACCCTATATCTAGATTCTCTTGTAGTTGTTTATTCAGCTCTTCATGCTCTATAATATCCATTCTATATGGAGTCTCGGATATTGTTAATGCCCCGGGTATAATTTCAAATGAGAATTCAACATCTCTTCCTGGTGGAAGACCATGTAGTTCATCGAGAAACACTTCAACGAATTCCCTCCCAATAGGCATTTTGTCAAGAATGGTTTCTTCCTGGGACTCAATAATCTGAGCCAGATACGTGTGCTCATAAGGCAGTAATATCAATGCTTGAGATGATAGATCTATAGGAGAATCACCTTCCTCCTTACACTTATAACGAATTGGGGGACGATTCTCCATATGGAGTGTGATTTCCCACTCCCGAAAATTTATGTTGGCTCTATATAAAGAAATTCAATACATTACAAGAATTAAATAAAATTCCACCAGAGGGAGTATGACAAGGTTCACTGGGAAATTAAATCCACAGATTATAACAGGGGAGGACTTATATTTATTGGATGCAATAATTGCCCCATTTTCCATACTCATCGACATCTTCACATCCATGATTTGTGGTGGTGATGGGATTGTTCTACTAAATTTTCGAGATATAAAATAATGCATAGAACCTGAATCAAAAATTATTTTCGCTATTCATGATTGAATAACTAGCATACCTGTCACCAACTCATTGTCGGGGTTCACTTAAAAAGATGTGATGGAAAAATTTCTTCCTTGCTGCCTTGGAGGTTGTTGGTTTCCTCCAAAAACCCTTGTCTTAGGGCACTCATTTGAAAAATGACACGATTCATTGCATTTGAAGCATTGAAAAATGCTTTGAGGTTCAAAGGGAGTGTTCCTATCCTCTATCGTAACTGAGGGTCATTCTTGCCCACAGTTAACAGTTTGGTTCCCTTCTCTTCCGCAACTGACGTATTTCCTCGTCCCCTTAAGGCAATTTCTATGGTACCTGATTCCACACTTTTGGAAAGTGGGGTGCTAGATCTTCTTAGCACTTTTGGATTTATCCATCAGACCACCAGCATTGATGTCCACCTTACGCTTCTTATCCCTATGATACCCCTGTGATTCTCCGATCTTCATTTTGACCTTGAGGGAACATCGGACAATTTCCTCATAGCTGTCGAAGTCAATGATTGCTAATTCTTTCTATAGGTTAGGCTTTAACCCACCAAAGAAGCAGTCAACATTTCATTCTAGGCTAACGACAAAGCTGGAAGAGTATCGTTCAAGCCATGTGATGTTTGCCTCTTACGCTCCAACAGATTATTTGTCTTTTTTCTTGAGGGAAAGGATGTCCCTTTCCATCTTATGTTGGAGGGTCCGCAGACAATATTTATCGAAAAACAACTTCTATAAATCCTTCCATTCGAACGCCTTGATCTCCTCCTCAGGAATTGTATTTTTGATCAACGTCCTCCATTCATCAGCTTCACCCTCCATACAATAAGCCTCCATAAGAACCTCCTCTTGTTCAGAACATTGAAGGATGGAGAAGATCCTTTCAATTGAGTTGATCCATTGTTCAGCGATCGTGGGATCAGATGATCCACTCAAAGTAGAAGGTTGTTATCTCGTGAAGATCTCGATTGCGACTTTTTCTTTCTTAGGGGGTTGAACGTTCCTCTTGACTCATTTTTTTATTCAAAACTTGAGTTAGCTGAGAGAGAAGCATGACAAAGTTCACGATTCCCCCTCCCATTGGATTGGGCACCTCATTAGTACACTCATCACACTGATCTTCACAATGGTTGTTAGCCCGAGTCCTCCAATTATGGGCTATTGGCTGGAATAAAAGGAATGTTAGGGGTAACACATAAATGGTAATCCAAAGACAAAATTTTATGACTTATAAGTAAACTTTTATTTCCTTAACTCATATAGGATTCAATCTAGGCTTTTCATGATCTACTTTATAACATATATTATTAGGGGAATTTTTTTAATTCCCTTGATAAGGGTCCATACTAAGATTGTGAATTTATCAAAACATATCCCCTTTTAGTGTCATATCCAAGAGTGAAGCAAGGCCTATTATCATGCACCTGTTCCTGTTCGAGTCTAGCTCAATGTGGTGTTTTTGGGTTTTACCCCTAGGATACATTTGTGCCATAGCCTCCTCTACTAGCTCGTATCCAAACATGGATGTATTTGTCTGATAAACCTCTTACTAAGAACATACCAAAATGTAAGTTTATTTATATTATAATTAGTCTTGTATCTAATGCTTTACTAGGGTTTTCTAATCCTAATCCCTAAAATAAATAAACCTATCCTCTGATCCCAACTATGGAAACCCTTCTTTTAATACAAATTAAATATTATTTATTACATAAAACATCACTTGATACAACAATGAAGATAAAGAGGAATAGTGTATCTGGGGTATAGTATCATTTCAAAAAAACATGAAACATGAAATACAACATCATTATTGAAAACATCCTTTACATGACCACTAAATTCCCTCATACTTAGCAGTGAATGGGATAACCTGAGGACATGCCTAAGAAAAGGGTGAGATATAAATCTCAGTAAGAGATTACACATGGAATAACATGAGGAGTAAAATGTATGTAACACATTAGGAATATCAATTGAGCACAAGAGAAACATGAAAATAAAGGCATGATAAAGAATGATAATCATAACAGGGTAATGTGGCAACAACACTTAACATGGAATTAGAATGAGCTAAGGCTCATTGCACATGGACCAAGATTAAATCCCCATTGCACAAAAAGATTGATTAAACCCTCGTTGAACATGAATTATCCAGAGTAAACACTCATTGCACATGACGTATCATCATACTATATTTTACCCAATGCATTGGAGCGCTATAAGGGCACACCCTTCTTAAACATTTCATTTCATGCATAAATGTGCCACGTGGATCATAAAACATGGAGTCATAAACATAATGATTTATTCCATAATAAAGGAATGTGTAATTCATACGTGAAACTATAAAATAAATAAGTAAATGTGTATAAAGGTGAATACCATAGATGGAGAAATGGGTATGGTATTCACCACACAATGACATTGGCATAGAAAATCGGTGTGATTTCAGCAGCGTAACGACATGACATAAGAATTAAAAAAATGGTTGATGAGAGGGAAAGGGGTTCCTCATCATATTTACATGTAATGGAAAGTAAGGAGGTTATATAGATACGTGTCCCAACAATTTTAATGGAATTTAGATTCATGAAACAAATGTAATTCTAGAATGTAAACGAGGAGAGAGAATTTCCCTTCGGAATTTTGGCATAGTAACAGGTGTACATGGGAGGCATTTAATGAGAGAGAAAGTGGTATCCCATCATTAAAAAATAAATAGGGCAGTATGAGGGAGGTTCGAATCCATAACCCAACATTCATAATTGAAATTAAAAGGGAAAAACAACTTCAAGAAAATTGGACAAAATTGAGAAAGGAAGAAAAAAACATTACATGGAAGTGTGCATGAAAAAAGCTTCAGAGAGGCTTGAGAGAGGCTTATTTGGAACTTTGGGAACCTTAAGAGGATTATAGAGTGAGTAGAGCAGAGTTTGGACGAACTCCAAGGGCTTTGAGTGGGGAGGAAGCGGGATCTTGGTTGTGATTATATAGGAAAGGTGAGGAAATTCTTTATTATTTAGGTTTGGGTCCCCTTACATTAAATTAATTCAAACCACAAACCATCCCATGGTTTTTACCATGTTTATTGGAAAAGTGAAGAGGAAAACAATATTTTATAAGGCCAAAGTCCGAACTTCTTAAATTAATAGGATTGGTTATGTGGATTTGAGTCATACTCCCAGGAAAATTAATTTAAAAATAAAAGGTGTTTAATTATTCTTGAGGGGTCCATTAATGCTTTGAAATGTAATTCAAAAAAACCCAAAATCACATTATTTTAATGGTAAAACATATATTGGCCTAAAATTAAGATTAAAGTATTTTATTACATCACTATTGGGTCATTATTATATCATGAAACACATTATATATTTAAACGGTATTTAATTTTTACCCAAAAATTTGATTGTCTCAGAAATTTTTGAAAAATTCACCATTTGATAATTTTGACGTACTGATTCCAAAAATAACATTTATTTTATCTAAATAATTTTCTAAATTTGTTAATTTTGACTTTTAAAATAAAAACTGACATTTATCGAAAATTCACAGGTTTTGACAGAAATGGATTTCAAACCTTAACAAAAATTACAATTGCATTCATAAATTTATAAGATCATTTATATTTAATAAAAATTAATTTAATAATAATAATAATATTTTTTAAAATTATTATTTAATTTAATGATCCATTATTTTAATAAAATATAATTCTTAATTAAAGTATAAATAAAAACATTATTTGTATTTTAAAAACTATTTACAATGTATCAATTATGACAAGAAAGTATATTCATTATTATATACATAAAATAATGTACATGAACATTGTTCTACTTATTTGTTACATAACCCCTTAAAACAGACACATAAGACCTAAGGGTATTGTGTGCGATGGTGACAGACTCTTGGGGTGGCTCGGATTACATTGGTCGAGTGGTAATCTCTATCAAATTCCTCTTTTCCTGTAGAAAGTCCCATTCGAGCTTGACAAGATGAAACATGGCTTGGGCTTGGTCAAGAGCGATGCACAAGTACGCCACCTCTTTTTTGAGCTCGGACAAATGGGCTTCGTATGGGGATATTATACTAGATGAGTCAATCACTTCCTTTGTCTGAGTAAATTTGGATTTGTTAAAGCCCTATATTTATACTAATCATGTGATCCCCGTCCAACGACTATATTAGCAATGGTAAAAATTCATAACATAAAACCAAATAAGTTGAAATTTTGTATAAACATAAAGAGACATTTAATTATATCAAGAGGGATTTCAATTAATGAAACTTTTGGTCATTACACATTAATATCTTGATAGAACAAATAACAGTATATTTATATGTACTAATGTATATTATAAATAATTCCTTTCGAAGACATGGTTTTAATCCACTGAATAATTTACCAACTTTTCATTCATGTTGGATGATAATCCAAAATCATACCTTCAAAGTTTTGTATTATTTTCCTCTAATGTATCAATGGATTCATCATCATTTTTCATAAGCTCACGGAACTCCTTATACATATTCGTTTGATGAATTTGAGGAAGGAACTTATTAAAAAATAAGTTCTAAAACTCATCTTATTCCATGGATTAAATTACATCATGTTGGAATATATTCATAATTATATTCAACCACTTGTCTGTTTCACCTTATAAACTAAAGTCAACCTATGTGACATTTTCATGTTCCTCACAGTTAATGATAAATAATATAATTTTAGTGGTACTGCTACCTTTTTAACAAATAATTTGATTATAAGACCCATTGATTGATGTTTGATGTGTCTTTACGAAGGGATCAATATAATGTTGTTCACCCCTCTGGTCATTTGGATTCCTAGAATGATGAATATATTGTATATGTATCGATATATTATTTTTCATTATCTCACAAATAAAATAGTGTTGTTCCAGAGGATAATCGTTTCCTTTTTCCAATGTATTGATCATTATAATGGTTCATTTGGCTTTAATCCATTATCTATAATACAAAAATCATAGTGTGGTATAAAAAAACATAGTATGAAAACAATATAATCATTGGGTAGTAATTTCAATATTTAACATCATAGATTTAATACTAGGTTATTCATGGATGTTATTATAATTCTAGCACTGCAACATATATTTTGAATTACCCTTAGGGACAACCTTTTAAATATCAATATAAATATCTCTAAGAATGTTACTAAAGTTTTACCATCATGGTTTCTAATGGTTAAATAATAATTTTCATTGATAACAACTCTAACGACCCAAGGTTTGACATTCATGGACATTACATTTTTTAGGAAAAATTAATTCATTGGAAAAAAATAGATTACAAAATACTACAATGATTTATTGTGTTTTTAAACATGGAACACAATCTTCTAACATGTTAAAAGATCACCAAATTCCCTCATAATGATCATATCATTTTTTTACCACTAAAAACCTTTCTTTATATCATGGGGAATAGAAAACATCAAAATAGTGCTATTAAATTCTCATTAATGGAAAAAATGGATTACATTTAACAAATTATAAAATTAATAATGAATAAACTAGAACATATATTTTTAATATCAAAATCATAAATCATGAAATTAATTATGGCAGTTTGTAAGGCATAAATCACAACGAAAAACAAACTACGATAAATTAGACCTGGTATAAAACATGGAATTATATAAAACACATAATCATATAAAATAATTTATCTATTACCAATGTATCATTTCCAAGACCATAAAAGAATAAAAATTCCATGACTAAAAAGAGTTCACTCCTCACTCCATCCTAGTACTACTAAATTGGATTTCTTTACCACACTAACCATGTATTACTGAACATGTTTTACTTTATGTTCCAGCCATGTTTATCTCAATAGATATAAATATTTACCCAACGCATTGGAGGCCGATCAAGGACACACCCATCTAATAATGAAATCATTCTTATGTGTCCCACAAAAAAATAAATCAATAATCAAAGAATTACTGAAAAAATAAAATGGGTTTATTAAAAATCATTACATCATAATACATTTACAACAATATAATTTCATAAATATAAATCCATAAAAAATGAAATAAAATCATAATAGAAAAATTTATTAAAGCATAAATATATTTAAATAATTTAATATTTGGTGGAAGTTATTTTTTATAAAACACTTGATATTAATTATTATTGAAAATATCCTTTTCTCAAAAAAATATTTATATTTTTAAATTTCAATGAAATTAAAAATTAATATATTTATTTTAAAATAATAAATATATTTTTTATAGGTTGTCTCATGAAAATATGATGTTTTTATGATTTAAAAATTCATTCATTCCAAATAATTTATAAAAACATACTTCTTATACTTTTTTCATATAAATAAAAAATTACTTCATATCGAATAACATAAATAATCATTTCATAATGTTTAATAAAAATTTGTCAATGAATAATATTTTGTGGAATTTTTTTATAAGAATATAAATAATATTACTTTTTTCATAAACATTGATGTAGATGATAAATATACCCTAGTAAATACATAACGATAAACAATCTCAGATGATAAAGAGATTGTTAAATTATCCGTTACAAATTTATAACCATTTGAATTGCATGACTCATAAAATTGAATTAATTATATGATTAAATATAAATAAAAACCACATTAATAAGAATCATTAAAACACCCATGGTCCACATAAAAAAAAGGTGGTGTATAACCTATATGTCCAAAAAAAGAGAAATAAATAATCATTTACCAATGATAAGATTTTGTTTGTACATATACAAAACTAATATATAATGGTTTAAATAATGTCTTTATCTTATTAATGAACCATATTTAAATTTATGATATCATTTATATTCATATTATCACCTATTTTACAATATTTCACTATTACACTTATATCTGTGTTAACAACATTATTTTCTCTTGTGTGTTTTATCATATAAGTCTCAATTCATGTATATAGGATGTAGTTTGATAATTTCTAGGATTATATTATGGTAATATATTTCGTATTTATTCATTATAATCATTTTATTAATCAGGAATTGATTATGGGATTGATATGAATCACATATTTTCAAGGAGATGGTAAGTCGTACAAACACACGAGGGACGAAATCATTCCGATAATTGAGAATTGGTATGGAATTGAATGGTAAATAATTTGGTTCCAAAATATATATCACATTATAATAAAAATATATACTTATTATTTCCATAATTATTGTTATATATATGTGATGGTTGTGAATAACATATTACACCACATCATAGATATAGTAAGCCATACGTATGCATGCGTGGTGTTTTAATTTTCCTAGGATGGATAGATGATTGAATAACGTTAGTCTATAACCAAGATAAAATTTTAGTAAATATATTATACTAGTTTTAATATTTAATAATGAATCCAATAAAATAATAGAATGTAGACGAATAAATAATTTGGCTGAATCAGTCTTGGAGATTACATCTACTTCAACGTGCTCCCTCTAAATATCATTATAAATGCAATATAGTTGGTCTTTTGAGAAGGCATGAACTAATAAATTGTAAATAAGAAAAGTGACAAGGTAAATGGATTGGTTATTTCCATGCTCAATGGCTCAATGTCATGTGATGAAGTAAGGGAGGTGGTTCCCTATTAAAATTGAGTTGATAGATACTTTTATAAACCACAAAAATATTAATTTATAATAAATTGAAAACTCATCCAAAACCATAAAAAATATCAAATTATTTATTTTTAGATGATATAATTTAGTATTTAATCAAACATAAAATCTTATATATGTTTTTATTTTATTTTATGGATTATCATTTCATTAAACCCTAAATTATTCTCCTTTAATTTGAACTAGACAAAAAATTGTTCAATATTAAATTAGTGTAATTTTTTCTCCATTGATTAAAAATAGACCATGAAAAATCATTATTTAAAATTTTATAGAATCCTAAAATTATTTTATATTTTTGAAAATATTTTTTAATTTTTAAATAATCTATTAGAAATTTATTTTGACAAAATATCAATAATTTTAATTTCTATAATATTAAATTAATTAGTTTTTTTAATATTAAGATAGATGTTAAAATAAAACCATATATTTTATTATATATATAAATCTATATAATATTCTCTAAAATTTTTGTATATATTAATAATTCAAAATAATATTTATTTTAATATTTTCAATAATAATAAATTTATATTTTAATTAAAAAAATAATTAGAACATTTGTGTTGAGTAATTGTTTAATATTCTTATTTTTGGATGAAAAATAAAAATAAAATACTATGAAAATTAGAAATATTATATATTTAAGAAGAATAATTATATTTGATTATTTATTTTTTATAATACTACTTTATGAACATTATATTTATGAAATCATTAATGTGACTACACGACAATCATATTAAATAAAATATTAAAAGTGTCATAATGATTTCAATATAAATTTAAATGAATAGAAGATCCAACCTTGGATGATTAGTATCAATATATAATCCAACAATATGATTTCCTCTGGTTATTTTTTCAATCATTTGTAATGAACATTTTATTAAAAATTGTTCTATTGATTTTTAAACAATTTAATAATTTCACCACCATCAATTTATAAGACGATAATGTAATTATTTAATTTCAAAATATTATTAATAAATTTTCATGATTTTTATATTTTAATTATATTTTTCGATACAAGTTACTACATATTTTTATCTCCAATCATTAACTATATTAAAATTATTATACTTATAAGAGACAATAGGGTGTCATGTTGAATCATTATTTTAATTAAATAATATATATTATTTTATTGAATAATATTACATTAAATTATTCAATTATGATAATTATTTTCTAATGGTCATTTTTTGTTCATCATATAGTATATTGGAAGGTTTTAGTGTATTTTTTTGTCTGTATCATATTATTTCTAACCCTAATTTACACGATTAAACAATAAACATGGTAAATATAAATTACTAAAGATACTATTCATTAAATTCAAAAAATAAATGGCCTATAATTACATATTTTTGACCCCCTAATTGAAAATATAAAATTATTTTTTCTAAATTTATAATACCGGAGTAGTGGTAATTAAATAAAATTATTCTCGTTGTTGGAATGAAAATGGATTTGTAATGTTAAAACCTTGAAAAAGATTGAAATAGTTTAACATAAAATTTAAATTTAAATTTATGATTAATTAAAAAAATACATATTTAATGATAAAAAAAATTATTTAAACATTATATTTATTTAGAAATTTTTTCTACCATGCATATTTTTTTCTGATGATAAATGTGGTTTTCAATTAAAATTTATTATATTTTAACTAATCATCAAAACAAGAATGTAATCAGAAAAAAATAAAATAATCATCCAACGTAAATTTTTATACTCTCCATATATAGAAAATGTTTATTTTGTTAAATAGAATATTTAAACATTTCATAAACTAGATTATAAATAGGTGCACCACTAATCGGTGGAGGAACTGGATTTTTTTTAAAATACTACTTTTATAATAAAAATTAAATATATTCATATATCATGTAGAGAATCCATATAATTTGAATATTTAATATTAAAATTAAAATATTTAACATATATTTCATTAATAAAAGCCATATATATTCATTTTTTTATTTTATAAACTCACTTATTTTCATTAGAATAGAATTTGAAAAGATATTCACTGTTTTTCATACCCACCACTATAATGCATAGGTTATAAGGTTACATAATAATATTATTTGTTCACTTATACTAAATATTTCATAAAATTAATTAAATTAATTGAACATGAAATTGTGTATATCATAATGAAATCATAAAAATGGGTATACTTTAAGCTAAATTGGTCATACGAATTTCGCAAGATTATCATTGTTCACCATATAATATAAGATATCAATGAAATGAAAAAAAACTATATCTCATTAAAATCATTGGATGTTACAGTGTTATTTTTCCAAATATTTACATAGGGGTTATATAATCAATATTTGAACCTAAGGCTACACTAAATATTCAGTTGGTTCAAGACAGTGAACATTACCATGAACTTTGTTTCATAATGTTGGGAATAATTTCTGAATAATTCAAATTTACAATAAAACTAATCATGATGGTTTTTGAATTCAAGAAGAAAATAAATGAACTAGGTAAAACCTATGGTTTTATATTTAAAAGTATGTTTTTTTATAAAATGGTATAATTCAATATATATGAAATTTTGGGGAATAATGTAATGTCTACAGAGGAAAAATGAACTGTATGAAGGAAGTAAATAAAAATCATCATAAGTATATATTTAATGATAATTATCCTTATATTTGGAAACTCATGAAATTATATACATTAATTATATATCCTAAATAATATACCTTATAATATTGAAGGCACATTGTTAAAATAGAATGTTTTTGTATTTTGGTTTTAGGAATTGACAATTAATTTGTCAAATTTTTTTAAAAATAGATTTATGCTGATATGAATTTTGAAACATATAATTAGTTTTTAATTTCTTTTTTAAGAATACATGTTATTACTATCATTCGGTTTTTGAATACCGTTGTTTTTTATTTTATCATTGATAATATGTTGAATTTCTTAAATACCCAGTTCTATGATTTATATGATTGTAAACTACCCAGAATATGAATATTTTAAGAGAAATTTATACAAACTATATGTTTTAGGAGAAATGTTCCTCTAATGGTAATCCATTTACCTATTATATGATTATGATTATTTTTATTCATAACTGTTTAGGATAATATGTTTATTAATGAATAAAATAATATTATTCAAATAACATTTTTAGACTTTTTGAACGTAATTGTTTTATTGAAAAACATATTAAAAATATTATTAAACGATTAATTATATTTTTTGATGTCCATCATATATTTTTTCAAAAGGTCATAATAATTTTACTGATATATATATGGAAAAAGGACCATCAACATAATGAGTAGACCCCCATCATATTCGTCCTGGTTTTGGTGAATGAACCGATGACCGAAGGATGATATAGGATTAATTCCTACAAAATATATATGTTATACACTAGGTAATATATAATTATATAAAGGATTTAAAAAAATAATTATTGATAAACTAGTGATTCTACTAAATAGGTTTACTGATTCATTTATATCAAATAGATTAAATTTTTTCTTACAATATTTGATATGGAATATAGTTAAATATATATAGAAATACATGTCACTATATTTTATATATTATGGTTTGTTAAATATCATATTTAGTATATAAATTAGAAAATATATTTTTTGTATGTTCATATCCTTGAATAGGTGATGAATTTGGATTTTATTAAAGAAAAACCATTATATGGAATATATATTATGATATATAAATGTTTCATGTATGTTGGATTAATTATACTATTAGATGGTAAAAAAATTATCATATCCAAGAAAAGGATGTTAAAATAAAAAATGTTATCATATTATCTATATACATGATGAATCATAAAATATTTTATTTGTAGGAGAAGAGGTTTGGAGGTGGCCGAGATTGTATCTGATTCTGAGGTCCTTGGGAATGCCTTAAAGGGACATCAGGGGGTTCTGTGGGAGATGATTTATATTATACTAAGATATTGGATGGGAACACATTAGGGAAGGATGATCCACCATAGTATGAGGGAAACCAATTTTGTGGCTGATTCTCTTTCTCGTTTGGGTAGGCCGGCTGAGTCTCTGACGATCTTTGATAGTCTTTTTTCTCTTCCTATAGAGTGTGCTAGTATTGTGCAAGGGGATGCTCTTGGACTTCACCACTTCGGTCCTCCTGGATGGATTGTATTTGTTTTCTTCTCTCTTATTTTGAAATAAAAAATATATTTCATCATCATCATCATCATAGATTTTTTTTTTCAAATTCATCAACAATCACTTGATCACTCAATATTATATGATCAATGACAACTCTCACAATCAGAAAATATTTATGATTTGGTTGAATGTACATATCTTCAAATTATACGAATTTTATCGTACTGATAATCCTCGTTATGTGATATTCCACATGAAATTTGTATGTCATGTTCTCTCTTATTATGATCATATGTTATCATCCCTTTTTTGATTGGGGTTTTACAACAACTGTATTTCAAAAATGTGGAACCCTTTATAAATATTTTCATGCTTAATTTCTGTGGTTATAATATATTAATAATGGTTATAATTTTAAACAACATAATTCTATAAAAATATCGTTTTAAACAATATAATAAGTTACACACAATAGTAATCATACATAACCCAATACAAATATTTATTTTAAGTTAACTTCATTGGTATTTTGTAGACCACACAATCCATTGTCTAAATGAAGTTTAATGTATAATTACCTTATATCATATCCATTAGATTAGGTTGTATTAATTGTAATAAAAAATTATTAAAAATATATGGTTTACACATGTATAAATAAATTCATTTGTCCTATATTTATTAAGGATTAATTCATAATCATTTAAATCAAAATGTAACATTTTATGAAAATAATGTTTTTAATGAATGTTTAGTCATGATTTTGTGAACATAATATAAAAATAATTTTAATAATTTTTTTAAAGTTACATGATAAAAATAAATAAAATTTTGAGATCATAATATCATGCTTTTCAAGTGGATTTGTTTTTGGATTATTTTCAAAATATTTCAATTTTTAATTAATTGTAAAATATAGTGACATTTAATTGAAAACATGATTTTAATGGTAAATATTATAAATTATATTATATTATAATACGTTTTTAACATTATATTAGTTCATTTAGATTAGTTAATTTGTAATTAATTATTAAATATATTTAATTTTAATTGAAAACTAACTTTTTTTTATTATAAATTAAATTATATTCTAATATATTATTAACATTATATTAGTTCATTTTTATGCATGTTAATTCAGCTTAGTTAATATTTGACAATTTAATTTTTATAAACCAGCTTTCGCTTATGAAGTGAATAAAATTATTATACATGATGTTAAATGATATTCCACAAAATGTTACTATATTGTATGGTACATCATCTCAATTTCTAATAAATTATGATTATTTTTGTTTTATGAAACTAATTAATTATATATGTAATATATAATTCACATAGGAAACTTTAATATCACAACGTATTAAAAATTAATTGTATTTCAAGTTTCAATTTGAATGATTAAATATAATGGCATTTTACTAGAATATGAGATGGTATAAATTATTTGAAATACTAATGACTTTTAATTCAATATATTACTTCTTCATCATATTTATTTATAGAATACTATGTTTATAATGTACTTAAAAAATTATTTATACAATTTTCATATGTTTTTATAATTGATATAAATAATATAATAATTTTGGATTTCTCACATTAATGTTACAATCATTATATGGGTTTATTTTTTATTTCTATCACATTGATATTTCGTATTACTAATTTTTAGTTAACAGAAATTATTTAACAATTTTATAATCAACCCGTATAATTTTCATCTCACATGTTTACTCATAATATTTATATTTAATAATATCATTTAACACTATTTGATGCTTAAAATAATTTTAAAAACAATTTTTACAAAATCTGAAATCATTTCTCACATTGGTCATAAATAAATTTTCTTCCAAAACCATGTTTTCAATAAATGATTTAAATAATTTAATGTATAAATTATTAATTATAATTTTAACCTTTTTTATTTTTTTATGAAAGGATCCATCATTCTATTTTTAAAACAATTTGCATTTTGATTTTACCAAAAAAAGTAAAATGAATCATTTCATTAACTTGTATGAAATGAATGTAATTACAGAAATAGTGAACACTAAAATTTTAAAAGTATTAACTTATATGTTTCAGTGATTATAAAAAAAATTAGAATCATATATTTTGAACTATTAGTTTTTAAAGTGACTGTCTAAAATAAAATTGATATTTTCAACAATAATTTATTTAAAGACCACTTTATGGTATTTTTATTAATCCATGACAACGAAAATATTTATCATTTCAAGGATTATATATTGTAATAATTGAATAACCATTCATTATATCGACTGTTTTTTATAACATTTATAAATTTATTTGCTGACAGCCAATTTCATTATTCATTTTTTAATCATTAACATTACATTGAAACATTCACTTACATATGATCATTAGACATTATATTTTACCTACATATCCATATTACATATCATAGATATGTTTATTTGTTAAACCATATATAATATTTCTTATTGTGTTATATATTGAATGTTTCATTATTATCATTGGAAATATTTTAAATTCTGGATTCGTTTCTCTATATTCATTCATGATGATAACAAACAATGTTCTTGAATAAATAGTATATTATATATATGATAAACGATTGGGATCTAGATTGATAGGTGGGACCAAAAATTATATAATATATCAAGTCATTAAGAGTTTAAATGGATCCCAATAATGATGAACTGCCTTCATTAATAATATCATTATTATTATCCATTATATTTTTACTTTAATATTATCTATAGATTTTTTTCATTATCGTCTTAATGATTAAATGGAAAGATTTTATGTTATTTGAATTTTCTTTTTTATTATTCTTTATGGATTCATGATAGTATTAGATGTACGTAAACCCTTTATGATTGCATGAGATCATCCTTATTTTATTCATTTTCTCAGGAATCCCTGAAATGTAATATGTTTTATATGCAAAGATATGTTCTAGTGAATAATGTTAACCATGATAAAAATGATATTGTAATATTTGTATTCTATTTTAATGAAAGGATCGTGTATTTAACATGTTTTCCAAGAATACTAAATTATTCATTCATTTGTGTTGAGTATTATTTAATATTTTTTCCATATTATTAATGAAGAAACTAGCATTATCCATATGGGGTTGGGTTGTACGCATTATTTAATTAACTAGTGAATAATTATTGTTCAATAATATGGATTCAATATAGTTATTTGTTAATTGATCATGAATATTATATATAGATATCACTAATCTTTCAATTCCTGAAGAAAATCATTAGGCATGTGTATATTAATAGTGGTGTAATTTTTATCCATGTGATACATCAGGTATATTCTAATGAATCAAATAATGATGGGTTTTTTATTTTTAATTATAACCAGTATGTTGGATGATATTTTGGTTGATGCGTTGATAGTAAGAATAATATATTGGAAGAAGTATTTGTCGTATGAAATAAACCATTATTGAGGCTTATCTAATAATATTTAGATTCCATGAAATATGTATTTCACCTTTTTGAACACAGTTATTTATGTAAATTTTTCATTTAAAAAGTTTTCTTTTCTATGGATATATTTTAATATCATTTTATTGATTATATTGTTTTTTATTAATTATATACTCCAACATATTACTATATTTTATCACTCTATAATATATTCCCATGTATTCTCCTCATATTGTTCATTTAAGAACACACATATTATGTTAAATTTACCTAGGTATTATAGATGAATAACTTATATCATATATCTACAAGGAAACTACGTGTTGAGAAATTATTAGGTGTTATTGATGATATGTTATCACATAATTTTTTTATAAGGGGAAATATTTCCATTGTATAAAAAAAGACATGGGATTTTCTTATTAATAATGTTTCATAATTTCCTAGAGATATATAATAATAAAATATTCTTAGTATGAAATTGAATCAAATGTATATTTATTTGGTTTAAACATGAATATTTAAAATTATTTACCTCGATTTCGTATCAATTCCATAATATAAAGAATATGGTTTTTGCATAATATCTAGGTATAAACTCCATGAATATGTCTATCATATATAATAATAAATCATGAGTTATCTAAAAAAGTATTTTATTTACTATCTATATATTATAATATAGCTAAACTATACATAGTTTCATATAGAATGTTTTTACATAAATGTAATAGTTATATATCTCCATTTATATTAATCATGAAATTAGCGGTAGACAAGAATTACTCAGGATCAAGGATATTAATGTTCATCTTCTTTGGGTGATAATATATTAGTGTAAATGGGACTCATAAATGTCAGTTTCATACATATATTCATCATAATTTATAAATTTATATCCCATTGGATATTTGTATATATCATAAATCCTATTATATGCAATATCAACAATGATTGATATGTATTTGAAAATTTCTATATTAGTACCATCACCAGCATATTCAACATTAGGAAATAAAATATATTCTCATTTATCCAACCAACACACCACATCCAATGTGGCATCAACTTTTTCATCCTCATCTAGAGAATAATTTTTTAACTAATTCATAAATAAAAATTTATAATTTATAATTATTTTTGAAAAATTATATATATTAAAATCCAAATTTATATATTTTTCTTGTAATTCAACAACTAAAACCTGTAATTTTTTCTATTGTTCTCTAATAAATCATGTTATTTAATCATGTATTTGGTTATCTTTTAATACATTTATAAAAAATATGAAAACATTAAAAAATCATAAAGGAATAAATTATTCCTTTACCAAATTACTTTATAGTTGTTATGGAATTTCCATTATATGTTCATGAAGGTTAGATGAATCCTCATCCATTGGTTCTTTATTCTTATTTATGGTTTCCTCTACATAGCTATATTATTAATCAATTAATATATTATAAATTCATCATTTCCCAATTCATAATATTTTCAATATTATATGTGAGTTTTGTATTCTTTATAAAAATTTTATTATTTATGTAGTGGCCTCAAATCATAATTTATGTCTAAAAGTTTTATGTTATTATTATAAACATTAAGTTTTTGTAATTTCTAAAATTAATAATATATAGAATAAATATCTTTTTAGTTTGTTAATGGGTTTATATAATACAAAGGACATAGTTTTTTCTTCCTCTTATTTTAGTGTAATGTTTATCCAAATGACTATATAGTGAGGGATTCCTTTAGAATATTAATGTACATTACAGTTCTGAAATCGAATAAAAAGAATAATGATACAAAAAAATATAAATCAATAATTGAATGAGTTAATATAACATTTCCTCTACAATATAAATTCAAAATTAATGAGTAAGGATATATGAAATTTGAATATCAAATATATTTCCGTTAATATAGGCATAAAAAGTGTAAAACTAGATCATCTCATAATTATAACTGTTAATCAATAACAATAATTAATTATATTTTCTTTTTTATTCAATTATTAATGTTCATAATGTAAGATTTTTATTTCGTTTTTGGTCACTAATAAAGATTTTATGTGAAACATTATTAATTTATAATGAAAAAGAATAGTTTTTCTACATAAGAGGATTAAAAAATTAATATCATTATTATTATTCAAATGAATAAATATATTTTCACTGAATAGTTAATTTTAATTGTTACAAATGTTGTAAATAAATATTATTAAATAATTAAAATCATTAACTCTCAAAATTTCAATGTAATAAACCATGATATACTCAATAGTCATATATTATTCTTGTTTATAATTGGACTAAATATCCAAAAATAAAATTCCATATTTATATATGTTTATATTATGTTTTTAAATACTAGAATGAAATCAATCCCACAATACAACAATAAAAAAATCATTTTTTTTAGTAGAGAAATTTCCTCCATCATATAATAATTATGTCCAAGATAGGTAATTAAGAATAAAATAATTTAAAATAAACAAAATTTAGCGAAGAATAAATAATAAATAACCAAATATCTACTTATACAAATTCAAAAAATATTAACAAAATATATTAATTTATATTTAATAAACAAGTATTAGTAAAAAAAATATATTAAATGAATATTGTAACCCATTATTCAGAAAAAATTCTACTTGTCGATTGACATATCTAGAGTAACAGTATTACAGGTATAAAAATAATAAATATATAGAGTAATATAAAATATCCAAAAATTGATTTATTGATAAAAAATAACATAAAACTCCTCTTCCATGAAAATTTTCCAATTTTTATTATAAAAACCAATATATTTGGATCCCATCTCATTTTTAATTTGTATAGTGGGAGTATAATAGTTTGTTGTTTACTATAGATGATTGAGAAATGTTTAGGCATCCTTTATTTTCATCTAATATTTAATATGCATGGAATAAATTTAATTAATCCCATAAACCAATCAAATAATCATTTATTGCCCACATTCATGTATTTTTCATATATTTCCTTAGTATTTTCTCATTATTTTGAGATAAAAAACTTGTTAGAGGACATGTATTCTCTATCTATCTTCCTATTTCATGTGGGAAATATATTCAAGAACCATGTAATAAACTCGACTATGTGACTATAAAATGGAACTATTATATTTATGTTATAAGTTTTAATGCATGATATCAATTCATATATCCTGGAAAATAGTGGTAGAGAAACCAAAAAAATACAATAATGATAAATAGTTTTCACTGATAAGTTAACAAATAATAAAGAACATGGACTACATCTTTTGGAATTAAATATATGAATATAAATAATTATTACACATCTAGAAATAACATTAAATCATTAAAATTTAAATATTACTTCATAAAAATAATAATAAGAACACACAATCAATAAAAAATAACATAACCATAGAAATAATGGTTTTCAAACAAAATCATGCCCATGGGAGGTATATATGATATGGAAAATAATAATAAAATAAGCATATATTAAATATATTTTTTTGAAAACAATATAAATCTAGTATGATATGATCAATATTACAAAAATATTATAATGGGTCGAAAACATGCTAACACTTTATTTGTTGAATATAATTATTTCAATTGAACTTTTTAAAATGAATGATGAAAATGAAAATTTTGGAAAATAATAGAAATATATTATTTGAACAAATTAAATGTCCATTTTTACATGAATATTTCCTTAATAAACTATTATATTAAATATAATTGACTACTTTAATATATTTTCAAATTATATGGATATGAAATAAAAAATGTCGAATCAAATTGAGAAATTATATCCTTTCTGATTGTAAAAATCTTAAGGCATGATTCGAGTAAAAAAAAGAGGAATGGAAAATTGAATATATGTAAAAACAAATATTTTATTTGCAAAATAAAATATAGCATTCTCATAAAATATAAATTATAATATTTAGCTTATAAAAATCAGAGTACTGAATAAATTTATTTTTTAAACTAATTTATCTCCTCTTTTTTGACATCTAAATTTCAACACCTTCAATAGGTAATATTTAATTATAATATTTACCATAAAGAGAAAATAATTATTCATGATAAATAACATAATGGGGAATTATATGAGTCATCTAAAATTAAATAAAGGAATAATACTTATTATGTATCAATGGAGTTGAAATTGAGATTAAATCTCATTTAAATATATTCTCATTGATGTGGGAATTAGTAAATTATTTGATTGTATGTAAAAATTTTATATCTAAATATTTATCATAAATAAAACATAAATTTTTTTTTATCATTATACACATAATAATTCATAACATAGATAATGAATTAAAAATATAAACCATTAAATTGAAATTCAGTTATGAAACCCCTTACCTGACCCCTCAACATAGTCGAACAATATTAAAACTTCTATATAATGAATTTAAATAAGATATTAATTTATAAAAAACAATTTTAAAATTTATAATATCATAAATTACCCACATATAACAATTTTCACCCATTATTTAATAATAATTTATTTTTATAATTGTTTTGTGTTATTATTACATAGTATTCTTATCAATGACTCATCATGACTACTGCGTTTTTTATTCCAAGGATATAATTTAATAATTTATAGAGATATATTCATTTTATAATAAAAATATTTATTCATTTGATACATTATTATAATCATTATTGGATGGTGTATATGAAAAAATAAATTATGTAATACATACCACCGTTTGGTGTCTATATGTATGAACACAATTTTCACATTATGACAGATAAAAATAATAATGATAAAAAATTTGACCATTAATGAATAATTATTACACATAATATATAATAAATATTCATTAAAACTATAATATTACATTCCTTATAGAATGATAATGAAAAATTAATCACATCACTTCGTTGAGGTGGGTGTTCACCTGTACACAAAAGCAATATTATAATCTTCAAACAGATTGGCTGGTAATAATGTAGACATGATATTATAATAAAATATTCATAATAATATCAAATATATAATATATATTCATTAGCCCTTATTTATAACCATTCATGTAAAATTGTGATGAGAAAATAAATTAGGCTTATCTAAATAGAAAATAATATATGCATATGCACGAACAATGTTTTTTTACTTCCAATGGTTAGAAAATATGGGAAAATAATATTCCAACAAACATAATAAAATTAATAAATTTATTATTCTAGAGTAATTATTTTATATTATATGCATCATATTTAATATACAAGAATAATGAAATTATAAAGAGTCGGTAAATATGATTACCTCATCTATAGTGTACTTTCATTAGGTACCTTATTTAAGACCCTTTAAATGGTATTTTAAATAAATAACCTAGATGTAATTTCCAAAGAATTATAGAGGATAATTTTTATGGTTTTTTGAGTGAGATATTTCAAAGTGGTGTAAGGAATGGAGAATAGTTTCCTTCTATTATAAGTGGAGCGAGGGGTTCTCGTGTAATTTTCTATAAATATTATAATATTAAATATTCATATTAATATAAAACTAGATCTAAAATTACATGGATTCATGGATAAGTAATATATATCCATAATATAACCATGTAATGGAATTTATATATGTTTAAATATAAATTTAAAATTTATCTTTTTTAATAAACCATTCGGTATCCTTTTTTATCCTTATTAATCGTAACAACTTTTCAATATTATAGCATAATAATTTTACACAGAAGCAAAAAATTGGATTAAAAATTCACAAGGTATTAAATTTATGAGCACATATCAAATTACATGTCTGATTTTCTTGTTTCCATTACATTTAAATAATTTATTGATGTATAGTTCTTAAAAAATTAACATTAATATTGTTTTTCAAAATATTCATTTAATTTGATTTAAAAATATGAATATAGTATTTTATTCTAAAAAATAAACATTTAAGCATTAATAATATCGAAATATTTTCAACAAAATTCGTGGAACAAATTAATTTTTTAAAATTACATTAAATTTAATGTTTTAAAGTCATTTACAAATATTTTTTATTTATTTCATGGGAACAATTTCGTCATTTTATTAGTTTTTAATGCAATTATATAATGAAAAAAAATAAAAAATAAACTTACACCGTAAATATAGTTTTAATATTCTCAATATGACAATTAATATCCATTAAAAAGTAATTTTTATCCATATATTAACATATAATAGATATATAAATCCAAGAGGGAAACATTTTGTTGTTTTCATTACTAAAAATAATATAATGTGAATTATGATAGGAAAGGGACACCAAAATGAAATAATAAAATATATGATTCTATTCTTTAATTTCTCTAATGAAATGTAATAAATTAATTTTTTAGATTGATTTTGAGTCCTTATGTCTTTTTTTAACCTTTTTACCCATTATACACTTACTAAGGTGACAATTATGTACCACTATTACTATTCATAATACGGGAAAATAAAGTGGACCTATTTTGGAAATTTGATAACATTTATTCAAAATATGGTATTTATTTTTTAAGATTAAATATCTAATAGTGGTACAAATAAACATTTTTACAAATTCATAAAATAAAATTATTTTTTTTAGAAACTTATTTTAAGCATAAATTATAGCTTATACAACAATAAATAAAAAATTTAATTTAATTATTTATATTATTAAAAATAAAATGGATACTATTTAACTTTATTAAAATACTAAAAATATATTGGTACCATTAAATTATATTTTTCAAAAAAAATAACAAAAAGAATTCACAAAATTTCTATTTTGATTATTCACTGAAAAATTGTTCATTTCACAAAAATCAAAAAATTTCACCAAAATATACATTTTATATATAAATTTAAGAAACAACAATAATTTTTAAAAAATATTTCATAGAGTAACAGATATTTTTTTATAATACTTATTCACAATATATAAAAATGTATATTAGAATAAAATTCAATATAGATGCACAAAATTACATCAATATAAATTGTGGTCCTAGTTCTTATAATTTATCAATTCAATAGTATTTATTTTGATAATTATACATATAATTTATAATTCGGTAGCTCATATTCATAAAAACTTATTTAATGGAAATAAACATTTTAAATTAATTGTTTTAATAATATATATCAATTTTGATATATCATTACGATGTATCTTATGTAAAATATCAAGTATATTATTATTTTTATCAAAAAAATTATGGTGTTACATTCTCCCATATTTTACAGTTATCTCACCCATAATTTATTCATGGCCATAAAAGGATCGATATTTAAAATATAAATTTATTGCAAATCCACATCGTAAAGTGGGATAATAAAACATCATTAAAATTGATGTTGGAGGGATAATTTTTACATGAAATAACACACAATAATGATTCTAGTTATGTATAATAATAATGGGATTTTAAAATATAGATATGGATATGAAAGATACCATGCATATACTAATATATAATGATAGAAAATATTTCCATGAGAACGTTAAGACCACAATACCATAAATTTGGGAGGGGGGAGAACATAAAATAATTATAAATGATGGTGATTGATAATATTATTATTTCAAGATCATTTCACAAAATTGGAGGTGTTGTTTCATTAAAAGTTACTTGACATTAGAAAATGAAGATACTTGATTTATTTCAATTTCATAAATAAATTTCGCCTATTTGATTTCTTTTGAATAATTTCTAATTATCTAAAATATTATAAAAATTATATTCAATAATAATTTTTCATTCATGGAAACAAAAAAAAAATTAATTCTAAGAATATCGAAAAAATATTGAAATATCACTATTTATTTCTCTAAAATTATAAAAAAAAAATTATCCAAAACAATTATTACATACATAATCAAATAAAATATATTATTATATAAATACCGAAAAAATACCACAAATATTCAACATTATTCATTATATAAATAATTAACTGCATGATTCCACTAAAACATTCTAGAATAAAATCAAAACCAAACAATATTAATGACTTAAACAAGCATTTATCCACAAAAAATATAAATTTTCATATAATTTCAGATATAAATTATTAGAATGCATTGATCATATATTCTCTATAATTTTCTTCGACCATCACTGAATAACCCAAATGACGATAAAACCGCCTCAACAAATATATATTCTTCCACATGATAACTAAATTATTGTTTTTCAAATGAAATCACATACAAAAAAATAATATTCCATTTACAATATTCATGTAATATTTCCCAAATATTTATAAAAGGTATTCTATAATAACATCAATCACATGATATTCTATAAGATAAATTTTTTTTGTCAAAATATGTAATAACCCATAATAACCTCAATATATTATCATGTTATCTTAAAATTTTAACAATACAATTCGATATATTTTCCCATAATTTAAATTTTATAATCCTTTAATGAAACATCATTGCGTTATATATTCGTAGATAGTCCTCAGTTGTCATAATAACATGAATTATTAATAAAACATCCTATTTTCATAAACCCAATGAATAGGTATATAAATCAATCAACTTCATCCATTAAATTTAAACCAAAATTTTTTTATTCCAAAATAAATACTTTCTATAAATACTAATAATATTTTTTAGAACCACCAGTTTGAGTCATGTAGCCTATTTTTAGGTATTTTTATGTGTTTAATGTGAATGTGATGATTTGCGAAGAGGTTAAGAGAGTTTGGAATGGTTTTGGATGAGTTTGGAGGATTTTCTATCGGTGCACGGTCTGAACACAACTAAGGGAAACCCTATGGGTGCTCTAGGAAACCGTACTGGGGGAGGTAGTAGGCTTCGCATGTCCTGCGCACGGTATGAAAAACCTGTGTGAGGCAACCATACAGACCCGTAATCTCGAGGTAGTAGCATGCACACGGTTAGCGCATAGTTTTCCAAACTGTGCGGGCTAAACTTGCGACCACTTAAAAAATAGGGTTTCTGTTCTGGGCTCCCTCGGGCTTAACCTATTTCACTGAAATCATCCTCCCACTCGAGACTCACTTGGTATTTTGGGTTCTCAGGGGTTGAGGGTGCTCTCCCACTCGTTTTGGATGCGTTTTGATGAGGTTTCTAGGTAGTTTGAAGGTGATTTCTCCTAGGTAAGTCTCTACTCTTGGATTTTGGGTTGTATTTTGGTAAAACTTGGTTGTCTTTTGGAAATGCATGTATGTTTGTTTTATTGACATGCATCATATAGTAGTGGTTATTGTACTGTTTGGTTAGTTTTGAATTAAGTGAAAATCGATCCCCAAATTGTTCTCTGAGCCCTTGTCATTTATTGTCAACCTTTGGTGCCTTGGGAATGTTTCTTAGGGCCATGTTACCCTCACCGCCTCCTCAAGTCAATGAGGTATGGGTGGGGTGTTAAAATCTGTAGCTGAGTGTTTGGTCATTAGATTTCATGTGAGAGAATTCGTTTGATCATTGGTGTGGATCATTGGTTTTGGTGTTGACATTTTTTGTGGTATATTTCTGGAGTCAGTATGTTAGCAAGTCATAGGAATGTCTGAACATGGAAAGTATAGCATAAAAGGACATAGCAAACCCTCTTATGCTGAAATTCAAGTTATCAGATATTTGGGTACATAAGTGTTTTGGAGACACTTATAGGCATTGGATATCTCATAGTCATGGGTGTAGCCAATGAGATGAGAATGACATGCATTGTGTAAAGGACTTCCTACTAGGATGCATATATCATTGGGAATAATGATTTATGGGATTAATTGTGAAATAATTATGCAAACGTGTGAAAATTTAATGTGAATAAATTTTTTATTTTGAAAATGGATCTATTTTCAAAATGGTGAAACATTGAAAATGTTGAAAGGTGAAAATCCTCGTTGTGATAATATTGTGTTATGTGATTGGAAATGGGGTTTTGTGATGTCTACAGAAAAGATAATCATGGTTTTTTGTTTTCAATTTATAGAAATGGAACGAGGTAGGTGACGTAGAGACAAACCAGATATGGCCAATGAGAACATGGTTGCACTTGAGCCTCAGGTGAACCAGAAGCTAGTGCGAAGCATAGTACAGGATTTCCAAGCTGTGGAATGTGGAAATAAAATGGATGAACCAAGGCATGTGGATCATGTGGTTTAGATTCAAATCAAAAATCCACATATCATTAGGTGTGATTCATAGATGGAGAAGGAAAAGTCATGGTTGAGTATAATGAACAAGATTTTTGAGTACTTGGGACCACTGATATAGTTAAAATTGAAGTTTTCCACATAAATATTGGACGATCTTGCCCGTTAATAGTGTGAGTTGGTAGTCCATGTAGGGACATAAAAATTTGTGACGTGGGAAGGCTTTGAGGAATTGTTTAATAAAAAATTCTACCCACATACGATCAGAATTCAGCGTAAGACTGAATCCCCAGAGCAAACCAGTATGTTTTCAGTGTGGTTCGAAGAGTCACATCAAGCGAGATTTTACGACACAATCTCGATCATGTCATAATTGTATGTAGATGGGTGCATATGTAACTTTAATGATGGAATTATCTGATGTCGAGTGCGTGTGATACTTCTCATGTTTCAAAGATGTTGTATGCTTAAACGAGATGAGGACATTATCACACACCTCATCAGCAGAGTAATGCTGGTAATTGTGATTCTCGAAATACCACGACACCTCAGCAGGGAAATAAAGAGCATAGCATGTAAAGTAAACTTGTGTTTGGAGCTGAGCAGGATGTAGTGGATGATCAGTAAAAACCATCCACGGTGTGAGGTACTATTCTTTAAAATTCTACCTTGATACAAGTTTTGTTTTATATGGGTTCTTAACACACTTTTATTGATGCACGTGTCGTTGATTTGATGGGTTAAAGGGTAGAAAATGTCGCCCATGGTTTTAATACTTCAAACCCCTCTGGGTCGAGGAGAGTGTCAAGCCTTCTTGTGTAGAGCATGTTGTATTATAGAGGGTGAGGATGAGCTAATGTGGAATTACTCAATGCTTGAGATGGATGGGTATGATGTAATCCTAGGAATGGATTCGCTGGTGGATTTTAAGTCCCACATCGACTGATATGAGAAAACAATGACTTTGACGAAACACGGTGGATTTAGAAATCTCTTTTGAGGAGATAGGAATGAAACGTAGGGTGAAAAGTGTTTGTTGGCACTAGCAGTAGGCAGGTGATCAGATCGGTTGGTTGTATTGTCGTTGGAATCGGTAATTGGTGTTGAGAAGAGTGTTCATCCAGAATAGGTGGATTAGTTGATGGATGTTTTTCCTGAAGGATTCTCTGAATTAAACCCCATAAGAGAAGTGGAGATTACGATTGATCTCTTTCTAGGGACCAGTCTTATCCAACTTTCGTCTTATCGGATGGGACCTAATGAATTGTAGGAATTGAAAGAACAGTTGGAAGAGTTAGAAAACAAAGGGTTTATCCGGCCTAGTACGTCCATGTGGGCAGTTCCAGTGTTTTTTGTGAAAAAGTTGGATGGAACATTGAGGCTCAGTGTTGATTATCGTAGTCTTAACCATATTACGATAAATAATAGATACCCACTTCCTTGAATTGATGATTTGTTTGCACAGTTGAGGGAAGACCAGTGGTTCTCCAAGATTGACCTCAGATAAGGATATCATCAATTGTTGGTGAGGAAGGATTAAATTCCTAAAACAGATTGCAGAAATAGATATATCTATTATGAATATATGTTTATTCCCTTTGGTCAAATGAATGTGCCAGTGGTGTTCATGGCATTGATGAATCAGATATTTCAGAGATATCTGGATTCATTTGTGGTGTGTTTGTAATCCTATTCTTGTGTATTAAAAGACAATGGTGGAGCATGATCATCACTTGGTGACAGTTCTAGGGAGCTTGAGGGATCAACGTTTGTATGCCAAATTGTCATAGTGTGAATTTTTGATACAGGAAATTCGTTTTCTTGGCCATGTTATTTCAGAAATAGATGTTTCAGAGGATCCGAAAAATATAGAGGCTATTATCTCATGGAAACCTCCAAATATTTGTTTGATATATGGAGTTTTCTTGGTCTATTTGGGTATTATATGTGTTTTGATCATGATTTTTCACTTTTTCATTAACCGATGATAGACTTGGAAAGAAAGAATGTCTGAATCCAGTGCAATGAATAGTGTATGTAGTGTTTCAAAGTGCTAAAGGGTAGCCTTACATCAGCAGCAATCTTGGTTTTTTCAGAAATAGGAAAAGGGTACGTGGTGTATTATAATACATCAGGATTAGGGTTGGGGTTTGTTCTCATACAATGGTATCATATGGTTTCATATGGCTCACGAAAGATGAGTGTTCATGTGAATAACTACTGAAATCATGATTTGGAATTGAAAGTAGTGGTGCATTCTTTGAAAGTGTGGTGCCATTATCTCTTCAGAGAGAAATTCACAGTATATACAGATCATAAGAGATTGAATCACATTTTCCCACTAAGGGATTTGAATTTGAGAAAAAAAAGATGGATATAATATCTCCCGATGTTTTATTTTGACTAGATGTACACACCGAGTTAGGTAAATTTGGTGGCAATTGCATTAAATAGAAAATCATATGCTTATATTGTGAAACAAGCATCGGACTAGTGGCAGTTGATGTGAGTTAAAGCAGATATGCGGTTGGAATGTGAAGACCAGGGCGATAGAGCATTCTTTTTTCTGGTTTGGATGATTATTGTCTTGGTTGGAATGGTTAAAGAGGTATAAATATCTGATTCTGAATGCGTGACCATGGGGTGGAGACTCAATGTTGGGGATACCATTGAGAGTTGGCAACATAATGGAGATTTTATTTTGTGTTTCCGGAATCAGATGGTTGTACCAGTTTCTTGTGAGGTGGATCTTCATAGGGGGTATCATCATCCCATGTGGGTTGTTGATCGTGGAATTTAGAAAATGTATAAAACGTTGAAAGAGAAGTTATGGTGGGAAGGTATAAAAATAAGAGTGGTAGAGTTTGTTTCAAGATGCTTGACTTGTCAGCTGGTCAATGCTAAAAATCAGAGGCCAGCAGGAATGTTGCAGTCTTTACCAATACCTGTTTGGATGATGGAGTATATAGCGATGTATTTTTTCATAGGTCTCCCAAGAACGGTCAAAAATCATGATTTCATTTGGGCGATAGTGGATCGGCTAACGAAGTCAGCCCATTCATTCCAATTCGTGAATCACATACGGTGGAAGATCTGTCCAAAATCTATATTTGGGAGGTGGTAAAGAGGCATAGTGTTCTAGTTTCGATCGTATCCAATAGAGATCTGATGTTTATATCTATTTTTTGGAAATCCTTATAGCAAGACCTTGGGACACAGTTGAATATGAGCATGATGTATCACCCTCAAAATGATGGTCAATCCGAGAGAATGATACAAACAATGTAGGATATGTTTTAGGCATGTGTCATGGATTATGGTGGCTCGTGGGATGAGCACTTTATCATTAGTTGAGTTCTCATACAATAACAGTTATCATGAATCCATACATATGGAACCTTTTGAAGCGTTGTATGTGCGGTCGTGTCGTTCCCTACTATGTTGGGTGGAAATGGGCGTGTCCTCGATGGTGGGACCAAGCCTTGCCTAGGAGACTACAGAGAAGATCATTTTATCCAGGAAGAGAATGAAGACGGCTCAAAGTCATCAAAAATCGTATGCAGATCATCATCGACGATCATTGTCATTCGAGGTGAGTGATCATGTTTTCTTGAGGATATATCCTATGTTGGGACATCGTTAGTTTGGGAAGCAAGGTAAGTTATCACCAAGGTATATTGGACCCTTTGAGATTCTCGAGTGGGTTGGTGAGGTGGCTTATAGTTTCTCTTTTCCACCTATGTTCAGGGTGGTGCATAATGTGTTTCATGTGTCACAGTTGAAAAAGTAACAGCCGGATCGTGACCATGTAATTTGTGGGATCATATTGTACTAGAACCAGATGCTTCGTTGGCGCACATGCGAGTGAAGGTTGTGGATAGGCAAGAGAAAGTCTTTTGTGGTAAAAGAATCAGTTTATTTCATGTTTTGTTGCAGCCTGGTAAGATTCAAGAGGAGACTTGGGAGTGGGAGATAGAGATGGTCGAGCAGTGGCCCGAGCTCTTTTAGCAAAGGGCGTGTTCACTACATTTTGAGGAAGGAAATTCCATGGTGGGGAGAATGTTGCACCCCCATTTTGAGGTATGTAGACATTTTTTATGCATTTTTTATGTGCTTAACGTTCATGGGATGAGTTGGGAAGAGGTTGGGAGGGTTTGGAAGGGTTTTGGATGAGTTTGCAGGCATTTATAATGGTGCACCGTTTAAGCACGGCTAATGGAAACCATGTGGGTGATCCAGGACACCATGAATGGGGTGTCACTAGGCTTTGCATGGGCTGTGCAAGTCTTGACAAACCGTGTATGGAAACCGTGCAGACCCTTCCTCTCGAGGCAATAGAGTGCGCACAGTTAGCGCAATGTTTTCCAAACCGTGTGGGCTAATCGTGCAGCCACATAAAAATAGGGTTTCATTTCTGTTATCCATCGGGCTTAATCAATTTCACTCCAATCTTCCTCCCACTCGAGTCTCACTCGATATTTTGGGTTCTCAGGGGTTTAGGGTGCTCTGCCACTCGTTTTGGATGCATTTTGAAGAGGATTCTATTCGGTTTCAAGGTGTTTTCTCCTGGGAAATTCTCTCCTATTGGGTTTCTTTTGATTCCTTTAGATCCATATCTCCCCCTTTCATGGTATTCTAGATATGCACTTTCTTTTTGTATATCTAGGTTTGTGGTTTCCTTGGATGTTGATTTTAAGTCTTGTGAATGTTTTAGAAAGGTATTCTAGATAGGTTTCGGTGGTTCTTTCGACGGATTGGTGGTGTGGTTTCTTGTGGGACGATTTCTCCGTAACCCTATAGGTATGATGCTTCTCTCTCAACTCAACAAGGTTAGAACTAATGGTTATTTGTTAAAATTAATTTGATGTGCTGAAAAATTAATTGTGTTTTGTTGTGAAGAATTGGTGGGAAATCCTTTGGGTTATGTTTTTGGGATTTTTATGAAAAGGGGTTTTAGGGTGAAAGGATCTTGTTATGGATTTTAACATTGAGATTTTAAAATTGGTTGTTGAGATGGATTTAGGAAAATGGTTGATGGAAAATGGTTTTCAATAACGATTTCATATTTATTAATACGTGGTTTGGCACTGAAAATGGTTTTCAATAAATGGATGATTTATTGAAGAGGATTGTTATTTGATGGAATTGGTTGATTACGAGTTGTTGTGACTGTGGTGGGTCATATACTTGTTTATGGTTTTGTTTGGAAGTGGCAAGAAGTAACACTATAAAAAGGGGATGGATAGTGGATGGAAGGGAGACCATCAAAGGACATGTGGATAAGAAGATCCACTTGTCGTGAATGTGTGAACTTGTTGGATGGAAGATCTACAATTTGGTTGTGGTTAGGAAGTACCACTAGGTGTGAATGGTTTAATGGGTTGGATGGAAGCTCCACTATTTGTTTGTTATGGTTGTTTCTTGTGCATTGATTTGTATGATGGAAATTGTTGTGCTAGTGTGTAAATGATGAAATGACTTATGGTATGTTTTTTTGGAATTCCCATGGGGGTTTGGTTTGGGTGATATGGCTGGGTAAAGGTGTGTTTTTCTTATGGTTATGGCTTATCTTATGATTTATTTTTTAAAAAATTGTTTTATATAAATGTGCTATCGGTATTATCATGGTGGCATGTGTAGGGAATTCATTCCGGGAAAACCTACTGAGTTTATGTACTCACCCCCTACTTCGGCACGTTGGTGTCTTCGCAGATGTTGTGCATCATGATGTGTTAAAAGGTAAGGCATCTCCCTCCTTTGGTGGTGCCTTTTGATGTCTTGGTGGATCATGGAGCTTGGAGCATGTTGTGGAGTTGTGGTGGTTTCCCAGCTCATAGTGTTTGTTTTTTGGTTTCTTCTTGTCCTATAATGTGGTGTAGACATGTATTGTTGTGTTGGTTTTGGGTTGTATTGAGGTACAACATGGTTGTCTTTTGGGAATGCATGTTTGTCTATTTTATTGACATGCATCATATTGTGGTGGTTAGTGGATTGTTTGGTTGGTTTTGTCATAAGGGAAAATCAGTCCTCAAATTTTTATCGGTGCCCTCAACATTTATTGCCAGCCTTTGGCGCCTTGGGAACATCTCTTAAGGCCACGTAACCCTCACCACCTCCTCAATTCAATATAAATATAATTTTCTTATAGGTACCTATTACAATAATTCAAACTAATTATATAATGATCTTAGATTCTTTATCATCAGTAATATATAAAATAAATTACTTAAAAATTATTCACATGACTATGCTTATCGTTCTCCGTAGCATTCATCCTCTGTACATTTCAATTGCACGTTTATATCTAAATACAATATTTTTTCATATGTTAAATATATTCATGTATCATTAATAAATTTCCTAAAGTTCCTCTTCTGGAATTATTGAAATTTACGATTTTGAGTCATTTTGTTCCCTAGATTATTATCACGTCAACAAATATACAACTGCATATTTCACTATGTTGATATATTATGTATCTTTTTTAGGTTGTGATTGTTAATAATTAAATGAGATAGTTAGTTAAGAATAATAACAACGTTTTTCCATCAACCTCCCACTTCATTTGAATTCTCCTAATGATAATAATTCCATTATCCATTATATTCATTATCAACATTGTTAAATCTAGTTCTATGTGTTGACTAAAACTAAAAAACATATTATTAGAAAGAATAATCTTTGTGGGAAACCACATAATCATAAATTTTTTATCTGATCTCTAAATTATGACACCATATATTAAATCAATCAAACTTTTTGTTAATACATGTAAATTAATAGTAATCATATATTCAAATCATTCATAATGGTTCGTCAAAATGTGAACTAACTGATGCATTTCCCCATGTAGTGTATAACCACATGAAATGTATGGGCACTTATAACATTCTATAGAATAATGGATGAGACATATTCACTGAACTCTTTTCAGGATTATTACACATGAAAATTTTATTACTAAATTACATAAAATTTTATTATTAATAATGGGATATATTTTTAGGAAAACTATAGAATATATACCTTCCTGATACTTCTATTATATTTTCCTATAAATACACATATCATCAATGGCTATAATATTGTTATGTTCCCTAATATTTCGATTCCCAAAATTAAATTCCATGGATTCTAGTAATTTTTCTCTGATACGTACTATATGTCCCAAATTCATTTTCCCAAATCCAGTGTATACTTAATAAAATTTACCTAGGATAAATGAGATTAAATCACCAAGGATAGATTAGTTTATTAGAATTTAATACGCGATAAATACGGTATTCCAATTTTATAATGGAAATATAATATAAATACCATATAAAGCCCTCTTCAATCATTGATATTATTTAAATATTACATCATTGTATAATTTCGAATGTTGAAAAATAATGTTCAGATAAAATTTTACATAATGGTTCCATACAATTGAAGGTACTATAAGTAAATTGGAAATAAACGCGATGGTATGTAATGTTATTGAAATGATATTCCATTTAATCAATAACATGCTAATAAAATTAACTCTTAGATAATATCTATGGAATATTCTCTTGGATAATGGAAAGTAAATAGAAGATGAACAAATTTATTAAGGTTTTACATCATGGTCTTATAAATATTGATATATTTTTCACTAAGAAATTGTGCTCATACATTTTAATCTTTGAAAATGTATGCACCAAAAAACCAATTTAATAATGATATGAAAGTAACATGATTTCTGAGACCTATAAATTTATCAATGTTATATCAATAAATGGGATACTCTTGTCTCTACCTGACAAATTCATTCTTCATATATTTAATTCAGAATTTATTTAAAAAATGTATTACATGTCAAGTGATAACCATATGGGAAAAATGATATGTAATATCATTATTTTTCTCCTATATATGATAACTATCACATTAACACACCATATATGGAAAATGTATATGGATTAGAAAATAATCATACCCATGAGACAGTGAATATTGATAATTTATAAAAAAAATTGACATTCAAAAACCATAAGAAAGACAATATTTCAATGACCGTAACTAAAACAAGAAAAAAATTGATAAAATATGACCATAAATTCATTAGTAATAATGGTTTAATACTAAAATCAATTACTTTTTATATTTAAATAAAATTATTGTAAAATATTAAAATAAGTTTTTATTGAAATTTTTTTATTAGAATCATCTAAACATATAAAATAAGTTAACTAGTATAAAATGAATATGGTGTTGGGAAAATTTTTTAATGTTATATATGATAAAACGAAACATTCATGTTTGAATCTTGAAAAATAAATTTTGAAATGGATCTTTCATGAAAATTTATTAAATTTCGTTTTAAATATTTTAAAATTTCAACAAAAAACATAAAATATCCTTAATTATTAATTTGTGTTAATACAAATGAATTTGAAAATGAATTTTGAATAAAAAAAGTGGAAGAAAAACATGAATGAGAACAAAATGAATTAAGATAATTTAAAAAAAAAATATTCTCTTATTCAAGAACCAAACAGTGGAAAAATTGGCTGAAAATTTAGTAAATCATTAAATATCTAGGGGATTAATAAATATATAATTTTTATGATGGATATATTGTAACAACCACAAAATTAGTAAACTAGAGTGGTTGTTTATTTAATTAAAATGACAATGATACATGAGATCACATCACCATAGATTAACTAGTTTAGTAATCATGAAGAACTAGATACATACAATGTAACCTTATTAAATTTTTAAATAAATGTACTACATAATGAAGTAAAATAAACTTATTGCATGAAAGTGATTCAAATATTTAATCTTCATAACATGTGAATGGAAATAAATGAAATTTGTGAGAACAATTGATGAGTAAAGGTAAAATGAATCTATAATAAGTGAAGAAAATCCAATAATTCATAATCATAATGCCATGGTTAATAGAATAAATACATATTCCATCAACAAACATATATCAAATGAAAATTAAATGGTACCCTTATTATAGATTTAATTAAACCTAGTACACATATTTAAATACTTAATCGTTGTATATTGGGGAATGAAATAAAATGAAATGGGTGAGCTTAAATTACATGTAAGGGTTACATTAATAAAGAAAAGTGAATAAAAACCAATAATACATAATCATAATATAATGGTAAATAATTGAAAAACACATACCATTAATAAGCTAACAAATAAAATTATTTCAATGATTTTTTAACAGTGAATGTTTCATCAATCCTAATAAGTTAATTCTTGGTATATAAAATTATTAAACATCAGATTTCATGTATCTAGCACATGAACCATTATACCATCATGAAGGAATAATTATATGGGTAACACCCGTCAAATTCACTTTGGAATCAAACAAGATGATTTAATCACCAGTTCATCACATGAGACATATAAATGCATCAAGAGGCTATCTATTATTGGTCCCAACTATTATGGGAGACCAAATCATTCATTATACATAGATTCAATTCCCAAAATATATTCATTATCAAAATATATGCATGGAGTAGAGGTTACATATTTATCAACATTTACCAAATTAAAAAATCATTAAATAAAAGAACTATATCTAAAAATGGTACACATACAAGACAAAAATCATATCCTGGATATATTAATTATGTATTTTTTATGAAATATTCAATTAATGATTATCACAAAATAATGTAAAGTATACACACACAAAATATATGGAATTATAGAGAATAAGGAATAACCAAAGGGAATATCATAATGTAATCCATGATAGAATTATTTTAATTCATAATTCCAAATTCATATTGGAAAATTTTAATAGATCATGATAAATGATGTCCAACTGGAGTGATAACATGAAAAATTAGTGTTTATGAAAATTTAAAAATGTGCTTCATTAGATCAATTTATAAAAAATATTAATGAGTCTTTAAAACCAAAAATTGAATAATTATTTGTATAAAACATAAAATGAACAAAGATAGTATTCCATGAAAAAATGAATTATTATAGAAAAATATTGTTATCATAAATTATATTATGTATGCTATTTGAAAATGCATAAGAAATGTAGATGTTCCATTTAATCATCCATGATTATTAGGAGGAATAGAAATAAAACCTTATGAAACATGTAATTGACATCATATAATGAATAATTGAGAAACATAAATATCATTGTTACATAAAAAATTACTATAGTAGGAAATCAGAAGATGAAATAAGAATTACATTTGGTTGAAAAGAGATAAAGTTTTACCAAAATGGTAAATGGAGGTTTCGGGAGAATCCAATACCTTAAGTACGAATGTGTTATGCACATCAAATTATTGTATTTTATAATTAAATTGGATACATAAATAAATAAAATATGATGATATTTAATATGTATTTGATTTAATATAAGTTTATGTAGTTCTATTATGGTATTTTTTTGAGTTGTAAGATTCAATTTTGTCGCTCGAGAGTTTTCATTTCAATGTTTTTCATGATTTGTTCACCTGTATACACGTATAAAATGCCATGTAAAATTTCAAAATATTTACAAGAATTTAAATTATATTGTATCAGTATAAGTATATAAGATTGAGTGGTTTTATATTTCATTTCCTTTCTAGTTATTTGGATAATAAATTGGTTAAAATTTTAAAAATGATGGTTAGTTTGTTTTGGTGAATTTTCTATTATCACAAACTATTTTGGATTTATTGTTTAATATCATGTATATGAGATGGTTAAATAAGAATAAATAAGATTTAATAAATTATTTATAATATTTTCTAACCATTATAAATGATTTAGTTGCATCCATGAGTGTGGTAAGGTAAAATTAAAATGTCTCATCCACAATGGCGGTAAATCGTCACATCATAGATGATATGTTCATCTTTAAGTTAATAGGGTTATGGGAGGGTTACATTTGATGAATTTTACATTAACATAATTACTTTATAGTATATAAATATCAAAATATTTATCATTAATGTTTTTATAGTGGAGGTTGTTTACATATAAGATAATAAAATAAAATAAAATAAAATAAAATGGGAGGATTAAAGTGTTTACAACATGAATTATTCTCCATCAGAACCAACATAAGGGACATCAGAATAGTATTGTTGTAATGCCTCAAAAATTCCATTTTATTTTTTTTATTTATATATAATTGTTATGATACCACATTCGCTGACGGTACCTCATTCTGAGGAACAATGATTCCAAAACTGAATTTTGATCTTTTGTAAGGTACGTTAAGTAAACTAGTGGGCATGTTTTTCTATCATTTGAACCAGTTCTTGGATTTAATGTTTTAGGGGACCGTTGAACTTAAAATGTTAGGATTCTCCTAGGTATGACATAACATCATCCTACTAGGTTAGAGAAGAAAATAAAATTTTTGGACATTATGAGAAAAATAATAAAAGAAAATTAAATGAATTAATTTATTTCTTTTTTACACCGTTGTGCAGCAGATGGGACGATGCGTTGCAATAAAGATGGTTATTATAGGAGGGTCATTAATGGACCTTTTGTAACTCTAATGTTGTGATATTTATGGTTCATTGATGGGTTATTAAACATCGCTCATTAATGAGTGTCATTAATGAGGTCAACGTTGCAACACATATTTTCTTTAAATATGAAAATGTGATGGAGTTTGGGGATTAACAAACTTAGAGAATCTATGAGAAATTTCTAGCTGAATCCCCCTTAAACAAAGAACAATTAATGATGACATGAACATTAGAGGATAATATCTATAGGTTGGAAAGTTGTAATGAACACCAAAACCCATGGATCGACAACAACTCGAATCACATCATTCATGATCAGTTGATCCAACAAATCATTGTAGGGGTTTATGAGTTCCTTGCAATTGATCATTATTTCACTGTTCTTAAAATTTACAATGAACACATATCAACTAACTAATTGGTCGATCCTCGATCTATTCATTTTAGCAGGTGGTTCTAATACTGGTATTTGAATTGGGGTTGTACTTTTTCTGTGTGGTTAATAATTTCCACCATGATTAAACTATATCATGGAGGGTGTGGGCCAACAAAAACATGCCTCAGACCACCCTCCATAAATGTGTATTGTGTATTCATCATGTATGAATGTTCATGTTGATAGAAAAATGATTCTTAAATCTTAGCTATGAAGAAGGAAACCAATAGATACCATAGAAATTAGAGGCTCATAAAATAGAGCACCAGAGTAGCTCTAGTGGCCTGGAGAAGGTGGCGCTGGTGCATAGGAGGTAGTGGTGGCAGCCAACAGTGTTGGACAAGGGTGGAGGTTAATGGCATACCTGTCGGTGCAATGCAGTGTATGGGTGACTTGACATAGTGGAAATAATGAGTGAAACTCATCGACGATGTTGAGGCATAGTTCCCATCAGTGTTTCATGGAGGAGCGGCCTAATTGGGCTATCTGGGTGACTAAGAGACAGGCAGACCACATTCGTGTGCATGCGAAACTATCGGTCACCTGCCGACCATGCTAGGTGAAGGGGCAGTGTAAAATGGTACCACATGGTGGATACTGAAAACTCCTTCCTCCGGACGGGTGATCTAGCCTTCACCATGATGGTCCAGAATCTTCTAGTGGGCCGCATCACACCCTGTGTTTCTGGCCACCCACGGGCTGGACACGTGGATCAGCGGGCTGGAACAGCACCATCTGTTCGGACCTATGCCACAGGGCCCGACCCATCCTACTGAGCTGGACCCATAATCCCAATGGGATGGCATGGCCAAACCCATGCCAGAACCTCACCTAACCCCCCAGACAAGGTCGGGTCTGGTCTATCCGGCCGAGTGGGACCGGACCCAGACCCAACTAGCTCATTTTCACTAAAAAGATGATAACATTCTGCTCAAGCTTCTAATTCATGCACCGTCTATGGAACAGGGACCCATGCAATGATTTGGTCCTTCTAAGATAGTCTACATCATTTCTCGTATAATTTGGAGTTGGATCGGGTTGGATTGGACTTGAATCCAACTTGGCCCTTTTTACTAAAAAGCCCATAACATACAAACCGAGCGTCTGATCGATGTGTCATCTCTTGCATCATAACCCTTACGAAAATATGGTTGTTTGGATTAACTCTAAGTGATTATTTGGGGAAGTGGAAATATTACCAATGGTTTGAGAAGAATAAATATATAGAATCATACGTACAAGGTGTGGGAATCTAGTGGTTGGCCATCAAGTGAAGTGATACCCCCCATGGATCGGCAAAGAGGTACCCTTCATGGATCGATAATGGAGAGACCCTATATATATTGCCATGAGATAGACTCTCCATGGATCAGCATTAGAACAACCCTATAGGGATTAAAATTAGTGCAACCCTCTTTGGATTGTGTGAAATCAACCCTTTTTGGATTAGTAGAATCACGACCCATCATGGAGAATATATAGAGCAACCCATCATGGATTAGTGGAAGAGAAACCCTTTGTGGATCAATAGTGGACCATCACTTATTAGATTAGCAGTAGAGCCTAATAATAGATTATGATGATCTATCTGATGACAAATCATCTTTATTCATGTACTTTATATTGTATACCTTGTATATTGATGTACTCTCCCCTTCATGTGCTTCCCCCTAAATCTATTTTGTCTTGTACAGATTATGGAATGATTGACTAAAACATGTGGCGCTATGTAATGATAGTTCTCAGATGTGATAAATAGATGTGGTGAACTATAGTGACTCTAGAGGGTTAGTATTAAGTAATATTCATGTAGGATCTTCAATGGATGATCTCCAGAGCTTGTATTTCATTCATTCTGATGTAATTTTTCTTATGTTGGGATTGTATACTATACAATTTACTTTCATTATATACTTCCACATTCATTGGTGGTGACCTATGTTATAATATAGGCATATACTTTGTCCATGTGCATACAAGTTGTAGGTAAATGCCTTCCCTTTTCAGGATATTCCTTTTTTAATTCTATTTTCCAACCCTAGCCCTATGGAAGGTGCCATTGGGGTAGTGACAGCTTGTGCCCTGGTGGAGGGGGTCGTGAAAAAGTGGTATCCGAGGGAGGTCGGCTCTACCAGATGAACTAGGTGACTGTAATTTTTCAATATAGCATTAGTTTTTTGTGTCTTGAGTTTGCATTTAGGTTCAGGGATTCTAGAGTTGGTGCGATGACTAACATATCCACACATCGTGACCCTGAGTTTTGTTTTCCGACTCATTACACAAAAACACTCTTTCATGTTTTTTTGATGTTTTTTCTCTTGATCTCTTCAGAGTCAGCTCACCGTGTATAACTTATTGAATATGGAACATCTATTTCCTTACAGGATTACTCTATGAGGAAAACCTTCTTGGATTATAGTGAGATATCATGACGATGGCCAACTGTGAAATGAGGCATCTGTACAGGGTCCACATACATTGGTTTCACCTATCGGTGGTGTACCAGCACCACTACCACCAGTAGAGTAGTAGATGCTACCAGCTCCCCCACTCGACAATGCACACAGAATCAAAATTCTACATAAGTTCCAGAGATATAGGCCTTCGATGTTTTGAGGTGAGATAGATCTGTATGAATCTAAGGACTAGCTAGAAGTTCTGGCATGAGTGTTTTTCCTTGGTAGAGCCCCCAATAGATCATATAAGTATCCTAGCGGCTATCCTTTTTCTGGGAACATCTAGGTGATGGTGGAGAATTATTCTATATAAACACGTGGATGCGCCCCTTTCCTGGTTGGAGTTCGAGAACCTCTTTAGGGACAATTTAGTGCCAGGGACACTATGTTGTATGCACACTAAAGAGTTACTGCACCTACATCAGGGCAGTTTGACTATGGACCAGTACTCTACGAGGATAACCAAACACTCACCCTAATCCACCGATATAACGACCCATACTTTACATACATTTTTAATACTTAAAAAATTGAAGCACACTAATTTCAACATATGATAAAACCACAAAGGACCGTATAGGTATAGTGTCTTTAGAGACTGGGAAACATAAAAAACTGGTTCATAAATCTTCTACAGTGTATCCCATTTATTTCATCATATCTAGGGTCCCTTTTAGCATATTCTACTTAATATCCATCTTCCTGACCTGGGGAAAAGAAAACATAAAAGGGTGAACTCAAATGCTCAGCAAGGGCAAATAAAGGAAATAAAAATCATATCATATCTTTTTGAAAATCAAAACCTGCAAAAGAGATCATAATATCTTAACATGGAATAAATAATAGAAGTGAAAATGAGATCCCCATAATCATAACATAAAACTTGAAACTTTGTGGCATGCACACATAATCATGGAAAATCATTTCTTGTTAGTCATGACTCATTTCCAAGACTATCTTAGTGGACAAAGTCCCTTTCTGAACCGAGTTCACTCCTCGTTTCAGTCCTGTATCACTGAACCGAAATAACCTTCCGTTCCCGCCATGTCTACCTCATGAGATATAAAATCTTTACCCAATGCATTGGAGGGAGATATAGGTCCCACCCATCTTATAATGAATCCTTTCTTATGTGTGCCACATAATCATAAACCATACATCATAGCGTAACCCATGTAATAAAAATGGGATTCTTAAACAACATGACATCATAAAACAATTAATATAAGATAAAGGAATTCATAAAAATATTTCCATCACAACATAATCAATCCAATGTAATAATAGGGATTAAAACAGAACCCTTTATTATCATAGATGGAAAATAATTTTGATAAAACACTTGAACTCCATTCTTGAGGAAAATATCCTTTCTTCTTCAAAAACATTTTTTCCTATCATAACATGTCATACGACTTTAAAATAAAATAAGTTGATTAAAAATAAACTTGTAAACTTGTAAAGGAATATTCTTGGAAATTATGTTTTAAAAATCCATTCATGCCGTATAAGTTAAAAAAAACATTCTTCGTACTTTTGTCGGAAAAGTCAAAAAGTACCTCGTACGAAAAACGAAAAAAAGATTCCTTTCTTATTCTTTACTAAAAACTCACCGAAGGGTAAAATTGGATTTAAACTATTGTAAGTGGATGGAAATAATATTACATATTTAGGTAACATGGATGTGGATGATAAAATACACCCCAGTAAATTACAAAGTATAAACAATCTCAGATAGAAATGAGATTGTGATATTTCCCTTACCTTAGGTCCGATTTTCTTTGTATGTGTCCGAAGATCATGTATAATGGTTTAAATAATGTTATTGACTTATTACAGAATCATACATATTGATATGATATCATATATGGTCATATTCATAGCTTCTTATTAGTAATATTTCATTGTTACTTGTTACTCGGGTCTTTATTGCCTTTTGTTCTTATGTGTGTTTTGTCGAATAAATTCTTATTATTCTTTTAAGGTTATAGACACCTTATATCCAGAATGTTATTAGTGTAACATATATCATATTTATTCATTCAATTCATTTATATAATTACTATGTAATGATGATCATGTAGAACGAGTCGCATCACATCGTGGAGACGGTATTCCGTACGTACGCACGAGTGATGATATCATTCCTATGATCATGGAATTGTATTGGAGTATATTTATATTATTTCAGTATAAATATTACTTTATAATAATCATAAATAGTTACTCATTACACCATTATACCCATCCTTGTAAGGTGGTGGTGGAAAATAGATTACACCACGGCGTGGAGACGGTATTCCGTACGTACGCACGCGCGGTGATTTCATTTTTCCGTAGGATGGATAGAAGGTGAATTAGGGTTGTTTCATATTTATAATAACATATCAGTATGTAAGTAATACTGATGTTATTACTTTATCCTGAAAAAACTAAATAAGAAGAAGTTGAAGAAGAAAGAAATTGAAAAGATCGGTAATGGATATTACCTCTTCTTTGGAACGCCTCTTTGAATTCCCCACTTAGGGAACTAAGATTGGTCTTTGAAGAATACCAGGACCTCTAGGATTATTCTAGGGAAGTGGAGAGGAGAAAATGGCAGGGGTTGGCCGAGCTTGAGTGCTCAATTTGGTGTGAGGAGGAGGGGGAGGAGGTGCCCTTTTATAAGGGAGGAGAGGGGCACCTTAGGAATATCTCAAAATATTATTTTATATTAAGGTCAAAATCGGTTTATAATGGTTCCAAAGGGTCTTATTTCGAAGCTAAAGTGGGGATGGGTCGAAATCCTATCAACCAATAGGATTTAGACAAGTTTAGGGCATTATTTTAACCTTATCAATTAGATTTAACTCTAAGTTAAATAATTTATCTTTTACCATGTCTTTTTGTTTTCTTTCACTATATGGTTAATACACTTACTATAACATGCCAAACGAACCCCAAATTGTTTATTATTAATATATATATATCCTTATCTAAGTTATTTGGCCGAACCTTAGATTTTTAGGAATAAAATAACAATTAATAATATAATATTTGATTTAAAAACTATTTTGTGTCAATTTTGACACTATTTGATATATGATTTTTGTGAAAGTCATAACAGAATTATATGTTCGAACCAAGTTGATTAAATCAACCATAATATATCATAGTAACCTTGAAAATTAGTGGAATTCATAAAAATTCTTAAATTACATTTCTTTTGGTATTTATATTATCAATTATGTCAATATTTCATTAATAAGATAATTACTGCATCATCTTTGTGTCATAAATAAATTAAATTATTTGATGTCTAAAAATTACAAATAAAATACCATCATGTAGTAAATCTTTTTAGCTTTCTAATGAATATTTAAAATCGAATTTATCTTATGTATAACCCCATATTAGAAATGATTTACTTATTAAACATTGTTTTTAACTATTTTAACCCTTCATTAAATAAGTTAATAATAAATGTCCTAATCTAATCCAAGTGGGCCTAAATGGTCATATTTTATTCCTAATTTTGTTTTTGGTCGAATTACACTTGTCCAATAGAATTAGGACATATGTTAGGGTAATATTAATATCATATTTACCCTTAGTTACCCTATTTACTATTAACCGCGGTAAAAATAGTAAAAAGTTACTATTCACCAAAAAATTATTTTTATCTCATTGAACCACATTTTACTTACTGATATCAACCGTGTCTGTCGGATTTTTGAAATTCCATTTACAGAAGCGGTAAAATTATGTTTTATGCAAAATTCAGTTTTTAACCTACCACTTAGTGGTTTCACTATTCATCAAAAATTGAAAGTTTTCAGAAAAATACCAAAATTTCACCCTAGGCTAATTTCGATATTCTAAGTCCAAAAATGAAGTCCATTTTGAAAAATAAAATTTATAAAATTTCAAAAGGTGGATATTACTATTCATAACGGCTAGTTTTAATAGCATATTGTTGTTTAGTGAAACTCGGTATTGCGTACGACGCAAGCTATCGAGGAAGGTCGCGATTGCGTGTAAAGAAAGCCAAGAAAGTGTTGTGTAGAAAAAGATTCTTTTGATGATTTATATAACATAAAAGTCTCGGGTGTTACATTCTACCCCCCTTAAAAAGAATTTCGCCCTCGAAATTCGTCACTTTGTAACAAACAGATGAGGATACTTCTCCCTCATCATATCCTCAAGCTCCCATGTAGCTTCTTCAAGTTGGTGGTTCCTCCATAAAACTTTCACCAATCGAGTGGTCTTGTTTCGTAGGACTTTTTCGCTACGATACAGAATCTCTATCGGCTGTTCCTCATAAGAAATATCTTGCTCCAGCGGTACAACTTCTGAGATGAGTACATGTGAAGGATCTGGTATGTACTTTCTCAAGAGAGATACATGGAACACATCGTGAACTTGGGAGAGATTCGGTGGAAGCGCCAATCGGTAAGCTACCATCCCAACACGATCCAGTATTTCGAAAGGACCGATATATCTAGGGCTCAACTTCCCCTTCTTTCCAAATCTCATAACCCTCTTCCAGGGAGATATTCGTAAGAACACTTTATCACCCACTTCAAACTCTAGCTCTTTTCTTCGGCTGTCGGCATAACTTTTCTGTCGACTCTGAGCTGTTCTTATGTGTTGTTGAATAGATATGAACTTTTCTGCCATTTCATCAACGAGATCAGGTCCTAATAGCTTTCTTTCCCCAACATCATCGCAGCAAGTTGGAGTCCTGCATTTCTTTCCATAGAGAGCTTCATAAGGAGCCTTCTGAATACTGGAGTGAAAGCTATTATTATAAGAAAATTCCACCAAAGGTAGGTGTTGATCCCAACCTCCTTTGAAATCCATAGAGCAATCTCTCAACATATCTTCTAGGGTTTGAATTGTTCTCTCAGATTGACCGTCTGTCTGGGGATGATAAGCAGTGCTGAAACTCAACTCTGTATCCAGAGTATGCTGAAGACTTCGCCAGAACATTGAGGTAAATCTTGGATCCCGATCAGATATAATAGAAAGTGGTACTCTATGCAATCTTACCACTTCCTTTACATATATCCTGGCAAGCTGATCTAGAGAGAAATCCTCTCTAATAGGAATGAAGTGTGCAGACTTTGTAAGATGATCAACTATGACCCAGATAGCATTATTGCCTTTGGATGTTTTAAGAAGTCCTGTGACAAAGTCCATAGTGATGTTTTCCCATTTGCATTCGGGTATGGGTAATGGTTGTAACATCCCCTTAGACTTCTATCTCTCAACTTTAACTTGTTAACAAACCAAGCATCGAGAGACATATTCAGCAACATCTCTTTTTATGCCATCCCACCAGAAGTATTCTTTAAGGTCTCTATACATCTTCGTGCTTCCAGGATTAATAGAGAATGAAGAACTATGAGCCTCATCCAGCAGCTCCTTCTTTAATTCGGGGATGGAAGGAACACAACCCCGATTCCTGAACTTTATTATCCCATCACAATCAAGGTTGAATTCAGGAACATTTCTCACCTTCTTTTGTAACTCGACATCTTCTTTCTGTTCCTCTTTAATCTTCACATGTATAGATGGTTGAACATTCATTTGATAAAGATAAGATTTTTCCCCTTCCATTATAATTCCAAGATCCATCCTTTTTAAATCCATAAATATTGGATCTTTTGTGATCCTCATCATCGATAAACTAGCATGGTCTTCACGACTTAATGCATCTTCCACCTTGTTTGCTTTCCCAGGGTGGTAATGGATTGAGCAGTCATAATCCTTAATCAGCTCCAACCATCTTCTTTGACGCATATTCAACTCCTTTTGTGTGAAAATATACTTTAAACATTTATGAGCAATATAAATATCACACCTTTCACCATAAAGGTAATGCCTCCAAATATTTAATGCAAAGATTACCGCAGCCAACTCCAAATCATGTGTTGGGTAATTTTGCTCATGGATTTTCAACTGTCGTGAGGCATAAGATATCACCATATCATTTTTCATAAGAACACACCCCAATCCCTTCTTGGATGCATCACAGTAGATCACAAACATTTCTCCACTACAAGGCAGTGTGAGCACAGGTGCACTGGATAACCTTCTTTTCAACTCCTTGAAATTCGCTTCACATTCCTCTGTCCAGACAAACTTAACTCCTTTACGAGTCAACTTGGTGAGTGGATTAGATAATCGTGAAAAATATTTTACAAAACGTCGATAATATCCAGCCAAACCAAGAAAACTTCGGATCTCAGTTACTGTGGTTGGTCTCGACCATCTTTCGATAACTTCTGTTTTTGCTGGATCCACAGATATCCCCTCTTTTGAGATTATGTGACCCAAAAATGCAACTTTTTGAAGCCAAAATTCACACTTGGTAAATTTGGCATAAAGCTTCTCCTTTCTCAGGGTCTTCAATATAATTGTCAAGTGATCTTCATGCTCTTCCTTGCTATTTGAATAGACAATAATATCGTCTATAAAGACTACCACAAATTGATCAAGATAGTCTCTAAAGACTCTATTCATTAGATCCATGAAGATAGCAGGGGAATTAGTAAGACCAAATGGCATCACTATAAATTCATAGTGTCCGTACCTTGTACGGAAAGCCGTCTTTGGTATATCCTCCCTTTTGACCCTTAATTGATGATACCCTGAAAGAAGTTCAATCTTGGAAAAGTATTGAGCTCCGCGTAGTTGGTCAAATAAGTCATCAATGCGTGGGAGAGGATATTTGTTCTTGATAGTGATCTTGTTAAGTTCTCGATAATCAATGCAGAGTCTCATTGATCCATCTTTCTTCTTAACAAATAGAACAGGTGCTCCCCACGGTGATGCACTAGGGCGTATGAATCCCTTATCAAGATTCTCTTGGAGTTGCTTCTTCAATTTCTGCAACTCAATTGGGGCCATTCTATAAGGTGTATTTGAAATAGGCAAAGCACTCGGTACGAGTTCTATTGAAAACTCAACTTCACGATTTGGTGGAAGACCCGGTAATTCCTCCGGAAAGACATCATCAAACTCCCGTACAATGGGCATATTCTTTATCGTGAGTTTCTCACCAACCATTTGAGATAAATAACCTTCATTTAGTGGAATCAATACCCATAAGATGGAAAAAATTTCCACTGGAAGGTTATGTTCATCCTTGCATTGGTATACGATCGTAGATTGATCTGGAATATGAAATGTGACTTCCCTTCTTTGGCAATTGATATGAGCTCCATGTAGAGAAAGCCAATCCATGCCAATAATCACATCAAATTCCACTAAAGGAAGGATCACAAGATTTGCAGGAAGCACTTTCCCACAAACTTCGATCGGAGAAGAATTATAAACTTTTGATGCGACTGTTGTGCCATTAGGTGTTGTCATAGCTAACTCAACATCTAATTGTTGAGGTAATACGGTGATACCCTTAGAAAATTCTTCAGAAATAAAAGAGTGGGTGGATCCAGAATCAAATAAAACATTTGCTACTCTAGAGTGTATGTTAAGTGTACCTTTCACCACTTCGTTATCGTACTCCACATCGCTGATAGAAATTGCATGTGACTTTCCTTTGTCTTTAGCCTTAAGATTTTGTTGACGTCGACCATCATCATCAACCCTTGGATTTTGGAATTGATTGGCATAATGCCCCATCTCCTTGCACTTGATACAATGAAGTGTAGTAGGTTCATTCTGGGTATCCCTTACTTTGTTTGCGTCATTAGACATCTTCTTCCCATTATCACGGCATTCAAATGCCCGATGACCTTCCTTTCCACATTTAAAACATTTACTTGTCCCTTTAAGACAACTCCCTCCAAGTTTCTTTTCACACTTTGAGCATAAGGAAAAGCTCATCATCTTTTCCGTGTGCTCTTTAGATTTTTCTTTGAATTCCATCTTCCTCTTCTTATCAAACCCATGTGACTGATGGGTTACTCCAATCTCCATCTCGACATTGAGAGCACATCGAACGATTTCCTCGTAGCTATTGAAGTCCCTTATGGCTAACGCCCTTCGAAGACTTGGTTTTAAGCCACTAAAGAATCGATCGATCTTACTCTCAGGTTGGATAATAATACCAGAAGCGTACCTTGCAAGTCTTGTAAAATTTGCTTCATAGGTACCAACAGATTCATCATCCCTTTGCTTCAGTTCAAGAAACTCTTTCTCCATCTTTGTTCGGAGAATACGAGGGAAGTACGTATTGAAAAATAAGTTCTTGAACTCGTCCCATTCCATAGACTCAATTTCATCCCTTTGCCTCGTATTCTTAATAAGATTCAACCATTTATCAACATCTCCTTCCAAACGATACACTACTAGGATGAATTTATCATGTTCAGAACATTGAAGAACTGAAAATATCTTTTCATTAGTACTAATCCATTTTCAGCAACTGATGGATCAGTAGACCCACTGAAAGAAGGTGGACGCTGCCTCATGAAGGATTCAACAGAATGTTGCTCCTTCCTTTTCTCGTTTGGAAGTCCTGCATGATTCATAGCTTGAGAAAGTTGTGTGAGTATGGATACACGATTTTTCATTCCATCTCCCATATCGTTTGGTTGCTCAGGGGGACAATCATTGCATTGCCCATCGCATTCCTCATTAACATGGTTCCTTCGGGTTCCAGCCATTGACTAAAACCAAGAAGAATAGTGTGAGCAACACTAATTATAATAGGAAAACCACATAATTCAAGAATAAAATTTTCATGCTTAAGGTCTTATCTTAGGTTATTCAAGGCCATTTCTAAAACACTAAGATTGTGTTATATGCTTAGACTTATCCTAAGGGTTTTTACTAAGGCTTTCACATCCTAGTTTCCAAAGGTTGACTATACCTTTCCTCTGATACCAACTATAACGACCCATACTTTACATACACTTGTAATACTTCAAAAATGGAAGCACACTTATTTCAACATATGATAAAACCACAAAGGACCGTATAGGTATAGTGTCTTTAGAAACTGGGAAACATAAACAACTGGTTCATAAATCTTCTACAGTGTCACCCATTTATTTCATCATATCTAGGGTCTTTTTTAGCATATTCTACATAATATCCATCTTCCTGACCTGGGGAAAAGAAAACATAAAAGGGTGAACTCAAATGCTCAGAAATGGCAAATAAAGGAAATAAAAATCATATCATATCTTTTTGAAAATCAAAACCTGCAAAAGAGATCATAATATCTTAACATGGAATAAATCATAGAAGTGAAAATGAGATCCCCATAATCATAACATAAAACTTGAAACATTGTGGCATGCACACATAATCATGGAAAATAATTTCTTGTTAGTCATGACTCATTGCCAAGACTATCTTAGTGGACAAAGTCCCTTTCTGAACCAAGTTCACTCCTCGTTTCAGTCCTGTATCTCTGAACCGAAATAACCTTCCGTTCCAGCCATGTCTATCTCATGAGATATAAAGTCATTACCCAATGCATTGGAGGGAGATATAGGTCCCACCCATCTTATAATGAATCCTTTCTTATGTGTTCCACATAATCATAAACCATACATCATAGCGTAACCCATGTAATAAAAATGGGATTCTTAAACAACATGACATCATAAAACAATTCATATAAGATAAAGGAATTCATAAAAATATTTCCATCACAACATAATCAAACCAATGTAATAATAGGGATTAAAACAGAACCCTTTTATTATCTTAGATGGAAAATAATTTTGATAAAACACTTGAACTCCATTCTTGAGGAAAATATCATTTCTTCTTCAAAAACATTTTTTCCTTTCATAACATGTCATACGACTTTAAAATAAAAGAAGTTGATTAAAAATTAACTTGAAAACTTGTAAAGGAAGATTATTGGAAATTTTGTTTTAAAAATTCATTCATGCCGTATAAGTTAAAAAAAAACATTCTTCGTACTTTTGTCGAAAAAGTCAAAAAGTACCTCGTACGAAAAACTCAAAAAAGATTCCTTTCTTATTCTTTACTAAAAACTCACCGAAGGGTAAAATTGGATTTAAACTATTGTAAGTGGATTGAAAGAATATTACATATTGAGGAAACATGGATGTGGATGATAAAATACACCCCAGTAAATTACAAAGTATAAACAATCTCGGATAGAAATGAGATTGTGATATTTCCCTTACCTTAGGTCTGATTTGCTTTGTATGTGTCCGAAGCTCCTGTATAATGGTTTAAATAATGTTATTGACTTATTCCAGAATCATACATATTGATATGATATCATATATGGTCATATTCTTATCTTTTATTAGTAATATTTCATTGTTACTTGTTACTCGGGTCTTTATTGCCTTTTGTTCTTATGTGTGTTTTGTCGAATAAATTCTTATTCTTCTTTTAAGGTTATAGATACCTTATATCCAGAATGATATTAGTGTAACATATATCATATTTATTCATTCAATTCATTTATATAATTACTATGTAATGATGATCATGTAGAACGAGTCGCATCACATCGTGGAGACGGTATTCCGTACGTACGCACGAGTGATGATGTCATTCCTATGATCGTGGAATTGTATTGGAGTATATTTATATTATTTCAGTATCAATATTACTTTATAATAATCATAAATAGTTACTCATTACACCATTATACCCATCCTTGTAAGGTGGTGGTGGAAAATAGATTACACCACGGCGTGGAGACGGTATTCCGTACGTACGCAGGCGCAGTGATTTCAATTTTCCGTAGGATGGATAGAAGGTGAATTAGGGTTTTTTCATATTTATAATAACATATCAGTATGTAAGTAATAATTATGTTATTACTTTATCATGAAACAACTAAAGAAGAAGAAGTTGAAAAAGAAATAAATTGAAAAGATCGGTAATGGATATTACCTCTTCTTTGGAACGCCTCTTTGAATTCTCCACTTAGGGAACTAAGATTGGTCTTTGAAGAAGACCAGGACATCTAGGATTATTCTAGGTAAGTGGAGAGGAGGAAATGGCAGGGGTTGGCCGAGCTTGAGTGCTCAATTTGGTGTGAGGAGGAGGGGGAGGAGGTGTCCTTTTATAAGGGAGGAGAGGGGCACCTTAGGAATATCTCAAAATATTATTTTATATTAAAGTCAAAATAGGTTTATAATGGTTCCAAAGGGTCTTATTTAGAAGCTAAAGTGGGGATGGGTCGAAATCCTATCAACCAATTGGATTTAGACAAGTTTAGGTTATTATTTTAACCTTATCATTTAGATTTAACTCTAAGTTAAATAATTTAACTTTTACCATGTCTTTTTGTTTTCTTTCACTATATGGTTAATACACTTACTATAACATGCCAAAAGAACCCCAAATTGTTTATTATTAATATATATATCCTTACCTAAGTTATTTGGCCGAACCTTAGATTTTTAGGAATAAAATAACAATTAATAATATAATATTTGATTTAAAAACTAATTTGTGTCAATTTTGACACTATTTCATATATGATTTTTGTGAAAGTTATAACAGAATTATATGTTAGAACAAAGTTGATTAAATCAACACTAATATATCATAGTAACCTAGAAAATTAGTGGAATTCATAAAAAGTCTTAAATTACATTTATTTTGGTATTTATATTATCAATTATGTCAATATTTCATTAATAAGATAATTACTGCATCATCTTTGTGTCATAAATAAATTAAATTATTTGATGTCTAAAAATTACAAATAAAATACGATCATGTAGGAAATCTTTTTAGATTTCTAATGAATATTTACAGTCGAATTTATCTTATGTATAACCCCATATTAGAAATGATTTACTTATTAAACATTGATTTTAACTATTTTAACCCTTCTTTAAATAAATTAATAATAAATGTCCTAATCTAATCCAAGTGGGCCTAAATGGTCATATTTTAATCCTAACTTTGTTTTTGGTCTAATTACACTTGTCCAATAGAATTAGGACATATTTTAGGGTAATATTAATATCATATTTACCCTTAGTTACCCTATTTACTATTAACCGCGGTAAAAATAGTAAAAATTACTATTCACCAAAAAATTATTTTTATCTCATTGAACCACATTTTACTTACTGATATCAACCGTGTCTGTCAGATTTTTGAAATTTCATTCACAGAAGCGGTAAAATTAAGTTTTATGCAAAATTCAGTTTTTAACCTACCACTTAGTGGTTTCACTATTCATCAAAAATTGAAAGTTTTCAGAAAAATACCAAAATTTCACCCTAGGCTAATTTCGATATTCTGAGTCCAAAAATGAAGTCCATTTTGAAAAATAAAATATATAAAATTTCAAAAAGTGGTTATTACTATTCATAACGGCTAGTTTTAATAGAATATTGTTGTTTAGTGAAACTCGGTATTGCGTACGACGCAAGCTATCGAGGAAGGTCGCGATTGCGTGTAAAGCAAGCCAAGCAAGTGTTGTGTAGAAAAAGATTCTTTTGATGATTTATATAACATAAATGTCTCGGGTGTTACAACCGACATGGTGCATGAACCATTATCTAGATCATTGACCTTTGAGTAGGGAATTAGATAGTAAATCGGGGTATCTATGATTTCACTCAACATCGTATCCCATGCTAGAGTGCTAGATCGATCAATACTGGTACAAATATTACATTTCGAATAGGAACTGATAATGAGATACACCATCAGATGATAGGTAGCTGACTCATCTACAGTAGGTAGTAGGAAAATGATGTAGAGGCCCAAACGGTCCATACCATCTGGAGGATGACCCCAAGACGTAGGATCCGAAGTGTGGAACATGTAAGGAACGGTATATCAACAAAGGATCAGATTGTGTTATTCATGAAACGCACATGGTCACATGAATTGTGAATATGTGACATAATGTTATAATGATTATTATATGGTCGAGGGACCTCGAGGTAGAGGAAATCGATTGGGAGAAGAGTCTAACAAGGATGAAGATTTGTAAAGGGAGTAGAATGAGCAGTAGGTAGTGAGCGACAGTTAGAGGTGTTACCACCATCACCCCTAGGTGGCCCACCCTCACTTTTGGGATCATACAGATTGGGGTTAGAAAAACTATAGGCTTTATAGGTTTATGACCATGATGATCCATAGATAATTTGAGGTATAATATATGTATTTTCCAACATAGATTAAGTGATTATAGACACTGTTACATGTCACACCTTCCTTTCCACAAATCTCATTGGGAACTCATGGATTACAGTGGAGTCGTTGGCTCGATCTTTATGGATAAGGATTATCATGGGAGGGGATCTAATGATTAAACAGTTGTTTTGGAAGTCAGAGCACACTATAAGAGGAATATTTTCATCTAGGATATACTATTAGTAGCGTCAATGCCTTACAACGTCATATTGGGTATGGACTGGTTATCTATTTTCCATTATTAGATAGATCGTTTTAGGCGTAAAATGTGTTGTTTCTGTTGATATTGGACCAGGTTTTCCTTCATCGTCAATATCGAAAACCTTGCAACACAAGAAAATTAATCTCAAGGGAGGGTGTGGTTGATAAAATGCCTTTTGGAAAGCCTTCCCTCGGTGAAATGGGGGAGAGGAGTCCATGATTTTCTAGAGTGGTGGTGAGTACATGGATGTTTTTCTTGAGGATGCTCTGGTACTACCTTCTTGTAGGGAGGTAGATTTCTGCATCAACATATACATTCGGAAAACAAATTTATCCTCGTCATCATATCAGATGGCTCCCGCAATGATTCATGATATAGGGTTACTAGTAGATGACTTGCATGAGAATGGGTTCTAAGGCCCATCGTTTCACCATGGGTGGCCACAATGTATTTTTAGAAGAAGGTGGAATCGGCGTTTGAGGTTGTATGTGGACTTACGATTCCTGAACCAGGACAACATATATAAATATTATCCACTTCTATGGATCAATGAACTGTTTGGAATAGCTAAATGAATCATGGAGGGTCTCAAAGAGATTCATTGATTCATTTTATCTCTGGCTTCGTGTACGAGATTAGGATGTGACAAAGAAACCCATAACGTGTCGATAAAACCAATACATGTTCATGTTGTTGCCTTTTAATGTGAAAAAACCCCAAGAAGTTTTCATGGGACTCATGAACATGATCGTACAACTTTTCCTTGACGGGTTTTTTGTTGTCTCCAATGATTAAATCACAGTGAAGACGTCTTCAAAGGATAAGCATTATACAAAACTACGGATAGTCCAAGATATACTACAGGATAAATAGATTTATGGAATGCTCATTGTGTGCCAGTTTTCGATTAAGGAAGTTCATTTTCTAGTACATGTCATCTCGGAGGTTGGAGTTGCATTGGATGAAGAAAAGATAGTTTCATTTCATTATATGGAGCCTCCCAAGAGTATGAAATTGGTGAGGATCATCTTGGGGTTGGCTGGTTACTACCATAGGTTCCTTCTAGATTTATATAGATTTGCATAACCCTTATTGTCTTTTTCATGGAAGGGACAACCCTTCATATAGATATAGAAATGTTAGCTGAGTTTCTCGTAGATGAGAATAGTACTGACTATTACCCCCCCCCATCATGAGACTACCAGAGGAGGGTATTGGATATGTAGTTTACTACGAAACATCAAGGACCAAATTGGGTTGTGTCCTAATGTAGGAGCGACCAGTGATCACCTACAACTCACAAATGTTGAGAAATCATTAATAGAACTTCGTGACCCATTACCTAGTTTAGAAAAAGTGGTCTTTCTTTTGAACATTTGGTGTCACTACTTTAAGGGATAATGGTTTATGGTTTACTTCGACCAAAAAATTTATAGATATATATATTTTCCCATATGGAAGAACCTGAGACATCTGTGATGTCTATACATGGTCAATGAATATGGATTTAAAATATTCTATACATCTGGAAAGGGGAATGTGGTGGTAGAAGCGCTCAGTAGAAGGACATTTTTGTATCTAATGAGTGAGGTGATGGATCAGTTTTCCATGATGTAGTAATAATTCATTGGTGATGGTGATGTTCATTACCTTAAGTCAGTGACTGTTACTCCCTCACACATACCACATGAATAAGAGGCATAGCTAGTGGATGTCGACTATGAGGCCTGACATGATTAGTTATCCTCTATATATAAACTATATGTATTTTCGATAGGAGGGGAGAACATACTCCATTTTATATCATTCACAATAGTTATAGTGATGTTGATGGAGGATTTTGTGTGTGAGTTCCATATATCCCCTTTAGAGAAACACCTAGGAGTGGGGAAGATTTACTATGACCTCTGATGTCAGCAATGGTGGCCTGGGATGAAGAATGTGGTGGCTGATTTCATTTCAAAATGCGTCACATATTTGAATGTGAATTTATAGAATCATGTTGTTGAAGGATTGTCCAATTAAATTTATATACTAGAGTGGTAATGGGTAGTATCTTGATTGAATTTGTGATGGGGTTACCACATACATCTACTGGCAAGGAATCTATCTGAGTGATCATTGAACGACTCACATGGCAGCCCACTTATTAACCATCCTGGAGTAGGGACTGGTAAAGGTCATGGGACTCATCTTCTTACAATAGATAGTGTGGATTCATGGCGTAAATTTGAAGAATTTATCATATCATAACACTCTCTTTACATCCCATATGTGGATGAGACTATAAAAGGCATTTGGTATGTAGCAGTGCACGAGCACAACATTTCATCCTGAGATGGATGGTCAAACAGAGCAGATAATACAGTCCAGTGTAGACTTGCTACATCCTTGCGTCCTGGATTTTGGTCGTATTTGGGAAGACCACATAACACTAGAATAGTATTTATTAAACAACTATTGTTAATCCTACCTTGTTATGGAACCATTATAGGTCTTGTATGGGGAAGCCTTGCAGGTCACCCTTATGCGGTAAATACCCATGGCAGCCAGCCCTCATGGATTCTGAGATGGTACTGGATACCATAATGAAGGGGTAGATCATCTGGTACAGGATGAGGACTACACAAAGCATGTAAAACTTTTATCCAGACTGGAGACAGAGACCCTTGGTGTTTGAGGAGGGAGATCATGTGTTCATTTGGGTATCACATCAATGAGGATTATGGTTATTTGTACGGGGTTCCAAGCTATCTATGCGGTTTATCAATCCATTTTAGATCTGTAGTAGAGTTGGTGAGGTGGTGTAACATTAATCCCTCCCCCATATATGCACCGGTTTCATGATGTTTCCACTTTTCATTGTTGAGGATGTTTGTGCATGATCCATCACACGTCATCGACTAGGGTGAGATGGAAATTGATGATGTGGAGATGATTGCACTGTTCCTGGTGGGGATTGTTATTCGACAGGAGCAGGTCTTATGTAGGATTTTTATTCATCTACTGTATGTTTTTGTGGTTGCATTGGGTTTACTAGGAGAGCACATGGGAGTGGGAGTCTCATATTAGTGCATAGTACCCCCATCTGTTTGATTAGTTTTCTATGGTATTAAGGGGGAATTAATTAATAAGGTGGGTGGGATATAATGTTTTTAAATGTGGTGTAATTGTTTTTATATGGAATTATTCTGAGACAACAAACTCTAACGGTACGTGATTTCAATGCATGGAGATAGATAATGGATTTATCAAATTATTTAATGTATTATCTATAATCATGAGGGTGTGGTTTTTGAAATTTTGAATGGGAGCATAGATAAAAAAACATAGTTAATCATTGAACTCATAACACCATTATTCTCCTATAAATTACTTAACTTCAACTAGAGAGGTTTGAGCAAAAATGTTATTTTTTGGAAATATTGAGGAAAATAAAAAAAATTAATGAAATATTTAGTTTCATTTTCACACCATTAAGCATTGGAGGGAAAAGAAAAAGTGAAATGACAAGGATAATTAATGAAATGTCATTAAGGATAAATTTTTAACCGATATATATTTATATTAGTTGTTAGTTAACGGCTCATTAAACATGGTTCATTAATGAGCATCATTAATGAGCATAATGTTGTTACACATATTTTTTTAAATGATAATGTGTACGAGTTTGGGGATAAAATAACACACTGAATATTCGATGAATCACTAGAGTAATCCCTATCGAACGAAGAATGATGAATGATGTGAAGAACATTGGTGGATCAGATCTGAAGGTTGGAAAATGGGAACGAACACCAACCACAACAAATCAACGATGACGCGAATCACATCCTTCACCATTAGTTGATCCAATGAATCCATGTATGTTATTCATTCCATTAAATTGATAATTATTTCATTGTTCTAGAAATTAACAATGAACAAAAATCAATAGACTAATGGGTTGATCAATGATTTTTTCATTTTTTCAGGAAGTTTAAATGATGGGATTTGAATTGGAATTTTAATTTTGATTTAAGGCTAATAATTTCTACAATGCTTAAACTCTAATACAGAGGGAGAATTCCATAAAAAACAATGCATGGAACCTCATCTATAGTTTTTTATTGTGTTTTATTTGAGGCCGAATGTTCATGTTGTTAGAAAAACAATTCTGATGACTTTTCAATGATGAATGTAACCTATAGAGACCATTGGCCCAATCATGTCAAGAAACATACTTCCAAAGTAGATACAGTGGCCCACAAAAGGGGTCATAGGAGGTGGATATGGGCATCGGGTGGTGGATCACAAATCTAATTGATGAGGTAGGTGGGTTGTGGTACCCATCAGCACCACGTGGAGGAGCGGGCTGCTCGAGTGAGCAGAAGGCATCTGGACCTGACCGTGCTGGACAAAGGGGCGGTCCCAACTGGTGCCGAAGGGAGAAATCTTGACATAGACACATCTGGGCCAGCAAACGAGCCTGCACCATGCAGTCTGGGCTTCTTCTGGTGAGATCCACCTCAAAATGCCAATTGGGACACCCATGAGCCAAACCTAAGGCTTAGAGGGAAGGACCCACACCGTCAGGACGGACCCACGCCATCGGGCTGGAATCGCAACATCAGGTCGGACCTTAGGGACCAACATTTAGGGCAAGCTACACCCATGCTAGACCCACTATGGACCCCAAGACATGTTCGAGTCGGGTTATTCCGACCAGGTAGGACTGGACACAGACCCGACTGGCCTCGTTTTACTAAAATAATCATAACCTGCAGATCGTTTTTCTGAATGAGGAACCGTCTACGATGTAGGGACCATATCAATGAGGTGACCCTTTTGAGATATATCATGTTATTTTTGGAATAAGTTGGAGTATGACCTAGTGGGATAGTACTTGATTCCTACAGATCCCTTTTAACTAAAAATACTATTACATATTGAATGGGTGTTCGATTGATGTGTCGTCTATTGTGTTGGAACCCTTACGACAAGAAGATCCTTTCGGTTACATCTTTGTGAGACTTTTTGAAAGTGGATATATGTCTCATGGATTGAGGATTAGATCCTTTGAAACCCATATATACAAGATGAAAGAATCAAGGGGTTTGATATAAAGTGAAGAGAGACCATCCATAGATCGGTAAGGGAGCGAGCCTTCGTGGATCAACATTGGCACATCCCTCCATGGATTGACATTAGTGTGAAACACCAAGGATATATATTATCATGAACATTTGTGGATAATAAATAGTGTGAAACTCTATAGATAAGAATGACATCGACCCTCTATGGATCAGTAGTAGTGCGACCTGTGGTGGACCAGCCATAGAGCGAGCCATTATGGATCAGTGGAAGACTGAATATTTTTGGTTCATAAATGGAGCATCCCTTCTCCAATTATCCACTAATACTCTGAACAGAATATGATAACCTAACATAAAACTAATCATCGTTATTCATGTTTTTATATAGTATACATGGTTTGATTTTTCTTTTACAATGAGCTTTGTGATTTAGATTTTTTATGTGGTTTACCTTTTTCGATTTCTGAGATACCTTGAGGGGTTTCAGGGACCCTTCTGGGTATTTATATACTCACCCCTACACAAACGTCACACACACTTGTTGTGTCTTATGCAGATGATAGATAGCTTGACTAAGACATGGGGAGTCGGGGCTAGGTAGTGATCAGTGTTGATCGATATGCTTGTTGATCAACATTGATTTTAGATAGTGATTTATACATACTCATTAGGTAGGATCCTTAGTGGCCTATATTCATAGATTCTATTTCATTCCATTTGTTGAATGTTTCCGTTAGTTGGTATTGTATACTATCCCTATTACATTCAATACATACATTACCTCTACGTAGTGGTTCCTGGTTCCCTTCTTTGGGCATTTACACAATCCGTGTGCATACATGTTTAATAGAAATGCCTTCCCATTTCGGGGTATCTCTTTTCGGTGCTGGTTTCCATCTGTTGGCCTATAGAAGGCGGTCCTGGGGTATCCATGGAATGGTCCCCAAGGAATTGGTCAATACAATTGTTTTATGAAAAAATTATCCTTGACATGTGGAGTGACATTATAAGAATATTCGGAAGAAATTTTTCAAACGTCAGGTCATGGATGTTTTGAGGGAAGGGGTTTCTGAGTAGTGTTATTTATAGTGGAGGATAGGAGTGTTTGTTAAATATTTATTTCATTAGTAAATTATTTTGACTAATGGATATCAATGATGATGATTCATGTCATTATATAAGGTCTCCAATTCATTTAATTGCGAATAAATGGAATCTTACAAGAATAAAACATTATCCATGACTCTATAATTCATTTATTTACTATATAATAAATTAAAGTATTTCACTATTTACCAAAAATTATACTACATTAGAAAAATTACCAATATTCACTTGAACAATTTATCAACATGTATACTTCGAAAATGAACATCATTTTTTGAGAATAATTTTCTAATTATGAGAAATTTAATTTTTTATTAAAATAAATTTTTATTTGAAAAATAATGATTTTAAATTTATAATATATGTAGTGACACATTGAAAAATTAATTCAGATCTAAAAAATATGTCAAAAAATTTTAAGAAAAAACATTATTAATTCATGAAAATATTTTTTTAAAATATTTTTTCTTTTGTATAATTATATATATATATATATATTAATTTTACATTTTTAAATAAACCAGAACAAATATTTTATAATTTATTAAAAAAATTTTACTATAAATATGATATACTGACATCATATTTCCATTTATAAGATGCCTAAACATTAATTTTAATAACATAAGAGTGGTTAATATCCTAATGGACACATTAATATTCATTATGGTAAGATTAATTTTAAAATTGTAATGTTAGTAATTAATATACTACTGTTTTTTAAGTATGTTGTTGTTTGTGACTTAAGGTGTCAAAATAATTGAATTTATTTATGAAGATACATTCAATGATATCATGTAGTGTTATTTTCATCCCTCTATTGGGAATTTAGTCTTTTAATTCTACAATTGAAATTTCATTTTAAATTGATTGTGGTTTTTCTTCTTTATACATTCATTTGGTTCCCATTTTGATTCATTTATTTTATGGTATCTCAAATCAACCAATAACTATTGAGTTTTTGGTTTAACAATAAATTATATCTTCAGTCAAGAATATCAATAAGCTATTCATAGTAACACTTATCAGGTTTAGTTATATATCTTCATAGGTGAGTACATATATTGCATCTCTCATGTGCATATTTAACAATGATATGTGGAGAACACAATGAACATTAGATATACATTGTTTCATTTCTAATTATAATGATAAAGTTACAAATATTTAAAAAATTTAAAAATGACAGATATTCATCGGGATCAATTTATATGTATTCCCTAATGTTATTAAACCCTTATATGATGATACATTCCCAAAGTTATTGCCTCCCACATGAAATCCCAAAACCATACTCCAGTTATCAGAATTACTATTTTTATACTTTTAGTCTAATTGAAATGAGCATAAATACTCTACCATTTTCATTGTGTCATCAATACTTTCTGGTCATATAATTTTCCTCTCACCAATATCATTAGAACATGATGGATCACGAAATCTATTTCTATATAATGCATCAAATCCACAATTTTAATACTAAAATGGAAACTATAATAGTAAAATAATTAAACCAAAGTTAAATTCTGATCCAAAATACTATGAATGTATGTTTATCATGATCTATCTTTTTTATATTGTGTTTATTGTAATATCAAATTGTATGTTTTTCTGAGAGTGAGAAATAATACTTACATGAATCTAAATATCCAAATCATTTGGATGACTCCTCAAGAATATTAATGTAGATCAAGGATATCAGTCATGAGAAATCAATATTAGTCCACCATTAAATATTAATCATTAAATTATATAGAGTATTTATATGATCCTTAGATTTATATATTATATTATATTATATAAATGTGCTGATTTTTAATGATGAGCAATAATAACCCATGTTAATGAATTCTTTAGAGGTGTCCTTGATTGTCATATGGAAAATCCAATTATAAAATCATCCCAATTCCATGTTGGAATTTGTATAGGTTTCATGAATCTTTTATGATGTTTTCTCTCAATATTAACTTTTTGGAATAATAGTCACCATGATATATAGTTAACAATATATAGCATCATATTATCCTACCAAAATAATTCTGTCAAATTTCAATATATTGTTAGTACAATAAGGATTTATACAGAAGTACGAGCTATGATAATCCCCTAAATATTTATCATTTATGTTCTGGAATTAATGGGTCACCTAACCACATTCCAAATTTCAGTACTCTATCATAATACATGAAATATCCCAATCACTCATCCTTATCAAAATTAATTTTCTTTTGAAATTATGATCATCTAACTGAGAGAATTCTTTATTCTCCAATAACGATTATTTATTATTAATAGAATGAGTAGTGATATTTCATTTTCCATGAAAATTCGAAAAACAATGTTTTATAAATCCACTATAATTTGATCATTATCAATCCAATTTTAGGTTATAATTCCATGATGATTTCTTGTTAATTCATATACTACCTTATTTTCCTTACCTTTTACGAAACCTGATATGAAATAATAACCGTTGTGTAACTCGTGCCATCTCATTTTCCTCGTGATGAAGTCATTTTAAAAAAATGTATTTCATACTCATTTGATATAGATACATCTGACATCTTTCACCATTGAGATAGTCTATTCATATCTTCATAAAAAGATTATGGAATCTAACTCAATATCATGTGTTGGATAATTTTGTAAATGTTTCATCAACTACTTTTATTGATGGGCAATAAAAATATCATTTTTCCAAATTTCACAACTAATTCCATTCGTTGATGTTTCACTATATATCACAAACCTATAAATTCATGATTGTGGAGTCAAAAATGAAGCATTGAATAATATTTTACTAAATTATTAAGAACACTCTACACATTTTTTTACATATGAACATAGAACTTTTTTATGTGTTCTTGTGATGTAGGTTAGAAAATCATGAAAAATTCTAAACAGAAGGCCGATACATACAAATAAAACTAATGAAACTATGCTCATCAGTTATGTTCTTTGAAATATTCCATTCATGTAATTTCATTGGATTTTTAGTTCTAATCAAGATTCCAACCATATAGATGCGATTTAGAACAAAAGAAACCATTTTAAGACAACATTCAAAATTAGTAAACATCCAATATATCTATTTTATTATAAGGATAATAAAAACAATACAAAAGTGGTATTCACGGTCTTAATAGATTTTAGATTACATAATGATATATTCCATAAATATGATAATAATATTTTCAGGATATTATTTGAATTCTAAAAACATTTTTGCATCAAATTTCAGGGTGAAATAGTTATTTTTATGGGATTATTTAAAATTCATCATGTCCATTCACAGTTTGAAATATTGTCTTTGAAATAATTTTCTTTATTACATGAGAATGATGACATCATGTACAACTATTAATATTATAAAAATATTGATATCAATTGAGTTGACCAAATAAAGAATCAATGTGTGCCATATGGTACATATTTTATTGTAATAGAATTTATTGTCCAGTAGTCAATCCATTGAAACAATATGTGGTTTTAGGAATGATTCACATGTGAAGGTTGTTGAATCCAATGTAAATAAATATAATTGAATCAGATTTAAACAATTAAACATGGAATGGGATAAATTGGGTCATACACATGTTTTAATTTTATTAATATTGTGATCTATATAGGAAATATGACTACATAAAATCATTGTTGTTGGTAGAAAATGTTATTTTACATGAGAGAACTAGTGGATGATATTTTTTGATCTTATATGAACAATGGTATGAATATAAAAATGGTTAAAAATGAATATATTGTTGTATAAATGGATACATCAGGTTTGAACTATAACTTTCATAGCCCTTTAATTATCAATTAATAATTAAAAAATGGGGTTTGCTATTTTTAAATAGCACCTTCTTTTTTCGGGTGGTTGTCTGTTGTGTTTGGCCTTGTAATGTATTGTACCTTCTATAGTTGGGTGGCACTGGGGTTGGGATCACATATGTTTCTTAGGTGATATAGGTTGTGAAACACTCTCTTAGGGTTAAATATTTTTTGATTATGTAATTGATGGATAGTGTTTGAACAATACGGCTATTGGTTCGTGTTGTGGTACGTTTATATTTTTTGGTGCGATGGGTGTGGTGTTTTTATATAGTGGGATGTCAGGTTCTTTTTAAAGAGGTGTGTTTCAGTGTTAATAATTGTGTTGGGGGTTATTTTTTTGAGAGTAAAAATAGGGAATGATGACATTGATGAATTATGATGACAGTGGTTAGTATGGGTGTTGAATTTAGTGAGGATATGAAGTGATTTTCTTCACTATGGTAATTCTTCTTGTGAATAGTTTATGCTGTGTTGATTTTTTTGTGTTATGTTTCATAGTTTCTCAAGTTTGTATGGAATGAATTAATGGTCATCTCAATAATTAATTATAATTTGATAAATGAGACAGATAAGGGTATGTTTGATTTGGGGCTTGTTATTGATGGATCTCACTAATCAACTTCTAAAGTGGTTGTTTTAGTTTTTAAATAATGCCATTAGAGGTAGTAGAAGTGTTGTAAGTTTCATTGGTTGTTAGTTAGTTTTTCTTATAACACATATATTGGAATTATTTGATTGTTTATATATATACAAACCGGAATTATTTTTACTTGTTCTTTCTATATGAACCACACAATCATTAGAAGCTTTGTAATAAACACCCGATTTTCTTTGGGGGCGGGTGTCTTCCTAAAATGTCATGGTGGGGGGATTGGTGGATGTAATCCCACTCTTTAGTAACTCCTCCCCAATGTAGTGATAGTCCATGATTTTCTTGGTAGTTTATGGTTTGAGAGGCCAAGGTTTGTGTGGGTGAGTTGTGTTTTCCTGGGGGAACTCCAGATTTGATGTTTTGTGTTTTAGTAGGTGTATCTAGGATATGATGTGGTATGTGGACCAAGTGTCAATGGGAAGATGTGGCTGTTATGACCACATATACGTGGGTGAGCTGTAATGTGCTTTATTTTCCCAGGTTGTGGGACATTATAGGAGACCCATGTGTGTCTGGTCAGGTTGTGACATGGTACATTCAAAATGGGTTGGAGCACCATGATGTTTACTAATAGGCTACAAAATCCGCGAATTAGTGGGAATGTAGTGTGGGGAAACCTATCATACATTTATTATATATTACATTATAATACATGCATTTTTTGTTGATTTTTCTTTTGGAGTGGATGGGGTGTCTAGTATACCATTTTAAGTGCATTTAGTATCTACCATTTCCCCATGAGATAATTAGTATACATATTCCCTTGAGAATGAGTGGCTATGGATTTTCCCAACTGAGTATACTAATATGCTCAAACTATGTACATAAAACTGCATGCATGTATTATGAAGGACTATGATGACTGAGCGTGGAATTACCATATTGAAATTGGGGACAAATTTCATGTGGCTTCTTAGTGTTATTCATTTGGTATTTTTATTAAAGGTATTCATTTTATTTCTAGATGTTTTACATTAACAAATGTATGTGGGATGGATTTTGGAATATTTTATCTATATGACTTGGAGTTGATTTTAGGATGATATATTTTATATTCTGATGATGGTTAATATGAAAAGGCTGACACCTCCCATTTTTTGTTATTCTATACCATATGTACTAGTTGGTACCTCATGGTCTACAGGATGCGGGAGTCGATGGTCATTAACTCACTTTTTCCATTTCCATACTCATATGGATATCTATGGAGGTAGGGGATTGTGACAATACTGGGTTTGAATCTAGACAAGAATGAATTTGTGAGGTTTACAGTCTAATGATAACGGATTATAAATATTCCTCATAGATCATAATTTAATTCTTATTGTAATAAATTATTATATCATAATTTTAAATTCATTTCATTCAGATAAATATATCAAATTAATCCCTGGGAATCCAGATATTTATTTAAGATAAATCATGTTTATTTTCCATAAAAGGTCCTGGAATGAATTTTTTCATGTAATGATAATTACCTAAAGAGATTTCACTGATAAATCATTTGTTAATCCAAATAAATGTCTTATTTTCCTATTAAACAGATAATATATAAAATAATTTGATGATATAAAATAAAATAAGGAATATGATATATTTCTGGATAATATTGATGTACCTTCCAACATATCATTGGGTACTTATACATAAGTTATAGTAATCATATTTTCTTGTCCATCTCGACATGACCTCTTCAATGGTATATTCAAATGACACAATGGATATTGATTTCAATAATTCGCCCTTTCATTATAGTTGAAGCATTCGAATCATTTATTTTTTCTTCCCCTAATAACTATTAGCTTGGTGACCCTTTTATATGTCTATATTGTAATCTCCCAAAACATTTATGCATTTACCCGGATGATTCATCCAATAATTACCAAATAATTGATACTCCTTTATTCACTTTGCATTCATTAATTCTTCACATTTTCCATGGTTTTTGGAATACCACTTCAGGTCTTGATTTCCCTTTAACATATATGAGCAATAAAGTTTCCTATCTGTTTTGATGGTTTCTAATACAATTTCATCATTTGATAAAAATGCCTGAGAATATAATGCCTTTCAATGAATTGGATTATGAATTTCAATTAAATAATCTATAATTTCTTCTAAATCACATTTATTATATATTGCAAACATTCATATTCGTGTGATTGAATCCTTGTAATCTACATAACTCTATTATTACATTTTCATTAATCTATGTAATTATATATTTTTTACATTCATTATTCACAAGTGAAATATTTTTTAATGTATGATTCCTTTAATTTTGTCAATGTCATGTATTCTATTTTATCTTCATTATTATAATTTTTTATCAATGACCACAATTTATCATCATATCTCTTGTGAAAATATACTTCCAATACTACCTTTTTGTTTTCATTTCAATTGAATGCTCAAAATATCATTTTAGGGGACTTGATCCATTACTTAACTACCACTATATTAGTAGTCCTCTTAAAAGATGGGGGTTTTCCACATAAAATTATCTCACATGGGTTTAGTGTGGTTATTAGTCATAAGATGAGTAATATTTCCCAATATGTTTATGATATTCTCTTCTCCAACACTAATTATGTTGGAATTCTCACTATGTTAATCAATACATTAATTTCATTTTTTGATTCCATTCCATCCATTAGGCACTATCACTAAGTAATGGAACGCAATAAGTAGGATCAATATCATTATGACTATTGATCCAAAAATTCACAATAAGGGATTATTATAATTCTAATGTTTATATAATATCTTATTCCCATGTATAATACTAAACATGATTCCATAATAACAATAAAAACATAGATCCACATAGCCCTGAGTGAGTGTAATGTTTTCTAAAATGGCACATATATTAGAGTCCAAGTCAATGATGGTTAATCAATTTAATATTATTGATGATCTAGAAAGATACATGTCACCCTTAAAACATTTTTAATAAAACAATGAACATAAAAAAGGAAAATAAAATTGCATCATGAATATTATTCAATTATTTTAAATTCATAATTAGGTGATAGATAACAAATGATAAAAGTTTTCTAAAATTATTATAATGGGTTACCTGATTCAATAATTTGTGATGATAATCTAGTAAGGGATAATCATAATTGAATGGTAAAAAACTGAAACAAACATTTAATCAATAAACAGATAATATAAATGCTTCCATAGATTTTATCATAGTAAAAATATAATGGAATGTAATAATTGAATAAATATAGAACAAAATGGTTAGTAATTCAAAATCATCAACCTATCACATGATCCATTATACCGCTAATACGGTATAAGTCTATGAGTAAAATACCACCTGATTCAATTTGGATACAGCATCTTGTTTTTGTCTACAACTATTTAGTTACTTGATACATGTCGATGCATAGATCATATATTTATAACAATTCCGCATCCCTCTCTGGATGTGCAAATAATTCATCACACATTAATTAAATTCATGATAATTATGACTTATCAAATATATATATATTGAGTAGAGGATATATATTATCAAATATTTCCGCATTTAAATCATCATTCAAGGGAAATACCATATGTAAAAATAGTACACAACTATGTTAATAATAATATCAATGATAAAATAAATATTAATATTAAATAAAATATTCATTTAATGATGATCCCAAATGATTGTGATGTATAGATACCCCACATATAAATAAAAATTCGTGAATATGGAATATCCAAAGGGAACATTATAATGGAATACATGAAAGAATGAATTTAAATCATAAATGGAAATTCATAATGTAAAATAGGTATACATCATTATGAATGATGTCAAACTAAAGTTAAAACTTGTAAATGTATTTTTTTAGAAACATTATAAATGATCCTTTATAGTGTGGTTGATAAAAAATGTTAAATGTTATTTAGAATTGGAAAAGACATAATTTTTTTATAAAACAAGAAATGAACAATGATATTGTTTCATTAAAATATGAGTGTTTTTAGAGAAATAATATTGGATTAAAAAAATTATGGAATGTAATTGAAAATTAATTAGAAATGGGATGATATATTTTACTAGGATTTCTAACCACTAAAAAAGGTTAATTCATCCTCATAAAATACGTATTTTTAATAAAATAAAGATTTTTTGAGATATTTATTTATATTTGGAATATAAATTAAAAATATTGAATATTTAAATAATAAATATTTAAATTTAAAATGAGGTATTGATAAAGAAAGTGTAACCCAAAGGAAAAAATGGAGTGTTATGGAGAAACCCATAGTTTATGTAATAAAGTTTTTTGAAAATGATCTTAATGTACTGAATAATGAAATTATATTCATAAAAAATTTAATTAGGGAATTCATCAAGATGTATTTGATTTATTATAGTTTCATTAGGTTCATTTATGACTTTTTGATTAGAAATAATATTCAATTTTATCATTCAAGAGTGATACATTCTATGTCATTCATGATTGGTTCACCCGTCTACCTATAATTAAGATCTTATCAAATAGGAACTCTTTCACCATTATAGAAATAATATGTATTTAATTTAATTCAAAAAGGTTAAATTTTAATATTTATCATTTTTTCTATATAGGAGTATGATTCATTAGATAAAATGTTAATGATGAATATTAGTTTATTTTGTTATATTTTCGATTATAAAAAATACATTTTTTCATTATATAATATTTTTTATATATACTAGTTATAGAATACTAAATAATGTTTAACGTAAATTTTTAAAAATGTATTAACCATTATTGTGGTGTTAGGGCCATCTATGAATCTTTTAACAGAATATGAAAATTCCTCATCCATGATTGAGGTATATCAACACATTATATATGATATTTTCAATTTTAGATTAATAAGGAGGAGATTATTATTGATGATTGATTACCTATTAAAATAATACAATACATTATATATAATATGTGGAATTTATCATTAATATTTGGATTCATGAGGTGAGGCATTGATAAGAAAATTAAAGAAAAGATGAATATGAAAGGGATGTATTAAGGGTTTGACCACTACAACTATTCTCCATGAAATCTTCTATATGGACATGGGATTGAATTTTTTTTATTCCAAAGGCTCATTAATATGGTGTTGAAACATGGAAAATAATAGGGAATAAATAGGACAAAACTCAAGGCATGAATGTTGTGAAAAGGGTTGGCCAGTGGTGATATTTATAGTGGAGGATAAGAGTGTTTTTGTTATTAGATTAATTGTATTACAATTTTGGATCATGAATATAGATAGTGATTATTCATGTGACTTAAAATATGACTATTTAATGTAATTTCAAACCAATGGGTTCTTACCTCAATTATACATCATCCATGAATGAATAATTAAATTATTTAAATATATCATAAATGGTCCTATTTAAGTATTCAAAAAAAATTAAACTATTTTAGAAACATTTAATAAATAATACCCACTGATTTTTCGACATGTAAAAATATAAAACAACAAAATATTTTATGAATATAATTCTATAGTTATAAGGAATTTTCTTTTTAATTAATAGTATAATTTATTAAAAAATTACAAATTTAAAATAATATTTGATCATGTCACACATTGAAAAATTAATTATCATATAATAAAATTTTCTTATAACCATATGAAATTAAAATATTAATTCATGGATAGATTTTATGAATATAAATTTTCTATGAAATCATTATATTAACTATAAAAATATGAACAGATTCCATGAATTAATTAATTTTTTACATAATTTATTTACATAAACAAGGATATAATTTTATCATATATCAATTTATAATATATCTGAAAATTATTTATACGTTCATAGGTGAGTTTACTATTATAATTGTCACATTACTATTCCTCACGGTCATATTACTATTCCAACAGACATGAAAACTATTTTATATTATATAATGATTAGTTTATGATCAATATTATATGAATCATAATATGTTTAATGAATTTAATTTATACAAAAAAAATACATATTACAATATCATAGTGTGTTTTATATGTTAAATGACTTGTTTTATTTAAATAAGGGAAATTCCAGTTAAATGATATTGCCAAATTTTTTATTACCACACTGGTAAATCATAAATTATACCCCCTTGTAAGGATAAAACAAATTTGAATGTTTAAAACTATTTGATAAATATATATTCAGGTTAAATAAATCAATGGGGTGGTATATCGACAAAATTGTGGTAGTTAGGTTGATAATACTGAATATGTCTCAAATAGTGTGGAAATTGAGAAGAAATCCCTTTTAATGATTATGCCTTTGAACTGCGATTGATGAAATGATATTATTATTTATATAAAATTTAAATCCACATTTAATAGTATTCAATAAAAATAACTATAATAATAGCCTATTACAAAAAATTCATTGGAATAACATATATAATTAATATGTAATTTGACCAAATAAAAATAAATTGAGTTACAAATACCCTAACCTCAAACATCCAATTATTTGAAAATTAATGAACATCATTGGTAATTGTTTTAGTATATAATTTTATATTTTACCATACTATATTTAAATTTTAATTTCATATATGTCCCATTAGTAATATTTTATCACTTGTTCTTCAATAATTATTGATTATTTTAAATATTTTTGAGTGTTCACTACATAAACTTCTCAAGAATATTTCAAAGTGGATGGTATAGTTCTTATTAATAAGAAATAGATTAACCGTTTATATGATTATATTAATTTTCCAAATATCATATTAATTGATTATATATATATTAATAACAATTCTTGAATGGCGTAGATATAACAATGAATTACACCATTAATTGATACAGTGCGTCATATGGGTTCAAAGATATTATTTAACTTTCAAAATTATTGAAATAATAATTATAAATATTAACTCCAAATTTTTGAGTCACTATTATATCATATATAACATGTATATAATTTAAATCTGTATGTATTACCATCTATTTAAAGCATAAATGAAAAGTGAATAACCTTAATTTTTATAGGTGGTAGTCTAAACAAACACATTAATGACATTTTCACATTCTAACAGATCATAAGGAATGATTTTATTAATGATATTATAATTCAAAAATAAAAATTAACTCATAAATATCATATATAATAATTATATTAAATTTTTTTAACAATGCATGAAAACGGGCGATAAAAATAAATCACACCTATACATTGTGATTGTAAGTCATACTTATGCATGAGTAGTGTTATCATTATTTTTAAGATGTAAATTGGTAAAAAAAATGCAGATACAATTATCCAAATATCATTTCATTATTTTTATGATCAATTTGATATTATTATATCAGAGGTACGTGGGTCATATAGAATGTACAAAAAGAACGATATTTGAATGTTTCGATACAGATGATTACATTTACATTGGTACTCTTCTTTAGATCCCCAATTATAAACACTTTGAAAGCTATTTTATGAATACTAAGTCCTATAATTCATTTAAATAAAATTTTAATTGTGATTTTGATTTGTTTTTAATGTGTTATCTGTGTCAATGTTCTGATATTTGGGGCATTATTTTAATTTTTCTTAATATTAAAATATAATAAAGTCAAATTCATGGAAAATTAGTTCTATATTTATTTTTATTATAAGATAAAAAATATATTATTCTAATATAATAAACAAATAAAAAACGGTATTATTATATATCATTTTTTACATTATTGTTTATATCAACCAATTATTTAATTATTTGTATCCTTAAAAACAATAATAACATTTCAATATAAAATATAATTATTACTACATATAATTTAAAATTATGATTATAAATGTTCATGATATGACATTTTATTCCATTTTTCATCCTTATTATCCTATTTCATGATTGTTATGTTTTTTATATAAATTAATAAAATATTATTTTTAATTAAATATCATTAATGAAATTTTAATAAAGCTCATTTAATTTGAATTTAAAGTCCTAAATATTTTACTAGACTACGATTTAAAAAAAATTTGAAACATAAATCATATGTTATATTTAACGGCATACTTCATGGAAATTTATAATTCTATAAATTAATATAATATTGTTATTTTTAAAATCTAGTAACATTACTTTTCAATTACATGCACAATCACATTGTCCGCATTGTATAATAATTCAATGTCTCTATATAATAACCAAAATTTATAAATTAATGGAAAAAAATTATAATTTATTGGAAAATAAAATTTAGGATTCATTCAATAATTATTTCTCCTATATAATTTAAGGTCTAGAGAGTGTAATTTTAAAATTTTCATTACATAAAATCATATATATATCGTTTTGAGGGGGAAATATTAAAAAATTAATACTTTTAAATTTTGGGTGTAAATGGTATATAAAATTCCATAAAATGGAATAATGTAATATTTTGGGTTTAATTTGAGTTCTTATCTCTTTATTTTATCATAGTTTTACCGATTTTACACATACAAAGGGGGAAAATATTTAAAATAGTTACAATATATACTGAATAAAATAAAATGTAATTTTTTTTAAAATTCAGCTTCATGATTCTAAATATGGTATCCAATTCTTTTTCATTCACTTTTTTTTGGATGAAATAAATTTTAAATTAAATTAATAAAATGCAGTGAAAAATTCTTTTTATGGAAATTTGATTTGTGAAAAAAAATAGATTATATAAAATATTCTCCATAATATAAATTTATTTTAATAGTTTATTCAAAATAATATGGATAATATTTTACACTAATACAATATAAACAATATTTGTGCTTTTAAATTACACTCATTTAAAAAAAATGAGTATTTGAAAAATCAATCTTTTTCACTATTCAGTTAAAAATTAAACAATTTAAGATATTTTTAAATTCCAAATAATTTTATTATTTATAAAAATGACTAATAATTTTTTTAACTTATGAAAACTAAATACCCAATCGTGGAAGAAATTATTTATAATGTTGACATAAAAATCAATAAATCATTTTTGGGGAAATTGGTTTTTTTATGTGAAAAATAATGTCATTGAAAACTGAGTTATTATTTCAATAGAATATATCAATAGATGTGTACTATATATGAATATAATATTTACATTTCATAATACTGTTACTCATATTCATACATACTAATTCAATTGTTATTCCATGTATAAATAATAATATTTTAAAACATATCTCATATCACATAATATTCAATGTTATGTGTTATGTATGTTATCCAAATTATAATTAACATAATATAACTTCTCTAGGAATTAAAATAATCATTAAAGTATATTAAAATTGATGAAATTTTTTGTTATTATATATTTTAAAATTAGATTTATAAAGAAGATGACATGTTGATTATATTTTGAATGGAATTTATATTAAATTAAAATATCCTATAAGACGAAAACATATTAATTTCATTGGAAAAAAATTAAATCATATAATGAATGATAGATATTGAAATCTTATAAAGGCAATGAGAAAATTAATTCTTATGGAAAATTATTAAAATGAAGATATGTTTCGTATTTCAAAAATAACTCCACTTTGTAAAGCATACAATTATTCCAATAAAATAGGAACATGATTCCATTGGTAATGAATGTTATGTAAATTTTAAAGTAACTTATTAAATAATTGACTTAAATATAATTACATTTGTAATACAAAAATCTTATTTATGTCGATGAGATGGATTCCCAGTCAAAAGGAATATATAAGCTCAATTCCTATTATAAGCATTTCATGTGATAAATTGGTAACAAATTGATGTGAAACAATAGGATTACATTTTAAAATAATTGAAAACATTTAGTGAATATAATGGTGAATAATTTTGGGAGAAATAATGTAAAAGATTCCTATAACAAAAATTATTCATTACAATATAGAATTAAATGTGACAATTATATGAAGACTGTTACATTTAATCCAAAAAATCCATGATGTTTTTTATTATAATGTATGGTATGAAAACCATATTAATAACAATATACGAACACTTTTGATGTATATTTAATTTCTTTTTATTTTTATAAAATCATTAATTACCCATATTAATGTTTTTTACTGTTAATTTTATTTAGTAAACACTAATGATTTTTTATTATTTTAGAAAAATTTCTTAATGAGGATACCAATAATAATAAACTTGTACCATTTGCATCATTAAAAAAATATTGATATTAATATAATAGTTTTTTAATTTTTTGACCATTGTTCATTTTATTGTAATTATTGGTATGGTTTGCAAGACTTCAATATATGATGAACAATTATTTATTTTATTCACAAATAACTACATAATACATTATAATGATTTTTTATTTTCATATCATCATTAAATATAAATATTTTTGATATGTATTAAAAATTAATGACGTATATTATTTGTATTAATTATTAAATACATATTAATAGTGAAAATTTTGTTGATGGAACAATATTGTTTTTGATGGTGGTTAGGCCAAGTCAAACAAGAGAATATAATACTATGTAATCAAAGAGTGTTTAGATACAAATAATAATATTATAATTATTTTATGAATAATTATTTTTCCCATAATGGAAGAATATATTACGAAATGTGTCTTATAAATAGTGGTGGAAATTTTTTATTGAAAATGAAATATATGAAGTTAGAGAATTTCTTGCTAAATGAACTCCTCAAGATAATTACATATAGAATGATGGATTTAGTATATCATTATAAAATAGAATGCTGAAAAAAATCAAAGAAGGAATTTAAATATTTAAAATGTGTATTTTTTCAATATAATTTCTAATGAAATTATTGTTTTGAAAGGGGTTTATGAGACTTCTATTTTTAAGTGAAATAGGGACATTTTTTAGATGATTATCATTGGTAAATAGAAGTGATTTAATCACATGGTAGTTTGGTTTGATATGGGGGGAATTTCATTGAGAAATTTATATTTGAATAATATCACTAAAAAATATCTTGTTGAATGGAGATATATAATTTTAATTATAAACATATTGGACGTCATTAATTTACCTAATTTTATACAGTTTTATACAGACATATATTTTTTCCATAGTAATTAATGTTTAAAAAAATAAAAGAAATAATCACTTACATATTATTGAATTAATAATTACATAGTTTTACTCTGGTTAATATGAATCATTTTATAAAAACATCAAATCTAAATTTACAAAAAATACATTAAATATACCTAATAAAAATTCATTAATCAAAAACAATTTATAAAAAATTTGGTGTTCACATTCTTATTTATGATAAATTATTAATTCTAACGGATGAAAAAAATTTATGGAATAAATTAATGTTAAATTATATATATCATAAAGAATTGTGAAATCTGATATTTTATTTTAAAAATACTAAATTCTTATGAAAATATATTCTTAAAAAAATATATGTTTTTAACAATATTTTTTTTATTTATAAAAAATTAAAAATATTTATAATAATATTTATTCATTATAATATATATTTATATATTTAAAATCATTTACTTTCATATAATATATGAATTTTTATTTATAAAATAAAAAACAAAATATAAAAAAACATTATTCTTAAAGAAATCATATATATTTGGGTATGCATAATTCAGTTAGTTTTATTTTTATTTCCTTAATTATTTCATTGATAATATTTATTTAAATTAATACTAATTAATTATTATAATATATTTTAGGGTATTCATTTTTTCATAGTAATAATATTTTGTGTATAAAAACATTATTTCTTTATAAAAAATATTTTAATTAGATTTTACCTATAGGTTTATTTGTAATTATTTCTTAATCATAATATTATCAATTACATAACATTCCCATTGGATATAAAAAACTACAATATAAAAAATGACAATATTTTCAATGACTACATATATTAATAATATATTTCAATAGACAATGTATTAAATGTCCTAGCATAATTATAATATATAGTCTTATATTTATTATTAAATTAATTTTTCATATTTATGCTTCCATAAAACTTTCAATCATGTTTTACATTCATTTCCTTATTCCAAGGGATGTAATTGGGGAGAACATATTCATTAGGAAACAATAGTATAATGATTTTTTAGTTGTGGAATTTTTCTTGACATGGTTTTTTATTATTATTATTTTTTTTCGTAATACATCATATTAAATTCTAATAATATAATAATGATTATCGTAAATTATAATATACTACCATTATAAAAGTAATGTTTAATTCACATTATTTTGGTGTCATATAAGAAAATATACATTATTATTTTCTATTTTATTTGAAATTACATAAAAATAATGGTTATTACTTTATAACCCCTAAAAAATTTATTCGAGGAAATTTCATTACTGGAATGAAACAAAATATGGACATTTCTCCATCATTACTTCAATGGACTTTTCAGTATCTTCCTCATTTTTACGAATTTTCAACATAAATTAAACTATGTTAATATCGTTGTTCATTGTATATTATCTCTATAATCAATGGATTATATAGTTCACTAGATCGTATGTCCACTCGAAAGGTGCCCAAGGACGATTGAGCATTGGGCCTTAGGTGCGCCTCCCCTAACATCATAGGTTGTTAACATGCTGTGGCTGTGAGTAAAGGATGATTTTGGGTGGACTATTCCATATGGGGTAATAATATAATTGTTATATATTTATATAACATATTGGAATAATGAAGATAAAAAATTAAATTGTAACCTACTATATCGGAATCATGACAGACAACAATAATAATGATCAATAAGAACATATATCAAAATTTTAAAATAAAATAACATTAGTATCTATTATCCAAAACATAATACCATTTTACTATTAAGCCATAAATGTTTGGTTATAAAATAAAGTGAGTATAAAGGGTCACCCTTGGTCACCCTCAAGAAAATACATATATATGCATTCCAATAAATAATGGAATACACAAATGAATCTCTAGCTAGCGAAGGAACCCAAGGTCCATTCCAGTTAGGATAAACTATATCGTTTAATTTCTGGAGTAACCTGAAAACATTCGATTATAACGCACATAATTATGCCTTTATGGGTTTTAAAATTGATGGTGGGGTTCGATGGTACATGCATACATGCACATGGACATATATTAATAGAGCTTCAAAACCCTATTCTTTCAGATGTTTTTTCTATAGTTGTTGATGTTGGAGAAGTCTTAGGATTTACTATCAGTACAATAGGTAGTACGTTCAATGTTAGAATACATAAATCAATTTTCTAGGCTAGTCAATTTTTACTCAGATGTAGTGAAGAGTGAATATTTAATGGATCTGAAGTACCTACGGGGTTTGCAACTAGAAATCAGATTGCAAGGGTTCATGTTGAAACCTTCTTCCTATAAAGAGATGGTAGAGAAATATATTACTGCATAAATGAAAATAATTAGAGAGGTTTTATATCAATGTGGAATTATAGGACACAACCAATTATATTTCCCTATTCTCATGAAGATGTACAAAATCTATGGATGCATTGTTCAGTTACACTGATTATTTTAGTAATTGGATATGAATCAATATGTTTATGGTTTCTCAGATCAAAATGATACTTTTGTGTTGTTATATGCTTCAAAAAATAGAGGGCTCTAACCATATCTCTTAAGAGTAAGGAATTTTAATTCATTAGATGAGTCTCTAGGGTATTATGATATAGGTCTGGCAATAGTGTGAGGTGTCATCCATATTGCATATTTAGTATAAATTTTTTGTGTTTTGATATCAGTGCCTCCGACTAATTTCTATCTACATATAATGGTGATATTATTAAACATCCAAAATGACATATGTCCTTTTAAATGGTATTAGTGAAACCTCATTGTTAGAGGAAATACAATGGGTCAAAATTCCCTTTTATTTTTTTCATTATAAATGATACGGAGTTAGTTTGGAATTTCCTTCTCATCAGTATTATTCTATTTGAATTCATAATTAGATTATATTTTCTTGTTTCTCGTGGATTTTATGATCATTTTCTACCATTAGTGTGCCTTATTAATGAAGTTGACTTGAGATCCCATGTGTTTCAAGGGTAGTGGGACCTGAGGTCTAGTCATGTTAAACCACCACACCCATATTTCAAGAGTTTACTACCATTTGATGTGTTTGAATGTGATGATATCATTACTATTGTATATTATTCCATTTATTAATCGATCATTCCAAATGTTTTCCCAAATTAAGTCTCTAGTATTCTACTACATACAGAGTTAGAGTTCACGGTTGATTTGGATCCTGGTATGTTGCTAACATTAGTGCCTTCTTATCCTGTGAAACTTATGGATACGAATGAGTTCATGATTCATTTGGATAACAAACTGGACAAATTCTTCATTCTCCTAAGAGTTTATCCTTTGGATTAACCTATTATCTTTTACAATAAAGGGTATGGTTTACTTCGGTAACATGTGGATTTGGATAATTTGAACCATGTAAAAATTAAGAACAAATAGAATTTTCCTTGTTCGGATGATATGTTTGATCAGATAATGGGGGATTATTTGTTTTCTATGTTTTATATTCAATCAGGTTATTATAATCCTAGAGTTCAAGAGTTTGATATAATTAAGACAAACGTTAAAATAATGTGTGTTCATTATGAATATCTCTTGATGCATTTTGGTCTGTATAACGGTCATATGGTTTTTATATCCTTGATGAATTATATAATCCATAATGGTCTTACCACATTTGTTGTAGGGGTTTATATGATATTATGGTTTCTTCATAATCTGATCATGATCATAAGAACCATTTGAGTTTGGTTCTAGGAACACTAAAAAGTCACCACTAATGTGGAATTATTATTAAATGATGATTCTAGATTTATAATGTTAGTTTCTAAGGGGAAAATAATTTATTACCATCACTAATAAGTTGATCTAGAGAAGGTAATGGCTATGTGGTGTTTTTGTACTATTATAGTGTGTGTTTGGGATATATTCTTATATAATATTTCCATGTGATAGATTATAGCTCTTGTCAACTTCGACCTCTTCAGAATAATTAACCCTCTCCGTATATAGAAACATCTAAATTTATGAATGGACATAATTGTTGTTTGAAATAACTATTTGGGATGAATTTTATAGTCTTCACGGATCATACAGGTCAAATTTATCTCTTTTACCATAATGACATGAATCACATACATATGTGATAGGGACAAAACCACTATACATTTGAATTCATTATTTCCTACACCCTAGGGATTGGAAACAATGCTTAAGACCCTATTAATAGAAATTTACCATCATTGACTACACTCTAATTGGAGGAGGAGTTGAACCATATGTGTCTTTTGACTCAATTTTACTTGGATGTTTACAAGGATGGTTCATAAATGGTTCTGATAGTTGTTCAATTCTATTAATATATCTGAGAGTCTATTTTTTTTAGAGTCAATAGCTGGATGATGAGTTTTAGTAGACTTGAGAAAGACATTATGGTGTGGATAATATTGCGGAATTATTCCCTTTGATCTGAAGGATTTATCCACTTTGAAAAGACGATTTTCATCCCAATAACTCTGAGGTGTTTAGTGTTGACAATTTTTCATAAATATAATTAAGTATTTAAACAAGCACTATGAAGACAAATTATGAAATGAGGTGACAATTCTGGTGTCCTGGTATAATGTGTGCCATTTTAGATTATGTTTCCTAATATTACACAAGACATTGGATAAAGGTAGAACACTTGGAACCCTCTATTTTACTTTTTCCTCTTTCGGTGGTAGTTTGTAAATGGGAAAAGGTATCCATGGAATTTTCTATGGGATTACCAAGGACGAATAATATATTGGATGTTGTTAATCAGTTGATGATGTATTATAAATTAATTCTGATCAAATCACAATTATGTTTCATGATCTATGTAAGATGTAAGTTCAAGGGATTGTGATGTTACATGGGATTCATTATTCTATTGTTTCATATAGGGAACAATAAATTGCATTTATGTTTTGGAGGATTCTCTATGTGGTTATGGTATATAAAGGCATGATGAGGATAGATTAACATCCATTGATAGATGGTCAAATAAGAAGAGTAATTAAGATCTTGGATGATGTTCGTTGGGACTATGTCTTAGATATTGGAAGATCATGGGTTGTCCTTCAGGACTATTTGAGTTTTCTTTATAAAAATAGCAGTTAGTTGACAATCCAAATGGATCCCTTTGAGGAGTTCTATGGTTTCCTATTAATATAAAATATTTTTTGGTATGATGTGAGTGAAGTTTATTCATTTGGAACATGTATAGTTTAAGAAACATCCATTAAGATTATGGATGTATATAGAATTATAGTTACAACCCATAGTTGATATATATTGCATATGGATCGGTGATGTAGACCATTGTTGTTTTCCATAACTGACTGAGTTTTATTTAATGTTTCTCCAATGTTGGTTCACTGTTGATTTGTAAATCTGGGAAAATTGGATCTAAAATATGTTCGATCATTTTATATCACAGATTGGCTCAGACAAGTTGAATGTTGTTTAATATTGATGGTTCAATTTATAGGTATCCATGAGGTTTGAAACATGACATTTGTTATGAAATATCACCATGATCATGCTCACATTCATAGTTGGGATGAAATTAATCTAGAACATGATACTTCAGTTATCGAGAAAAGTGTTGAGATAGTTGACTCTAATGAGAATGTATTTCATGGGGATTCAGTTCCGTTTCTCAGAGTTATATGGAAACAAGGATCATATTCCAATGAGACATTGAAATGATAATCATTGACAAGGGAGATGTGGCATCATCTTTTTTAAAGGATTATATCTTCCATATGGCATACTAGGTACAAAAAGTCATTATGGTATGGAGTTCATAACATCATGTTACTATATTATTAGGTATTCCATTAACCTCGTCCTGATTTATCCCTCCTACGATATTGGGAGGATACCTTCATGGTGAAGTCATACAAAAATTGGATTTTTAAAATTAACCATTTTTTTCTTGATGTTGTCGAATTTCACACAATGTAACAAGGTTATATGAATCATAATTATTGATTGGTATATGTCGTGAAAGGGGATGTAAGCTGTGAATGATTTGACATTGTGAATGGTGGTAAAATATACTAAATATTTTTAAATAATATATTTTTAATCTGAGGTGGGAGACTTTTCCATATATTTTTACAATATGGATTTCACGATGTGTAAATATATTAAACATCGTGAAATGGACCATGTCCTATTTTAAAACACACACTTGGTTGTTTTTCATAGTACTTTCTTTCTAGACTTTTTTATCCTTGAACCAATGTGTCTACTAGATTTTGTTTGAAGAAACATATCATGTTTAATCAATATATCCATCGTCTGATATCTATTGCAATTATGGGGGGTCTCTCCAGGTATGATATCATCCCATATCATCATTTCCTTTGATCTTGATATCACCACATTGTTGTGTGTTCAGATACATTGTTTTACGATTGTGTTTTTTCATGGATTATTCTAGTTATGTGGGTGTTCACACTCTTGTGGACTTTTCCTTTATCAGCCATGGTCCGAAGGACATCTGTTCCCGAGGTATACATTTTTTGTTTCATTCCTAAGAACACTATTCTTCATATTTGGATAAATCATGTAATGTGAATTGGAATCTAGTTTTTTAATTTTCATCATTGGGATTTTGTTGTTAGTGGATCCTATTTGATGGTGTGTGTGACACATGATTTGAAGTAGTTGGATGTGTCTCTAGCCTATGATAATGGATATTGTTGTTTTCCATGACCATGTGATTCATTTTGAATTTCTCATGTTCTATATGTGTCTATTTAAAAAGGATTTTAATGAAAAGTATGTTCTCTCTAGTTACTGAAAATCAGAGAGAAAATATTTACATTCAAAAAAATTAAATGGAATTATTAAATGAATTAGAAATGGTTTTTAATGAATCGAAAGGATTTGTGAAATGATAATTGGGATTAAAATTGGTACATAAATGGATGTTTTATAATATTTCCATCATCAATTGTTTTGTGATTATTAATGAGGGTTTTCATGGTTATTTCCTCTATTTCCAATGACCATTGTTCAAGGGGACAGATACTGACATTGTATAGGTGGTTTTCTCATGGGGTATTCATGTGCTTCATAGGCCTGTTGTTTTAAGAAATGTTTTGTGAAATTGATTGTTATGGTAAATAAATATGTATCCATGATCATTAGTTTTCCAGGGGGTTGTGATGATTTTCATGTTTATTTTATTGCATGTATTTTTTAGATATCCTTCATAAAAAAAAATTTATTGTGAAAAATGATATGGAGGCTTTCATTGATATTGATATATCTATTTTTGTTTATAACTATGGAAAATGGAAAATGTCTAACATGTTTTTTTTGAAAATTATTTACCACTTTTCATTACATGTGTTTCAATATAATTATAATGAATGAATTTTTATATAGAGTCATGTTATGAAACAACAAGATGGGATCGTATTGAGCATGTTATCTCACACCATCAACACTAAATCAGTGTTGTGTAAAACTTTTTTTCTCTTCCAGTGAAAGGAATATTACTACATGATAATCAGGTGTGGAGGTTTTAGATAGTGGGTCAGTTAGATGATGGTGTGATGGTCGGATTATGTCCAAACGATCACATGACGTAGTTTATATGTTTTTTCCTTTGTAGTTATACTATTACGTTGGAGTTTTGACTACATTCTTGTTTTTGTTTCCAATATCTTTCTAATTGTTAGGGTATATATATTCTTCATTCTTCTACTATATCTTTTTTTCGTTATATATATATTCCATGTGTTTGATCAGGTTGTGTGAATTCATTCTCTCTATTGTTTTGTTCGATGTCCATGTGCTTGATGCCAGCCAATGGGGATCAGGAAATCCCATTGGGTATTTAATTGAATGGGTCATGTGTTGGGTTTGAGGAGAACTATTGTTTGTTTGTTACACTACAAAACATAACCATCACATGAAAATAACCCCAATCATATGTTTTTTAGTAAAATATATCATGGTTCTTTCCACTGTAGGAGTTACATGTCATGTTGCATTCTGACTCAAAACTAAAAATGTAGATATTCCACCAACCATACCCTTACACAAATGTCATCCCATGATGCATCGTGACACATACACCTTACCAGGTGATCACATCATTCGTAGGGAACATATAATTCCAATCAATTATTGCATATCATATGATGTAGACATCATTCCTTTTTATAACATGGAACCTATGTGGTGTAGTATCTCATTTGATGCCTAAAATATGTCTTGGTCTTTCCCACATCAAATGACTTATTCAACATAACAATGGAAATTTTCCAACACACCTCAAAAATTACACACTTTCATCAATACACATAACAAAACCTGGTACAACACGTCCCATATATATTAATAAATATATCATAAATCTTTTTTAGTCCCATCCTAAAATCATACACCATTTTTTTCTACACATACATATCATGCACGTCCGAAAAAAAAACCCAGAAACTCATTCAAAAATGGGTCATGCCAAAAAAATAACATTTTCACAAAATTTGTATTCAATGACTCTCGGCTACTAGATCCTGAAACCACCCATTGTCCATCCTCAGATTCCCATGTCCTCCCCAGTATATGGATCATGTTTATTAGTTAAGTATTCCTACATATCATCTCAATATGCCTATCCTAAATGCTTGTTATGTACTTCATCAGTTCCAAAGGAAAATACTTCCGTACATGTCTCATATTAGATCACTATAAGCACATTGTCCTCGACCAACCCCTCGGTGGTCTACATGAGTCTCCATCCTAAATATCCATTTATGATTCCTCATGGCCACGATTCATGATATCTGAAGCATCATCACTATCATCACTTGGCACTATCAAACAGTTAGAGTATTAATCACCCATCAAATTTCCCTTGGATATCAGCACAAAATTCAATTCCACTAAGAATGTGTCTATCATAAATAAGTTTAGATTCACCCAAAAGGAATGTATTAAACCATATTAATAATTCTGCAATCTCATGGGGTCACCTCCCACCATACCAGGTATGATATGATAAAATCCATGATATTAGTTGAATAGTCCAAGAATGAAATGTACCCCTACTAAATGTTTAATAACTATTAAGATATCTCTTCCCTCAACATCTTCGAGAAGATGTTATGAAATAAAATGACATCAAAATCATTCATGGATATTCCCTCTGGTCTTCCCTCTAAAATATTTATGTCCAAAAAGAGAATTTATGGTTCTCTAAGCATGTACACCACTAGCTTCACTCTCCTTCCATAGGGTACCTCATGCTGCTTGAAGACAGTATTAAATAAATCTATCCAATTCTCACCTACATATGGTCTACACTCACACTGACATAGTATTGAGTGAAATGAATGTAACTCTTTGGTTGAGGATCCTATAGAAGTATCTTCTCTGTGAGAACACCTATGAATCATATGGATGACACAAACCAATGTCAAATGGAGATTCGTATCCATTAAATACCAAAAAAATATCATATTGTATGGTTTTACCACCTTCATTAGAGCATTTACTTGAAATTTTTTGACTGGCTCATGATCGACCCTACCTTGTGGGCCCTCATCCTGGCCATCATGGGAATCATCGTGTGAACACAAATACAAAAACAAATTATCACCTTCATGATCTTCATCCCGAGAACATATATGAGAAATCCTAACTAAAACCAATATTATTGTCAACAAAACATAATATATATATATAAATATATATATACCAGATAGGTAATGTTGCAACATTTAGCACAATCTCACAAAACTTACACTCACATATCACAATGATGTCTCACGACATCACGCAACAGGGCTCCTTACCAACCCATATGAGTTCTAGGTATCATATATAAATCCATTATCCTACCCCGTGAATAGGAATATCAAACAAGGTAATCATGTATCATTCATCCTCATCACCACTCACCTTCCTGTATCAGTGTCATATGTCACATAACATTTCGGGTAGCTGTGTAGAATTCAACCAATGTGTGTTCACGATGAATAAAAAAATTTATATTTTTTTGTTGACACATTAAAAATATCACCCATATATTCATCCCTACCTAATACAATCAAATCTAGGACCAAAAACATATATCATATACATATTATATAACACATCAAATAGAATCACACATAGATTTCAATGGAACAACATGTTTGGGTTTAATTAGTAGAATTCCTCCAAAAAACTATAATCCAGATGACCCCCCAAAACATCCTTTGTTGACTCTTTATACAAACAAACATCTCTTATTGAAATCCACGTTCTGAATTAAATTCGCAATCATTTTATCATATGAACATATATATGTATCAATCATCATATTTACATTACATGATGTAATAAATAAAACCACCCTTCTATATATAGCCAAAGGTCCCAAATTATCCCTTTCCATTGTAGGACATTGGACACATATCATAATACATAACCATCATAGCCAATTGAACCACATGTGGAGGAAATATTATCATCACTCAAGAGGAAAACTAAAAACATAAACTTATTATCCTGTGAAACATTGTTTGTCCCTTGTACCCACTACAACCTGATTCCAAATGTGTGCTCTAAGCCAAATTACTAAAATATTCTATCCTCCAGTTAACCATATCACAATCAAAAATAGCTACCATATATGGTAAAACATTTGACATCATTAGTATCTATAAAATCACTAATAATAAATCCCATTCATTTATTTCTATGATATTATTTATAGATCCATGACCCGCCTATCCTCCCAAATAGAGTTAAGGGATAATTTACCATTGCACATTATCAAAGCATCTCTGTACACCAATTTATTTGAACTAGATGCGATGTTCTAATGAATAGAGTAGAGGATATACTATAACCCATAGTGATAATAATAATAATGGTCTATATATATAATAAATGGGATGAAATATCATTAATATTGGACCAATAACCATCCATACAAAAATCCCAATAGAAAACAACATTAGTCATCAATAAGATAAAATGAATAATTTTCATAACAAGTCCTATTTTTAGATATTAAAAAATAATAATTAAACATTTTTGGATAATTCATAAAAGTTTTATCATACATTAAAATAATAATAAAGGGTCTCTTAGGGTAACTAAATTACATATATATATATATATGCATTCCAAAAAAGAAAAGAGGTAACAAAAAATTTAGCTGATGTGGCAACCCAGTATCCATTCCATTGATTCCATGATATGAAATTTGAAATAATCACTATTGTAAAACTCATGATATTTGTCCCTTACCAAATTTCCAAAGCCTAAATCTAGATCCATCCTAAGGGTCCCTTGTATGTTGTGAGAAAAAATCATAGTAGGCCTGCACCAACCTTTCCCCAACATAATTATATGAAAAATCAGGTGAGTCAATATCTATATAGAATATGTATGGATAGTCATATAAATTAACATTCATGTAATTTAATCAATAGTGAAGAGGAAGAAATAACCTAGATCATCCATTACATATATAATTATTGTAAAAATGATCGTTAACATTAATCCTACGCAATCGTATGCTGAAAATTCCACCCAAATGAACCATTATGATCCCCCACTAATAGTGTCACTTGGAATCCCATTCCATCATTCATGTATTGTCACCCAAAAAAGGAATGACCAAATTATGTTTGGCTGAAATGGTCCCTGATCATATTCTCTTATTTAATAGAAGCATGTGTTTACATGGAAGAGTTATTTCTATCATAAAAATAATAATCACCATTTTCTCGAAATCCTATTTCCATTGGTATGAGTGTGTTTAGCTTTTAATATAATCTAATCACATCCACCTCAATATATGATGAGACTCATACCCCAACTGATGGTCTCAACACCATCAATAAATGGATATTCATTATCCATGTGGATTTATATGGGATGTATATCCAAGATCAATTATGGTAAATCAATCCAAAGACAAATCTAAAAAAGGCCTCTACCCACACATGTTTTCTAAACAACCTTATCATCTAAATATTATCTGTGAACTCATGACTACAAGGGCACAGCGACTAATCGTGGTTAGTGCAAATCACCATTGATGAACCTCTGAAATAAACCCCTAGAACATCATTCACATATTACTATATTTCTCAAACTAAATGTCAACACCATATCAAAATATCATGGCATGACCTAAATCATGATGACCTCGTCACCTCAATATGACAACCATGTCTCCCAACATGGGATTATAATCACTCATAAAACATGTGCATAACCCAAAATGAAAACCACATTGTCTCCTCTACATGGGAATCATAATTTAATTTATTATTCATAACACATCACTTCCCCCTAGAACCATCATACAAAATATAAATGTATTTATAAATTAATTCCATTAAAAAATAAGGCACCCACAAAACACATGTAAAATTACTGATAAATATTGGCACCTCCCAACTCATATTGTTCAATGCTTAATCTTCTAATATCAGCCTTTAAAAATGTTGATTTGGAAGAAATAAATTTTTTAGATGAATGCAATAAAAATAGGGTAATATAATTCACGAATATTTTGTGAATCTAATAGAAATTGAATGAAATAGTTGAATAATTTGTACTCAAATCCTTGACTATATTCTACCAATGACACTGAGAATTATCAAAATTGGACTTGGAATGAAGATTTGGATTAAAACAAAGGGGAGGAAAAAAATGAAGGCCCTCATATAGTGTGTGTGTGATGAAGGAGAAGGAAAATTGGAGGTGTGAAAATAAATAGTGGTCTATAAAGATAGTAATTTCCACTCTTCATGTGGACTGTAGGGATTCATGACATGGATTGGATAACTGTGCAATAACCTTGTAGAACCCACTGTCATGGCACAACACCACACATGATAGGCCTTCAAGGTTTTCCAAACAATGAACAAAAACATTCATGAAATTTTATTAAAAATAATATAAAATCAAGAACATCAATATATCCACCCCCCCTTTAATTCTAAAAAAATTACTATTAAAGAATGAGGGATTCATAGTTTCCCCTAAGAGGTTATAGAGGATGTGTAAAACTGTGTACCTCTAACTGAAAAACCATATTTGTTTTGTATTTAGATATAGATGAACCCAAAACCCACATGAATACATATGTAACGTTCTAATAATTCAAAACCATTTAAATACATGGATGTTGGTCAAAGGATCTCTCAGAATGTTTTTTTTGTTGATCATGAAAATAGTTATTTGGATTATTGAACACTAAAAATGGAAACTCGTTGTGGATATCAACCCACTCCAAAAACCATGGTCGTTAAAAATTTTGTTTGGTTATACTTATTAGATAGTCAATGATCTATTTTACACCACACACGTTTTGTACATGTGAAGGGTAGGTTTTTACTTCCTCAGAAGTGAAAAATGTATTACAATATGAAATTGAGAGTGGTTAAGTGATAATGATGGATGCAGACATACAATTCCCACAAGATAAATGATTTTTATGAAGTATATATATCTAGTAATTAAAATTAAATAATTATAAAATATAATATCCATACTCCATGGTTTAATTAAAATGAGTGCTTTATCTCTGACTCTAACATATAGATCTCATTGGATATTTCAATATTAGTTATTTTCCAGACTGTATGCATTTAAAATATAATGCTGAATCATTTGAATCGTATATATAATTTATTTATCACATATATTCACATTAATTTTCAATATTTTACCTCACATAATCTTGTGGGTGTTCGACACATCATCTGATAATGAGATTCTTATGTTTCTATTTTAAATCTAAATTGTATAATATTATTAAATGATAATAATTTTAGGATAATCACCACATCACAGTGCCCATTAAAACACATTTAATTAGATATTAACATATTATATAGTGTACATATGGTACATTATGATAACAAATCAATAAAATATAAATAATATGTTTTGAAAATATACTATGAATCTAATTATTATTTGAAACATCAATTAATCATTTGGAAAAAAACTCAAATCCTAGTAAGATAATTTTTTTTAATACCCAACGAGGAATTATCATTTCCAATGTATATATCATGTCTTTTTGATCATGTGAGAAGTGTACCTTATCAATAATCACATGTGATGAAATTTTGACGATAGCAACTATAAAACAAATTATATTTTCTCTTTTATAGGTATTGGGATGACCAACAATGAAATCCAAATTGATGTTTACCCATTTTTATATTTATTTTGGAAGTAATTGTATCATACACTTATACTTATTATATATTTTTCATAAAATTATACTATAAAAATATTTGTGATACATAATCTATAATATACATATTAAGGTTTTACAACTAAAAATGAATCTGGAAACCCATATAAATATTTTATATTCTAGAATAAATGATGAATTATGATCTATATGCATCATACAATAATAAATTTTGAAATTATTTTATTGATGGGGCATGTATTAGTTTCATGAATAATATAATTCCACAAATATAAGTGTTTACATATAAAACATTCCTTTCCTTTATATGTGCTTCTATATGCTCATTCAATTCCATATTAAATGTTACATGGATACATTGTTAAGCAGTTATTCATGAAGGATATCTTTTATTCCCCTCTCTAATGATTTCAAGATCCATCGCATAGATATACAAGATTATAGTGTATATTTAAATCATCATCCATGATAATATAGCATAGTTATTCTTAATGAGATAATCAACCAATTTATTTTCACTCTTAGGGTGGTAGATTTCCATGAAGTCATAACACTTTTTAAACTCTTACAATATAAGTTAGAACCTATTTAACTCCATAATTGTGAATATGTTCATTTAATAATTCCTATTAGTATATATTTTATACATTTAATTATAATGATATTGTCCCCATACCACTGATATCACTAAATCTTGCATCATTTAATTTTTCTCATGAATTATTCATTGAGATGTTCAATAAGATATCACATTGACATTCTAAAATAATAGGATAATATTATTTTCACTTGATACATCACTATTTATTACAAAACCATATTTAATACAGTATACTAAGTCTACAGGATTAGTGGTAGAACTATTTCTGATATCATTGAATTTTTTCACATTAATTAATCTCAAATAACACTATTATCTCCTGAGTTAAAATGATTATTGGATTTTATGGGATTGAGAAATTAGTAACAAAATTGAATTATATATACTAATCGATAAAAATATGGAACATTTTTTCTAAGGAATTTATGGACCATTTTTTAACAACATATATATTTAATGGGTAAATATATTTGTAATCAGTTGTCTTTAATGTCCTATCAAGGATAAATAACATATGTAGACTTGAAATTTTTTAAACGTTTCATATATTTTATCATATATATTTATATGCAATGATATATTTTTATAATATTCACTCCCTTCATTCCCATGGATTATATGATATTATAATATATATGAAAAATATAAAATATATTGATCTACTACATAAATACACTATTCCCAAGATCCATGAAGATAACAAGGTTATTTTTGAGTCTAAAAAATTCTAATGATTCATAATAATCATTTCATGTCATGTTCACAATATGTAATTTAGAAATATATTGATCTATCATTATTTAAAACTAGGAGGACTACTTCACCCCATTATAATGAAATTGGGTGTATGAAACCATTGTAGATAATCTCTTGGTGATTATAATTTAATTTCTCTTATTCAACTACATCCATTTTGTAAGGGGTATTTAATATATTAATAACATTATGTGTTTTTTGTAATGAAAATATACCCTCATTAATGGGGGATTCCCGTGCTTTTTTTCAAAATAAATCAGAATATTTTTTTCATATTAAACCAATCATAAATATTTAGTTTCTACGAAATCATTTGAAAAATGAAAAATCCTTATTATATATTATGTAACATATTATAAAATTCTACTCCAATAGGATTCTAACATCATAAAATCAAAAATAAATGATCATGAGGTGATTTGGGATATGAAATTTTATTTCTACAAATTGATATTTGATAAGATATTATCTGTGATATATTTCTAATGAATGTATTTTAGATAATTTCAGTAAAAATTTCATTTTCATGTAGTCTAAATGTACACTATGTTATATTATTTTAAAACCATTATTATAGAATTGAAATATGAATTTATTAAATATCCCACAAAAATATTGTGACTTCCGAACATAATTGATGAATTTATTTTTATTTACAATTCAAAATATTTTATGATAAATAATTTCTAATGGTCTTATAGTATATTCATCGTTTCAACATTACAATGTTGTCTATAACAAGAGTTCATAGATAGATTTATCTTTTTTGTCCCATGAATAAATGAAGGGGTTTTTAAATTAATGTATCGTATTTTTGTTCATATATTGAATTCAATAATATCATATTTTAATTCTATAGTTGATACTAATTTTATTTTGATTTTTTAAATTTTTATTTTATTAATTATGGAAGAAATGCATAATGGACTTATAAACATGTGTAAGGGTAGAATTCAATTCATGTAAATGTAATTTCACACATAATCATACTATATAACTATATCCTCACATAGTGAGGACAAACATAATGAATTCCATCAGTGCTACAAGTTCCATATCAAATTCATGATGAATTTTATGGAAACATGAATGTTTCATTGATGATCTACGTAAATATTATATGGTCTTTATTAAATGACTCATAGATAATTTAATCTTGCATAAGGATACTAATGTTTGTTTGATGACCCGCCTATGGGTATCCTTTATTTTAATTGATTTGTATATTAGAATCATGTTCTTCATATGTCGTGAATAAAGGTACCCCCTTGATAAAGAAAAAAGATTTGTTTTAACTCTTCTTTCATGGAGTTTCTGTGATGGTCTACAACCATGTTTTAATATAATTTATGGTGTTTAAAATGTAATTAGAAATACACATTTCATCGTAACTCTCAATTTGATTTTAAAAATGAAAATAAGATCTCGATCTGACAAATCACATATTGTGAGAAGGATTATATTTTTAGAGAAGAAAAATAGAATTGAATAAATACAAAGATGTACTATTTTTTAGGATTATTATATCCAAATGAATAACTCAAGTGTCAAAAATACATGTTATTATAGGGGAATATGTACTACTACCCTAGGGAAGATAATCTACTGAAAACAACACCATGGAGAGACCATTGATTTCACATGTGTTGTTGACTGTGAACTTGAGATAGAGATTTGGTGTGTTATTCCATTTTTAATTATAAAACTTCAATATTTTATGGGACAAAAATTAGAGAATGTGGATTTGGAGAGAATTTATGGAGTAATATGATAAATTGAGAGCGGGTTAAATTATTTTGTGATGATTATAAATAGTTTATTTTTACAAAATATTTTAATATTATGAAGAGTTTTACTTAATGTCCACAAAGTATTGTTTCTTAGGTTGTCTCACCTTTACATCTTCAGTACAATCATTTCGTCATTAACACTTATACAAACAGGCGAAAATTATGGGTTCACTTTTAATGTTAACTATAACCAATGTAATTAAATTGGGAAAGGTTATGTTATATCATATAAATGATTATTAATCAGTTTATTTTTTCGGTAGACATATAAAATAAAATGATAATTCATTTTCCATGTTTTTTCACAATGTGAAATATATGAGTTTTAAATAACTTTTTATGCATTTCATAATCTGCCATATAATTTTTTGTAAAGTATGATATGAACCAATTTCTTAATTCAATTGATTAATTTTTCCCTTAATATTGCATTGATTAACATTCATCATCATAATTCTATTTCCATTTCCTTAGACACCTTTTCCAATGGTTTTCCAACACATCAGTTTTTCAACATCCTTTTACCCGGTGTACTATAATATGTTGTTTTTATATTTTTGTATGAATATCACTAAAATTATACATATCCATGGTTTGGTAGTCTTCTGAATTTTCTAAGTAGTATATTTGTTTAATAATTTGTATTTTAGTAATTTTTTAATCACACTCCCATGAATATTAATATATATATTGGGAGATAGAATACATTCCTTGAATTATATTAAATTCTATGAAGGGAAGTATAATAAGATTTCAGGATGTGTTTTCGAGCATATCATGACCATAAAAGGGTTGTATACAATATGTATAATCACCACACCATCTGTTGATCACACCAAAAAATTCAATATCATAATGGTGTGGTTTTGGATTAATCTTTAGGTAATTTATATTTTAATAAAAATAATAAAAAACTAGAATAAAATTAAAAAATTCAGTTCAATTCTGTAATTTTTTTAGATATTATTATTATTACTCATGATCACTTCATGTGTTGTGAGGGATTGTACATTCTTATTTATTCATATCATATGAGGCTATTTATGTTAGTGGTATAAATTAACACATGGTTTAGATTATATGATGGTATAATTAGAATTTTCCATATAATAGAAGCACTTGATTATGGGTAGTGAATTATGATAATATTTTCTCAAAAATTTCATTAGTTTTCCCCTTATTATATGTTCATAATTATTTTCCAATTCCATGTATAATTTTACATTGATTATTTTTTCCATATTTTCAACATATATAAAGTTGGATTTTATTTTATCATATGGTAGTAAAACCTGATTTCCTACTAAACTACATTTTCTTATTTATTTATCAAAAAAAATTGAATAATAGTTGTCACTACTTTATAATTCCCCTTTCAAAGACCAAAACATTTACATCATTGAATCCAATGTCCCTTATTGAAAATTAATTTCTCAGATATGGTCTTAATGTTAAAATGAAATAGTCTGTATTACATTTAGGATCAATGATAAAAGTAAGCGAGTAAATTTCATTTCGTATGATGTTTTATGAATAAATATTAATTGGTTAATCAAAATTTTTATCTACCAATTTGACATTCTATATATATAGTTTTAAGAGTCTAGTGAAATCATTTATTGAATAATACATTCTTAAATATCTCTCATTCAATGGAATTATTATCCTTATATTCCCATGTATTCTTAAGGATTGTCAATAATTGTCCATAATCAGCTTTCAAATGATAAATTGATAAAATATCCAATTCTTGCTCCATGTATTTGAGAGTAAAAAATATTTTTTCTATTATATGGATAAATTACATAGAAATTATTGAATCTCATGACCCATTAATGTGTAGCAGTTTTTTCCTATTAATGGACTCAATTGTTACTTGTTTCATCATTTTTATGTTTTGGATTTTGGTATAATTTGATTTTTTATTTTATATATTAATTGGGTTGGATGTGAACCGATATAATATTTCCCACTCTGGAAATTATTCTATTTCCTTTCTCATTTTATCAGTCATTTCACTATCAATAAATGTCATTGTTAACTGAATTTTTCAATGTTGACAACATTTATTAAAAATAAATGTTTATCGTGAATTATATATAATTAAAATCAGTGTAACAAATTATCATTTATAGAAAATCATTCCTATGTCATATGATATTATGAAACCATCAAATAATCCAATGATATATTATGTTCATCCTATATTGCTTTACATCATTGTGTTATTTAATTTATATACCCTAATCAGTTATCATTTATCCCATTTATAAATAAATCCTTCTATATTACCAAATATGGTGAGTCAAGAAAAAATACATACATATTATATAATTTTATGTTAATATTTATTTCAACTCAAAACATTGTCAACCCCTCTGAACCTATCGGTTTGTTGTCTTTGGATACAATATAAATTTTATGATATTTTAATATTACTTTTCAACATCATATATATATTATTTTCACACATGGGATCCTTCAAGAAATATTTAAATTAATAATAATCTTCTTAATGTGGTTAATTAAAACATATTATAGTGTGGGATCACATGCTTAGTAATCATAAATATTTGTTTCAACAATAAATGATCATAAGTGAGAATATGATATGTTTTTTGTTGTGAGAACATAATCCACATACATTATCATGTCAAATATAATTCAGGACCAATTAATTATGGATAATATATCATAGATATTGAAATACATCATTAGTATCTATATAAACCATAAATGAACGATCTACGGAATCCTGAGACAATAATCATGATTCACAAGAATATAACAAATTTAATTTTTATTACATTTATATGTTTAATAAAAATTATATTTTATCCAATAAAATATTTTATGTTAATCATTATTGAATTTTATCACATAGAGGACTATGTAGTCCCCAAATTCACAATATAGTTTTCTTAGGATAACCATGTTGGACCTATGGCTATTTGATGCGTGAATTGGAGTAATGTATTTGTTTGTTGTCAATCCTCAGTGGAAGTTCAGAATGTGTGTTAGTAAAGAGATCATAATGTTCAAGAAGACCATAGTATTGAATGTCGCACCATTTCGTAGTGTTTTCCATATTTTTTGGGCCTCATAATCGAAAAATGAAGTCATGGATTGTTGGTTAAAGGTCGTGCGTGCAAAGAGGAAGTGGTGCGAGAAAAAGAAGTGTTGTACATGAAATATTTGAGTTGGGTGTGAAAAAAGGTGTGTTGTGCGATGTAGTGGATAAAGGTTTTTCATGAAAATAGTGGTTCAAAATCAGAACGTCGATAAATGGAAAAGGCATGGGCTACGTGAAAAATATGGAGATGTGTATGAAAAATAGTACCTGTAGAATATATTACGCGCCAAATGAGAGTTTGTTCACACCACTTAGGGTTTTGCATGTGGGGGTCAGAGATGCCTATAAATAAGAGGTGACCCCCCTCATTCTATATGATTGATAACTTAGAGAAGATCTAAGTTCTGATGTGCATAAAATTTTCACTTAAAGGGAGTTGTGTGAAAAGGTACGAGGTGTGAAAAAAAATCAATGTTGCATGAAAATGTTTCAGCTGCACAAAAATATAGACATGGTGTGAAACATTTGAGGTTGTTTGAAAAATTCAGAGCTGTGAAAAAATGGAAATGATTCGTGAAAAAGGTGTGGCGCGTAAAGATACGTGTAAATGAGTTTGTAGCATGAAATATTTTCCATTCAAAAATCATGTATTTCCTGATAAAGTGAGATATTTCGCACAAAGGGTAGGAGTTGCACGAAATCATTATTATAACATGTGTGTGCATTTCTGATAATCCAGTTTAGTGGTTCAGCGCATTCAAGTGCATCATTTCGAGACAACATTGCAAGAAGAGTCTCATTCTAAGTAGAGGCAACGACTTCAATGCAAATCTATTGCAGATCCCTTCATGACTATGAACTGATTGGGACTTCACCAAAGGCAGTGAGCCAAGGGGAGTCAACTAGAGTGACTGGAGGGATGCAGTGAGATATCCTAGAACATTTGTAAAGGAAGTGTTCCTAGGATAGAGTGGCTGTACCTGAACATTGTATTCTGTAGCTACTGTAGTTTAGTGGAATTAGGTATGACTGACATCATGTCTATGTATGCTCCTTGGACGTAGCCCTTTTTTCGGGAACCAAGTAAAAGTGTTGTGTTATCTTCTTGTTTTCTTTTGTTTGACAGGTTTAACAAGTTCCTACCAACGTGGGAACCAGATCCACAACATTAAAAAGAAAATTTTGAAACCCTGATTCACCCCTTCCCCCTTATGGTGATTGGGGGTCCTTCAAGTGGTATCAGAGCGAGGTTAACTGTTGTTTGAAATGTCATATTCTATTATAGAAAATTCAACCAATGTTAGTGGAGTCCCTCTCTTCGATGGAAGTAATTTCCAGATCTTTATGAACAAAATGAGATCTCATATAAGATCTCTTGTAATGGATGTACTTTTTCCTACTGTTCAAGGAATAAAAGTCACTGATCCAACAGGCATGGCAATGACTGACGTAGAAATGAAAATTCTTAATGCAGATGCTAAAGAAAAAAATGCTCTCACCGCGGCTCTTTCTGATCAGATCTATCTAAGGGTGATGAGTTTTACCTTATCATAATCCATGTGGGATAAATATGGAAATATTTATGAAGTAGATAGCAATGTGATGGAGGAAAAACTGAATGTCCTACACAATATATTTGATGATACGAAGATGCATCCAGATGATAATGCAGTCCCATTCTTCAATCGAGTTGTTGAAGTGGTTAGATCTATTCGGGGTCTAAGAGAATAATTCAAATATGTTGATATTGTGAAGAAAATATTGATAAGACTGACACCCCTATATAATTTAAATATGTCATCCCTTGAGGAAAGAGATCTTTCCAAATATTCTCTAGATGATGTGTTGAGCAGCCTGGTGGCATATGAAATTAGAGTCAAACCATAAGATACTATAACTCGAGTGAACAGGGAAATGGATTTCAAATCCATTGAGAAATTGAAAATGTAACACCCCAATCTTCCACGGTACGCTTCTCTTTGAATAACATAGTAGCGTGTGTTGTATGCAACATCGGGTTCTAACACACACCATAACCAACCAAACTAGACATTATGAATAGAAATACCCACCTTTTAAAATTTTATAAATTTTATCTTTCTAAATGGACTTCATTTTTGGATTACGAATATCGAAATTATCATAGGGTGAATTTTTGGTATTTTTCAAAAAACAATCAATTTTTGATGAATAGTGAAAAACACTGAGTTATTGGTTAAAACATACATTTTATTTAAATAATTATTTATTTTATTCAAATTTATTTTAGGTCAAAATAGATACGTAATACCTATATATTCGTAATGTAATTCATTGGAGTCAGTTTATAATAGTTTTGGAAAATAAAAATTTTATTGAACATTTCACCGTGTTTTACCCATCTCCAAGAGGAATTTTCAAATTCATATAAAAATTAGTTGTACTGCTTTTGTGTGTGGAATTTCAAAAATCTGAGAGACACGGTTAATATCATTGGAGTAAAATTTGGTTCAATAAGATAAAAATAATTTTTATTGAATAGTAACTTTTTACTTTTATTTTCCACGGTAAAAAAAAAATAGGGTAATTAAGTGTAAAAATGAAATTATTATTCCCCTAAGACATGTCCTAATTCTATTGGATAAGTATAATTAATTCAAAAAAAATTATAATTAAAATATGAAGCTCTTTGTTCTACTTGGAATATTTTAGGACATTTATTATTATTTAGTTAAAAGAATAGTTAAAAGAGTTAAAATCAAAGTTTAATAAATAAAACTTTTTTTAATATAGGGATATACATAAGATTAATTCCACTATAAATATTCATTATAAATATAACAAGATTTAATACATTATATGAATTTATTTATAATTTTTAGACATAAAATAATTTAATTTATTTATGACACAATGGTGATGTAGTAATTTCATAATCAATGAAATATTTAAATAATTGATAATATAAATAAGCAAATAAAAGTATTTTGAGACTTTTTATGAATTCCAATAATTTTATAGGTTAATTGTACATATTATTATTGGTTATATGTATTTTATTCTATGTAATAATATTGTTATGAATTTATAAAAAACATAATACCCAAAAGTGTTAAAATTGACATAAAAGAGTTTTTAAAACAAATATTATATTATTAATTGATATCATATTCCTAAAAATTTAAGGTTTGTCCAAAGGACTTATATAATGATAGGTGTATAATTTATGGATCACTTGGGGGTCTTTTTAAAGTATATAGTATGTTTATTTACTATATAATATAAAAATATAAAGAGACATGGTAATGGTCAAACTATTTAACTGGGAGTTAAATCTAAAAGATAAGTTTACGATAGTGACCCAAACCAATATAAAATCTATGGGATGAGTGGTGTTCGACCCATATATATATTATACTTTGAAAAATCTACTTTGGAGTTATTAAGAACAGAATATTAATTTATTATAAATTAATACTTTACGTTTTTTCTAAAGAGCCCCTACTCCCCCTTATAAAATGACACCCCTTCTAACCCATTTCTCACACCTCTCAAGCCATTTGGATCATCGAACATCTTCCCAATTAAGCTCCCTACATTCCTATAGTCCTCATAGAAGCCTTACCTTAGGCATAAGGCACATCAAGATTCATTTATGCTTCAAACCAAAGGGAGTTGCCCAAATTAATGGTAATAATTTCTCTTAGATTCATTTCATTTATATTACATCTCCAACCCCAAAAATATACTTATTTTTTTTCCCACAAAACAATTATCCTAAATAAACTAGGATATTTTTATGATATTTATTCAAACTACACTTACACACACCTCCATCTAATGGGTTAAAAACATAATGATTCTGTGGGTGGAAACCAAACGCCTCACGAAATGATGATTGTTCAATTATCTCCTACCACCTCTCATGGTGGCCATTATGATGAAAAATAATTAAATATTATATTAATTATATTTATTTTATATATAATCTTCTGTAGTTCCATTTTATATAATACCATTATTAGTTTCATTTTGTACATAAAAATGATAATTTCATTTGAGGAAGTGCGGACTACTGCCCCCTCAAAGTGATATGACTCGTTCATACCATACATGTAACGTATAAAGGATGGTGTTAATGAATGTAAGTAATCCATATAAGATATTATATTATACTAGAATATTAATATACCTATGTAACATTTGGTTTTGATTCCTTTTAAACTGAAAATTTAAATGGAAGTAGCGTTCGTGCGTACGTACGGATTACCGTCTCCACGAACGCGATGAGATTCATTTAACCATCATATCCATTAAAAAATAATTCCCTTTGATGATTAAAATTAATGTTAAGAGACTTGATATCATTCTGGATATGAATAATATAAATCCAATCCATTACAAACATGACTTACGTAACGAATCATATAAAGGAAAAAGAATCAGTTAACACCCGAAACGACAATAATAATAAAATATTATTAACAAAGCAATATTAAAAGATCATATATGATATCATATTAATCAATATTATTCTGGTATAATTTAATATCAATTATATAACTATTATACTAGAGGCTATCCTAGACTCTATCATGGAAAAGTACAAGGTATGGGGTTTCTTATCTCGCTTTTAATTCCGTGAGATTTCCATTATTCAGCACTTATTTATTGAATGTGGTGTGTGTACTTCCCATGTTTGTATTAATTTCATATTATAAATTAATTCATGGATATTTACATCATCATTGTATGATCCTTCTTTCATGGGTGTATGTTTCGTATGTTACCAAATCAATATGGGAATTTGAATTTTCATTTTCCACTCATTCGACTTTACGCATACTTCATTGATTATTTTACTCCATGATTATGTGTATAATAACTATTCATTTGATTATGTCATAATTTACACTCCCCATTATGTGGATTTACATTGTATACACATAATAACTCCATTTATAAATTCTCATGTCATCGGTATGAAGTTGATAAGAGTAATTTTTACTCAATATCCATTTTTTGAGTTAAACATCCAATTCATTGGTGTTGTTTTTACAAGAATATGTGTGAATGTCCTATTATTATTTTACACTGAATATCCAATCATATTGAGTGTATTTATTTTTTTCAAACATAATTATGTCATTGATTTATCCTTAACCGAATGAAACAACCTTTATGAGAGATTTCATCTCAATTTACATTCCCTTGAGTCTCCTTTGTTGGATTACACAAAAACACTTTTATATGGTGTATATAATTTACATTGAGATAATATATCATGAATCCCTTTATTCTCATTATATTACAATGTTTTTATTAACTCAATTATTTTTATTCAATTGTCTCATTTATGGTTAGTAACTCTAACTAAAATATCATTTTAAAATGTTATAAATAGTTATTATTCTAAATCTTTCTCATTAATGTCAATGTTTTAAAAATTGTATTAAGGATTTATTTAAATTGAAATTAACGTTTTGAAATTAAAATCCATTTTAAAAGTTTCAATGTGGTAAGGGACACTTTGATTCCAAAATCTATTTTAAATGCCTTCTTTACAAATAGTGTTACTTTTAAATGTTTTCACGAAAAAGGGGGCATTTCTCTCAATAGTTTGATGATAATTTTAATCTATGTCAATATACTTAGTTATTCTCAATTGAGGTTAATCTTATACAATACAATCTTCCATATTTTATAGAATGAGTTATGTTTCACTGTGGATGTGATATTTTTATACCATTCATGGTTTGTGGTTAATGTATTGACATTCCGTATGCTAGTTTTAATACGAATATTTCTGTTATGTTTCACACTTTTCATATGAGGAATGCATTGGATTTATTATATGACTGGTGGATCCCTCTATAGCTCCTCGATTCATTGGTACGTTTCATTAGACAAACTAGTGTCTTGGAATGAGGCCTTGACAAAATCTTATTTGTAGTTTTGGCACGAGGACTTGGCTACGTGGTTATGATAGTCTAGAATTATGCATTCCATCATTATGAAAGTGGTTATTAATATTGCATGTGGTTATTCGACTAGTAGAATATCCATGTGAATAAGTAAATGGTATTATTTCATTTTACATTTTCCATATGTTGCTGAAGTTCATGTTTAAAAGGCTTTTTATAGTTATAAACTACCTTAAATGTTTATACTTATTTATAAAAGATTCCTCTATATTGTTATCCTTACTGAGCATATGAGCTCACCCCTTTCAATGTTTTATTTTTTACAGGATGTAAAGAAGTAATTTTTGAATGACATGCATGAATAGTATGATTGGATATGAAGTGAATATGTTGTTGTATTTTTTTAACATTATGACGTAATATAAGACTTATAAATATATCTAGTGTTTCCAAGACTATTAATCTAATCTGTATTTCAAGACCAAATCTGTTGTCAATTTTATGTAATATGCACCGACTCTAGGTAACTAGGGTCGGGGTAATACAGTTGGTATCAGTGGAATTTTAGTACAAACCTTGAAAACTAGATTTAGATAAACTCTTATTAGAGCACATGTCCCTAAGATAGACTTTGAGGATGAGTATAGAGGAACATCCTAGAATATTGGTATTGTATATATTTTTTGTGTTTTCCAAGAAATACATCCATGTCTAAATGCGAGCAGGTAGAGGTGGCTCTGGCACAGATGTACCAAGGGGTAAAACCCAAATACACTGCATTGAGCTAGACTCGAACAGGAACTGGTGCACGATAATGGGACTTTTTGCACCCTTGGTTACGACACTCTCGGGGGATATGCTTAGGATAAATTACATTTTCTATACAAACCAATTTGATGTATTTTAATATAAGATGAGAATAAATGACCTTGGTTAATTATATGGTGTTTCAAATTGAGAATATGGTTTCATGATATTCTCTAAATGATTTTACGACTGTTGTTACTCACACAATGCATTCTGGTTTTAGTCAATGGCTGGAGTCGAAGGAATTAATAGAAACTTTGATAATGATGTATAAGGTGGGATCGGTGGTGGAAATGAGCAAAAAAATTGAATTTTGACAAGCGTAAAAGATATTGTGTTCATGAAAAATTAGATTTCCAAAAAAATTATCAACAACATATATATTAACCAACTCCCGAACTCAAAAATGAAGAGAAAGGTGGTGAATGATAAGAGCTCCAGCAGTGGAGACCATGGAGAAAATAATCCTAAATTTCCATCATACAGGAAATGTGGAAGGAGACACCCAAGAAAGTGTCTCAAAGAAACAGATAAATGCTTTATAAGTGGGAAATAAAGACATAATGTGACGAATTACCGAGGAAAAATGAAGAGTACAATGGATGAAAATAAAAACGGTCCCAAAAATCCATTTACAGTCATTTTATATAAATGTAGGGGACTTGGCCACTCACCAAGTGAATGCCCTATTCAATAGGGTATTTTCATGGCCAAATAAGAAGCGATGTGGAAATAAATGGTTGGAGAAATGTTTAAATTTATTAGTGCTTCTTGTTGATGGGATTACTTTAGATAATTTTCTCTTGTATTTGTAAACCCATAGATTCCCAAGTGAGAATGATATTTGAGGAAGACTTATCTATACCCTTGTAGATATAGTTATAAATAACCATTTGGTTTTATATGATCATTAGGATTGAGGCAATTACACGTTATCATATTTTGGGATGAAAATGAAAGGTATGAGATAACATTTCAGGTTAAAAAAAATTTATGGTTATTTTGAGGAATTTATCTCATTTTGGTAATGTTATAAAATATAGGTTTTGAAAAAGGACAACACGCAGACCGTGTGACATCCCGTCCTGTCGAACAAAGCTGTGAGAATCAAACCCACAACCAAAGTCTGATTGAGATTTACTGTCTACCACTGGACTACGTGAGGTCCCTAGTATGTGTGACTAATTATTTTTACTTAATTTATTTTATTGATAAATAATATGTTGATTTGGATTCTTATGTCTTATCAAATGAATACCATTAGTATAGGAAAATGATTTGGGGATTAAGTGATAAATGTTATTTTGGATGATGTTCACTTTGTTGGGAGAACAATATTCCCAAGGAAACTAGAATATTATGGGATTTCATTTGAGGAGTAATGGTGTATTTTTATCAACGTTTTTATTGTGTATTTTTAGTGATTTGGGTTATTTATGGAAATTATTAACCCAAAATAGAGAATATGTGATTAGGGTAAATACTTTTAAGTATGTGAATCTAAGATTAGTGGATGTAATTTGCAGATACAATTTAACATGGATGACTACATAACCAAATTCTTCTAAGTTTTGGGTTTCAATATTAGTTTGGATTATATTTAAGGATTTTAAGGACAATTGTTTATTAAATGGTATGTATTTAACTTTGGGGTATTGTTGGTTTAATTTTATATGATAATATTAGTGTTTCTTTCTCTAAAGGAATATCCGTTTGGGGGATCATCAGATCTTGTACTAACCTTTTTGGTTTTGACTAATCTCCAAATACAAGGAAAATATATAGTTTATCATTCATGGATCACGTGATTCTACAGAAGTTTATTCTAGCTCTTCCAGTGTGACCAAGTCTTCTTGAATACTCATCATTTAAAAAAATGAGTTAGTGGTGGAAATTTATTAAAGAATGAAACTCTACTTAAAAAAGTAAGTATATCTCTTTATTTTCTTAGTCAATCTCATAAATTAATTCCTCATCATTATGTAATGTAACTTAATTTTTTTTGTTCGTATAATTTTTCTACTGGGAAAATATTGACTGTTTGTCCCATCACAAGTTTGTGGCATTCTTGTTATTAACATTCTCTTGATCATGTTTTCAATCCCTCTCTATCAGAACATGACACTTAGTTTATCTTCTATATCCAGGTTTTCTTACATGAAATCCTAGTATGAGTTATCTTGGTTGACCTTTGTACTTCTCTTTATTTCTTTTAAGGTGATAGTTTTATTAAATATTTTTCCGATGTGGGACTTTTCATTATATTCCCAAGCCCAATATTAAAATTTTTGAGGAAGAAATTATTTGAAGAATAGGATAATGTAAAACCCCAAGCTTCCACGGTACGCTTCACTTTGAATAATATAGTAGCATGTGTTGTACACAACTTTGATTTCCAACACACACAACCAATAAAACTAGCTTTTATGAATAGTAATAATAACTTTTTGAAATATTATATATTTTATCTTTCAAAATGTAATTCATTTTTGGATTCATAATATCGATATTAGCCTAGGGTGAATTTTTTGTATTTTTTTTGAAAACATTCAATTTTTTATGAATAGTGAAAAACACTGAGTTATTGGTTCAAACCGAATTTTTATTTAAATAATTATTTATTTTATGTCAAAATAGATATTTAATACCTATATATGTTCAATATAATTCATTGGACATAGTTTATAATATTTTTAGACATTTAAAAATTTTATTGAATTTTTCACCGTATTTTACCCATCTCCTAGGAGAATTTTCAAATTCACATAAAATGTAATTTTACCGCTTCTGTGAGTATAATTTAGAAAATCTGAGAGATGTGGTTAAAATTAATGAGTAAAATGTTTTTCAATAAGATAGAAATAATTTTTTGTGAATAGTAACTTTTTTCTTTTATTTACGACGGTAAAAAGTAAATAGTGTAATTAAGGGTAAAAATGAAATAATTATTACCCTTAATGCATGACCTAATTCTATTGTATAAGTTTAATTATACCAAAAGAACCTTTGGAATAAAATATGATCCTCTTTGGTCCACATAGATTAGATTAGGACATTTATTATTATTTAATTCAAAGAAGAGTTAAAAGAAATAAAATCCAAGTTTAATAACTAAAATATTTTTAATATTGGGTTATACATAAGATAAATTCCACTATAAATATTCATTATAAATATAAGAATATTTATTACATAATGGTATTTTATTTATAATTTTTAGACATTAAATAATTTAATTTATTTATGACATAATGGTGATACAGTAATTTCCTAATTATTGAAATGTTAAATTAATTTATATTATAAATATCCAAATAAATGTAATTTTAGACTTTTAGTCAATTCCAATAGTTTTCCAGCTTAATATGACATATTATTATTGGTTATATGTATTTTATTCGAAGTAATAATGATGTTATAAATTTATCAAAAACTAAAGACCCAAGAGTGTCTTAATTGACATAAAAGAGTTTTTAAAACAAATATTATATTATTAATTGATTTTATATTCATAAAAAACAAAGGTTTGGCCAAAATAATTGTATAATGATAGGTGTATCATTAATGGACCACTTTAGGGTCTCATAGAAGTATATAGAAACTTTATTAACTATATAATATAAAAATTCAACAAGACATGGTAAATGTCAAACTATTTAACTAAGAGTTAAATCTAAAAGATAAGGTTACTATAGTGACCCAAACCTATCTAAAATCTATTGGTTTAGAGGTTCTCGACCTCTCCCCACCATAGAATTTTAATAAACCACTTTTGAGCCATTATAAACCGAATATGAATTTATTATAAATTAATACTTTATGTTTTTTCTAAAGAGCCTCTCCTCCCCCTTATAAAAGGAAACAACTTCTATCCAATTCCTCACACCACTCAAGACTTTTTACTTGTCCAAAATATGCCCAATTAATATTCCAAAATCCCTCTCTTCCTCCAAGATGCATTACCTTAGTCATAAGGCACTTTAAGAGTCCTCTTTTGATCATGCCAAAGGGATTTACCCAAATTAAAGGTAACGATTTCTCTTAGCTTCATTTCTATTATTTTACTTCTCCAACACCTAAACTCTTCTAATAATTTAATTTTGTGAAATAAACAGTATCCCAAATATACTATGATATTATAATGAGATTAATTTGAACTAAACATACACAAACCTCCATCTAATGGGTGAAGAACATAATGTTTCTATGGGTGGCAACCGAACACCTCACGAAACGATGATTGTTCAACTATCTCCCACCACCTCTCATGGTGGCCATTATGATGTAAATATAATTAAATATGATATTAATGATATTTATTTTATATATAATCTTATGTAATTCCATTTTATATCATTCCATAAATTCATTTGATGTTTTATATATAAACGATACTTTCTTTTGAGAAAGTGCGTACTACCGCCCCCTCAAAGTGATATGACTCGTTCATACCATACATGGAACGTATAAAGGATGGTGTTAATGAACCTAAGTAACACATATACGGTATTATATTATACTAGAATAACAATACTCGTATGTATCATTTGGTTTTGATTCCTTTTAAAATGAAAAATGAAATGGAAGTAGCATTTGTGCGTACGTATGGATTACCGTCTCCACGAACACGATGCGATTCATTTCCCCATAATATCCATTGAAGAATAATTCTCATTTGATGATTAAAGATTATTTTAAGGACTTTATATAATTCTGGATATGAATAAGATACAACTTATCTATAACAAACACAACTTATGTAACGAAGCATATAATGGAAAATGTATCAGTTAACACCTGAAACGACGATAATACTAAAATATTATTAATGAAGAAAAATTAAAAGATCATATATGATATCATATTTATGTATATGAATCTTTTGAAATTTAATAAAAATGATTTATCTTTAATACATGAGGTTTATCTACACTCTATCAAGGGAAAGTACAAGGTAAGGGGTTTCTTATCTCACTTTTAATTCTGTGAGATTTCCATTGTTCAACACTAATTTATTGCATGTGGTGTGTGTACATGCCATGTTTGTATTAATTGTGTAATATAAATTAATTCATGGATATTAACATCATCATTTTATGATTCTTCGTTCATGGGTGTATGTTTCGTATGTTACCAAATCAATAAGGGAATTTGAAATTTCAATTTCCACTCATTCGGCTTTACGCATACTTCATTGATTATTTTACTCCAAGATTATGTGTGGAATAACTATTCATTTTCATATTCCATAATTTACACTCCCCGTTCTGTGGATACACTTTCGATACAAAAAATCACTCCATTGATAAATTCTCATGTCATTGGTATTAACTTGATAAGATTAATTATTACTCAATCTCCATTTGTTGAGTTAAACATCCAATTCATTGGTGTTGTTTTTAAAATAATATGTTTGAATGTACTTTTATTGTTTTACACTGAATATCCAATCATATTGAGTGTATTTATATTTGTCACACATAATTATGTCGTTCATTTATCTTTAACCTAAGGATACTACCTTTATGATAGATTTCATCTCAATTTACATTCCATTGAGACTCCATTGTTTTTATACACCAAATCACATGTATATGGTGTATATAATGTACTTTTAAATAATATATCATGAATACCTTTATTCTCATGATATTACAGTGTTTTTATTACCTCAACTATTTGTATTCTAGTTTCTCTCTTTTGGTTAGGAACACTAACTATAATATCATTTTAAAATGTTTTAAAGATTTATTATTCAAAATCATTCTCATTAATGTCAATGTTTTAAAAATGGTTTTAATGATTTCTTTATATAGACATTAAAGGTTTCAAATCTAAATCCCTTTTAAATGATTCAATGTGGCATGGGAAAGATTGATTAAAAAAATCTTTTTTAAATGGCTTTTTACAAATAGTGTGACTTTTGAATGTTTTCAAGAAAAATGGAGATATTTCCCTCAATATTTTGATGATTTTTTATCCTTGTCTATATCCTTCTTTATTCTCAATTGAGGTTATTATGATACAATAAAATTTTCCATATTGTATCGAATGGGTTATGTTTGACTATGGATGTTCTATTTTTATACTATTCATGGTTTTTGGTTAATGTATAGTCATTTCTTATACTAGTTTTAATATGAATGTTTATGTTATGGTTAAGACTTTTCATATAAGGAATTCATTGAACTTAGTAAGTGACAGGTGGAGCCCGCTATAGATCTTCGATGCATCGGTAGGTATCATGAGACAAACAAGTGTCTTGGCACGAGGACTTGATAAAATCTTATTTGTACTCTTGGAAAAAGTCCATGGATATGTGTTTATGATAGTCTAGCATTATGCATTCCATCATTATGAAAGTGGTTATTGATTCTACATGTGGTTATTCAACTAGTATAATATCCATGTGAATAAGTAAATGGCATTATTTCCTTTTATATTTCCCATATTATGCTGAAGTTCAACTTTAAAATGATTTTTTAGTTATACATTGCCTTAAATGATTATTCTTGTTTATGAAAGTTTCGGCTATTTTTTTATCCTTACTAAGTATCTCAGCTCACCCCATTCAATGTTTTATTTTTCGAGGATATGAAGATGTAATTTATGAATGACCTGTAGGAATATTATGAGGGGATATTAAGGCAAGATGTTGTTATAGTTTTTTACTTTATTATGTAATATAAGATTTATGAATATATCTATTGGTTCCATGACTACTAAAATAATCGGTTTTTCGAGACATGATCTTTTGTGATCATTCCAATGTTATGTAATATTTCACCGGCTCTGTGTAACTAGGGTCAGGGCGTTACTGAAAATATCAAAAGATATTAGTGGTGAAGATGGTGAGGAAAAAGAAATCCATTATCTCATTGAAAATATGTTCTAAAATGGAAAAGGTAAATTCAAAGGGAAGTTATCTCATGCTGGATTATATTGTGGAAAAGTTGGTCACATTGCCTCTCAATGAATAAGAAGGATCGATGATGATAATAGTGATGCTAAAAATATTGAGAAGACTCAGAAAATGTTTTTAAAAAAGGGAGACTTCAAATCTATAAATAAAGTACCATATAAGAGTTTTGTTTGTGAAGAGGAATATGATTAAAATGAATTCTGTGATGAAGAAGAACCAGAATTTAAAACTAGAAACCATTATTACATTATGGAAACTATTGAAATATCATAAGATACTAGTGTAGAAATTTAGTTGACAACTTGTGCCAATCTCGAGTTTCAACTTAAGGATGTTGTTAATATTCTTAATATTAAATGTAAGAGTTGAAATAAATGGAAATCAATTGTAGAAGAATCAACTAAATATTTTGATCAACTTGAAGCTGAAATTGAACGACAATAATAATTGGTGAAAGTACAATTTAAAAAACTTGAAATCAATGATGATGTAGTGGATATGATGCATAAAATTGAAGAGCAGGCAAAGGTCATCAATAACCTAATATCCATACTAGAGGAAATGTCATATACTGCTGAAAATCATGATGAGGAAGTTGATACTATTAGGAGTAAAATTCAAAGAGAATAAATTTCAAAAGTACCAAGGAAGAAAATACAGTTTCGAAGGTTCTCATATGTTGAGATATTGGAGAGATAAAAAAGTGGCTCTAATGGAGTTGAAAATATTTTGAGTGATTATAGACCCGCTTCCATGGGAAATAGTGGAATCAGTTGTGAGGATGAATTGTCAAATGCTGCAAACAAAGGAGACCAAAATAAAGGCAAACTAAAAGTGGGTAAGGGAGAAAAGTCTCTTGATGTTCTGAAAATGAATCCTCCAATTCAATCTAAAGGAATATTTGAAGACTATGATCAAGCCTCCAAGAATAATGGGCATTCAATATATTTTCCCACAGAAGAAATAATCAGGATAATCAAAAGTGAGAAGTTAATTCCTCTCATGAACTATCAGTTTTGTGGATATCTGGTACATACCATGTCTTATTGTGAAGAGGCAATAAGCCATCTGAATAGAGATGATATGGGAGTTAAACAGGGGAGAAAAAGTTCATATACTAATTCTATTATAATAATCAATTTCTTTATATATTGTTTTCATTGTTATAACTTTGGACATAAGGCTCTTAATTGGAGGATGAGAAGGGACATGGACACCTCATACTGGAGTTTGAGACAAGTCAAATCTCGTCAAAAAGATTGTCTTGCTCTTACAAACAGGTTTTTTCCTCTCACAGAAGACTTTGACTATGAAAAAAAATGTACACAGATAAGATAATTGAAATGCCATCAGTTCTATATACTCAATCCAATGTCCCGTAGAATTAAAAGAAGAAAAATGTGAAATCCATCCTTGTAGAGGGGGCCCTCAAATCTACAAAAAAGCTATATCACTTATATTCTGGATAATGGTTTTTCATCTTATATGACAGGTAATATAGGCCTATTAATGGATATCAAAAGGAGGGTCGATGGAACAGTACAGTTTGGTAATGATGGAGCTCTGAAAATCAATCATTGTGGAAGTATAGAACTAGATAATGGTGATCTAATGAAAACCGAAGTCCTTTATGTATATTCCCTTCCTCAAAATCTCATCAGTGTGAGTCAACTCTATGTCCTGATCATTATAAGTAATTTTAATCATAAAGGCTGCACTATCCAGGGAATGATAGGAAATTCACTTATGATGGGATATAGAACAGAAGGCATCTTGTATCAGGTTGGTAGTAAAGAAAACATTTGTTACATGACTTTGGAAGAAGAAAATGATTTGTGGCCTCAGAGATAGGGGAAAACCAATCAACAAGACATAGAGAAAATATAAAAATTAAGGATTGTCCGGGACATTCCCGACATAATGTGTGAACGTGAAAAGACTTGTGATTATTGCATTCATGGGAAGCTTTTCTACATTTCATATCTTCTATATAAGAAAAGGGCATCACATCTTCTTGATCTCATTCACACAGACATATGCGGCCTAATAAATGTTGCTGGAACTCATGGATAAAGTTAATTCATCCATTTCATTGATGATTATAGTATAATGGCATGTGTAATGGTTATACATAGGAAATGAAAAATACCTTAATGCATGAAAACATATCATCAAATCGCCGAGAATGATACTGGATGAACAATCAATGTGTTTCGATTAGACAATAGAGGATAATACACATCCATTGAATTTGAAAACTACTTGGAGATGCATGGGATACAAAATGAGGTATTAGTAGTGATAACTCCACAAAAAAATGGCGTTGTTGAAAGCAAGAACCGACTAGTGAAAAACATGGCTTGAACTATTCTTATTGAGAGTCGTATTCCACTACATCACTAGAAAAGGTTGTTGAAGCAGTAGGGTCAATTACAAATCGAACATGAAATTATATGGGTGAGGCCAAGACACTATATGAATTGTGTGATGAAGAAGAACCAGAATTTAAAACAGGAAACCATGATTACATTATGGCCACTATTGAAAAATATGAAGATACTAGTGGAGATATTTAGTTGACAACTAGTGCCAATACCAAGTTGCAACTTAAGAATGATGTTAGTAAGCTTAAGATTAAATTTAAGAGTTGAAATAAGTGTAAATTTTTTTTAGAAGAATCAACTGATTATTTTGATTAACATGATGCTTAAATTGAATGACTAGAATCATTAGTGAATGTAATGTTTAAAATACTTGAAATCGATGATGATTTAGTGGATATGAAGATTTGAATTGAAGACCATGCAAAGGTCTTCAATGAACTCACATCCAGACTACAGGAAAGGTCCTATACTTCTGAACATATTGATGAAGAAGTTGTTAATATTAATAGTAATCTTCAAAGAGAATCAATTTCAAAAGAACCAAGGAATAAAATACAGTTTTAAAGGTTCTCAGATACTGAGCAGTTGGAGAGAGAAAAAAGTGGATATAATGGAGTTACAAATATTCTAAGTGATCAAAGACCCACTTCATTGGGAAATAGTGGAATCAGTTGTGAGGATGAATTGTCAAATGCTACAAACAAAGGAGACCAAAATAGAGGCAAGCTAAAAGTGGGTAATGGAGAATAGTATCATGATGTTCTAAAAAAGACACCTCCAATTCAATCTAAAAGAAACGCTAAATACTATGCTCAAGCCTCCATGAATAAGGGGAATTAGAAATATTATCCCATAGAAGAATGAATGAGGATGGACAAAAGTGAGAAGTCAATTACTCTCATGAAGTGTAAGTTTTGTGGATATCTGGGACATACCATGTCTTATTACGAAGTGGTAAGATGTTATCTGAATGGAGATGATATGGGAGTTCAGCAGAGGATAAAATTATCATATCCTAATTCTTTTAGAAGAATCAATTTCTATGTATATTATTTTCGTTGTTCTTACATAGGTCATAAGGCTGTTAATTACAGGAAGAGAAGGGACATGGAAACATCATACTATAGTTTGTGACTAGTCAAATCTCATCAACAAGATAGTGTTTCCCTTACAAACATGTTTTCTCTTCTCACAGAAGACATTGACTATGAACAAAAAATGTACACAGATGAGATAATTGAAATCTGTCAGTGCTCTATACTCAATCCATTGTCTCATGGAATGAAAAGAGGAAAACCGAGAAATCCAACCATGTAGAGGTGGCCCTAAAATATACAAAAAAAACAAATAGTACCTAGATTCTAGATAATTTTTGTTCATCTTATAGGATAGGTAATGTAGGCCTATTAATGGATATAAAAAGGAGGGTAGATGGAATGGTACATTTTGGTAATGATGGATCTCCTATAATCAAACGATGTGGAAGTATAGAACTAGCTAATGGTGAGCTAAAGAAAACAAAATTCCTTTATGTATATGGCCTACATCATAATCTACTTAGTGTGAGTCAACTCTGTGACTCGATTCTTATAGTTACATTTAATCAGAAAGGCTGCACCATCAAGAGAAAGACATGAAATTCACATATGAAGAGATATAGAATAGAAGGCAACTTATATCATGTTAGTAGTAAAGAAAACGTTTGTTACATGACCGTGGAAGAAGAAAACAATTTGTGGCATCAGAGATAGGGGAACATCAATCAACAAGACACAGAGAAAATATAAAAATAATGGATTTTCATGGACATTCCCAACCTAAAAGGTGACCATTAAAAGTTTTGGGATGATTTCCTTCATGGGAAGCTGGTGTACAGTTCACATCGTCCAAAGACGAAATGGGCATTACATGTTCTTGATCTCATTCTCACAGACGTATGTGGCTCGATAAATATTGCTGGAACTCATGGAGAAAGTTAATTCGTCCATTTCATTTATAATTACAGTAGAATGGCATATCTAATGGTTATACATAGTAAATGAAAAATATTTGACTGCATGAAAACATATCGTCAAATCACCGAGAATGATACTAGATGAACAATAAAATTGATTCGATTAGACAATGGAGGGTAATACACATCCATTGATTTAGAAAACTACCTAGAGAAGCATGGGATACTACATGGGATAGTAGCAGAGAGATCTCCACATCAAATGGAGTTGTTGAATGTAGGAATCGATATGTGAACAACATGGCACAAACTATGCTTATTGAGAGTCGTATTCCACTACAATACAGGAAAAAGGTTGTTCAAGAAGTAGTGTATATTAAAAATCGAACAAGACATTATATGGGTGATACCAAGATAAACTATGAATTGTCACATGGATGGAATCCCTCATTGAAATATTTTCTTGTTTTTGGATGTAAAATCTTCATCATGAACAATAAAGGAAATCAATGGAAATATAGTGGCAATAAAGATAAAGTAAATTTCCATGTCTACCCAATGAACATAAAATCCTACAAGTGTTTAAACATGTTCTTAGTAAGGATTGTGGAAAGCAGTTATGTTAAGATAATTGAAGAGAAAACTAGAAATGAATCAAGGATTTCATATACTGATGTGATAGAAAGTGAGGAAGAATGTGAACATGGAGAAAATACCTATATATAAATAGACGAAGGTGTAAAAAACACTTATCATTCAAATCATGATTTTGATTTAGAATAAGAATCTGATGAAGAAACATGGGATAGAGAAAATGAAACTGAACCACACAACAGAAATTAAAGAGCTAATATTGATCCATCTAATATAATTGGGGATATGAGTGAACCCACACAAACAAAGTTGATGACGAATAACATACAATCTACATTTCTGTCAGTTGTAGATCCATCCTTATTTGAAGAAGTAGAAAAGGAAGAATCATGGATGATATCCATGAATGACAAGTTAGATCAGATTGACAAGAATCAGTCATAGGATCTAGTCCAGAGGCCCGAAGGTCATAATGTGACTACGGACAAAATGGATCTTCAAGAACTAGTATGATGATAATGGAAGTTTTATTAGAAACAAGGCATGACTGGTATATAAAGGATACTCCTATATTGAAGGTTTTGATGTTGAAGATACATCTATTATAGTGGATATACTAGAGTCAATCAGGATTTTCCTTTCCATGGCACTCCAAAGAGGATATCAGGTATTTCAAATGGATGTCAAGATAATATTCTTGAATGGTGTACTCGAATAAGAAGTCTACATTTAACAACAAGTGGGTTTTCTTTTTGGTATTGAAGAATTAATGGATTGCAAACTAAAGAAAGCTCTATATGGTTTGAAGCAGGCACCATGAGCATGGTATTCCCATCTGGATTCATTTCTCAAGAAGCTGGAATTCAAAAGAGGAGGAGTAGATCACAATATATATGTGATGAATTATCTGAATTTTCAATTCATGGTTCTAGTTTATTTCGATGACATTATATTTGGTGGATGCAGTTAGAAATAATTGGATGATGTTTCCAATCACATGAAATCAAAATTTGAAATGTAAATTATTAGGGAGATCACATATTTCTTGGGGCTGTATGTGACTCAAAATAATTACTAGACTTTCATCTATTAGGAAAAGTATGCAAAAGAGCTGTTGGAGAAATTTATGATGCATGAATCCAAACCAATGTCAACATCAATTTTAGTTAGAACCAAACATGGAAAGCATGGGGATGGGACCAATGTAGATCCCACCATGTACAAGAGGATCATTGGGTACCTACTGTACCTGACATCGACACGGCCAGATATTGTCATCGCAACATGTCTAGTGTTCCGCTTTTAGAGTAATCCAAAGGAGGAACATATGGTGGTAATAAAAATAATCATGAGGTATATTCATGGTACTCATTACTTTTGGTTATACTTTGTTGCAGGTAGAGACATTGAATTATTAGTGTTTTCTGATGCTGACTGGGCTGGTGATGTGGTGGAAAAAAAGTCTACCAGGGGTGGAGCCTTCTATATTGGGCAGAAATGTGTTGGCCTGTTGAGCAAGAAAAAAGAATGTACTTCCCTTTGCACTACTGAAGATGAGTATATATATGCTATAAAGGCATTATCTCAACTGTTGTGGATGAAGCATCAACTGAAAAATATTGGCAATGTGGTGACATAACCAATGGTGATTTACTGTGAAAACAAGTGAGAAATTAATCTTAAGGATAATCCTATTCATCATTCTCGTTCAAAACATATTGAATTCAGGAATCAATTTATTAATGAAAATGTTGAGCCATGTGTGATTTGAATGGATCATGTGGGGACTGATAACCTAGTGGATGATATCCTTACCAATCCATTGTTAGCAGCTGTGTCTGAGAGGCATCGTTTGAACATTGGTGTTTAGCCACCTCCTTGTGAATACTGAGGATACAAAAAACCCATCTCCCCTGTATTTTTAACTTATTTTAATCTGTTTATGGATGTGATGCAGGTTTTCTGGGGAGACACTATCCAGGGGGAGTGTGTTCTGAGCCGAATAATGAATAATTACCAGTCTTTGGTTTTATTTTCATTGGGGGGTAGGAATAAATTCAGGCATGTCTTGGATTTCTAATGCTTCTCTGACATGATGAGAATTCAGAATCATTGATTGGATGAGAAGGAATACATTGGACATGTAATTATTCTTTGACACTATATGATATTTAATTGGGCAACATTGAGAATTCCAAAACATGAGATTCTAATTCAAGCTTCCTCTCTTGTTTTCTATACAGAGAACTGCTCACGTAGACTTTGAGTATTGGCTGAGTTTATTCAGACATTTTTGGTCGGCATATCGTTGGTGATCTATTGAATTTATATAGTGATTGCCAAAAAATCCAAAGAGGGAGATTGTTGGAACCATGACTATTATATGCATGAATTGGAGTATCATATGTGTTTTTTGTCAATCCTCAGTGGATGTTCAAAATGTGTTCCAGTAAAGTGATCATACAGTTTAAGAAAACAACAGTATTAAAGGTGGCATAGTTTCCCAGTGTTATCCAAATTTTTTGGGCCTCAAAATTAGATAATGATGACATGGATTATTGGTAAAGGAGGTGCGTGAAAAGAGTATTGGGTGTGGGAAAAAAGGAGGGTTGTGCACGAAATATTTGAGTTGGGTGTGAAAAACAGCATGGTGCATGAAATTGTGGATTGAGGTTTTTTACGCAAATTGTGTTTCAGAATCTGAATGTTGAAAAATGGATAAGGCATGGGTAGCACAAAACATCATGAGATGTGCATGAAAAACGATACATGTGTGAAATATTAAATTCCAAATGAGGGTTTTTTTTCCCCACTGGGGGTTTTGCACACGGGGTTCCGAGATTCCTATAAATAAAAGGTAACCCCCATAATTCCAAAAGATTGAAGACTTAGAAAAGATCTGAGGTATGATGCACGTCAAGGTTCACGCAAAGGGAGTTGAGTTAAAAATTGTGATGTGTGAGAAAAAGTCGGTGTTGTAAGAAAATAGTTTGAGTTGAGAGAAAAGGGTTCAGTTGCATGAAAATGCAGACATTGTGCAAAAAACGTTAGGTTGCGCGAAAAACTTCGAGCTGTTCCAAAAAGGACAAGTTGCGTGAAATAGGTGTAGCGTGTAATGATGCACATAAAAGATGTTGTGGCATGAAATGTTTTCCATGTAAAAATCATGTATTTCATTCTAATGTGATATATTTTGCGGAAACGGTGGGAGTTGTGGTAAATCATCAGTATAACCTATGTACGTGTTTCTGATTATATGGTTCAGCGGTTCAGTGCATTCAAGTGCATAATTTCTGGACATTGATGCAAGAAGAGTATCATGCAAATCAGAGGAAACGACTTTATTTCAAATCTATTGAAGAGACCATCATGTCTATAAACTGACAGGGACTTCACCAATGGATGTGAGCTAGCGGGAGTCAATGGGAGTGATCGGAGGGACGTAATAAGCTATCCCTTAACATTGGTAAAGGTAGTGTTCCTGGGACAGAGTGACTATATCTGAACATTGTAATCTGCCGCTACTGATGTTTAGTGGAATTAGGTATTACTGAAAACATGTCAGCATATGCTCCTAGGAAGTAGCCCTTTTTTGGTTAACCAAGTAAGTAAGCTTTGTTAACATTCTTCTTTCTTTTGTTTGATAGGTTTAACAAGTTCCTACCAATGTGTGAACAAGATCAATTCATGTAAATTTTTGGTATTAGGATTAAAAATATTGTACCATTGATCATGGGAATTCAACTAATGTATCATTTACCATTGGTTAACAAATTATTTACATTTAGCCTTGTACTGACCACCCATGTAAAATGTTGAGTTAATGAGGTGAAAAAAATTTCATAAGATTGGAATAATTGACACACCATTCAAAAAATGAGAAACCATATAAATGATTCTCATCAAATTGAATAATTTTATAACTAAATCAATGATTAAGTAAACAATTATAATGAAATGGTTTTTGGAAAAATTAATAAAAATCCATCAAGGATAATAATGCTGATATCCTTATTGGACCATTTTCCTTTGTGGAGAAAGAAATATATTTACAAATGTGAAAATTGATGAAAAATTCATCTAAAAAATCATTAATTTTTTTTGAAAAACAATATATTCCATTTACATGATTTATACGTTATCTATAAAATGAAAATATTATTAAAAAAGAACTATTATATAAATTTCACTATAAAAATATGATATCATTGAGTGGAATTTTTAATATAAATTAGATAAATTTTTAATGAAAAAAATTACATATGGAAAAAAAATTAAAATAAAAATTCTTATATATTTTTTAATGAATGTCAATGTTGGTAGAACTGAATATGTATAAAAAATTATTAGAACAATACCATTGTAATAAAATTAATTTCAATTGAAAAAGACATAATATATCATAGTTTTAGTGATAAGGGATTCCATAAAAAATATAATGAGTATGAATATAGAGAATAATGATTCCAAACCAAATGGAATTGATAATTTTAGTCCATATTATGTGAATTACACTGAATAAATTATGAACCACAGGAAGTAGAGCCATTACAAAAATTATAAAACACATTAAATACTACAAACTAATAATTAATGGCGATTTTGAAGAGATATATGAAATAAATTACATTCATCAAAACATAATTATTGAAATATCAAATTCAATGACGGATTAGAAGAAAAATCCTTACCTTTAATCTTGATTTCAACAATGTCACTTAAACATCATTTAATATTAAAAAATAAATAATAATAATCAAATTTATAATCAAATTCATATATATTATGAATTATAATATATATAAATAATCTATAACTCTCAGATAATTTTTTATTATTCATTTTTTCTTCATATGATGTTATTGGTGTTTCATTATATCATACATGTTTCATAATAGGGAAATTGATCACAATTCATTAATACAAAATTCCTCATTCCAAAATTACTCATGGTAATGAAATAATTTTTTTAATGATTCATGATGTCCTATATACCTTTCATGACAATTATGAGTATAGATTCTGGTAATGGAATTGATGATAATTTTTTGTGATTTTCTGATTTCCATGATTTACTATATAATAATATTCCTTTTTTATATTTTCCTAACATGATCATATTAAGAACTTGAATTACTCATTAATGAAAAATATTATCAATCTTATTATCTTGAATCATTATCATAGATTAAATGGAGAATATGGTATATCATCATTCAACATGGTGGTTGAACTAACCCCTAAAAAAATTACATGTTATAATAGTGAATTATTTTAGTTTAGAGATATATATGATCTGTAAATTTTAATAAGATGTATAAATATATCAATATAATCTTATTATATTGATGGATGGGGGGCATAAATATTTGATATGATAAGGTATTTAAAAAGATAAATTATTTATTAGGACACATACATGAAAAATTCAATACTTCATGACATGTGATCCATTGGAATGTGTGATTTATGATTCCTTCATGTAACCAAAATTAAACGACTCAAAATTTTACAAATGAAATTATTTATTATTGAATAAATTATATATTAACAAGTTTAATTACAGAAAACACCAGCATTAAAGTAGATATTTTATAATGTTATAAAATATAACCTAATATATTTAGGAGCCTCTCATGCAACATAACCACTGATTATAAAGCTAATAATTAGTGTTAATTACGATTAATTTATTAACCATTATGATAAATTCAAATTAAAATTATTGGAAGATGTGATATCCTTGAAATGTAGAATCATAACCAAGGAAGGCCAATTGATTGAGCATAAGAGGGATATTGAATAACTTTTTTTTACCCTTGATTAAGCATATGAATAAATTCATATACAGAATCTTAAGAGAAAGCATTTACAAGAGAATTTCAAACCTATCAATATAATGACCCAAACTATATTCATTGATCGACCCTATGAATGAACCACCATTTCACACCTCAAACTTATGGAATTAACTTATATAATGATTATTTATGGATCTAAAAAATAGTAACATCATTTTAAAAATTTTAAATTAAATAATGATTAAATTTATAATTTTTTATTATTAACTAAAAATTATTGTTTAATGTGTGATAAAACATTGATCATACAATGAAGGAATCATTTTTTTGGGAGATATATAATATCAATTTATTCACTATTATGATAAATTCAATAATTTTTTAAATGACTGATATCTCAATGAAATATTAATTTTAGTAATAATCATTTATATATTACTATTAATAAATATTAATGAATTCCAATGTATTTTTTTATAATTTTAATAATGTGATAAGTATAAAAAAACTAGTATTATTCAATACAATGTATATTCTTATTTAAAATTTTAAACAATCATATTGGGAGAACTATATTCCTGAAATAAATTTTTTTAATAAGAACATATAAATTTTAAAATTGTTTTTTATAATTTTCTGAAAGTAGAATATATGGGAAACAATTATATACTATGTAATTATGTAGTATTTATTTGGACACAATAATAACCCAAAGGTGTTATAATATATTATATGAATGGAATCTATGAAAAAAAATTATCTACAACGTTAAAAAAAAATCAAGTTACTATACTCATTACATAATACTCTATTCAATCCCATAAATACAATATATTATTTAATGGTTTCAAATGATTTCATTTTGAGAATGAATCACTTACACATCCCAAAATAAATTAGTTTCATGATTTTTTTTCATAGACTTCTAATATATATAAAAACCATCTTTTGTAGAAACCGTGGGTAAAATGTTATATTTGGTGTTTTTATTGTATTTTCATATAGAGGATAAAACATAAGAATAAAAATTAATAATGAATATCACTATCTTTTAATATAAATATCCACCCATGATTCAACACATCTACATTCATATCCTATAGATTATGTTGTTCCAATAAATATACCCATAAATTCTCTCCCTAACTGAAAAGTACTTTTTTAATTAACTTCAAGGAAAGGCATTGTACCATAATTACAAAGGGACCTCAAGGGGGGCGGAAATAATGTAAGACAAGTGAATCTTTATTCATAAAAACCTGACTCTCTCGCAGAAGAGAAGGCAAACCATCAAAGACGATCACTCCCTCACCTGGGTCATTGTGGCTTGTAGGACTGTCTGCAAAAAAATTGGTCTCCCTCATGCTATGGTGGATGATGTGTTCAGAAGAAATTTCATGGACACATCTTCTAATAATGTAGATAAGGTCCCATGGCACATCATACCTTCCATATACCATCTTCACAATAGATTCAGAGTCTAATTCAATTTCACCCACCACGAGACCCAGCTCCCGACAAACATGGAGACATGTGAGCAAAGCTCGAGCCTCCGCCCCCAGAGAGGAACCCATGCCATAGAAGGATCTGAAATCCACACTAACAGAACTGCGTGCAACATGTAAGACCCCTACAACTTTCATGGTTCTGTTTTTAAAAGAACCACACATGTTGAGCTTCAACCCCCTAGAAGGAGGGTTCCAACTGACCCATCTTCCTCTCATATCTCCAAGAGAAACATATTTGTTGAGGATATTGCAAATTAGAGATGATTGATGGCCTCCTTTGAACAGTGAGAGCATATCATTTATAAGGCATCTTTCCCTCATAGAATGTAAAGAAATCGGGACACGAGTACCCAATCATGACTGATTCTTGGCCCCCCAAATTGTCCAAAAGATGGAAGCTAGGTTGATGGATCGGGCTTTACATTCCATGCTTTTATCCTCCACACCCTGAAACCAAGAGTTCATGAGACATTGGAATATAGACTGCTGTGTATTAACCCTTGGCTTTGGGAAACACATCAGCCAAACTTCGACCTTCCAATCACTATGAACAAAAAGGTGATCAATGGATTCAATCCTCGGGGATGAATAGAAGAAGCACCATGATGCTATGTGAATGCCCTTCCTCTGTACATTATCATCTGTAGGTAGTGATTTGTTCTTTATGCGCCAAAAAATAAAGTCATCTTTTTTGGTATTTCATTAAACTAAAATTTCCCAGCCCCCTCTTCCGAACTGCTCCCTGTGTATCTGCCTCTTCGAAAATCTCAAGAGGAAAATGGGCCCAGACTGAAACCCGTATAGCAGCAGTGATCCTCTTCCTCAACTAAGAAAATGATATCAAATACCGCCTTCATTTCCTTATTGAGTACTGACTCAATAAACGATGTATGATTTCCATCTTCTTTGAAGGAGATATTGTGTGTAGGGAAATACCAAAATCCAAGACTTGTCCCCGCCCAGTCATAATCCCAAAAACTAACATCACCTCTTCCAATAATCCATCGGATTGATCCATCTAACTCGGTCATGTAGTCGAACATGCACCATGCTAATCGCATTTGACATGATCTTTGTGTTCCTCTATCACTCTGGTGATCACCGTATCTACCCCTAAAGAATGAATCCCACAGTGAATTCCCAGTTATAATGTCCCATGCAAGTCTGTCTTGCATTCCATGCATGATTTCAGAGATATCGCATAAACCAACACCCCCCTCTTCCACTGGTCTTGCCATCCTCTCCCACGATGCCCAGTGACATCGAGCGTTCTGGTTGGCGTCCCACAAGAATTCCTAATTCACCTTCTCCATCCTTGTAATCATTCTCTTTGGTGGTTTGATGATTGCTAGAATATGCAGTAGAATGGAAGTGAGGAATATATTAATAAGCTTGATGCGCCCTCCGAAGGATATGAATTTGTTTTTCCAGTTTAGGATTCTTCAAAGAATTCAGTTCGTGATGTCCTAAAAAACGTTTTCTTAACACATCTAGTGGAGAGTGGGACCCCAAGATAGATCGAAGGGAGTTTTCTTCTTTGGCAGATAGCTATCTCTTGAATAATTCTGCAGTGACTACCCGGACAGCGGTTGGAAAAGAAGACCTGACTCTTCCCTCCATTAATACTCTGCCCACTCAGAAAATAGTACGCCAAGAAAATACTCATGAGTTTAGTCAAGTAACTTCTTCTACCATTAGTATTAACCTGGATTTCATTAGCATACATCAAATGTGAGATTGAATCCCTTCCCTTTCTTCCAAAAAATTGTTCAAGTTTCCCATTTTCCATGCTCTTATGTGGGTTCTGAGAGAGGGAGTCATGTGCCAAAATAAAAATTGATGGAGACAAAGGGTTACATTGGCGAACACCTTTCAATAATTTGAAGAAGACAAATAACATTCCTTTAAGGGAGATGGAGAACCATGGGGATGCATTGCACCAAAAACAAAGGTTGCAAACCCGCTCCTGAAATCCATATTTACGCATCACTCAGTTGATGAAACTCCATTCTAACTTGTCGTATGCTTTATCCAAGTCCACTTGAAAGATGAAATTAGACCCAATCACTTTCTTATTAATATAGTTCACAAGCTCTACAGAAATTCCACCAACCCCTGGATGCTCCACCCTCTTATAAACCCGTGTTTCTCGCCAGAAACAAGCCTCAGAATAATCTTACCCATCGTTCATGCCATCAAGCTATCTAGGATTTTGTAGGAAACATTACAAAGGAAGATTGGCTTGAACTGCCCAATGGATGTGGGGTCTTTCACCTATGGAATGAGTACCACCCTAGATGCACTCACTGATATGATTAATTCTCCATCCTGAAAGAAGTCATGTATGGCCTCCACCACCTGCCTTTTCACCACCTCCCATGCAGAAACATAGAATTTCCTAGGGAAACCATCCGGGCCAGGCACACTTCCATGAGGCATATCCATAACTGAACCCTTATTCTCCTCTTCATTTGGTAAGGATAAGATAGACTCATTGTCAGAGTTTCTGACGATCCTTGGAATCCTCTCCCAAAACATCACTGTCTAATCAGGTTCTTGATTAGAAACTTACCTTGGACTCCATGCCCCGGCTGGCAAATTTTTTAATTTCTCAACAGCTATACAACCAGAAGTCTCCACATTTTATGGGTATACACCATTACCAATGCAAAGGATGAGTCTGGTGCTTCTCATCACCTTCAGTCAGGCATGAAACTGGGTATTGTTTCTATCTCCCTCCTTTAACCATCGTACACGAGATATCAACTTGTAATCCTTCTCAAGTTCTAGGAGCTTCTCTGAGAGAAAAATGTGTTTATCCCAAAGTAACGTGAACTTATTCTCATCCCATGCAGTTTGAAATTCATCATCCTGTATCCCAATATCAGCCTGCACGTTTTTCACTCCTGAACCATCAATGTTCTTATATGCGGTCCACTCCAGAAGATCCATTTTGATCCATTAAAGCCTTATCGAAAGGTAGTTCCATGCCATTCCGTCAACTTTGCCGTCCCATGAGTTTCTAACCATTGATAGGAAAACACTATCCTGATGCCATTTAGGGGAGTTTTGAAAATACCCCTACCTCGACACGTCCCTATGAAATATCAAAAGCAAGGGAGAATGATCAGAAAACGTATAAGGGAGGTGTGTGACCGACATCTACACAAAGGAATCGAGGCCTTTCAGATTCAAAAAACACATGTCGAGCCGCTCCATATTCGGCTATCTCCCCAGCGGTTATTGCACCACGTAAACAGGCTACCCTTGAAACCCAGGTCGAAGAGTCCCCTTGAAGAGGTAACGTTCCTCAAGTACTTCATACCCAAACTAAACCTAGAAGCACCTTCTATCTTCTTCGAAGTGTCAGTGGTCGTATTGAAGTCTCCACCCACAAACTAGGGGATAGAATCTGTCTGAACTGATCATGGGAATTTTCATAGTTCCGATCTCTTGGTAGTGCCATTACTAGTGTAAAAAAAGGAGAACATCATCTCTCTCCCTTGAATGAAATTTTTTTTATGAATGCATTGGTTCATGAGACAATCAATTTCCACCTAAACCAATTGTTTCCAGCATATCCATATGCAAGGGGTATCCAGGGAACCATTCATTCAGGAATGAAATCCCATATTTTTCATATATTTAGGAAGCTTGATAGTATCATGTTCTGGCTCCAGAATATCAACCAATGATGCCTTGGATTTCCTTTCTTCCGTAGAGAAGAAGGAACTCTTCACAAAAGAACCCATCCCTCTCGTATTCCAAATAATTAAAGACGAAATTAACTCTTGAATCTCCCGGTCCTCTGACCAGTATCTTGAGATGGGAACAATGAGATGGACAAACCTGAAACCTTCCATTTTGAGAGGGTTACTGGACCTGGGGATTTCTCCACCGAGACACCTTTCTTGTAGAAACTATTCTTCCCCATAGTCTCTTCTATGTCTACTATAAGTGAAAACAGAGGCAACAAAGGAGGAGGTGGGGATAGAGCCTCGGAACCCCCATTGAGGATGGATATCAAGAGCACATGCTAAGGGGACTCTCGCGAGGCTTCCATCTCTTTCAACACATTCGGTGGATACACCTCATACCGAGGGGGCCCTCTAATGGTTGGCAACCAGGATTGTAGCAGAGATATTTGAATGAAGTCTGGAGAAAGCTAGGAAGATATTCGAAACGGGGAGGAAGGAGGAGATAAAAACCTGGGAGGAAGGTGACCGGAAAATTCCCGGTTACCTCATCCCTTAGATTCCCCAAAAGCAGAGAATCCTTGAGGTCAGATCCCCCATGGCGAGTAGGCAACAACGATATCAGATATTTTTGGAGGAGTCTATCCTTAAAGCCGCCGATTCAGCCAGAATATTCGGTTATGATGATGTCACGTGCAGGTGGGGGCCATCCTCTGAATTTGAAATTGAACCCATCTCTGTAACGTTCACCTTCTTCGCTGCCCTTTCCGATGACTCTGATGACCCCAACTCCCCCGAACCACCGCACTGACCACCATGACGCCCTGATCTAGTTCCCACATTAGACCTCCTTCTTTTAAAACCCACCGTCGAATTCCCTTGCTGTAACACCCGAGACTTTTATGTAATATAAATCATCAAAAGAATCTTTTTCTACACATCACTTGCTTGGCTTGCTTTACACGCAATCGCGACCTTTCTCGATAGCTTGCGTCGTACGCAATACCGAGTTTCACTAAACAACAATATGCTATTAAAACTAGCCGTTATGAATAGTAATAACCACTTTTTGAAATTTTAAAAATTTTATTTTTCAAAATGGACTTCATTTTTGGACTCAGAATATCGAAATTCGCCTAGGGTGAAATTTTGGTATTTTTCTGAAAACTTTCAATTTTTGATGAATAGTGAAACCACTATGTGGTAGATTAAAAACTGAATTTTGCATAAAACTTAATTTTACCGCTTCTGTGAATCGAATTTCAAAAATCCGACAGACACGGTTGATATCAGTAAGTAAAATGTGGTTCAATGAGATAAAAATAATTTTTTCGTGAATAGTAACTTTTTACTATTTTTACCGCGGTTAATAGTAAATAGGGTAACTAAGGGTAAATATGATATTAATATTACCCTAACACATGTCCTAATTCTATTGGACAAGTGTAATTCGACCAAAAACAACCTTAGGAATAAAATATGACCATTTATTCCCACTTGGATTAGATTAGGACATTTATTATTAATTTATTTAAAGAAGGGTTAAAATAGTTAATATCAATGTTTAATAAGTAAATCATTTCTAATATGGGGTTATACATAATATAAATTCGATTGTGAATATTCAATAGAAATATAAAAAGATATGATACATGATGGTATTTTATTTGTAATTTTTAGACATCAAATAATTTAATTTATTTATGACACAAAGATGATGCAATAATTATCTTATTAATGAAATATTGACATAATTGATAATATAAATACCAAAATAAATGTAATTTAAGACTTTTTATGAATTCCACTAATTTTCTAGGTTACTATAATATATTAGTGTTGATTTAATCAACTTGGTTCGAACATATAATTCTGTTATGACTTTCACAAAAATCATATATCAAATAGTGTCAAAATTGACACAAAATAGTTTTTAAATCAAATATTATATTATTAATTGTTATTTTATTCCTAAAAATCTAATGTTCGGCCACATAACTTAGATAAGGATATATATATTAATAATAAACAATTTGGGGTTCGTTTGGAATGTTATAGTAAGTGTATTAACCATATAGTGAAAGAAAACGAAAAGACATGGTAAAAGTTAAATTATTTAACTTAGAGTTAAATCTAATTGATAAGGTTAAAATAATACCCTAAACTTGTCTAAATCCTATTGGTTGATAGTATTTCGACCCATCCCCACTTTAGCTTCGAAATAAGACCCTTTGGAACAATTATAAACCGATTTTGACTTTAATATAAAATAATATTTTGAGATATTCCTAAGGTGCCCCTCTCCTCCCTTATAAAAGGACACCTCCTCCCCCTCCTCCTCACACCAAATTGAGCACTCAAGCTCGGCCAAACCCTGCCATTTCCTCCTCTCCACTTACCTAGAATAATCCTAGATGTCCTGGTCTTCTTCAAAGACCAATCTTAGTTCCCTAAGTGGAGAATTCAAAGAGGCGTTCCAAAGAAGAGGTAATATCCATTACTGATCTTTTCAATTTATTTCTTTTTAAACTTCTTCTTCTTTAGTTGTTTCCTGATAAAGTAATAACATCAGTATTACTTAAATACTGATATGTTATTATAAATATGAAACAACCCTAATTCACCTTCTATCCATCCTACGGAAAAATGAAATCACCGCGCGTGCGTACGTACGGAATACCGTCTCCACGCCGTGGTGTAATCTATTTTCCACCACCACCATACAAGGATGGTTATAATGGTGTAATTAGTAACTATTTATGATTATTATAAAGTAATATTGATACTGAAATAATATACATATACTCCAATACAATTCCACGATCATAGGAATGATATCATCACTCGTGCGTACGTACGGAATACCGTCTCCACGATGTGATGTGACTCATTCTAAATGATCATCATTACACAGTAATTATATAAATGAATTGAATGAATAAATATGATATATGTTAAACTAATACCATTCTGGATATAAGGTATCTATATCCTTAAAAGAAGAATAATAATTTATTCGACAAAACACACATAAGAACAAAAGGCAATAAAGACCCGAGTAACAAGTAACAATGAAATATTACTAATAAGAAGCTAAGAATATGACCATATATGATATCATATCAATATTCATGATTCTGGAATAAGTCAATAACATTATTTAAACCATTATACAGGAGCTTCAGACACATACAAAGCAAATCGGACCTAAGGTAAGGGAAATATCACAATCTCATTTTTATCCGAGATTGTTTATTCGTAAGTATTTAATGGGGTGTATTTTATCATCCACATCCATGTTTCATCAATATGTAATATTATTTCCATCCACCTACAATTGTTTAAATCCATTTTTACCCTTCGGTGAGTTTTTAGTAAAGAATATGAAAGGAATCTTTTGTCGTTTTTTTTCGTACGAGGTACTTTTTGACTTTTCCGACAAAGGTACGAAGAATGATTTTTTTAACATATACGACATGTATGTATTTTTAAAACATTATTTCCAAGAAGATTCCTTTACAATTATTCAGGTTTATTTTTAATCAAATTCTTTTATTTTAAAGTTGTATGGCATGTTATGAAAGGAAAAATGTTTTTGACGAAGAAAGGATATTTTCCTCAAGAATGGAGTTCAAGTGTTTTATCAAAATTATTTTCCATCTAAGATAATAAAGGGTTCGGTTTTTATCCCTATTATTACATGGATTTGATTATGTTGTGATGGAAACATTTTTATGAATTCCTTTATCTTATATGAATTGTTTTATGATGTCATGTTGTTTAAGAATCCCATTTTTATTACATGGGTTATGCGATGATGTATGATTTATGATTATGTGGCACACATAAGAAAGGATTCATTATAAGATGGGTGGGACCTATATCTCCCTCCAATGCATTGGGTAAAGATTTTATATCTCATGTGATAGACATGGCTGGAATGGAAGGTTATTTCGGTTCAGTTATACAGGACTGAAACGAGGGTTACTCGGTTCAGAAAGGGACTTTGTCCACTAAGATAGTGTTAGCAATGAGTCATAACTAACAAGAAATGATTTTCCATGATTATGTGTGCATGCCACAAAGTTTCAAGTTTTATGTTATGATTATGGGGATCTCATTTTCACTTCTATGATTTATTCCATGTTAAGATATTATGATCTCTTTTGCAGGTTTTGATTTTCAAAAAGATATGATATGATTTTTATTCCCTTTATTTGCCCTTGCTGAGCATTTGAGCTCACCCTTTTATGTTTTCTTTTCCCCAGGTCAGGAAGATGGATATTAAGTAGAATATTCTAAAAGGGACCCTAGATATGATGAAATAAATGGGAGACACTGTAGAAGATTTATGAACCAGTTGTTTATGTTTCCCAGTTTTTAAAGACACTATACCTATATGGTCCTTTGTGGTTTTATCATATGTTGTAATAAGTCTGCTTCAATTTTTGAAGTATTAAAAATGTATGTAAAGTATGGGTCGTTATAGTTGGTATCAGAGGAAAGGTATAGTCAACCTTTGGAAACTAGGATGTGAAAGCCTTAGTAAGAACCCTAAGGATAATTCTAAGCATAGAACACAATCTTAGTGTTTTAGAAATGTCCTTGAATAACCTAGGATAAGACCTTAAGCATGAAAATTTTATTCTTGAATTATGTGGTTTTCCTATTATAATTAGTGTTTCTCACACTATTCTTCTTGGTTTTAGTCAATGGATGGAACCCGAAGGAACCGTGTTAATGCGGAATGCGATGGGCAATGAAATGATTGTCCCCCTGAGCAACCAAACGATATGGGAGCTGGAATACAAAATCTTGTAGCCATGCTCACACAACTTTCTCAAGATATGAATCATGGAGGTCTTCCAAACGAGCAAAGGAAGGAGCAACATTCTGTTGAATCCTTCATGAGGCAATGTCCACCTTCTTTCAGCGGGTCTACAAATCCATTAGTTGCTGAACAATGGATTAGTACTACTGAAAAGATATTTTCAGTTCTTCAATGTTCTGAGCATGATAAAGTCATCCTAGCAGTGTATCGTTTAGAAGGAGATGCTGATCCATGGTGGAATCTTATTAAGAATACAAGGCAAAGGGATGAAATTGAGTCTATGGAATGGGACAAGTTCAAGAACTTATTTTTTAATAAGTACTTCCCTCGTATTCTCCGAACAAAGATGGAGAAAGAGTTCATTGAACTGAAGCAAATGGATGATGAATCTGTTAGTACCTATGAAGCAAATTTTACAAGACTTGCAAGGTACGCTTCTGGTATTATTATCCAACCTGAGAGTAAGATCGATCGATTCTTTAGTGGCATAAAACCATGTCTTCGAAGGGCGTTAGCCATAAGAGACTTCAATAGCTACGAGGAAATCGTTCGATGTGCTCTCAAAGTCGAGATGGAGATTGGAGTAACCCATCAGTCACATGGGTTTGATAAGAAGAGGAAGATGGAATTCAAAGGAAACTCTAAAGAGCACATTGAAAAGAAGATGAAATTTCCCTTATGCTCAAAGTGTGGAAAGAAACATGGAGGGAGTTTTCTTAAAGGAATAAGAAAATGGTTTAAATGTGGAAAGTAAGGTCATCGGGCATTTGAATGCCGCGATAATGGGAAGAAGATGTCTAATGACGCAAACAAAGGAAGGGAGACACAGAATGAACCTACTACACTTCAATGGTTCAAGTGCAAGGAGATGGGGCATTATGCCAATCAATGCCCAAATACAAGGGTTGATGATGATGGTCGACGTCAACAAAATCTTAAGGCTAAAGACAAAGGAAAGTCACATGCAATTTCTATCAGTGATGTGGAGTACGATAACGAAGTGGTGAAAGGTACACTTACCATCCACTCTAAAGTAGCAAATGTTTTATTTGATTCTGGATCCACCCACTCTTTTATTTCTAAAGAATTTTCTAAGGGTATCACCGTATTACCTCAACAATTAGATGTTGAGTTAGCTGTGACAACACCGAATGGAACAACAGTCGCATCAAAAGTTTATAATTCTTCTCCGATCGAAGTATGTGGGATAGTGCTTCCTGCAAATCTTGTGATCCTTCCTTTAGTGGAATTTGATGTGATTCTTGGCATGGATTGGCTTTCTCTACACGAAGCTCATATCAATTGCCAAAGAAGGGAAGTCACATTTCATATTCCAGATCAATCTACGATCGTATATCAATACAAGTAAGAACATAATCTTCCAGTGGAAATTTCTTCCATCTTATGTGTATTGATTCCAATAAATGAAGGTTATTTATCTCAAATGGTTGGTGAGAAACTCACGATAAAGAATATGCCCATTGTACGGGAGTGTGATGATGTCTTTCCAGAGGAATTACCGGGTCTTCCACCAAATCGTGAAGTTGAGTTTTCAATAGAACTCGTACCGGGTGCTTTGCCTATTTCAAAGACACCTTATAGAATGGCCACAATTGAGTTGCAGGAATTGAAGAAGCAACTCCAAGAGAATCATGATAAGGGATTCATACGCCCTAGTGTGTCACCTTGGGGAGCACCTGTTATATTTGTTAAGAAGAAAGATGGATCAATGAGACTCTGCATTGATTATCAAGAACTTAACAAGATCACTATCAAGAACAAATATCCTCTCCCACGCATTGATGACTTATTTGACCAACTACGCGGAGCTCAATACTTTTCCAAGATTGATCTTCGTTCAGGGTATCATCAATTAAGGGTCAAAAGGGAGGATATACCAAAGATGGCTTTCCGTACAAGGTATGAACACTATGAATTTATAGTGATTCCATTTGGTCTTACTAATGACCCTGCTATCTTAATGGATCTAATGAATAGAGTCTTTAGAGACTATCTTGATCAATTTGTGGTAGTCTTTATAGACGATATTCTTGTCTATTCAAAGAGCAAGGAAGAGCATGAAGATCACTTTGGAATTATATTGAAGACCCTGAGAAAGGAGAAGCTTTATGCCAAATTTACCAAGTGTGAATTTTGGCTTCAAAAAGTTGCATTTTTGGGTCACATAATCTCAAAAGAGGGTATATCTGTGGATCCAGCAAAAGAGAAGGTATCAAAAGATGGTCGAGAGAAACCACAGTAACTGAGATCTGATGTTTTCGTGGTTTGGATGGATATTATCGACGTTTTGTAAAGGATTTTTCACAATTATCTAATCCACTCACCAAGTTGACTCGGAAAGGAGTAAAGTTTGTCTGGACAGAGGAATGTGAAGAGAATTTCAAGGAGTTGAAAAGAAGGTTATCCAGTGCACCTGTGCTCACACTGCCTTGTAGTGGAGAAAGGTTTGTGATCTACAGTGACGCATCCATGAAGGGATTGGGGTGTGGTCTTATGCAAAATGATATGGTGATAGCTTATGCCTCACGACAGTTGAAAATCCATGAGCAAAATTACCCAACACATGATTTGGAGTTGGCTGCGGTAATCATTTCATTAAAGATTTGGAGGAATTACCTTTATGGTGAAAGGTGTGATATTTATACTGATCATAAAATTTTATAGTATATTTTCACACAAAAGGAGTTGAATATGCGTCAAAGAAGATGGTTGGAGCTGATTAAGGATTATAACTGCTCAATCCATTACCACCCTGGGAAACCAAACAAGGTGGAAGATGCATTAAGTCGATAAGACCATGCTAGTTTATCCATGATGAGGATCACAAAAGATCCAATATTTATGGATTTACAAAGGATGGATCTTGGAATTATAATGGAAGGGAAAAAATCTTATCTTTCTCAAATGAATGTTCAACCATCTATACATGTGAAGATTAAAGAGGCACAGAAAGAAGATGTCGAGTTACAAAAGAAGGTGAGAAATGTTCCTGAATTCAACATTGATTGTGATGGGATAATAAAGTTCAGGAATCGGTTTTGTGTTCCTTCCATCCCCGAATTAAAGAAGGAGCTGCTGGATGAGGCTCATAGTTCTTCATTCACTATTCATCCTGGAAGCACGAAGATGTATAGGGACCTGAAAGAGTACTTCTGGTGGGATGGCATGAAAAGAGATGTTTCTGAATATGTCTCTCGATGCTTGGTTTGTCAACAAGTTAAAGCTGAGAGACAAAAGTCTAAGGGGATGTTACAACCATTACCCATACCCGAATGGAAATGGGAAAACATCACTATGGACTTTGTCAAAGGACTTCCTAAAACATCCAAAGGAAATAATGCTATCTGGGTCATAGTTGATCGTCTTACAAAGTCTGCACACTTCATTCCTATTAGAGAGGATTTCTCTCTAGATCATCTTGACAGGATATATGTAAAGGAAGTGGTAAGATTTCATGGAGTACCACTTTCTATTATATCTGATCGGGATCCGAGATTTACCTCAAAGTTCTGGCGAAGTCTTCAGCATACTCTGGATACAGAGTTGAGTTTCAGCACTGCTTATCATCCCCAGACAGACGGTCAGTCTGAGAGAACAATTCAAACCCTAGAAGATATGTTGAGAGCTTGCTCTATTGATTTCAAAGGAGGTTGGGATCAACACCTACCTTTGGTGGAATATTCTTATAATAATAGCTTTCACTCCAGTATTCAGATGGCTCCTTATGAAGCTCTCTATGGAAAGAAATGCAGGACTCCAACTTGCTGGGATGAATTTGGGGAATGAAAGCTATTAGGACCTGATCTCGTTGATGAAATGGAAGAAATGGTCAGATCTATTCAACAACACATAAGAGCAGCTCAGAGTCGACAGAAAAGTTATGCCGTCAACCGAAGAAAAGACCTAGAGTTTGAAGTGGGTGATAAAGTGTTCTTACGAATATCTACCTGGAAGAGGGTTATGAGATTTGGAAAGAAGGGGAAGTTGAGACCTAGATATATCAGTCCTTTCGAAATACTGGATCGTGTTGGGAAGGTAGCTTACCGATTGGCGCTTCCACCGAATCTCTCTCATGTTCACGATGTGTTCCATGTATCTCTCCTGAGAAAGTAAATACCAGATCCTTCACATGTACTCAGCTCAGAAGTTGTACCGCTGGAGCAAGATCTTTCTTATGAAGAACAGCCGATAGAGATTCTGGATCGTAGCAAAAAGTCCTACGAAACAAGACCACTCGATTGGTGAAAGTTTTATGGAGGAACCACCAACTTTAAGAAGCTACATGGGAGCTTGAGGATATGATGAGGGAGAAGTATCCTCATCTGTTTGTTACAAAGTGACGAATTTCGAGGGCGAAATTCTTTTTAAGGGGGGTAGAATGTAACACCCGAGACTTTTATGTTATATAAATCATCAAAAGAATTTTTTTCTACACAACACTTTCTTGGCTTGCTTTACACGCAATCGCGACCTTCCTCGATAGCTTGCGTCGTACGCAATACCGAGTTTCACTAAACAACAATATGCTATTAAAACTAGCCGTTATGAATAGTAATAACCACTTTTTGAAATTTTATAAATTTTATTTTTCAAAATGGACTTCATTTTTGGACTCATAATATCGAAATTAGCCTAGGGTGAAATTTTGGTATTTTTCTGAAAACTTTCAATTTTTGATGAATAGTGAAACCACTAAGTGGTAGGTTAAAAACTGAATTTTGCATAAAACTTAATTTTACCGCTTCTGTGAATGGAATTTCAAAAATCCTACAGACATGGTAGATATCAGTAAGTAAAATGTGGTTCAATGAGATAAAAATAATTTTTTGGTGAATAGTAACTTTTTACTATTTTTACAACGGTAAATAGTAAATAGGGTAAATAAGGGTAAATATGATATTAATATTACCCTAACACATGTCCTAATTCTATTGGACAAGTGTAATTCGACCAAAAACAAACTTAGGAATAAAATATGACCATTTAGGCCCACTTGGATTAGATTAGGACATTTATTAATAATTTATTTAAAGAAGGGTTAAAATAGTTAAAATCAAAGTTTAATAAGTAAATCATTTCTAATATGGGTTTATGCATAAGATAAATTCGATTTTAAATATTCATTAGAAAGCTAAAAATATTTCCTACATGATGGTATTTTATTTGTAATTTTTAGACATCAAATAATTTAATTTATTTATGACACAAAGATGATGCAGTAATTATCTTATTAATGAAATATTGACATAATTGATAATATAAATACAAAAATAAATGTAATTTATGACTTTTTATGAATTAAACTAATTTTCTAGGTTACTATGATATATTAGTGTTGATTTAATCAACTTGGTTCGAACATATAATTCTGTTATGACTTTCACAGAAATCATATATCAAATAGTGTCAAAATTGACACAAAATAGTTTTTAAATCAAATATTATATTATTAATTGTTATTTTATTCCTAAAAATCTAAGGTTCGGCCAAATAACTTAGATAAGGATATATATATTAATAATAAACAATTTGGGGATCGTTTGGCATGTTATAGTATGTTTATTAACCATATAGTGAAAGAAAACAAAAAGACATGGTAAAAGTTAAATTATTTAACTTAGAGTTAAATCTAATTGATAAGGTTAAAATAATACCCTAAACTTGTCTAAATCCTATTGAATGATAGGATTTCGACCCATCCCCACTTTAGCTTCGAAATAAGACCCTTTGGAACCATTATAAACCGATTTTGACTTTAATATAAAATAATATTTTGAGATATTCCTAAGGTGCCCCTCTCCTCCCTTATAAAAGGACACCTCCTCCCCCTCCTCCTCACACCAAATTGAGCACTCAAGCTCGGCCAACCCCTGCCATTTTCTCCTCTCCACTTCCCTATAATAATCCTAGAGGTCCTAGTCTTCTTCAAAGACCAATCTTAGTTCCCTAAGTGGAGAATTCAAAGAGGCTTTCCAAAGAAGAGGTAATATCCATTACCGATCTTTTCAATTTCTTTCTTCTTCAACTTCTTCTTCTTTAGTTGTTTCATGATAAAGTAATAACATCAGTATTACGTACATACTGATATGTTATTATAAATATTAAACAACCCTAATTCACCTTCTATCCATCCTACGGAAAAATGAAATCACCACGCGTGCGTACGTACGGAATATCGTCTCCACGCCGTGGTGTAATCTATTTTCCACCACCAACTTACAAGGATGGGTATAATGGTGTAATGAGTAACTATTTATGATTATTATAAATTAATATTGATACTGAAATAATATACATATACTCCAATACAATTCCACGATCATAGGAATGATATCATCACTCGTGCGTACGTACAGAATACCGTCTCCACGATGTGATGCGACTCGTTCTACATGATCATCATTACATAGTACTTATATAAATGAATTGAATGAATAAATATGATATATGTTACACTAATAACATTCTGGATATAAGGTATCTATAACCTTAAAAGAAGAATAAGAATTTATTCGACAAAACACACATAAGAACAAAAGGCAATAATGACCCGAGTAACAAGTAACAATGAAATATTACTAATAAGAAGCTAAGAATATGACCATATATGATATCATATCAATATGTATGATTCTGGAATAAGTCTATAACATTATTTAAACCATTATACAGGAGGTTCGGACACATACAAAGCAAATCGGACCTAAGGTAAGGGAAATATCACAATCTCATTTTTATCCGAGATTGTTTATTCGTAAGTATTTAATGGGGTGTATTTTATCATCCACATCCTTGTTTCATCAATATGTAATATTATTTCCATCCACCTACAATTGTTTAAATCCATTTTTACCCTTCGGTGAGTTTATAGTAAGGAATATGAAAGGAATCTTTTGTCGTTTTTTTCGTACGAGGTACTTTTTGACTTTTCCGACAAAGGTACGAAGAATGTTTTTTTAACTTATACGGGATGTATGGATTTTTAAAACATTATTTCCAAGAAGATTCCTTTACAATTTTTAAAGTTTATTTTTAATCAACTTCTTTTATTTTAAAGTTGTATGGCATGTTATGAAAGGAAAAATGTTTTTGACGAAGAAAGGATATTTTCCTCAAGAATGGAGTTCAAGTGTTTTATCCAAATTATTTTCCATCTAAGATAATAAAGGGTTCTGTTTTTATCCCTATTATTACATGGATTTGATTATGTTGTGATGGAAACATTTTTATGAATTCCTTTATCTTATATGAATTGTTTTATGATGTCATGTTGTTTAAGAATCCCATTTTTTATTACATGGGTTATGCGATGATGTATGATTTATGATTATGTGGCACACATAAGAAAGGATTCATTATAAGATGGGTGGGACCTATATCTCCCTCCAATGTATTGGGTAAAGATTTTATATCTCATGAGATAGACATGGCTGGAACGGAAGGTTATTTCGGTTCAGTGATACAGGACTGAAACAAGGGTTACTCGGTTCAGAAAGGGACTTTGTCCACTAAGATAGTCTTGGCAATGAGTCATGACTAACAAGAAATGATTTTCCATGATTATGTGTGCATGCCACAAAGTTTGATGTTTTATGTTATGATTATGGGGATCTCATTTTCACTTCTATGATTTATTCCATGTTAAGATATTATGATCTCTTTTGCAGGTTTTGATTTTCAAAAAGATATGATATGATTTTTATTTCCTTTATTTGCCATTGCTGAGCATTTGAGATCACCCTTTTATGTTTTCTTTTCCCCAGGTCAGGAAGATGGATATTAAGTATAATATGCTAAAAGGGACCCTAGATATGATGAAATAAATGGGAGACACTGTAGAAGATTTATGAACCAGTTGTTTATGTTTCCCAGTTTCTAAAGACACTATACCTATACGGTCTTTTGTGGTTTTATCATATGTTGTAATAAGTGTGCTTTAATTTTTTAAGTATTAAAAATTTTGTAAAGTATGGGTCGTTATACTTGCAGGCTGTAATCCAGAAAGAACCTCAGAGGATATTTGTAATGAAGCCTTTGCCACCACTATCGACCATCCCCAGACATCAACAACTTCAAGCTCCAAGAAGTTCCCTCCCAATATAAGGGATAATTTCATATTTTTTTATTTCAAGTAATTTATTTTTATAAATTATTTTTTAATTCCAATATTATATGTGTTAATGTTCTTTTAAACATACCATTAATATCCTTATGATGTTTTTATAATGAAGGACCACCGATCACTCTCATTTAAATATTACATGAATTGTTATGTAAACCTATTATACTGCCAAGATTATTCTACCAACATTAATGTCAGAAAATTATGTTCTGAATACCAATACAAATTTAATGTTTAGTATATACATCTAGATTTACCTATCCCTAATTAACTAGTGAAATATATTTATATAATCTGACACTATATAACCATGGGATGAAATGTAATGAAATTTGTTCTTATATTGAATGTTCCTGGTGGAAAAATATTACATGAACATGATATAAATGTAATGTGTGGGGCCATAATTATATTGGCATCCAACACAATATGTAATGATTCATATAGTTAGCTTTAATGTACAGTTCATTTGGATTATATAATAAGAAAATCATTTAATTATTTCTTGGTGGTTATCCTTGATTTATGCATGTGATGTAATTATTTATGTTGTTTTAAATATTCATATATTTACTTGATTATAACATATTATATAATGTTTTGATTATAATTTTAATTATGATCAACCATTTTTATACCAATTATATTCATATTGACTGTAATGTATTTCATTCACCATGTTATGATTTGATTATCCCCTAAAAAACTTCATATCATACCCATTTCTTATGAATGTGACAAGATTATCATATGATGTTATTGAATGGAGAATGAATTTTATGTGCATGATATGAAATTATAAAAAAAATAGATACACATGTTTCCAATATTGTAAGGTAATGTATGAAATTACCCAAATACACTTTGAGTTCCGATATTATTCGAATGTATAATGCGAGTTTCTGTGTAAAAAAAAATTATTTATATATTATTAAAGATTTGTGTTGTCATAGTTGGTAATAAATCATTGTCTAGTTATTATTGGAGATTATTTTTAGTTAAAATGGTGAATGTATTTTGGATATGGCTAAAAAATGGTCAACATTCCTATATTAATGTAAATTATAGAGTACATGAATCTAAATAAATAAAATCCCAATTTGAAACCTCAAGAAAATGTGGCTATAAACCCATTAAACCAAGGAATAATAACTGAAAAAATATATCAATAGGCATTAAATCGATCATAAAATAATTCAGGAGAAAAAGGATTTATTGTTTTTTTTATACTCTTGAGGGATATCCATTAAAAAATTGATATTTACATTATGAAGCATCATGAACAGAAAACGGATACACATTAAAATATTATTTTAGTTAAAAGATAATGATGAACTTATATTAAATCTTATAAAATCATATGATAAGTAATCGATGTTAAATACGAGTATAAATTTACTGTTTAAATACTACCTTTTATATATTTAGTTATCTAAAATGTGTCTTCCCTATAGTTCAATTTATTCATGTATGTTTTTTTAAATTAGAGGAATTGATTCAATAGACAACGTGATGGAAAATTTGATAAGTACCATAAGACATGCCTAACATGATGGGAGAACTAATCGTTAAGATCATGATGATACATTCTTATTTAAATCGTGTTTATAATTATAAAATGAATCATTTGTAACACACCTACCCTCACATAGAATGAGGATGATTTAATTGATAACTTTATATGAAAAGTCTAATGACTTTTAGGGTATCTTATGATCCCCAAATCGTTGAACAATGTATCCACTCCACTAAAAAGAAACTCTATTTTATTCACTTATCAAATTTAAATAAGGTCATTATGGATTATTATCATATGGAGAGAGAATATAATCACTCGTTGATATTGAGAAAAACAATGATTCCTAATGAAAATTAAGAATTTATTTATTTGGATGAAGTATGAAAAATGTATTTTAATAAAAATTTCCACATACATCCTGGATAATAATAGTGGTGGAGTTCCATAGTCTAATGAAAATGTATGAAATACCCATCAATGTGTATTAATTGAAAATAAAAACTCATGCATTATACTCATATGTTCATTTTAGTGACACAAAAATCATTGTTTACCGTGTATTTAGTGATAAAAATAAGAATATATGAATGGATTTGGAGATTTAATACATTGAAAAAATTATTTAAATTTTCTATAGTATCAATAATGTAACATTACACTATATTATTATCTGTACTTATTGACCCTTATTATTACTATTATACAGGTTGGACTTATATTGGGGATATTTTTGGTGTTATTAGTGTATTTTGGGGGAACTTGGAGTTGTGCACTGACAGTTCGTGGTTAGATAAATATATTTAGTTTCGACTAGGATACTGTTTAGTGATATATGTTTTACTATAAGGGGGTGTGTGATTTTTCCAATCAATTCATCCACTTCTACAGACCATTCAATCATAGGAATAGGGGTTCTGCATTATTGGAGAAAGCATAATGTAACAGTGGGACCAAAACATGAATCCAATATAGACCCACATGTATGGGAACAATGTATGGTTCACTATTACTCATAACCATGCAATATCTTCCAATAATAATGAAAACTACATTTTGATGCTCTAAATATTAAATTAACGAATATTTGGAACATGGTTTGTCCTCAAAACAAACAATATTATAATATTAGCCATAAATAATCCATCCCAATGATCAAGAGACTTCTCTATTGTGATTTATATTGGTTTCTCTTAATTCCTTCCATATCTAAAATCCATGATTAGGTTTTGAATGTGTTTCCTCTTCCTTTCCTAGATCCTTACTATATCTCTCATCCATTTCACTCCATGGATCACATGTGGATTGTGCATTTCAAATTTTTTGGGTTTTTTATTGTATTATGTTTTTACTATTTATCCATGATCACTATGACCCAAAAAACTCATATCTGATCTGAATTATAAATGTTGTATACTTATAGAAAAATTTTAGAGGTAGGTGATTATATAAAATGGGAAAATTATTTGATTTGATTAATTTTACATAAATTAATTTAGAGTACTCATTTAATTAAATATATTTGTGATTAAAATATGTTTTGGAAGAGAAATAATTTTTTTAATGTTGTATTATTTTAAATTATTTTGTAAAAAACATGTTTCAAATATTTTATTGATATTTTTTGTTGGATTAAAATAAATATTATATAGCGATGTTTATTTGAATTACATAAAAAATGATTAATAAATTGTGATAATGGTTATAAATGGAATTTCACAAACATATAACATTTTTTAACCGTGGGTGTTTCAGGAATATTTATGTCACACATACTTTTTAAAATTTCACATTAGGTTTTTTTACTATAGCCTTTTTAATATCACATGTGGTTGTGCTATATGTACCCACCATATGCCTAAATTAGGGATTTCTTTTTTATATTTTGTATTTATACACATTGGATAGATCCCAAATGGGGTGATTTTTCATTATTAAACAGATTATATTATTATAGATTGGTCAAGGTTATTTTCTCTCATAAATTTAGATGATATACTACTCAGGGTTATGTGATTCTAGTTTACATTATAGTGTATTCAGATATTATTTTGGTTATTACATCATGATTATTCACTTACATTTTATAGATTTCTTTTTTTTGATAATATTATTTGATATTATGTAAAATCATGGAATGGTTTACCAATGGTTGCGATTTATTAGTATGATTTATTAATATATATTTTTAATCTATAACAAAAACATATTTAATATAAAATATTTCAATGATTCTGTTAGGAATTTTTAAGGGGAATTGTTCAAACTCTATACTTTTTTAAATTTTGGGTTGAGGAAGTTGTATTATAGAATTCGTGTAGATTTAAAAAAATCATATTTCTAGATGATATCTCATATTGTACATCCCTTTTAATGGGGATGGTATGATGTTGACTCTCAGTCACATTGTGACTTGTTGGTCATTTCATGACATAGGATTCTATTTTAACTAGTTTGGCGCATATTTTATATCTCTTTAATGTTATATCTATTCATATCTATTGTAATGTAGTTTTTAATCTGGTTTTCTGTTTATGAGAATTTTTTATTATCTGTTGTCGAACCTCACCACATTGTGATGGTCTGGATTGTGTGGCCACTATAGTTGACCCAATATGGATTTCTACAAAATGGTAGTATAGGTAAATACCTATCATGATGTCTGATAACCCTACCCATGATTGGTTTTGTTTCTTATGTTGATAGGGTTTATGGTTGATATGATTTGGGTACTAGGGTTTGGATGGTTCCTCTCGAGCTTACTTTTGTTTTATTACACTATTTTTAATGGCTGGAGGATTTTTTTCATATTTTATAACTGCAGTTTGAGGTAATTTGAATGAAATAAATGGGGAATATATTTAAATGTACTATATCATTTTTAAATTATTTATCTTCCATTGTAGAATTCATTTTACATTAAATTCTCATTATTTTTATGAATTTATTGGAATTCGTGGTGATTGTCCAATGATTTTGGAATTCGATTCCAATAACATATTTGATATTTTATTATGTATATTAGAATATCCTTCCAATATGGGATAATCATAATATAATTGAGGATTATATGAGAGTGTTTCTATTGAAATATCATATAGTTGACCATTTTTTGGTAGAAGCCGTAATCCATACATTTCAGACTCTAGGACAAGCGTTTAGTTACACAAAATTTTGTTAATGAAAATTCCACTTTATCTAATTAATTTTTTTAATATGTTAAATGGTTATATAGTATGATCACTTATGTGGTTTTAGGATTTTGGATTTTAAAATAAAATTATGACTAGTTACCATTTCAATTATAGTCGTTGATATGTGACCAGGTGATTAGTATAAATATATGGGTTAAAAAATTAAATTATCTCCTAAAATGATGTGATAGCACCATCCAGTAGAACTTCTCCAAACTAAGCCTATTTTTAGGAGATTTTTAATGAGGTGGAATCATTGGGCTTCACTCTTGCCCAATCCCAAGACAATCTTCATCTCGTTAATCCCGAATGGAACACCCTACGGGGGATGTGGATGTTAATAGAGATTACCACCCAAACAATGTTATCTCAGCCAGCCCAAGAGTCCGTCACCATCGAACACCATACCCTTACGTCATATATAAGGCCCTGACCCATGTTACCCAGAGTTGGTGCATTATTACATGACATTGTCATGATCACAAAAGATCATGTCTCTAATGACCGATTAGTTTATTAGCCATGGAATAACTAGATACATTCATAACGTTTACATTACATCACAAAGTGAAAAATACAAAAACATCTTGTCTCAACACTCATATCCCCTTATACTATCCTTTAAAGTCATTCATAAAATACTTCTTCACGACCTTGGAAAAATAAAACATAGAAACAGGTGAGCTCAGATTCTCAGTAAGGATAACAATATAGCGGAAATATTAAAAAATAATAGTAAACATTTAAGGCAATGTATAACTAAAACAAATGCCTTTCGAACTTGAACTTCAGCATAATATGGCAGTAATAAAATGAAATAATTCCATTTACTTATTCACATGGATATTCTAATAGTCGAATAATCACATTAAATATCATTAACCACTTTCATAATTATGGAATGCATAATTCCAGACTATCATAACCACATAGTGAAGGCCTTGTGCGAAGACTACGAATAATATTTTGTTAAGGTCTTGTGTCGAGACACTAGTTTGTCCATGACACCTAACGATGCATCAATGATCTATAGCGGGCTCCACCCGTCAATTACTAGGTCCAACTCATTCATCATATGAACAGGTTTAAACATAACATAAACATTCGTTTTAAAACTAGCATACGAAATTTCAATACTTTCTCCATAAACCATGAATGGTATAAAAATAACACATCCATAGTCAAACATATCACAAAACCGTCAATACAATATGGAGGTTTTTTATAATAATAAATCAACGTCAGATAAGATTAAAATCCATCAAATTATGTTGACATAGATGAAATAAAAACTATTTGAGTGAAATATCTCTTTTTTGAAATCATTTAAAAGTCACATATTTATTAAGGAAGTAATTTAAAAGATGTTTTTTAATCAAAGTGTCCCATACCTCTTTGAATATTTTGAAAAGAAATATCATTTCAAAACATTCATTTCTATATTAATAAATCCTTAAAATCAATTTTGAAAACCTGGACATTAATTAAAAAGATTTAGATAGATAAATATTTAAAACATTTAAAATTCTAATTAGGATAAAGAGTTCCTTTCACAAATTCTTAAAATATTCATTTTGAAAGTCACATAATTATAAAATAAAACATTTAAATTCAAAATATTCTTATAATCTTATAAGGTAATCTTAGACGATTATATAATGGCGCAAAATACCCGCACCCTCCATATAAGTTAAAAAAGGAAATCTTACCTTAATTTTGTCAAAAAGGTTAAAAGGACCTTGTTGGGAAAAAGACAGAAATATTTCTCTATAAACATCATATAAAAAGTAAAACAATGGTATAGATAACATTAACCCATAGTCTATAAAATATTAAGAATTATTTGGAATACATTTTTATGAAACGTGGATTTGGATTATAAAGAGGTCCCAGTAGATAATTACGTATAAACAACCCTTGATAATGAAGAGATTTTGAAATAAAACCTTACCTTGTACTTTTCCTTGGTCGAGGGTAGTTTAACCTCATGTATAATTGTGAAATAATTTTTATTAAATTATAAAATAATCATATAAATTAATATGATAACATATATGATCTTTTAGCATTTCTTTATTAATAATATCTTAGTATTATCTTCGTTTTGAGTGTTAACTTACTCATTTTATTTTATATGTTTTGTTACATAAGACGTGTTTGTTATGGATATGTTGTATCTTAATCATATCCAGAATGATACCGTGTCCTTAAAAATTATATTTAATCAACAAATTAGAATTATACTTGAATGGATACGATGGGGAATGTATCTAATCACGTTCGTGGAGACGGTAGTCCATACGTACACAGGAATGCTACTTCCATTTCATTTTTCATTTCAAAAGGAATAAAAAACAAATGACACATAAGTATATTATTATTACAGAATAATATAATATCTTATATGTGTTACTTAATTTGATTAACACCTTCCTTTATACATTCTATATATGGTATTAACGAGTCATATCACTTTGAGGGGGCGATAGTCCGCACTTCCTCAAATGAAATTTTAGTATATATATAAAACATGAAATGAATAATGGTATGCTATAAAATGGAATTAAAGAAGAATATATATATAATAAATATAATTAATATCATATTTATTTATAGTTCCCAAATAATGGCCACCACGTGAGATGGTAGGAGATAATTGAACAATCATCGTTTCTTGGGGCGTTTCGATTCCATCCACAGAAACATTATGTTCTTCACCCATTAGATAAAGGTGTGTGTAATTATAGTTTGAATACTTCTCATAAAAATATCTGTGTATATTGAGTATACTGTTTTTGTTATAAAATAATTGAATAAGAAGATCATAGGGGTTGGAGAATTAAAATAAAATAAAAGAAGCTAAGATAAATCGTCACCTTTAATTTGGGTAACACCCTTTGGTTTGAAGAAAAAAAGACTCTTGAAGTTTCTTGTGCCTAATTTAAGGATTCTAGGAGGAGTAGAGGGATATGGGGAGCCTAGTTGGGAAGAGTTTTGACGAGCCAAAATCCTTGATAGGTGTGAGTAATTGGTTAGATGTGGTGTCCTTTTATAAGGGGGAGGAGGGGCTCTTTAGGAAAAACTTAAAGTATTGTTTTTTAATAAAATCATATTCGGTTTCTAATGGATCCAAATTGGATTATTAAAAATCTATGGTGGGTATTGGTCGATCATAACTCAACCAATAGGTTTTAGGTAGGATTGGGTAACTTTATTATCCTTATCTATTTGTTTTATCTCTTAGTAAATTAGTTTGACACTTATCATATCACTTTTTATTTTTATATTATATAGAAAATAAACATACAATATACTTCAGAGAGGCCCCCAAGTAGTACATTAATGAAAAATTTACCATTATATAATTCATTTGGAAGAAAATTATATTTTTAGGAATAGAATATTAATTAATAATATAATATTTGTTTTAAAAACACTTTTAGGTCAATTTTGACACTATTTAATAATGGATTTTTGTTAAAGACTTAAAAACATTATTAATTAAAACCAAATTAATTTAATAAATCCTATCATGTAATATTAAGAAATAAAATTCATGTATGTCATAAAAACTTTCAAATTGTATTTATTTTAAAATTTATAATGCCACTTATTTTATTCTTGTATTAATAAGGAAAATACTCCTTCATTTTTGTGTCATAAATAAATTTATTTATTCAACGTCTAAGAATAATAAATAAAATACAATTATGTAGGAAGTATTTTCTTTACTTCTAATTAATATTTATAGTCTAAAATTCAACATATAGAATGAAATGTTAAAATTGTTTTGCAAAAAGATATATGCTTATGCCATTTTTGTATTTATTTAAACTTAATTCATATAAAGTGTCATTATCCCTTACAAGTGGATCCATGGTGTCCCAAAATCGACCCAATGATGCCCATGGTCGTAAATGTATCAAACCGTAGGGGTAGAACACTTTTTATGGTAATTTAGTATTACTATAATGTGTTTTTTTACCCTTATTTACCGGATTTACCCTTTAACCATGGTAAATAAAATATTTACCGATGTAATTATTTAAAATGTCTAAAAATAAAAGTTATCTATTTAAAAAATTGGAACTCGTGATTCTAAATATGGAATCCATATTACTAAATTAAAAAAACATAAGTGGATTAAATTAAGTTAAAATTAATTCCTCTTGTCAAAGCAAAAGGCATGTTTTTAACAAATAATAACTATCAAAAGATTGACACTTTCTTATATCCATTTTAAATATGAAAATATGTCCAATGAAAAAAATTGTATTAAATGGTAAAATTATAATCTAATTATACTTTAAAGTCTCTCAAATTTATAATTTATTGCTATTAATTATTTCGATTAAAAAAGTTGTTTTTAATTAAAATGTAGTAATTTTCATTATTCATCAAAATATGAAAGTTATCAGAAAAGTACCAAAATTTCACCCTATGTTAATTTCAATATTATGAATCCAAAATTGAATTCTATTTTTTCAAATTCAAAACATAAAAGTTTATTTCTTAATTTGAAATTAATTCCCGATGTCAAAACCAAAAGGCGTATTTTTAAGAAATAATAACTATCAAACGTTTGACACTTGTTTATGTCCAATTTCAAAGTGAAATTACATATAATGACCATAATTAGATTAAATGGTAAAAATATAATCTATTTATCCTTCCAAAATATTAAAATTTATAATTTATAAATATAAATTATTTTTATTTAAAAAGTTGTTTTCATTTAAAATATATTATTTTTCACTATTCTCCCAAATATAAATGTTATCAGGAAAAAACCAAAACATTATGAAAACTTAATTCTTATGTCCTGATTCTAAAGAAGAAGTTTATTTTGTCAAATTGAATATATTAAAGTTTAAAATATTGTATTTAAAAAATGTTTCCTTATTAAAAGGCGGTAAAATTGCATTTTTTGAAAAGTACTTTTTTTATCTGAAAAAATGTATTTGGTCTTACATTATGTCGATGAAACTCATTATATGGATTCTAAAATTATAATGATCAAATATAGTTTAATATTCCATTAATACTATTCATAACAGCTTTTGAATGTCTTGTTTGATAAGTCATGGTGCGCTAGAACTCAGTGATGCGTGTAGTGGAAGTTATTGAATTACTTTGAAAAAATAACATACTATGAAATCTTCTGGTGTTACATTATTCCCTCCATCAATAAACTTCATCCTTGCAATTTGAAATTATTTTTCGAAATTAAATGGATGAAAATAGAAAATACATTTCGGAAAACCAACATCAGAAATTAGCTTAATAAAATTTTGTCTTAATAAGAGTAAAAGTGAAATGAAAGGGTCACCAACAAATTTTGACCTCGATTAGGAGAAATTAGTGAAAATTAGAGACATATAATTGGAGGAAAAATGTAAATAGTTATAGTTAGTGATTGAGGTCATAAATAACAAACATGTTAAAAATTTAGGGCCTTAAATTCATCAATCTATGATGATTTAAAATACCATCGGTTCAACAAAACTTATGGTATTAAGATAACACATTTTTGGTTTTAATATCCCTTCATTAAAGTATAAGAATGAATTTATTCCTAAAATATGAGAAGAAGAATAATATATACTTGATAATTAGAGTCCCATACATTAACTAAATTCTACCACAAACTCATCTTTCACTCTAAAAGATAATAAAAAATAAGAAAAATATTCTCTTTATCCTATTCGTATAGGGTTAAAAATTGAATTTATCATTAATCTACCAGAATGTTTTTAAAAATGACTACATTATTCAATCCATGACATCATGTGGGCCAGTGGTAGGTGATATACCCTTGTCACCCTTCCATTACGGGTTCAAGTCTTGCGTCCTTTCCAGATGTGACGGGTTGTCGCCCGACCTCCAGGTCATCCTTTTATGGAAAGCCAAAAATTATCTGAAACTAGAATTATCCAAAATATATCTGTCCAAACTCACAGTCCAAAATTTATATGGAAGGTAAACACAATTAAGATCCTTTTTTCTGTGTAATAACATGTGAACACCTTCATCATTTCTTCTTTTAAAACACTACAAAATCCTGAATTACCATAAAACTTTATTGATTACATTAATGATCCCATATTACTTATAGAATACTGGATATACTCCTTCTATTTTGTAAATGTTTATAACTCCAAAAATTATGGAATATACAAATCATTAATCAATTTCAAGTTAATAAATAATATCTAATATAATTTATCCAAATCAATCATTTATTATTCCAAAATCACTACCATTTTATCAGAACGATATTAGGGTTTCTCTTTCCCTCAACCATATATTTTCCAAAAATTTAACCTGCTATGGAGTCAATTTTCATGGTTCCACACAATCTCATGTCCTTAATGAAATAGCACTGTAGTACAATCGTTATATACTCCATTATTATTATGACCATCACATCATTGATAAAACACTCAAATGACATAATTCTTTAATAACAACAAAAGATCTCTAATCATTCCCCCTCATCTGTGGTAGTATCATAACTTGATTATTATCCAATAACGTCATTTGGGGAATAATTTGATGATTTTGACATTAGTATGCATAGTGTCCCAACTCCTTGCAGATGAATCATTGTACATCTGAAACCTTTTTCTTTCCCATGTAGTCACGTACTTGGTGTCCTTTTTCTCCACACTTTTATCAAACTCCCATTCCCTTCATGAAAGTTCCAGGGTGTTTCTTCCAACAGTTATCACATAAGGGAAAATTATTCTTTTCCCTCTTCCCTTTATCCATCTTTCTCTCTTCCATCATTTTCTTCTCTTGCATCCCTTCAAATCCATAGGACTCATAAAATTCATTACTTATCATATTAACACATGATACTATTTCTTTATATGTTGAAAATACACGGGAGAAAATTTACCTTATAAATGTTGTCTTAATACCGTGATGGATATGATCCTTTTTACTCTTGGAATCATATGTATTTTTGGAGATCACATTCCTTCTACTGGGAGCCATTTCATAACAATGGCATAAACTAGGATAGTTTATGGATTTCAATGAATAATTCCAAACTTGTAAAGTACCTAACATAAATTAAACGGTTTATGGATATAATCCATGATCATAAAGATTATTTCATTAAAAAAAGTATATACTCATAAACCCTTCATAATGATTTGTAATGAAAAAGAGAATTATCTTATGCTTATCCCCCGGATGTGTCGTAACCAAGAGTGCAGCAAGGCCCGTTGTCGTGCACCAGTTCCTGTTCGATTCTAGCTCAGAGCGGTGTTTTTGGGTTTCACCCCTAGGTACATCTGTGTCAAAGCCGCCTCTACCTGCTCATATCCAGACATAGATTTATTACTCAAAAAACTCACAAAATCTCTACAATACCAAAATTATAGGAATTTCTTCTATACTAATCCTCAAAGTCCAACTTAGGTCTATGTTCACTAATCAAATTTTATCTAAATATAGATTCCATGGTTTGTACTAAACTTTCTCTGATACAAACTGTAAGGTCGAGACCCCAGTTACCTAGAGTCAGTGAATTATTAAATAAAATTGGCATTATCACAAAAGATCATGTCTTAAAAGACGTATTAGTTTAGTAGCATTGGAATAACTAGATACATTCATCATGTTTAAATTACTTCATAAAGCGAAAACTACAACAACATATTGTCCCCACACTCATATCCCATTATACTATCCCTGCAGGTCATTCATAAAAAACTTCTTTCACATCCTGGGGAAAATAAAACATTTAAAGGGGTGAGCCAAAATTCCCAGTAAAGATAACAATATAGCAGAAAATTTTATAAATAAGTGTAATCATTTAAGGAAATTTATAACTAAAAAATCCTTTTAAACTTGAACTTCAGCATAATATAGTAGTAATAAAATGAAATAATTCCATTTACTTATTTATAGTGATATTATACTAGTCGAATAATCGCATGTAATATCAATAACCAATTTTATAATGATGGAATTCATAATGACATATTATCATAACACATACTCAAGGCCTTATGCAAAAACTACAAATAAGTCTTTTTCAAGTCCTTGTGCCAAGGCACTAGTTAGTCTCATGAGACCTACTGATGCATCAAGGATCTATAGAGGGCACCATATATCAATTACGATGTCCAATGCAGTCCTCATATGAACAGGTTTAAACATAACATAAAAATTCGTATTAAAACTAGCATACGAAATTTCAATACTTTCTCTATATACCATGAATGATATAAAAATAACACATCCACAGTCAATCATATCACAAAAACATCAATATAATATTGATGTTTTGTATCATAATAAGTCAAATTCATATAAGATTAAAATCTATCAAATGATGTTGACATAGATGATATTAGAACTATTTGAGATATATATCTCTTTATTTAAACCATATAAAAGTCACACATTTATTAAGGATGTAATTTAAAAGATATTTTTGAATCAAAGTGTCCTATACCACTTTAAAAAAATTTGAAAAGAAATATTATTTCTAAACATTATTGTCCATATAAATAAATCCTTAAAATCATTTTGAAAACATGGACATTAATTAAAAAGATTTAGAAAGATAAATCATTAAAACATTTAAAATTATGATCTTGATAAAGAGTACCTTTCACAAATTCTTAAAATATTAATTTTTAAAGTCAAATAATTGTAAAATAAAACAATTACATTCAAAATATTCTTATAATATTGTATGGAATGCTTCGACAAATTTATAATGGCGGAATATAGCCGCACCTGCCATATAAGTTAAAAAAGTCATTCTTACCTTAATTTTGTCAAAAAGGATAAAAAGGACCTTGTTCAGAAAACGACAAAAAGATTCCTTTATAAAAATCTTATAAAAAGTCAGACAATAGTATAAATGACGTTAAACCATAGTCTATAAAATATTTAGAATGATTTGGAATAAATTTTTAGGAAACATGGATGTGGATAACAAAGAGGTCCTAGTAGATAATTACGTATAAACAACCTCAGATAATGAAGAGATTGTGAAATAAACCCTTACCTTGTACTTTTACTTGGTCAAGGGTAGTTCAAACTCCATTATAATGGTGAAATAATTTTTATTATATTATACAATAATCATATAAATTAATATGATATCATATATGATCTTTTAACATTTCTTTTCTAATAATATCTTAGTATTATCATCGTTTCGAGTGTTAACATACTCGTTTACTTTTATATGTTTTGTGAAATAAGAAATGTTTATTATTGATAGGTTGTATCTTACTCATATCTAGAATGATATAAAGTCCTTAAAAAAAATTTTAATCATCAAATGAGAATTATACTTGAATGGATATGATGGGGAATCAATCTCATCGCGTTCGTGGAGATGGTAGTCCCTACGAACGCACGAATGCTACTCCCATTTCATTATTCATTTTAAAGTGAATAAAAAACAAATGATACAGAGGTATATTATTATTCCAGTATAATATAATATTTTATATGTGATACTTATGTTCATTAACACCTTCCTTTATACGTTCAATGTATGGTATGAACGAGTCATATCACTTTGAGGGGGCGGTAGTCCGCACTTCCTCAAATGAAATAATCTTATATATATACAACATCAAACGAATAATGGTATGCTATAAAATGGAATTAAAGAATATTATATATAAAATAAATATCATAAATATAATATTTAATTATAGTTTCATCATATTGTACACCATGAGAGGTGGTATGAGATAATTGAACAATCATTATTTCGTGAGGCGTTTGGTTTCCATCCGCAGAAACATTATTTCTTCACCCATTAGATGGAGGTGTGTGTGTAAGTGTAGTTCAAATACTTCTCATAACAATATCCTAGTATACTGAGTATAATTTTGTTGTTACAAAAGAAAAAAAATAATAATAGTTTAGGGGTTGGATAAGTAAAATAATATAAAATAATCTAAGAGAAATCGTTACTTTTAATTTGGGTAACTCAATTTGGTTTGAACCAAAAAGAACTCTTGAAGTGACTTCTGTACAAGGTAAGGAATATAGGAGGAGTAGAGGGATATAGGGAGCTTAATTAGGCAGATTTTGGATGATCCAAAAGGATTGATAGTTGTGAGAAATTGGTTAGAAGTGGTGTCCTTTTACAAGGGGGGGGAGGGGCTCTTTAGGAAAAACTTAAAGTATTATTTTATTATAAAATAATATTCAGTTTCTAATGTCTCTAAAGTAGATTATTCAAAGTATAAGGTGGGGATTTGTCTCAAAAAACTCAACTAATAGGTTTTAGATAGGTTTGGGTCACTTTATTAACCATATGTTTTTCTTTATACACTTAGTTAATTAGTCTAACACTTATCATGTCACTTTGTAGTTTTAATTTATATTGTAGCTAAACATAATATATACTTTCAATAGATGACCAAGTGTTCCATTAATGTTAAACCGATCATTATATAAGAACATTGGTTGAACCATATATTTCTGGGAATAGAATATGAATTAATAATATAATATTCGTTTTAAAAATTATTTTATGTCAATTTTGACACTATTTAATAATTGAATTTTTTAAAGTCTTCTCAACATTAATAATTCGAAGAAATTTCATTTAATAAATAATATCATTTAATATTATCCAATTAAATTCATGGATGTAATAATACCTTTAGAATTATATTTATTTTAACATTTATAATACCTATTATTTGATTCTTGTATTAATAAGGAAAATACAACATCATTATTGTGTCATAAATAAATTTAGTTATTTAATGTCTAAAAATTATAAATAAAATACCATAATGTAGAAAATATTTTTATCTTTATAATTAATATTTATAGTCGAAAATCCAAAATATATATCCCTATGTAAAAATTGTTTTTCTAAAAGATATATGCTTATGTCATTTTTGTATTTTTTTAACTTAATTAATAAGAAGTGTCATTATCACTTACAAGTGGCTCCATGGGGTCAAAAAATCGATCCAAATATTACCATGGTCGGACATGTCTCAACCAATAGTCTTAGGACAGGTTTAAGGGTAATTTAGTATTATTATAATATTATTTTTTACCCTTAATTACTGGATTTACCCTTTAACCATGGTAAATAAAATATTTAACAAAATAATTATTCAAAATGTCTAAAAATAATTGTTACCTATTTAAACAATTTTTACATCTTGATTATAAATATGTAATCCATTTTTCTAATTTTAAAACATAGAAGTGGATGAAATTAATTTAAAATTAATTCTCCTTGTCGAAAAAAATTGTGTTTTTAACAAATAATAATTATCAAAAGATTGATACTTTCTTATGTCCAGTTTAAATATGAAATGATGTCCAATGACCACAATTGGATTAAATGGTAAAATAATAATCTAATTACACATTAAAATAACTCAAATTCATAATTTATCAAAATTAATTATTTTTATTAAACAAGTTGTTTTTAATTAAAATTTAGTAATTTTCACTATTCATCAAACTATTAAAGTCATCAGAAAAGTACAAAAATTTCACCCTAATATAGTTTTGATATTACGAATCCAAAAATGAAGTCTATTTTTCCAAATTGAAAACATTAATGTTTAATTTATTAATTTATAATTAAATGTCGTTGTGATAACCAAAAGGCGTATTTTTATGAAATAATAATTATCAATCATTTGACACTTGTTTATGTCCAATTTCAAAGTGAAATTACTTACAATGACCATAATTAGATTAAATGGTAAAAATATAATATATTTATACTTAAAAACCATTAAAATGTATAATTTAACAATATAAATTATTTTTATTTAAAATGTTGTTTTCAGTTAAAATATACTATTTTTCATTATTCAACCAAATGTGAATGTTATCGGAGAAACACCAAAACATTATAGAAACTAAATTATTATATCGCGATTCTAAAAATGAAATTTATTTTGTCAAATATAATATATAAAAGTTTAAAATATTGGATTTAAAAAGGCTTCTCCATTAAAAGGCGGTAAAAATGCATTTTTTTAAAATACATCATTTATATGAAAACATGTATTTATTCTTACATTATGTATAAGAAACTAATTATATGGATTCTAAAATTATAATTTTTATATATAGTTCAATATTCAGTAAATAATATTCATTACCGATTTTGAATAGCTTGTTTGGTAAGTCATGGTGCGCTAGAACTCTGTGTTGCGTGTAGTGAAAGTTATTGAATTACTTTGAAGAAATAAAGTACAATGAAATATTGGGGTGTTACATCATACGAGGGTTTTATAAAGGGTTATTTAAAATGAACTAAAACTATTATTATGTGCCTATTTATTTATAAATAATATACATTCATTTTTTTATTGTAACATTGTAAATAGATTTTAATTTACTAATAGTATTTTTAGTTAATATTCCATTAAAAAATATGTTTGGTGAAATTACAGGATTTTTAAATAAAATAATACTTTTATAAAATATTATTACTAAATTAATTTTTATTAAATTTAAATAATCATATTTTTTTTATGAATAGAATTGTTATTTTTGTTAAGGTCTGATAGATGTTTTGGTCATAACCCGTGAATTTATGATAAATGATTGTTTTTATATTAAAAATAAAAATTCAAATATTTAAATAAATATTTAGATAAAATTAGTATTATTTTTTCAATAATAAATTAAAATTACCAAATGGATAATTTTTTGATATTTTACTTAGATAATTGAATTTTTGGGTAAAAATTAAATACGATAAAAATATATAATGTGTTTTATGACATCCTAATGTCCTAATATTGATGTAATAAACTAATACAACATGATTTTTCTTCCAATATTTGTTTTAAATTACAATTAATTGATATTAAATTTGTTTGATTAATTTTATGGAGTCATAGTGGACCATCCAAGACATAAAAAACATTTTATCTTTTAAAATGATTTCCTTGGGAGTGTTCCTATCCTCCATATAAGCAAGCCTAATATTTTATTATTTTTGGCCATTTTAATTATATAATAATGTTTTCCACTCCCCATTTTTAAAAACCATGGGAAAAACCATTAGTTGGAATGTTCCTTTGATTAGTTTAATGTGTTGTTTTTGAAACCTAAATAATAAAAATTCACTCATTTTTCCTATATAATCTCACGCAAAATCCCAATTATCTTCTCTAAAACCATTGGATAACGTACCTACTCTTCCTTATTTTCCCTAATATCCTCCCAAGGATCCCAAATTACTCAATAAGTCTTTCTCAACCCTCTTCTATGAATTTGGATCACACTTCCATGTAAGGGATTTCTTCCATTCTCATTTTTCTCCAAGTTTCATTATGTAGTTATACCTTTTTATTTTCAATTAAAAATGTTGTGATATGATTTTTCTCCTACCCCATAATTCCCTCTATATTTTCTAATTAAGATATAACTATTTATCTCTCATTAATGCCTCAAATTTACACCTATTACCCAACCAAAAATATTAATGAATTTCTCACTTCTCAGTTATATTCAAGAAACTATTTTATATTATCCATCTTAATTCCATCACCTATTTTGGGAAATATATCTATATTACCGCCTTATAGTAAATTTCATATACATATGATGGTATACCCATTTATCTCTTGTCAACCATTTTTATGAATTTTTATGTCACGTCGTTGTGCTGCCAAAATTGCACCATGATTTTCCAAGCCAAAGTCATTATATAGTGAATACCATTCCCCTTACTCTATCATGGGTATTCCCCTTAAAAGAAAAATACTTATTAATTATAGAGGTTCATTTGTGTTTTTAACGTATCTTTATCATGGAATATATGAGGATTTTGAATGATTCCATGTTGAATAATCCATGCGGAAAAAACTTTTTCATGAAATGAAATGATTATGGGCAGAGCACTATGATTGTGCTCTACTGAATTCGGTTAATATTAGTATCATGATAAATCAAGTTCAATGATGGATTAATCATGATAGTTCAATTTTAATGAGTTTTTAATCATGATGAATGTGCAATGAGCCTTAGATCATGCCAATATCATGTTAAATGTTGATGTCATATGACCATGTTATGATAATCATGCTATACCATGCCTTTATGTTTATTTTTATCTTAAGCTCCATTGATATCATTATTTACTGACATGTAAATTTTTCATCATGTTATTCATTGTTAACTTTTTTACTTGGAATTATAGCTCACAGTTTTCATATGATAGTCCTCAGATAATCACATGAAATGCTATGTATGAATGAATGTTTTTGTTCATGTAAATGATGTTTTTAATAAAGATATTTATTTCATTTTTTATGTTCACATTTAATGTTCTTATTCCCCGATGACACTACACCTCTCGATATTATATGTTGTATCTTGTGGATTTTTTAAGTATTAAATTATTTTAAATTGTGAATGAAAGTGTTTGGTTGAAATTCTTGGTATCAGTGGGTATGATTAGTTATGTTTGAGAATAGGATTAGAAAACCCTAGTGAATGAATTAGGGATAAGACTAAGTATAATGAAAACTTCCCGAAATTTTGTTCATTATTGATTAAGTGGTTTATCATTCAAATAAATCCATGTCTAAAAACAAACATGTAGATGTGTCTTTGGCACAGATGTATCTATGGTTAAAACCCAAAACACCGCAATGAGAAAGACTCAAATGGGAACTAGTGCACGAAAACGGGCCCTACTACAGTTCTGTCTATGAATCTCATGAAAGATATGATTTGGTAAATTCATTGTCTTATAATGAATGATTGATAAGTGAATAAATAAAATTCCCAAAAAAATATATTCTGGTAATTAAATCATGGAAATCATTAATTGAAGATTATAAATTCATATAAAATGAAAATAAAAGTAATTTATAAGTTATCCCTTTTGTCTTTAGATTATCATTTATGTGTTACCCCTAAAATTCTCTATATTCCAGCCAATAACTAGTAATAGGAAGACTTATACTAAAAACCAATGTTAAAGATGACTGTGGTGACTGTTCTAAAGATATTCCCAATCTTATTAGAGAATAAATTGATATATTTTTCATAAAAAACTCTTAGGTAACACATTTTTAAATAAAAACATGGGTCTAGAGAAACCTTAAACCCCCCAATGAAATAACAATTCAAAATTGAGAGCATCATGATAGAAAGTCCTCCTACCATTAATGGATCATATGATCCCTCAATTGATGAAAAATGGACCATCTCCATTTATAATATCTTCTCTATAATTCAATGTTATTAACAAGAGAAGGTTCTTTTGGATGCTTATTGTATGGAGGGTGAATCATATCAATGGGGTTCATCGATCAAGAAAAAAAAAAGAATTAGGAGGAGATTGCGGCATTTGAATGGAAGGATTTCCCAAAAATATTTTTTGATAAATATTTTCCTCGCACCATCCAACACAAGATGGAAAGGGACATCCTTTCCATTAATCAAAAAATATGATGAATCCATTGAAGCGTATCAGGAAAACATCACAAGGCTTGCACGATATGGCTCATACGTTGTGGCTATCCTTGAATGCATGGTTTACCACATTTTTTGTTACGCAAAAATACTTTCATTAATGAAAATTACACTTTATTTAATTAAATGTATTGTTATGTAAAATGATTATATAACTTATGCACTTCCTGGATTCTATGTTTTTATATTTTAAAAGACCATTAATGATTGTGATCGTTTCTAGTATATCCATTGAACAGTGATCACATGATTAATATAATTATAGGGAATTACAGAATACAATTTACACACACAAAGGATGTAATGGAATCATCCTATATACATTCCCCATATGAACCCCATTTGATGGAGATTTGAATGGAGGTGGCGTAATTGGGTTTCGCTCATTACCAAGCCAAATGCAAGATTCAACATGTTATGCTTGAGTGAAACCACATATGGGAGAGGTTGATGTTGATGGATATTACCACCCGAGCAATATTACCCAATCCCCATGATGAGTTTGTCATCATCTCACACCTTACCCTTCAGTACAATGTAGGTGGTATAAGTGGTTATATAACAGTACCATAACATGATGGTTATGTACATTATTTTTTTTATAGAGAATATACATTCATTTTATTATTGTAACTTTGTAAATATTTTTAAAGCACAAATAGGTATTTTAGTAAATATAAAACTAAAAATCTATTTTGATGAAATCATTTATTTTTTAATTAAATAATATTTTAGTAAGATAATAATATTATTATTAAATTATATTTATTAAATATAAATTATAGTATAATTTTATTTGTTCAATTGTAATTTTTATTAAGGTTTGAAAGATCTCTTTGTCAAAACCCATGATATTTTGAATAATCTGGGGTTTTTAAATAGAAAATTAAAATACTATAAACAATATGATCGAAATTTAAATATTTTATGATAAAAATAATGTGATTTTAGGTTTATTTAATTTATTTTAAAATGTGTTAGTGGAACTTCAATGACATATAAAACTTTTAATCTTTTTAAATAGATTTTAATGAGAGTGTGACTCACCTCCATATAATCAAACCTACTATTTAAGGAAGATCATACATTGGCCTTATAAAATATTTTTTTCCACTCCTTTTTTGAAAACCCATGGGAAAAAACCAAGGGGTGGTTTGGGGTTTTATTAGATTAATATGAAGCGTCCCAAACCTAAATAATATACAATTCCCAATCATTTCCTATAAAAACCCACCCATGCTCCCACATACTCTTCACTCAAATCATTTGGAGTAATTCCAACCTATGAAACCCTATATCTAAAATCCTACCAAGGTGCTCCAAGTTCCCATGAAGCATCTCTCAATTCCCTGCCAAGCCTTTGGGATCACACTTCCATGTATGGGATTCCATATTTTCTCATTTTATCCATGATTCAGGATATTGTTATGCCATTTTAATATCAATTATAAATATTGGGGTACAATATCACACCAAAAATATATTTTACAATTTTATGATCGAATGATGAAAGAAAAATATAACTCTAATCTGTGACTTGCAGTATTCATGTTACCGTGCCAAATATCCATAATGAATATCTCTTCCATAATTTACATTAAAGAAATTATTTTGTAATATGATTATAAATTAAACTAACTATGTTGAAACATGTATCTATATGAACCCCAAACTGACAATTTCATGTACATATGATGAGGGACAATTTCTCACAGATGAAATGTTTTTATGAAGTATTTTATCACGCTATTATGCTGCTGAAATTGCACCACGTTTATTCTTGCCAAAATCATTTTATAGTGAATACCATGACCATTTCTATATCGTGGGTATTCACCATTAAGAACATTGACTTATCGATTACATAGTTTCATGTATAATTTCACATTCCTTTATCGTGGAATAATTTATGATGTTTTATGAATCCATGTTCTATTATCTTGTGACACACACATGAATGGAATGAAATGTTTAAGAAGGGTGTTATCTAATTGTGATTCAGTTCATTGGTTAAAGTAGAGTATCCTGATACATCATGTGAAATTATTGTTGACTCTTGATAATTCAAGTACAATGAGGGTTTACTCATGCTTCATGTGAAATGAGGTTTTACTCATTCTCCTCAGGTATTGAGGCTTGGTTCATGCTAATTCCATGTAATTTTTTTGCCACATTTTCATGTTATGATAATCATGATATATCATGAATTTATGTTCAAGTTTCTTTTATGCTCATTTGATATGCCTATATCCTAACATGTATTGAATTTTTTATGTTATAGCTTGTTTATTACCTTACTTGGCTTTATAGCACACCCTTTTCTTATGCATGGCATTGGGTTATCACATGAAATGCTATATATAAGGTTATGCATTGGTCAGGTAAATGAGGTTTTCCATAAATATGTTGGGTTTCACATTTTTTGTCATTATGTAATGATTCTATGACCTGAAGACAGTCGACCTATTGATCTTATTTGTTGTATCAAGTGAAGAGCTTATGAAATAAATCATGTTGATGGGTGAAACAAAATTCAGGGTTATTATTGTTTGTATCAGAGGGAGGATTAGTTATTTTTTGGATAAGGATTAGAATTCCCATATTTATACTTAGGTATAAGACTATTTATAATAAAAAATTAATATGTTTCGATGAGTATTAAGTAAATGGTTTATCATGAAAATACATTCCTACCTGGATATGAGCAGATAGAGGTGGCTCTGGCACAGAAGTACCTAGGTGTGAAAAATCCAACAAAGAGTTCCGTGCATGACCCGAGGTATCTTGGTACATGACAACTATCCTTGATGCACTCATGGTTATGACACTCTCGAGGGATATTTATTAGAAAATCCACAAGTTTTCCATGAACCATTATTATGGGATTAAAAAATACCCTAAGAATATATGTTAGAATGTATATCATTAATAACATAGATTGAAGACTACAGATTCATAAGATAAGAAAATAAAAGTTATTTATAAGTTATTATTATTTTCCATCGATTATCCTTTTTTGATACCCATATATTTCCTTTTATTCCATCCAATGTCTAGTAATAGGAGGACTTGGGCTATCAACCGATGTGAAGATCAATGTGATAATTGTTCAAATGAGATACACAATCCAACGAGTACAGGAATCATGAACATTGTCAGGATACAATCTCAATTAACTCCAGCATTTAATTGAGTCATTGGTCAATAGGTACGGTCCACCCCCCCCCCCCCAAAGAAAGAACAAGTCACTGTCGAGATCTTCATGGGAGAATGGTCTTCTACATTTAATGGATCATATGTTCCCTCAATCACCGATCTGTAGATCAACACCACTGAAAATATCATCTCAATCCATAAATGTTACTAACTAGAAAAGGATATTATGAATTTTTATAATATGGTGTATGAAGACAATCAATGGGGGACATTGATTAAAAAATTGAAGCCTGAGGAGGATATTGATGCATTGGAAAGGAAGGATTTTCAAAAGATGTTTTTCAAAAAAAAATTCCACGCACCCTCAAACTAATAATGGAAATGGATTTTGACTCCCTCAAGCAGAAAAGGCAATGAATACATTGCATCATACATGAAAAATGTCACATGGAATGCATGATACACATCTTACATTGTCTTTACCCTCGAATGCAATTTTGACCACTTCTTTGGTGAGATGAAACCTAGCCTGAAGAAATCCATGGAGATCCGTGATATCGATACCTATGAAGAAATTTTCTGATGTTCCATCAAGGTCATAATGGAGATTGGGTATTCCCAGGGGTATCTAGGGTATACGATGATTAAGGTAGACTTCAATTCTGGTGGTATGATCAATAAATCCAACAGTGCTAAGAAAATCTTGCACCCCCCCCCCTTCCAATGTTGTTGAAAGAAGCACCCTAGAAATTTCCTAAAGGGGATGAGGAAATTCTTTAGCTGTTAAAGAGATGGGCATCTAGACATTAACTAATGACAAGAAAAACCTGAAACTATAACAGAGGAGGGAAATGATCCATTGGACTCTCAATATTTGTTTCATAGATTCAACTGCAAATAACCAGGGCACCTTGGAAATCAGTTCCCTATGCCAAGTGTTTTTGGAGGAAACCAAAAACCTCCAAGGCATCAAGGGTGATCATTTTCCATAACTACCATTGAAGTAAACCCTGTCATAAAAGTTGGCACATGTACTCAAGTTATTCATTCATTAATATAAAACATAATATTTGATTTAGGTTCTATGAATTATTTCATATCCCAAATGTTTAGTAGAACAATCCCAACACCAATACAAATCAGGGATGTACAGATGTCGGTGAATAAGAACAATGGGGCAATCATTGCATACAATGAATATAAATTTTCCACTATCATAATTTGTGGATTTATATTCTAATATAACCTCTTAATAATCTCTATGGTGGGATTTGATGATATTCTTGGCATCAATTGGCTTTCCCTCTATAGAGAAAATATTAATTACCCTGAGATGGAAATCACTCTCCAAATGGAGAATCGACTCTCGATTCCAATCATGTTAACAAAGGAAGATGAATCTTCTTAACTCCATCATCTCATGAATTGATATTAATTCTCTATAAGCATGTTTATCTGGATTATGTTCACAATTCCAAGGATGAAACCATTCTTGATGACATCCCTAATGAGAGGGAATTCACTGTAGTGTTTCCCAAGGAATTTCCTAGTCTCCTTCCTAGAATTCATATTTAATTCTCAATTTCCCTTATACATGGTTCATTTCCAATATCCAATACTCTATATTGAATGGTAGTTGTGTACATTGAGGAGAGTAATAAACAACTTAAGGAAAATCTAGATAAAGGGTTTATACACTAAAGTGCTTCACCAAGGGGTGCACAAGACATCTTCATCAAGAAGTAGGATGGGTAAATGTTCATTCGCATTGATTATCATGAACTCATAAAAATCACAATAATGAAAAAATATCCTCTTTCAAAAATAAATAATTTTTTTGATCAACAACAAGGAGAAAATTATTTCTCCATGGTGGATTTGCAGTCAGGACATTATCATGTAAGAGTAAAGAAGGAAGATATACCCAAGACTACTTTTCATACAAGATATTGATTCTATGAATTAATAGTAATGCCTTTCAAACTCACTAATACTCAATATATCATCATGGACTTAATAAATAATGTCAATAGAAATTATATCAACAAATTTGTGGTGGTGTATATAGAAGATATTCAAATATACCCCAAAACCTTGGAGGATCATGAGGAGCATCTAATAACTTTACTCTAGACTTTTAAGAAGGATAAAATCAATTATAAGTACCAAAAATGTGAGTTATAGTTGAAGGAGGTACCATTATTGGGAAATATCATCAAAGCAATAGAATATCTATGGATCCCTCCAAGAAAACTACAATTGAGGTATGGAAAAGTCGAATATCGGAAACGAATATCCATATCATCATGGGGTTAGCTGGATATTATTGAATATTTATTAGAAATTTCTCATAATTGTAAAACCCTCTTACCGAGACAACTCGGAAGAGAGTCATGTTTTCTTGGTCTGCTGAATGTAATGAAAGATTCAAGGAGATTAAAATGAGGCATATCAATGTTCACATGATCACATTACACACAATTGGATTGCTTTTCTGTAATTAGGGATACTTTTAAGAAGGTCATGGGTTGTGTGTTGATGCATAATGATTATGTGATAGAATATGCAAAATGTAGCTGAATATCCATGTGAAAAATTATCCCACACAAGATCTGGAGTTTTCAGTTGTGTTCATTTCGTTGGAAGTATAGCGGTATTATCTTTATGGGGAGAAGTGTGCGATATTTACTGATCACAATAGCCTCAAATATATATTCAATTTTTTAATAAGATCCAATGAAGATGGATAGAAATCATTAAGGATTATGAATCCTCAATCCACAATCGTCATGTTAAGGAAAACAAGGTTGTAGAGTCTCTAAATAGAATTTATATTGCATATTTATCAATGAGGTGAATTTATAAGGAACCAATCTTCTTAGATTTTCAGAGGATGGACATCGTATCATTAAGGGAGGAACATCACCAATCATTTCTCAAATTATTTCTCAACCGTCCCTCATGGAGAATATAAAGGTTTCTCAACGAAAGGATATGGAATTTAAGAAAATGGTGGATGATATAAGAAAAGGGAAATCCTCAGAGTCCATGGTTAAAAAGGTTTAAATTTTGATATTTGTGTCTTGATTATGTGTACCATCTGAGCCAAAGAAAAAGAAGGAGGTTCTAAATTACGAACATAGCTCAAACTACTCCATTCAACTGGGGAGCACCAAGATGTATCAAGATCTCCAAGAAAACTATTGGTGGAATGATACAAAAAGGGATATTGATGAATATACATCAATGTTCTAGTTATGTCTGCATGTGATGGCTAAGAGGAAAATTTCTAAGGGGATAACACTACCACTACCGATAACAACATGAATGTGGGATAACATTACCATGGACATTTTCAGTGGTCTTATAAGGACATCCAGAGGAAACAATGCTATATGGGTCATTATGGATAATCTTATGAAGACAACTCACTTTATCGCGACTCGAGAGGACATATCACTGGATCAACCTCCACATATTTAAATCAAATATGTAGTAAGGATACATGGTGTACTAGTATCTATTATATTCAATCGGGATTTTTGATTAACATTAATGTTCTGGAAAATTTTTTAACATGATCTATGAATTAAACTGAACATTAGTATAGCCTATCATCCTCAAAATGACAGCCAATCTAAGAGAACTATTCACACACTAGAATATAGGTTATGATCATGTTCTATGGGATTCAATGGAAGATGGAAAAAATATCTTCGAGTGGTTGAATTATACTACAATATCATTTTCCACTCGAGCCTCTGAAAGAAAATATATGAAGCCCTATATGGGAAAAGTCACAAAACACTATCATGTTGGGATGAATTTTGTGTTCGTAGGCTTCTAGGCCCAGAAATGGTCAATGAAATTGTTGCGATGGGTAAATCTATTCAGTAGCATATCAAGGTAGCCCAATTTCGACAGAATAGTTGTGTAGACAACCGTTGATGAGTCCTTGAATTAAAAGTTGGAGACTTGTTTGTTATATGCATATATCCGTGGAATAAGTTCCTTATTATTGGAATGAATGGGAAGTTATTTCCTAGGTACATCAGCCCCTTCAAGATTCTTGATCGTGTCAGGGATGTGGCCAATCGACTAGCACTTCCACCAACAATAGAAAAAGTACATGATGCCTTTCATGAAACCCTATTAATGAATAACATAAAAGACCCTTAAAATGTACACTATTTAGAGGTACTACAACTATAGGTTGATCTTTCTTATGAGGAGAAATCAGTGAAAATAATTTATGTCAAATAAAAAGTTCTATGACATAAAAAATTTCCCTTAGTCTAGGTGTTGTGGAGAAATCACATGTTTGAAGAAGCGATGTGGGAATTAGAGGAAGTGATTATGAAGAGATACCTATCTCTATTTTAATGTGGGAAAATTAAATTTCATGCGAGAAATTTCTTGAATGGGGAAGATTGTAATGACTCAAAAATTCATTAATAAAAATTCCACATGATATAATTAAATATATTATTATGTAAAATGGTTATATAACATATGAACATCCTTGTTTTTATTTTATTCAATTTTAAAATACTATTATGATTTTTTACCATTGCTAATATAGTTATTGAACATTGATAACATGTTTAGTATAAATATAGGGCTTTAACAAATCCAATTTACTCAGACAAAGGATGTGATGGCTTCATCCAGTAGACCTTCCCCATATGAAGCCCATTTGTTAGAGATGAGAAAGAAGGTAGAATCAATGGTAATCTCTCTTGACCAATCCCATGTTACACCTCCACATGTTATTCTTGATCATATCCTTTTTTGGGGGAAGTGGATGTTGATATAGATTACCACTAGAGAGATTTTATCTATGCCACCCCAATAGTCTATCACCATCACACACCATACCCTTCAGACATATGTAGGTGTTATAAGGGGTTATGAAACATAACCATAGAACTATTACAATGTAAATTATTTTTGTATATAGAATATAAATTCATTTTATTATTGTTACTTTGTAAATAGTTTTTAAAGTTCAAATAGTATGTTTATTTATTATTCAACTAAAAAATCGTTTGTATAAATTAATGGATTATTGAATTAAATAATAATTTTAAAAAATATTATTAATATTAATATTAATGTTTGATGTAGTATAGTCCCCTTCCTCCTTAATCGGTGACTTCTATGTATACTTGTTACCATGTTGAAATTCCGTAATAATTTTCTCTCTCATCATTTACATCCAAGAAATTATTTTGTATTATGAATGTAAATTCAATTACCTATGTTGGTAAATGTATATATATGACCTCCTTACATTAAATTTCTTGTAAATTTTATGATAAAACCTTTTCTCTCTCATCAACCACTTTAATTAATTCTTTTGTCATGATGTTGTGATGCCAAAATTGCACCGTAATATTCCAACCCTAAATCAGTGTGTAGTGAATACCATGCTAGTTTCACTATCAAAAGTATTCAACATTATTAAAATTTACTTTTTATAGATGAATTTAATGTATGAATTATAGATTCAATAATTGTGAAATAAATTAGGATGTTTTATGAATCAATGTTTTATGTTCTTATGGAACAGTTATGCACGAAATGAAATGTTTAAAAAGGGTGCTCCGAAATAGTGTTCCAATGCACTGGCAAAAGTATAGTATCATGATACTTCATGTGAAATTAGTGTTTAATAATTCTAATTGAAGTGAATGTAGAATTTACTCATGATTCATGTGAAATTATGGTTTACTCATGCTCCATGTTCAATGAGCCTTGGCTCATGCTAATTTCATGTTAAGTGTTGTTACCACATTTCCATGTTATGATAATCACGCTATATCATGACTTTATGTTCATGTTTCTTTTATGATCCATTGATATGCCTATTTCATAACAAGTATTTTACTTTTCATTTTATTCCATTTTTATTCCCTTACTGGGATTTATATCTCACCCTTTTCTTATGCATGTCCTCAGGTTATCCCATGAAATGCTATGTGTAAGGGAATTTTGTGGTCATGTAAAGGATGTTTTCTATAAAGATTTTTTGATTCATGATTTATGTCATTATTTAATGTTCTTAATTCATAAATACACTAGACCTCTCAATCTCTTTTGTTGTATCAAGTGAAGTGATTAAGTAATAAATCATGCTTAATTATGTAACAAAAACAGGTTTGTTGTTGTTGGAATCAGAGAGTGGATTAGTTATTTTTTGGATTAGAAATAGAAAACCATAGTGAAAGCCTTAGGGATAAGTCTACGTATAAAAAAACATCCCTATGTTTTGGTGAGTATTGATTATGTTGGTTTTCATGAAAATACATCATTTTCTGGATATTAGCAGGTAGAGGTGGCTCTGGAAAACATGAAACCAAGAGTTAAAACTGCGTCAAGGAGGATGGTGCATGACCAGGGGTATCATGGTACACAAAAACAAGCCCTTTTGCACTCTTGGTTATGACACTCACGGGGGATATGCTTTGGAAAATTCACAATCTTATTATAAACAATTATTAAGGGAATTAAAAAATACCCGTAGAATATATGTTATAATGTAGATAATGGATGGCATACATTGAAGCCTATAGATTCATATGTTAAGGAAATAAAATTTATTTATAAGTCATCATTTTTTCCCATAGATTACCAATTATGTGTTACCACTAGTTTTCCTTTTATTCCTGCCAATGGCTAGTAATAGGAGGACTCGGGCTAACATTCAATGTGATGATCAATGTGATAGCTGTTTTAATGAGATACCCAATCCAATTATAGCTGGAATCATGAACTTTTTTATGATACTATCTCAGTTAAATCATGATTTGAATAGAAACATGGGTCAAGAGGAACATTAAACCACCCTAGGAGTGAACAAGACACTATCAGGAGCATGATGAGATAGAGTCCCTCAACTCTTAATGGATTATATGATCCCTCAATCATCGAACAGTGGATCAAATCCATTTAAAAGAAATTCCACATCATTCAATGTTCTGAACTAGACAAGGTTCTTCTGGGTGCTTATAATATGGAGGGTGAAGCTGATCAATGCTTTACATTGTTCCAAAATACAAATCCTGAGGAGGAGATTGAGGTGTTAAAATGGAAGTATTTTCAAAAGATGTTTTTTGATATATATTTTTACACACCCTCGGTCAAAATAAGTAAATGGATTTATCATCCCTAAAGAAAAAAATGAGCAATCCATCCGAGATTACGAGGAAATCATCACAAGGATTGAACAATACAACTTAGTCTTTTTCGTTACCCACCATTACAAGGTTCACCACTTCATTGGTGGGATGAATCCTAGTATAAGGAAAGCCCTGGAAATCTATGACATTATTATCTATGAGGGAATTGACTGATGAGCCATCAAGTTTAAAATGGAGATTAGAGAATCTAAGAGGGTTCATGGTAACTGGAAGCATAATGTGGACATCAAAATTGGAAATCTGATGCATAAATCCAATGGTGATAATAAAACCCAGCACCACACTTTCCAAAAGTGTTGATAGAAGATCCTCAGCAATTTTCTGAAGGGGATAAGGAAATTCTTTAGATGTGGATGATTACGGCACCTAGCCATTAACTGCTAACAAGAAAACCCTATGACTACGACGTAGGATATGAACTCTCTGTTTGACTCTCAACATGTTGATCATTGTTTAAAATATAATGAACTAGGGTACAATGCAAATCAGTTCCCTAAGAAATGTTATTTAGAGGCATCTAAGAAACTCCAAGGAAGCAAGAGAAATAATTTTCAATCACTACCACCGAAGTGAAACCTAAAAACGAATTGGTGACCGGTGTGACAGTAATTCATTCAATAATAGTAAAAATACTATTTGATTTTGGTTTTACGCATTCTTTTAAATCTGGAATGTTTAGTAGATGAATCGAAACCCCGCTAAAAATCAGTAATGTGATGATGTTGGCGAGTTCGTAAAATGGGGAAATTATGGTTACACATGAATATAACTCCTCCCCTATCATAATTTGTGGATTGAACTTCCCGGGGAACCTCATCATACTCCATATAGTATAATTTGATGCAATTCTTGGCACTGGTTATCTTTCCCTATATTGAGCCAACATAAATTTCCATGAGAGGGAAATCACTCTCCATATGGATAATCAACCGCTGTTTCTATTCAATTTGATGGAGGAAGAAAAATATTCCTTGAAACATCATCTCAAGAGTGGAAAATACAGTATAATGATCACATGTATCGGGATTAGAAGGTTGAGTCTATGGAAGCAACCATCATTGAAGAAATCAATATTGTGTGGGAATTCACTGAAGTGTTTCATGAGGAATTTCCTGGTCTTCCACCTAAAAGAGATGTCAAATTCTACATCATGGGGTGCACTAGTCCTCTTATTTATAAAAATGGATTGGTCAATGTGCCTTTGAATTGATTATCATGAGCTCAAAAAAATAATTATAATGAACAAGTGTCATTTTTCATGAATTGATGACTTGTTCGATTAGCTCTGTGGGGAACAATACCTCTCCTATGTGGATTTGCAGATGGAATATTATCAAGTAATGTTGAAGAAGGAAGATATCCCCAAGACTGATTTACAATCATGATACGAGAACTATAAATTAATAGTAATGCCATTCATACTCATTAATGCTCTGGCAATCTTCATGTCTATGAGGAATATAGTTTTTAATGATTACCTCGACAAATGTTTGGTAAAATTTAAAGAGGATATTATAATATATTCCAAAACTAAGGTGGATCAGGAGAAGAATCTAAGAACTATTCAAGAGAATTTGTGGAAGTAGAAGCTATATGAAAAGTAAAACAAATGTGATTTCTGATTGAAGGAGCTCTCATTCTTCGATCATTTCATTAAAAGGAATGAGATATTTGTGGATCCCTCCAAGACAACTACAATTGAGGGAGAGTCGAGGCCAACATCAGTAATGGATATATCTTGCTTCTTGGAGATAGGTGGATATTATCCTTGATTTTTGAGAAATTTCATATGATTTTCAAACCCTCTTACCAATATAACTCATATGAGAGAAATGTTTAATAGGAGTGATGAATGTGAAAAAGCTTCAAGGAGTTGAAAGTAAGGCTTATCACTATGCACATGCTCACATTATCCACAAGTGGATAACTTTTTGTGGAATTTAGTGGTTCTTCAAAGTAGTTCCTTGGTTGTGTGTAGATGCAGAATGATAAAGTTAAACATTACGACACAAGGCAGCTTGAAATACATCAGAAAAACTATCCCACGCATGATGTGAAGATGGTAGCTATGATCTTTACATTGAAAATGTGTCTTAATTATCTTTATAGTGAAAATTGTGAGATATATACTAATAATAAGAACCTCAAATATATATTCACACAAAAAGTTCTTAATATGCTCCATCAAATATGGATCGAACTCGTCATGGATTATGACTACTCAATCCACTACCAACGTGGTAAGGAAAACAATGTGGCAGTTTGTCTATATAGAAAGGATCTTGTATCATTATCAATAATAATATTTGAAAAGGATCCAATATTCTTACATTTTCATAGGATAGACATGGGAATAATTAATGGAATAACATCATCAATCATTTATCAAATGATTGCTCAACCATCCCTCATGGAGAAAATAAGGGATGCCCAATGAAATGAAGTGGAAATTATTAAAAGGGTGGAAGTTATTAGAAATGGGAAATCCTAAGAGTTCACGGTTGTCAAGGATGAAATTGTGCAATTTTGGTAAGGATTATTTGTACCATTCAATCTAGAGATAACGATGGAGCTTCTAAATGACGCACATAGCTCAACTATCTCTATTAACTTGGAGAGCACCACGATGTATCAAGATCTCTGAGTAAACATTTTGTTGGACAATATGAAAAGGATGATTGATTAATATATGACAATTTTCCTTGTATGTTATCAAGAGAAGTCTGACAGTAAAAAATCTACATGAATGATGCAACCAATATCAATACCAACAAAGAAGTGGAAAAACATTAATGTGGACTTTGAAACTATACATTCATGTAAATCCATGCGAAACAATGCTATATGGATCGTTGTGGATCATATTATGAAGACAACTCACATTATCGCGATTTGAGGGGGCTTAACATTGGATAATCATGCATGAATTTTCAATAAATAAGTGGTAAGCCATCATTGAGTACCACTATCTATTGAATCTGGTCGAGATTTGAGATTCACCATGATGTTCTGGAAAAGTCCCCAACATGATATAAGCATTGAATAGAACATCATTACAACCTATCATTCTCAAATTGATGAACAATATGAGAGAAATATTCATACATGTGATGATATGTTAGGATCAAGTTCTATGGACTTCAAAGGAGGATGGGAACAACATCTTCTACTAGTTGAATTCTCATACAATGACAGTTTCCACAGGAGTATTTGAATTGCACCATATGAATCCCTTTATGGGAAAATGTGTAGATCACCGACAGGGGGGATGAAGATGGTGATAATAGTATACACGGTCTTGAAATGATTTATTAAATGATAGAGAAGTGGAATACCATTCAACAACATATCAAGTAAACCCAAATTCTACAGAAGAGTTATGAACACTATCTTTGACGAGACCTTGAATTAAATTTCGGATACATGGTATTTCTACCCATTTCTTTGTGGAATAAGGTCATGATGTCTGGAATGAAATGGATGTTATGTCTTAAGTACATTGGCACATTCATGATTCTCGATCATGTCGAGACTGTGGCCAATCGACTAGAACATTCTCCCACGATTGCCAATGTATATGATATCGTTAATGTATCCCTCTTAATAAGTACATACTAGAACCATCAAATGTTCTCTCTACAGTGGGAGTACAGTTACTGTATGATCTTTATTATAACACCTAGAACCGAGTTAACAAGTGTCAGTGCATTATTTTAATACATTGGAATGATTACAAGGAATCAAGACCCGAAGGACCAATCAGTTTAGCAGTCTTAGAAAATAGATTACATACATGAATGTTACAATACACTTTATAACATACAACACAACATAAATATCCATTATGAACTCCATTATTCTCTTAGATTAATCCATCATATCAATAACAATACACATCTTGTAATCCTTGAAAAATAAAACATAGAAAGGGACGATCTCAAACACTCATTAAGGGTAAGCAATACAACGGAAAATTTCATAAATATTAAGCATGGTGAATAATTGAAACTTCATGCCTTTACCAATAATAAACATGAATAATTTTATGGAAAGAATATAATCTGAGTAAATAATTCCATAATAAAACATAATCATCTGAATTATACTAGTCTAATGACCACATGAAACATAAATATTATTTCCATAATAAGGGAATGTATAATTCCATAAATTCTAAAATGTTTTTTCAAGGACATGGCCAAGACATCTAAAAATGATCAAGGCCTCGGCCAAAACCATAAATAAAATTGGGAAAAGGCCTCAGCCAATTCCACATCTAGTAGTCTCATGAGAGCTTCCAATGCATCGAGGTGAAATATTGGGATCCACCCGTCACTAAATATTTCCAATACATTCCTCGTATGTAAAGGTTGAAAAATAACCTAAACATTCGTATAAGAACTAGGATACGAAATGTCATTACATTAAATACATTTTTTAATCAAAGTGTCCCATACCACATTGAGTTTTTTTAAAGTAATTAGCTTTTAAAAAAATTCATGTTCATTTAAATAAATCCCTAAAACAATTTTTCAATCATGGACATTAATGAGAATGGTTTAGATGAATAAATCATTAAAACACGTAAAATGATGTTGACATGGATGAAATCAAAACTATTTGAGAGAAATATTGCTTTTTTTAAATCATTTAAGAGTCACATAATTATAAAAGAAAACATTTACTTTGAAAATATTATTATAAGCTTGTAAGGGAAACATTGATGATTTTATAATGGCGGAAAATAGCTGTACCCGCCGTATATGTTTAAATAAACATTATTTCCTTAATATTGTCGGAAAGGATAAAAAGGGATTTGTTAGGAAAATAACATAAATAATCCCTTATAAACATCATATAAGAATTAAAAAAAGGGTATAAATGACTTTAACACATAGTCTGTAAAATATTAAGAATGATTTCAAATACATTTTTAAGAATCATGAATGTCGATGCTGATGAGGTCCCAGTAGATAATTACATATAAACAACCTTGGATAATGAAGAGATTTTGAAACAAACCCTTACCTTGTACTTTTCCCTTATTGAGGATAGGTTAACCTTCTTTATAATGGTGAAATTATTGTTATTAAATTATACAATAATAATTTACATTAATATGATATCATATATGATCTTTTTACATTGCTTTGTTAATAATATTTAGTATTATCGTTGTTCCAGTTGTTAACTGATTTGTTTTTCATTGTATTATTTGTTATGTGAGTCATAATTATTATGGACGGGACATATATTATTCATATCCATAATGATTTAAAGTATTTATACATTATTTTCAATCATCAAATGAAAATTAGTCTTGAATGGATTTGATGGGTATGAATCTCATCACGTTCATGGAGACGGTAGTCCGTACGTACAAACGAGCAAAAATATAATTATTTTGATATTAAAATAATATATAATTGGATGGTCTAACATATATACAGAATTATAATCATGTTATATTTATTATTTACATTAATTACACATCATTATTATACCAATCCAAATAATAATGTATTTAATAACAATTACACCACTCCGTGGAGACAGTAAGCCGTACATACGCACGTATGGTGACATGTCATTCAAGGGTTGGATATAATAATGAATTTAATTATACCATATTTATAATAACATCAAAGTATATAGAATATACTGGATTTATTATCTTATAATGGAAACAACAATGAAAAAGGACGTTGAAGAAGAAAGGAAATTTAAAGAGGGTGGTGAAAACATTGCCTCTTCTTCGGGTGTTTCATTTTGATTTGATCAAAAGGGCTCCATAGGATGGCTTTTAGATCAAAATAAGGCCCCTAGGTTAAATTGAGAGATGTTGAGAGGATATTTGGGTAGGGGTTTGTCGAACCAAAAGGCATTGAAGGTATTAATTAGATTGAAGGAGGATTTCCATTTTATAAGAGGGGTGAGGGGCACCTTAAAAAAAAATTATTTTATAATAAATTCATATTCAGTTTATAATATCTCTAAAGTGAATTCTTTAGAGGGTAATATGGGGATGGGTCGACATCCTTTCAACTAGTAGATTTTAGAGGGGTTTGAGTCAACATATTAACCTTATCTTTTAGTCTTAACTCTTAGTTAATAAGATTGACATTTACCATGTCACTTTGTATTTTTATATTATATGGTTATTATACATACTATATACTTCCTAGAGACCCCCAAGTGGTCCATTAATGATACACATATAATTATATAAGTCCTTTTTCTGGCCCTTATATTTTTATGAATATAATATCAATTAATAATATAATATTTGTTTTAAAAACCCATTTTTGTCAATTTTGACACTATTCACTAATTGATTTTTTTTAAAGTCATAAAAAAATTATTAACTCAAAAAAAATTCATTTAAGCAATCCTATAATGTCATATTAACCAATAAATTTCTTTAATGGCATGAAAACATTCAAATTATATTTATTTTAACATATATAATACTAATTATTTGATTCATTCAGTAATTAAAAAAATATTGCATTATTATTATGTCAGAAATAAATTTAATTATTCAATGTATAAAAATTATAAATATATTTTTTTTGTATAAAATTTTTTTATCTTTCTGATTGATATTTATATTAGTAAATATACCATATATAACCCTATGTAAATTTTATTCTAAAGGATATATGCAGATGTCATTTTTTAATTTATAATAACTTAAATAATATAAAGTGTCATTATCAATTACAAGTGGCTCCATGGGGTCCCAAAATCGACCCATAAAATCCCATGGTCGGACATGAATCAACCATTTGGGTATGGACACGTTTTAGGGTAATTTAATATTATTATAATAGTATTATTTTACCCTTATTTACTTGATTTACCCTTTAACCATGATAAATAAAATATTTACCGAAGTAATTATTCAAAATGTCTAAAAATAAGAGTTAATTATTTACACAAATTTGGAATCCTGATTCCAAATATGGAATCCATTTTTCCAAATTCAAAACAAAAAAGTGGAATAAATTAATTTAAAATTAATTTCTATTGACAAAACAAAAACCGTGATTTTAAGAAACAACAACTATCAAAAGATTGACACATGATTATGTCCGGTTTAAATGTGAAATTTTTTCCAATGTAAAACATTGGATTAAATGGTAAAAATATATTATAAATATAATTTAAAAACATTCAAATTCATAATTTATAACTATTAATTATTTTGATTAATTAATTAATATTTAGTAATTTTCACTATTCATCAAAATATGAAATATATCAGAAAATTACCAAAAATTCGCCCTATGATAATTTCAATATTAGGAATCCAAAAATGAGGTCCATTTTGAAAGATAAAATGTATAAAATTTCAAAAAGTGGGTTTTACTACACAAAATGGCTAGTTTGATTAGATGTGGTGCGGGTTAGGACTCGAAGTTGCGTACAACACATGGTGATATATTATTCAAAGAGAAGCGTACCATGGATGATTGGGGTGTTACATTCTACCCTCGATCAATAAATTGTGTCCTGACAATTTATTCTTGGTATTGGAATCTTTGGGTGGACATTTCAAAACATCTCAGTTGAAATCCCACATCGAAAAATGGATTAATGGGGCCTCTATTTAAAATAACGAGTGGTAAGTATGAAGGTTACCAAAAATAACACATACTAGGGTTACATTTAGAATAAAATGGATATGGAAGAAAAATATAACCATAAATATCTGATGGATATTGGGAGAGAACATGTCTATCAAAATTCCAACAATCATAAATCCATAAATTTGTGATGATCCAAGGCATCTAGGACAATGTTTTAGTTCTAAGTTACTTTTCTTAATGTTGAGGAATTTATGTATGAGATTAGATAATATAATAAGGAGATATACTTAATTTATAATTATAGTTTTATCCATTAATATATTTCTACCACAAACTCATCTTTCACTCCAAAACATAATACAACTCAAAAATACTATATTTATCCTAATTGTATAGGGTTCCAAATATAATGAATTTATAATTCATATATCAAACCCTTTAAAAAACTACATTATAACATCTAGGAACTTCATGTAGTCCATTGGTAGGTGATACATCCCAATTTCACAATAGTTGTGGGTTCGATTCCCGCAGCTTTGTCCGATGCGACGGGTTGGCACATAGTCTGCGTGTTGTCCTTCTATAAAAATAAAAAAATATCATTTCAAACATAATCCATTCGATCCATTAGACATAGACAAAATACATTTATCCAAACTAACAGTCCAAAATTTATACGGAAGTTAAGCACAATGAAGATCCTTTTTCCCTATAATAACATGTGAACACCTTCATCATATATTATTTTAAAACATGGTAACATCATGAATTACCATAAAACCTTATTGATTACATTTATGATCTCTTATTATTTATAGAATACTTAATATACTCCTTCTATATGAAAATTTTGTAAACTCCAACAATGACAAATCATTATTCAGTTACAAGGTATTCAATAATGTCCAATATAATTTATTCAAATCTACCATCTCTTTTTCCAAAATCACTTCCACATTATTGGGACCATATTAAGGATTAAATTTCCTTCAACCATGTATTTTACCAAAATTGAATCTCTCTATTAAGTTACATTTCTTAGAACCATATAATCTCAAATCTCTAATAATATAGTACTGCAGTACAATCCTTATTTATCTCCATAATTCATATAACCAGTATATTATTGATACAACACTCAAATGAAATAATCCTATAATAACAACAAAATAACACTAGTCATTCTTCTTCATCTGATTTAGTATCATAACCTGATAATTATCCAATAGCATCATTTGAGGAATACTCTAATGATTTTTACATTGGTTCGCGTAGTGTCCCAAGTGTTTACAGATGAAGCATTGTACATTTGAAACATTTTTCTGACCCTTGCAGTCACGTACTTGGTGTCCTTTTTCTCCACAATTATAAAAAACTCCTATTCCATTCAGGAATTCTCCAGAGTGATTCTTCCCACAGTTATCACATATGGGAAAATTAGTCTTTTCCAACTTCACTTTATACATCTTTTTCTCTTCCATCATTTTCTTATCCTGCATCCCTTTAAAGACATAGGACTCAGAGAATTCATTAATTATCTTATTAACACATTATACTATTTATTCCCATGTTGAGAAAACATGAGAGAATATTTACCTTATAAATGTTGGCTTCATACTGTGGAAGATATGATCCTTCTTACTCATTGGATAATATGTACTTCTGGAGTTCACATTCCCTTCTATTGGGCACCATTTTTATACAATGGCATACACTAGGTCAGTTTAGGAATTGAAATGAATAATTAAAACTTGTAAAATAACTAACATAAATTGAATAGTTTATGGATATAATCCATAATCATTTAAAAAATTTATTTGAGTATGTATATACTCATAAGCCCTTTATAATGGTTTGTAACGGAAATGAGAATTATCATATGCATATCCCCTGGGAGTGTCCTAACCAAGAGTAAAACAAGGCCTGTTGTCATGCACCAGTTCCCGTTCAAGTCTATCTCTTAGTGGTGTTTTCATGTTTTACCACTAGGTACATTTGTGCCAGAGCCACCTCTACCTGCTCATATCCAGACAGAGATATATTTCATGGAAAACTCATAAAATATCTACAATTGAAAACATCTAAGAAGTTCTTCAATAATAATCTTCATAGTCTATATTAGGGTTATGTTCTCTAATCATCGTTTATCTAAATCTAGTTTCCTAGGTTATTTCTAAACATCCTCCGATACCAACTATAACGCCTCGACCCCAATTACCTAGAGTTAGTACAATATTTTAATACATTGGCATGATTACACGAAATCAAGTCCCGAAGGACCGATCTGTTTAATAGTCATAGAAAATATATAACATAATTAATGTTAAATTACACTTTATATCATACAACAAAACATAAATAATCCTTTACGGATTCTATTATTCCCCTATCGTAACCCTACATATCAATCACAATACAATTCTTGGAATCCTATAGAAAATAAAACATAGAATGGGGTGAGCTCAAACACTCATTATGGGTATGAAATACCATAGAAAATAACATAAATATTAAGCATGGTGATTAATTGAAACTGCATTCCATTACCAATAATAAACATGAATACTTTTCTGGAAAGAATATGGGCTGAGTAAATAATTTCATAATAAAACATAATCATGGGTATTCTACTAGTAGAATGACCACATAAACCATCAATATTATTTCAATAATGAGGGAATGTATAATTCTAGACATTCTAAAAACATTTTTTCAAGGCATCAGCCAAGACGTCTAAAAATTATTAAGGCCTCGTCCAAAACCATAAAGCATATTTGAAAAAGGCCTCAGCCAATTCCATGTCTATTTGTCTCATGAGACCTACCGATGAATCGAGGAGCTATTGCGGGCTCCACCCGTCACATACTATGTCCAATACATTCTTTATATGAAAAGGTTGAAACATAACATAAACATTTGTATAAGAACTAGGATACGAAAGGTCAATACTATAACCATAAACCATGAATGGTATAAAAATATCGCATCCATAATCAAACATATCACAAAAACCTTCAATTAAATATGGAAGTTTTGTATCATAATAAATCAACATAAAAAAAATTTTAAAATACATTAAAGGATTTGACATAGATGGAAATGATTTGTAAAACTCCTTGATTGAAATATTCCTTTTCGTGAAAAGATTTAAAAGTCACACAATTTAGAAAGGAAGATATTTATAGTCATTTTTTATTCAAACTGTCCCATTCCACTTAAATTTTTTAATGTAATTAACTTTTAAAAACATTCATTTCAATTTAAATAAATCCTCAAAAACATTTTTCAAACATGGACATTAATGAGAATGGTTTAGAAGAATAAATATTTAAAACATTTAAAATAATGTTGACATAGATGAAATCAAAACTATTTGAGAGAAATATATATTCTTTTGAAATAATTTAAGAGTCACATAATTATAGAAGAAAACATTTACTATGAAAATATTATTATAAACTTGTAAGGGAAGCTTCGACGATTTTATAATGGTGTAAAATAGTTGCACCTGCTGTATAAGTTTTAAAAAAAAATCTTATATTAATTTTGTCGAAAAGGTTAAAAAGGGACTTGATTGGAAAACGACAGAAATAATCCATTATAAACATCTTATAAAAATTAAAACAAGGGTATAAATTACATTTACCCATAGTCTATAATATATTAAGAATGATTTGAAATACATTTTTAAGAATCATGGATGTGGATGATAAAGAGGTCCCAGTAGATAATTATGTATAAACAACCTCAGATAAAAAACAGATTATAAAGAAAACTATTACCTTGTACTTTTCCTTAGTCAAGTGTAGGTTAAACTCATTTATGATGTTTAAATTATTGTTATTAAATTATAAAATAATCATTTAAATTAAAATTATATCATATATGATCTCTAACATTGCTTTGTTAAAAATATCTTTGTATTATCGTTGTTCCAGTTGTTAAAGGATTCATTTTTCTTTGTATTATTTGTTATATGAGTCATAATCATTATGGATTTGATGTATATTATTCATATCCATAATGATATCATGTCTTTATACATTATTTTTAATCATCAAATGAAAATTAGTCTATAAATGATACGATGGGGAATGATTCTTATCGCATTCGTGGAGATGGTAGTCTGTACGTACGCACGAGCAAAAATATCATTATTTTGATATTAAAATAACATATAATTGGAAGGTTTATAATATATACATAATTATTATCATGTTATATTTATTATTTATATAAATTACACATCATTATTAATCCCATCCAAATAATAATGTATTGAATAACAATTACACCACGATGTGGAGACGGTAAGCCGTACGTACGCACGTATGGTGACATGTTATTCGAGGGATGTATAGAATAATGAATTTTGTTGTACCATATTTATAATTACATCACAGTATATAGAATATACTGGAGTTATTATATTATAATTGATACTACAAAGGAAAGGGATGTGGAAGAAGAACGGAACATGAAAGGGGGTGGTGAAAAAATTACCTCTTCTTCGGGTTCATCCTTTTTATTTGATCAAAACTGCTCCATGGATTGGATTTATGATCCAAATAAGGCCTTTAGGTTGACTTTATGGATGTTGAGAGGATATTTGGGAAGGGGTTGGCCGAACCAAAAGGCTTTTATGGTATGAATTTGAGAGAAGAGAGTGTGCCCATTTATAAGAGGAGTGAGGGGAACCATAGGAAAAACGTAAAATTTTATTTTCTAATAAATTCATATGAGGTTTATAATTTCTCCAATGTGATTTATTAGAACGATAAGGCGGTTATGGGTCTATATCCTTTCATCGATTAGATTTTAGACATGTTTGGGTCACTATATTAACTGTATCTTTTTGTTTTAAATCATAGTTCATTAGTTTGACATTTACCATGTTAGTTAGTATTTTTATATTATATGGTTAATAAACATACTATATTCTTCCAAGAGACCCCCAAGTGGTACATTAATGAAAACCTTATCATTATATAAGTTCTTTTTCCGAACCTTAGATTTTTTAGAATATAATATCAATTAATAATATAATATTTGTTTTAAAAACTCATTTATGTCAATTTTGACCCTATTCACTAATTGATTTTTTTAAAATGATAACAACTTTATTAATTCTAAAAAAATTAATTTAATAAATAATAAAATGTTATATTAACCAATAAAAATCATTTATGGTATCAAAACATTCAAATTATATATATTGTAACATTTATAATACCCATTATTTGACTCATTCATTAATAAGGAAAATATTGCATCATTATTGTGTCATAAATACATTTAATTATTAAATGTCTAAAAATTATAAATAAAATAGAATTATTTAGAAAATATTTTTATCTTTATAATGAATATTTATATTTGAAAATATAACATGTATATCCCTATGTAAAAAGTTTTGTTCTAAAACATATATGCTTTTGTCAATTTTGTATTTACATTAACTTAATTAATATAAATTGTCATTATCACGTACAAGTAGCTCCATGGGGTCCAAAAATCGACCCATAGATTCACATGGTCGTACATATATCAAAAAATAGGTTTAGGACACGTTTTATGGTAATTTAATATTATTTTAATTTTATTCTTTCCCCTTATTTATAGGATTTACCTTTTAACCATGGTAAATAAAATATTTAACTAAGTAATTATTAAAAATGTCTAAATATAAGATTTACCTATTTAAAAAATTTGGGAATCTTGATTTGAAATATGGAATCCATTTTTCCAAATTTAAAACACAGAATTTTTAGAAAATAATTTAAAATTAATTCCCGCTGTCAAAAGAAGAAGCGTTTTTAAAAAAAATAATTACTTTCAAAAGATTGATACTTGATTATGTCCGTTTTAAATGTGAAATTATTTCCAATTTCCAACACTGGATTAAATGGTAAAAATATATTCTAATTATAATTTAAAACATGTAAAATTCATAATTTATCTCGGTTAATTATTTTGATTAAAAAAGTTGTTTTTAATTAAAATTTAGTAATTATCACAAATCATCAAAATTTGAAAGATATCAGAAAAGTACCAAAAAATCACCCTCAGAAAATTTCGATATTCTGAATCCAATAATGATGCCCATTTTTAAATATAAAATGTATAATATTTCAAAAAGTGGGTATTACTATTCATAACTGCTAGTTTGATTGGTTGCGGTTTGTGATAAAAATTGAACTTGGGTACAACACACGCTACTGTATTATTCAAAGAGAAGAGTATCGTGGAATATTGGGGTGTTACATTTATTGTGAGTAACAACTTGTGGAAAACATTGATATTTAAGAAAATTTCTACAAATTTATACAATTACCCTCTTTATGGTGTTTTGGTGAAAAGACATGTTTGATTAAGTAACATGGAAATCAGAGGATGTGATGAAGCAGAGTTACCAAAATCTATTTTAGTATGGGAAAAAGGAAATATCGAGGGTGAATTTATTAAGGGGGTGGATTGTAACAAACCATAAATTCATTAATGAAAATTTCTCTTAATATAATTAAATTTTTTATTTTTTAAAATGATTATATAAAATATTCACATCCTTGGTTTATGTTTTTTGATTTTAAAATATAGTTAAAAAAAGGTCTGTTTCAAATTTAGTCATTGAACATTGTTCAAATGATTAGTAAAAATATAGGGCTTTAACAAATCCAATTAACTAAGACAATGGATGTATTGGCCTCATTAAGTAGAATTTGCCCATATGAAGCCCATTAGTCAGTGCTCAGAATGAAGGTGGGTCATTGGGAATCCCTCATGAAAAGACCAAGCCTAGCTTAAACATGTTATGATTTAGAAAAATTACCAATGAGAGAAGTGGAAATTCATAGTGATTACCACTTGAGTGATGTTATCTGAGACACCCCAAGAGTTGGTCGCCATCGTAAACCATACCCTTTGGTCCTATGCGGGTGTTCTATGGGTTTATGTTTCAAGACCATAACACTATGGTTATGTACATTATTTTTGTATATAGAATATACCTTCATTTTATTATTGTTACTTTGTAAATATTTTTAAGAAAAAATAGTATTTTTAGTTAATATCCAACAATGAAATCTATTATTATGAATTAATGAATTTTTAAATTAAATAATATTTTAATAATAATTTATTATTATTATTATTAAATTAATTGTTATTAAATATAAATTATAGTATAAATTTATGAATACAATTATAATTTTTATTAAGGTTTGAAAGTTATTTTTTAAAAAACACATGAGGATTCAATAAATGTAAGTTTTTTTTAAAGTGAAAAATCACATATTTAGTACATTATTAATATAAAATGAATATTCTATTTGGAATTAGTCGTTGAAATTTTTCAATGGTTAATTTTACATAATTTTCTGAGGCAGTCGAATTTTTAGGTAAACATTAAATATCATTTAATTATATAATTTGTTTTATAACATCATAGTGACCCAATAGTTTTGAAATAAAATACTATAAACAATATTTTCTGCCATTATATGTTTTACCATTAAAATAATGTGATTTTAGGTTTATTTTCTTCAGTTTAAAAAGCTTTAGTGGACCCTCCAAGACTTATATAGCATTTTAGCTTTTAAAATTTCTTTCCTTGAAAGTGTGAATCACGTTCACATCAGCAACCCTATTATATTAAGAAGTTATTAAATTGGAATTATAAAATATTTTTCCCACTCCACATTGGAAAAACTCATGTGCAATAATAATGGGATGGTTTTTGGTTTTGATTAGTATAATGTGTTGTTTCCCAAACCTAAATATTAAACAATTCCTCTACTTTCTTATATAAAACACCCTAGATCCAAATTTCTCTTCATGCAATGCCTTTAGAGCTCATACAACCTATTTAATCCTATCTCTAAAATCCTAAAATGTAATACAATGCACCTAATAATCCTCTTTCAATCCCCTTCAAATCCGTTGGGATCACACTTCTAGGCAATTGAATCATTCATTTCACATTTTATCCATGTTTTTTAATATTGTGATGTGCTATTAATTTAAATTATAAAAGTTGGGTATGATATAAAACCTCCCATATACAGCCTTATTTATTTTTAAATGATGATATTCCAATTTCTCTCTCGTCGTTGCCTTCCATGTATATCTATTACAATGCTGAAATTCCATAACGAATTTCCCACTCCTCATTTACAGTCTAGAATTTTTTTTTGTATTTTTAATCTCAATTAAATTACCTCTGTTGGGACATGTATCTATATTACCCCCTTATAGTAAATTTCATTTACATAATATGAGACACCCATTTCACTCCAATCCACCATTTTTATGAATTTTTATGTCATTCCATTATGCTGTCCAAATTGCTCCACATTTTTCCAACCATACTCATTGTGTAGTGAATACCATGCCCATTTCTCTATAAAGGGTATTCACCTTTATGTATATTTACTAATATATGTATGTGTTTCATGTATGAATTCCACATTCAATAGTCGAGTAATTAATCATTTATGTTTTATGAATCCATGTTATTTGATCTTGTGGCACACTTATGCATGAAATGAAATGATTAACTAGGGTGAACCATGATACAACTCAAATACATTGGGTAGTGCATAGTATCATGATACATCATGTTCAATTAGTGGAGACTATTTATGATTCATGTGAAAAGTGGGTTTAATCATATTTTAGGTGTAATGTGGGTTTACTCATGCTCTATGTTCAATGAGCCTCAGATCGTGCTAATTCCATTTTAATTATTATTGAAACATTTCCAGGTTATGATAATCATGCTATATCATGCCTTTATATTCATGTTTCTTTTATGATCCATTGATATTCATATTTCTAAACATTTATTACATTTTTTATGTTATACATTTATTATTCCCTTACTGGGATTTATAGCTCACCCTTTTCTTATGAATGTCCTCAGGTTATCCAATTAAATACAAAGTATAAGGGTATGTAGTGGTCATGTAATGGATGTTTTAAATAAAGATGTTTTTCTTCATGTTTTAAGTTATTATGTAATTTTACTAATCCCCAAAGACAATATACCTCTCATTATTCTATGTTTAATCAATTTAAGAGCTTATGTAATAAATCATGTATAAGTGTGTTACAAAATGAAGGGTTGTTATATATTTGGTGTGCTAAAAGCCAGCCTATGGAAAGCCATAATGATCTGAAATGTCTAGATATATGAGAAAATAATCTGATGTTCCCTCAAAGTCTAAATGGAGATTCGAAAAGCTCAGGGGTATCAATTGTATTAGAATACAATAGTGTAATTTCATTCTAGCAGTATGATGGGTAAATCAAATAGTGCTATGAAAATCCATCACCCTGAAATTTGCAAGAAGGGGGTGATGAAATGCTTTAATTGTAGTTGAGAACGGTACCCGGCCATTAACTAACAATAAGAAAAACCCAAGGCTGTGATATAGTATATGAATTCTATATTCAACCATCATCTCAATGTTCATTTCATAAACTAAAAATAACTCATTCACTTTGCAAACCAGGTCCCTATGCAAAGGGTTTTTGGAGGCAACCAACAACCTCCAAGGCAACAAGGGAGATATTTTTCAATCACTTCTACTAAAGTGAAAATCGACAATTATGTGGTGATATTTATGCTAGTTTTCCTTCAATAATAGTTAAAATAATTTTTTAATATTGTTCTACGCATTATTTTATATCCTAATTTTTTAGTAGAAAAATCCCAACACCACCAAAAATCATGGAAGTAAAGATTTCATTAAGAACAACAAATGAGAAAATATTTTCATCCATTGAAGATAAAATCTCCCCTATCATAATTTTTGTATTGAACTTTCTAAAAAACAATGTAAAACACCATCTAGTGCAACTTGATGAAATTATTGGAATGCATTGGCGTTCCTTATATAGATCAAACATAAATTTCCATGACATGAAAATCACTCTCTATATAGTGGATTGACCTACAACTCTATACAAGTAAAAAGAGAAGGTTGAGTCTTATTTAGCACCATAATATCAATCATGAATAATAATTACCTTTATGAATGTGTATCTTTCTGGAATGATTGAGCCTAAGGAATCAACCATCCTTTAAGACATGTCTATTGTGAGGGAATTTAATGAAGTGTTTCCAAGAGAATTGCCAGGACTACCTCATAGAAGAGATGTTTAATTATCATTTGATATTATACAATGTAATTAACTATGTCCAATAATCTATATAAAAATGATGTTGTGGATCTTGAGGAGTAGAAAAACAACTATATTAGAATCATGATAAATTGTTTATATACCAAAGTACTTCACCATGGGGTGCACCCGTCCTCTTCTCCTTGAAGAAGGATGTGTCAATTTACCTTTTCATTTATTATCTTGAGCTCAAAAAAATCATCATATTGAAGAAGTTATCTCTGACAAAAATTGATAACTTGTTCGATTAGATATGTGGAGCACAATACATTTACCATGTTTATTTTCAGTCACGATATTACCAAGTAATGGTAAAGTAGGAGGATGTCCCCATGACTGATTTTCACACAAGGTATGAGTACTAAGAATTTATAGTAATTTCTTTCGAACTCGGTAATTCTCAATCAAACTTCATGGTCATGATTAATAGATTATTTTGGGATTGTCTTGAAAAAATATTTGTTTACTTTATAGATGATATTATAATATACACCAAAATCAAAGAGGATGAGGATCATCGAAGTACTATACTAGAGAACATACAAAAGGAAAAGCTGTATGAAATGTGCATCATTTTTGACTTTTGGTTTAATAATGACTCATTCTTGTGTCATATCATCAAAAGAAATAGGATATTTGTGGATCCTCAAAATAAAATTACAATATAGGGATGGATGAGGCCAACATTGGTGACAGATATCCGTAGATTTCTGGCTTTAGTTGGATAGTATCGCCGACATGAGAAAAAAATTTCAAGATTTTCAAACCCTATTACCAAGATAACTCAGAAGGGAGTGATGTTTTCATAGATTGATGAATGACAATATATCATCAAGGATTTTGAAAAATAGGCCTATAATTGTACCCATGCTAAAACTACCATCAAGTGGAGAACTTTTTGGGTGTATTTAGTGATGATTCGTAGAAGGATATGATCTATGTGTTGATTCATAATGACTGTTTCAATGCCTATGCTTCAAGGAAATTAATAGTTCATGAGAAAAACTATCCAACACATGCTCTGGAGTTGGGTGCAGTATTATTCTCTTTGAAAATTTTGTGACATTAGTTCTTTGCGGCGAAGTATGAAATATACAAGAATAAAAAATCATCAGATATATATATCCACATTTAAATAGTTGATCAAATGCCAATGTATATGGTTAGAGCTAATCATTGATTATGATTTTTCAATCCATTACCACCATTGGAATGCAGACAAGGTGGCACATGCTATATGTATAAAGAACTATATATTATATCATTGATGTTAATTGAAAAGGATCAAATCGTCTTATATTTGATGAAGATGGGTATGGAAACCATAATGAAGGTAACAACATCATTAATTTCACAAATGATTGCTCAATACTCTATTTTTGAAATGTTAATAGATGACCAAAAGGAGGATGTGAGAATTAGAAGAAAGACGAAACTATCACTAATGACAAATCCCTTTAGTATAATGTTAATAAACATAGAATTGTGAGATTTGGGAAAATACTATTTGTCCCATAAAATACAATGGTAAAGAATTTACTTTTTTAATATGAACATAGTTCAAATTTCTCCATTCACCCAGTAAACACAATTTTGTATTGAGATCTCTGAGACCACTATTGACGGGATAACATGATGAAGGAAATCACTGAGTATACATCATAGTTCTTGGTATGTCAGAATGTGAGTGCTGAGAGGAAGAAACCTAATGTGATGACGCACTAATTACCAATAATAGCTTGTAAATGTAAGAACCACACCATGGACATTTTTTGGACTTCTGAAGACATCTAATGGAAACAATTCTCTATGGGTTGTTGTGGACAATCTTATAAAGACTGTACACTACATTGCAATTAGAAAGGATTTGTCATTGGATCAACTATCATGGATATATATAAGGGAAGTTGTAAAGATTCATGGAGTACCATTATCTATTACATATAATCAGGATCCATGATTCGCCACTATGTTCTAGAAGAGTCCTCAACATTCTCATAAACCTGAGATGAACATCAGTAAGGATTATCATCCTCAAACTGATGACAAATCTTTCTGGACTGTCCAAACACATGAAGAAATGTTGAGAGCATGGTCATTTGACTTAATAATAGTATGAGATCAACAAATTCATCTGGTTTAGTTCTCTTACTATAACGGTTTCCATTAAATATCAAAATGACTCCTTATGAAGCCCTTTATGGGAAGTGGTGTAGAACCCTGGCATGTTGGGATGAAGTTGGGGAGCGAAAACAACTAGGACTAGAAATTGTATAAGAAATGGTGGAGACATTTACGACCATCCAGCTGCATATTAAATCTGTCCAATGTCGAAAAAAGAGTTGTACTAGTAATCATCGACGAGACTTAGAGTTTTATGTTGGAGATATGGTATTCCTCTACATATCATCATGGAAGTCATTTTTGAGGTTTGGGAAGAATAGAATGCTTAATTCACTGTACATCAACCCATTTGAGATCATTGATCACATTGGAGCACTGGCCCATTGACTAGCACAATCACCAAACCTATCACAAGTACATGATGTGTTCCATGTATCACACTTGAGAAATTACATTCCTGACACATCTCATTTACTCAATCCTGAGGTGGTTCCATTAGATAATGACCACCATATTAATTAAATCTGGTGAAGATAATTGGTCATTGGGAAAAAGTAATATGAAATAAGGAACTACCCCATTTAAAGGTGTTGTGGAGAAGCCACATGATTGAATAACCTATGTGGGAATCAAAGAAAGGGATCAAGCATAGTTACCCTTATTTTTTTGTGTGGGGAAAGGAAATTTTGTGGGCGAAATTTCGTAAGGTGTTGATTTTAACGACCCATAGATTTATTAATGAAATTTTTTATTGATCTAATTAAATGTTTTATTATGTAAAATTGTTATATAAAATGTGAACATCCTTTGTTTTATGTTTTTTTATTTTAAAATATCTTTTTTATTTTTTATCATTTCTAATATACCATTTGAATAGTGACCAGATAATTAGTATAAATATAGGGGTTTAACCAATAAAATTATCTCGTACTAAGGATGTGATGGACCCATCCAATATAATTTTACCATAAGAATCCCATTTGTAAGATCTCAGAAAGGAGGTGGCATCACTGGTCTTCCATATTTTACATGCCCTAGATAATGATCAATACCTTATTCTTGAAGGGAACCACTTAGGGGAAAAGTTGATGTAAATCGAGATTACCACTTGAGATTGTTATATGAGCTTCCCAAAGTGTCTTCCACCATCACACAACATAACCTTAGGTCTACGGGCTTGTTATAAGGGACTATATAAGAATACCCTAACACTATTATTGTGTGCATTATTTTTGTATAGAGAATATAAATTAATTTTTTTATTATTACCATTTAAATAGATTTTAAAGAACAAATAGTATATTTATTTAATATTCAATTGTGAAATCAATTTTTATTTACTAATTATTTTTTAATTATATAATATTTTTATAAAAAAATATTACTAATTTTTTTTATTAAATTTAAATATTCCTAATATTTTTTTATGAATACAATTGTAGTTTTTTTATGGTGTGAAAGATGTATTTGTCAAAACCCGTGAATATTCTATAAATGTTAGTTTTTATATTAATTGTATATATTCATATATTTACAAATTATTTATATAAGATTATTTTGAATTTTTTAATAAGGATGTTGAAATTATCCAACGTTGAATTTTCCATAAATTTTTAGACATTCGAATATTTTGGAAAATATTAAATATCACTTAAATATGTAATTTATAATAGGTCATCATAATAACCAAACAGTGATGTTATAAAATACCAAAAAAAGTATTTTGTCCAATATATGTTTTAATTTTAATATAATATGATTTTAGATTTTTTTTATTAATTTTATTGTTCCATAGTGGACCCTACAAGACTTATAAAAATTTTAAATTTTTAAAATGCTTTCCTTGAGTGTGTGAATCTCCTCCACATAAGAAAGAAAAATATTTTATTAATTTAATCTATTGCCATTATAAAATATTTTTTATCACTCCCCTTTGGTAAAAACATGGGAATAACTATGGGTTAGTTTATGGTTTTTATTATTTTAATGTGTGGTGTCCAAAACCTAAATAATAAAGAATTCCCCCGTTTTTTCTATATAATCCCACCCAAGATCCCACATTAAATCACTAAAACCCCATATATAACGTCTCTACTGAACCTCCTCTCTCTTTTATCCTCTCAATCTATCCCAAATTCCCAAGAAACCTATATCAATCCTCTCCCAAGACTTTCAATCACACATCCATGTAAAGGATTTCTTCCTTCCTCATTTTTATCCATGTTTCTATATATGGTTTTATTGTTTTATATTCTGTTAAAAATGTTTGGGTATGTATTTAACCCTACACCATACTACCCTCATTATTTTAGAATTATTATAGACATCATTCTCTCTCATTAATTCCTCGCATGTACTCCTGTTACCATACTGAATTTCAATAAGGAATTTGTCTCCTCTCATTTTATTTCTAATAATTATCTTATATTATGAATATTAATTCCACTAACTATATTGTTAAATGTTTTTATATTACCCCCTTACTAACCATTTCATGTACATACGAAGATATACACTTTTTTCTCTCACCAACCATATTTTGGAATTCGTATGTCACATTGTTATGCTACTGAAATTGCACTATGATTTTCCCAGACAAAGTCATTATGTAGTGAATACCATACCCATTACACTATCAGTAGTATTAATCATTAAAGATAGTTTGTTACTAATTATAAAAATTCATGTATGTGTTTCAACATCATTTATTGTGTAATAAATAATGATGTTAAATGATTCCATGTTGTATGATCAATATGGCACACTTATGCATGAAATGAAATTATTAAGGAGGGAGTGCCCTAATAGGTCTCCATAGCATTGGTGAAATATTAGTATCATAACACATCAAGTGAAAATTTTGGTTTAATCATGATTATTCAAGTGATATGAGGGTTTACTCATGCTCTATGTGAAATGTGCCTTGGATCATGCTAATATCATGTCAAATGTTGATAACACATTTCCAAATTATGATAGCCATGCTATATCCTGCATTTATGTGAATGTTTATATTATTATTCATTGATAATATATTTCCAAACATGTATTGTATTCATCATGTTATTCAATTTGTACTCCCATACCGGGCTTTATTGCTCACACATTTGTTATGCATGTCCTCAGGATATCACATACAATTCGAAGTGAGAAGGAATATATATAGTGATGTAAATGAATATTTAAATAATGATGTGTATTTCTTGTTTTTAGTTAATAGGTAATGTTCCTAAAAAAAATACACTATACCTCTCAATATTCTAGGTTTTATGTAGTTAATATTTTATATAATAAATTATGTTTAGGTGTGAAATAAAGAATAAGGTTGTTTTGAAGCCTATATTTGGATCCCTATACATATGGTTGATCAAGTATTGGAAATAACTATGATGCCTCTAACCATCATCCATGTTTAAATTGACCCCTTGGAAATTATGTGGTGATTGAGTGTATTGAGATTATATAAATCTTCTTTAGGACTCTTATTGAACCAATTGATGGTTCTTCCACATACATGTTAGATGGACTTCTAATGAGATGTTAGGAATCTATTATTCAAGATAGAAAACATATTGAATTTACCTATAGATATTTCATGAAAATATAAATAAGAGTAGTTTTAAACAAATATGTTACATGTGTTGAATTGTAGAGTGTTTCCCAACATACCTATAGATGACAATACTATTCTCTATTATTTAATAAAAAATTTGAGACATGATGTTTGAAAGAATATCTATCCAACAATAATAACCAAATAGGTTGGAGGTATGTGATGCAACAAAAGCTTGATATTTGGACAATTTTTATTCTGATATGAATTTTGAATTTCATGTTAAATATCAAAAAAGATTATTTTTTGTAGGATAACATCGTATTAAAGACTAGTTTTGGTATAGATTTAGTTGGGTTTATTGAAAAATATTTTGTGTACTCTTGCTATAAATAAAATAATAAGGGTAGTTAGATTTCATAGAGACTAGATTTTGAGCCTTGATTTGGAAAATAGACGTTATTATGGATCAAATGTGGAATGAATTATGATACCATACCGATCTATATGGAGAATCATAATACATTTCATTATTCCATACTATATGGTTATTTTCTCCATTTTTTTGAAAGGATATTCTAGGTCAGAAAGTGTAATTTAGTCTCGTCAAGGTAACATTTTATAATACCAATTATTCATAGTCTCATGTGTCTAATTATCCAGCCAAAGGTGATGTTAATCTGGAAAATAATAGATAAATTTATGGAAAAAACTATGTTCCCGTTGAAAAAAAGATCATCCTACAACTATTATATGTAGAATATATTTTTTTTGTAGGGTGTAACATTCATTTAAATTGTATAAAACAAATTATTTTATATTTCAAAAGTAATTTTAGTTTTTGAGATTACATTTGGAATTTATACCATAATTTATTATCATTTCATTTACTTGGAATGAGTTTTAATAATGGTTTAAACCATCCTACATTTTGGGTGATGAAAGATGGCATTGAGGTGGTGTGAAACATCATAGATATTGATATTTAATTCATCAATGTAATTATATTCTTGTATTAAATGATTTGTTATGTCATGAAAATATTTTTATCATCTTCCAGTTAATTTTTATTGTTCTATTGGGGTCACTCGTGTTTACGATGGTATATTGGATAATATATCGCGAAGGTAGATTCATTTTGTTCCATATATTGGGGTAATATTGTGCTAGTTTTTAATGTTGATTCTTGATATTAAGGAAAAATATATTTGCTATCATCATAATATTACATGTTGGGAATATAGTGATGTATTTTCAGATTATTTATTTGTTCTCTATCATAGGGATAGTTTGAGTCTAGTGTTTACCTTATCCATATAACAATTATCATTTCTATTCAATATTATCTAATGGATCCTTTAGAGTTATGGTATCCTAATGGGATATTCACGGACCTAGAGGATTTGGTATTTATTATTCCTATATTTTACCCATTGGATTTTCTTGTATTCTATCCTATGAAGGTATATTAGAGTATTATACCTTTCCTGGATTAATGAAAGTTAAATCATGTGATATTTTAGAAAAAACATATCCCTATCTCAAGATTTATGACCTCACTGATCATATTTTAGGTCAATTCTAATTATTTTGATTGCCGATCAGTTAGGAACCACGAGTTATGATTACTAGAATAGGATATACGTACAAAATAATTTTTCAGAATGTATAGTCATTTCATGAATATATTTATTCAGTTCAGTTTGATGAATTATCCTATGATAATTATGAATATGATTAATATAATATTTTAATTGTTTTTGGAAGATATTTTTTATTTTTATATGGATGAAATATGGTGAACACCAATTTCAATGAGGAGTATAAAAATAATTTGGATACCATACATTAAACTTAATCAATATGTTAAGGTTTCCAAATGTTATATTTTGGATATATGAAGATAAATTTATATGTAATTTCACATATTAGAGGGTAATCATAGTGTATGATGAGAAAATAAAATGTGTAATTTCTTGTGAGGAATATGGAAATGTGTTTAAGATTGATATCTTCTTATTTTTTGGATATTTACTATAGATGGTTTGTTCATTATTTTGAAAATATTTAATCCTCGATTGTGGATTTAAACTATATTGGTTTAATGTTGAATGGAATAAAAATTATTAGTGTAATATATAGGAGATAATGGTGGGGATTTAATTATAACTTTGTGTGATTATATTAGAATACGGTTTGGGTTATGTTGTTTAATATAGTACTTCATGAATGACTAATGAAAAGGTAACACATTGTTGTATATGGATCACTTTAGTTAAAAAGTAATGAGATGAAATACCTTACCCATGATTATGAGTTGGGATCATTTATTCATACACTCATAATATGGTGTAACCAACCTTTTAGAGAGTGGTTTACACTGTATTTTCATCCCAAGAGACAAAAATATATTTTTACTAATTTGGATATAGTCCTATGAAAAAACTCATATGTGGATTATCATTGTAATTATGTTTTATAAATTTCTAATACTCATTGAAATGTGAACATGGTTGGAAATGCATATGGAAAAAATTATTGATACAATCCATGAAGAAATCTAGTGAGTATTAGTCTCTGATGAGTATATTTTTTCTGAGATGAGATTGGGAGTGGAATAAGTTGGTAGATAGGTTTTTATGATATCAATTAATGTATAATCCACTTTCAGTGACAAAATTTTTTTGGATCCTAGGATATGAACTATTTTACCAAACATAAGTAAGAATTTTTTTTCTAGAGACATCGGTAGAGTGGTATCAAACACCTATTGGATATTTCTGATTCAATTTCATGTTGGTTATTCCAATTTCTATAAGTTAGGAGTTGATGGATACTGTTCTCTAGTTATGTTGGTCCTTAAACCATGTTGATGACAATATATTCCAAGAATTAAGACACCAGTATTAATGTCTGTTAATGAGGTGGTTGAATGTAGATTCATTATCACATAGTCTCTCTTATAAGAAAATTGGGATATAACACAAGCGACCAAATACAATTTTGAATCTATTAACGATTAAGGTATGTCACTGGGATGAAAAATCCATATAATTAATCATTGGATTACCATGGACTCCTAGTGGGAGGGATGAAATCATAGTGATCATTGATCAAATTAATAAAATCAGATAACATATTACCAAAGTAGGAGATGATAAAACTGAAACATATTAATGAATTATACGTCCTAATGATAATAAGATTCCTAGGTTTACCTATATTATTATTCATGATACATTTTGATTCTTCAAATATAGTATTTGGAATGGATTTTTGTAGTTTTTAGTTTTCGAGTTGATATTGAGAATAGATAATGATCTTTAAATTTTTAGAAAGATAGATTTTGGTATTAATTTTATTGAGCATATTATTCCATTTTTTGTTATTGATTTTTTTGTCATGAGAAAATTATTTCCCTCTTGTAAAATTATCCTATATCAAAAGTTATCAGGTAGTGATAAATATTGATACCTTAAAATAGTTTTATGGGAGGCGAGGAATATCTCCCCTATTCTAGGAAGTAGCTTAAATGTGGTAATTGTTTGGGTCGTATCTTATTGAAGTGGTTATATAAAAAATAATTTTAATCTATTTGTGGTTTTTCATTTAAAAAATTCTTTAAAAATCATATTCATGCATTTTTCATCTACTCCAAGAGTTTGATTTTGGTGACCATTTTTTTCTCTATGTTTCTCCTTTTAGGTGACACAATTGATTCTCTACACAATATAAAGAGGAACTGAGGTTTATTAGACCCTTTGATATCATGGAGATATATGGACTATTTGAATAGTGTATGGTCATACCATATCTATTAACATAGAATCATGTCATGATTTATAATTCTCAGATTAGGAGGAATTGAAACAATCATTCCCATGTGGCTTGATGAAAATGATGGTTATCAAGATCTTGATTCCACATTTGGTAAGAAACATGTCCATATTATGCATCTCTAGGATATGGTACTATAGGGTAAAATGATTCCATTTTATTTAGTTCTATTGAAATGATGATGTGATATCCCATTAGCATGGGGGAGAGAATATGTAATGAGGACATAGTGGAATTCTCTAATTGCGATTCAATAGTCATGTGTAATTTCACGGGAAAAAAAATACATTATGATGTAATGATTTTCATGATACATAAACTTATTATTTAATACATGAAGCTTATTTATAATTAAATGTTTTGGTAATTATTTGAGGTTGTTTTTAGAGTTTTTTGAAAAAAATTTAGGCAATTTAAACTATGCACGGTTTGCACATTGTATATAAAAGTTATAACATTGGGCCTAGGAATGAATGTGTCTCGGCCGGTTTCACTAGAATGGGGTGCACAGTTCATCCAAACCATTATTCCACCCATCCAAACCGTGAACCTATTGGAAGATACACTGCATATGTTTAGTTCACGGTTATGGTAATATTGATAAAAAAATGATGAAACCCCAATAGAATCTCCATAATGGGCACATGTTTAAGGATAATTATCACAATATTATATGAAGCCTATCTATAAAACCATTCAATTGGTCTTTTAGTGTGTCTAATTTTTAATTAATAATACTTGTGAACTAATTTTATACTATAATGACCCCTAATATCATAATAGATTTACATAATACTTCCTCGGTTATCTATAGGAATCTCCCTTAATATATTTTGTGATTTCACTTTTTTAATGACGAATATAGAAATGTTTGTTTCATTTTCAAAGTGGTTTTATCTTCAATTTATAGATACCTATAGATTACTCATTCTCTTATCAAATTAGAAACCATGTGGGATATGGATTTTACATATAATTGGTTTCATGTACTTTTCATTTTTTTCTTGTGGATCTAGGTTCCTGAGGACTCGACCTACTCCTCCTTGGTCATAGCATTCCCTGGAATATTGTACTACCTTTTTTGAGATATGTGTTTCTATACAATGGATAATTCTATTTATTTCGTAATTTTATTTTTAATTCCTTTTTTGTATTCATTAATACAAATTAATTTGTGATTACAATTGTTTTTTTAGAAGGAAACACTGTTCTGGTTCGACTATAAAAATGGTTTTGCGCACAATGTGTTTTATAAAACACATGAATAATTATTTTATGCAACAAATTTTATTTTAATCTCATCAAAAATGTATTATATGTTCAATGAAAATATTGAAAATGGAATTATACAGTATTACAACATCCTAAAACTTATGGTGAATCATGTATATACATGTCACTCAGGTGTGTACTGTAACATTAGTTTTTCATTAACTCTAGTGTGCATAATACCACTAGAGGTAATTATAGTTTCATCCAACTTATGACTGTATTGGGGATTTTTTTTATTTCTATAATGTATAACCCTAGTTTGGATCCCAAATAATATGCTTTGTCACATTGACTGGATTACCACACATTGGATTTTTGTGGTTATATTGTATTATAAACATACTCAGTGGATTGGTTGTGGTATTTTTTTACATGATTTAATTATGGTTTAATAACATATTGTATTGGTTTTGATCATATTATTTGTCATGTAGATTTTTCAAATTACATGTTTGGAGAATATAAATTAACATAATGAAAACTATGTGATGATTTACAGTTATATTTGATTATTGGGAATGATTTTTAAAAAATTAATTGTTTTCAATCTAAAACTACATAAATATTAAAGGTATAATTATTTTATATTTTATATTCAAATACATTTGGGATTTGTGATCTGACCATTAATTTTCTATTGGGATCTTATACACATTTATTTATTCAGTTTATGTAATGTGAAGGCAATCATGTATCATGTTGATATATATATTTTTATCATACTTTTTAGTATGGCGTTTTAGAGGTAAATGTTGTCCACATGATGAATTTTTGGTCCTATGATGACAAATTTTCCTATTTTACCTAGTTTGCAAGTGATGGTTTTAACTTGGATGGTTAATATATTCATCTATGGCATACATTGGTTGTTTTAATTTTTTTATATACATGAATTGTTTTTAAAATCTTGTCTCACCTTCAAAAAATTATGATGTGCAGGAATAGGTGTCTTGTTTAGTTTAATAGTGTTGGTTTGTTACACTTAATGTCTAATTTGAGATCTCGGAATCCCATAGGTCACATTGGTCATATGACTGGAAGCGATGAATAAATTATATTTTTTGTGCTGAATCAATTATGTATCATGGGGAAACAATTTCCATCACCACCCTTTTCAAATGATAGTTAGTAAACACCAGGGATATTTATTAAATGTTAAAAGAAAATTCTGTGGGTGTGGGATAGATAGGAAAGTATATTGCAAAATATAATTCAAGAAACCCACCATTGTGGTGGACAAAACATATTCTATAGTCAATCCACTAATTTATATTCTTTTTTTAACTATATGGGATGAGGAAACTATATTAATTAATGAACTAATCTAATGGTTGTCAATGATAAATAATGATAAAAACCTCTATGGAAAATTACATATGGGAGATCATATTACATCACAACTATAGATATGGAACATGGAATTAATTTGGTGAAATTTAGACTGGTTATTTATTAATGACCTGGAAATGTACAACTTAAATATGGTTATGTGATTTCATTAAAATTGTTCATGATTATATTAACTATAAAAACCCTACTAAAAACAAGATGTTGCGTTATAAGAAAATTTGATAAAAGGTTAGTTTATTGCAACCTCATAATATAACTTCTCCCCTATATATATTTATAGAATTAATTTATTTGTGATCCTTGTGAAACTTTATTTTTTAGAATTCATGTAAATTGAATGTATGGATTTGATTTACAAATATAATGATATTTAAATTAACTTATAGAAGTAAATAATCATTCTTATCAAGAATCATGCATTGATTCGATATTAGTACAAGGATATTGACATATCTCCTTTGGTATCATCTTCTTATGCATGGATATTATTATATTATGAGGAACTCTATTTGGATCAGATGATTAGGACTAAGGAAAAGGCCATCTTTAATAACATTCCTATTGTAAAACATGCACACATTTTTTTGGATTATGTCCTTTCACCGGTTCACCACTAATATCGACTATATTGTCGACATTACTCCTATAACAATCCAATAAGTGTCTAATATCAATTGAAGTTGCAGTAAATCCCTCCACGTATGTGATCATTATACTTCTTCATTTCAAGTGATTATTTTAGTGCCCTAGCATTATGGTATCGTATCCATTAATTAAGGATGGATGTTATTTTTTTCCTCCTAGATATCAATTATTTGAACAATTTATAAAGGGTTTTTATTCTTTTTTTCATGGTGTAGTAGGCATTCTTCTTTTAGTTAAGTAGGTTTCCTTACATCTACCGACCCCTTTTCCTCTAAATTGTGTCAATATTAATGTATATTTGATTATAGGTCCTTCTTTGATGTCATTGGGTTTTATTGATCTGGTATTCCATTATAGGCATGTGTGATCCGTGTTTTGAGGTTGGTGGATCTATCTCAACCCTATGATGATTGGATTAATTTTTCCGACATTATAAATTAATTTATAAATTGAATTGGAATGATCTTTTTTTTTTGGTTTTTAGAAAATTATTTTTGATGTGAAATTGGTTTTCCCTTGTTATTTGTAAATGGAATGAAATGGTTTTTTCAATGTAATGAAATGGTTTGTGGAAACAATATGACACTAGTTTCCTTGGATTAATGGGTGGGTGGTTTATCATGTGTCAATCATCCATTGATTTGTTATTATCGAGGAGGTTTTTCGTGGGTTATTCCATTCATTCCTTAATCTACTATTCTAGTGGACCGATATTAATATTTTGGAGGGTTTACTCAGGGGGTATTCCTCTACATCCCAAGCCTATTTTATAGAATCAAATTTGTTAACATATTATTGCGATATGAGTAGTCTGCATTAAAGACATGTAGTATTCCTTGGTGTTCTGATACATATGACTCTATTTTGAATTTGATTGACATTCTGAGTTATCCTTGATATGCACGTTTAATATTGTGATAAATGATATGAAAATTGTTTTTGGAAATTTATATACCTTCTTTATTTAAAAACTATGAAAAATGGAAAATCATTTCCATGTTTTCTATAAAATGTTTTGTTATTATCATGATTTTTCTTATTTAAAATGAGCATACAATATTTGTAATACAGATACATATTTTTGGACACCTGGGTGGGATTTTTCTGGGCATGTTCTCTCACACCATTCACTCTTCTTTGAGGGTTCTTGGACCATTATTAGTATTCCAGTGCATGGAAAGGCAATGATCCAAAGTACGGCAGTGAGGTTTTTTCTTGCTGTTTGGGTAAAAAGTGGTGAGATTGTTAGAGTTTAACCCTTCCATAATTTTGATGAGCTTTATGTTTTTTAGTCCTTTTCTTTTGGACTTTTCTTTGAGTTTTATACGGTTTTATAGTTGTTTCATTTTGGTTTTCCTATAGTTCTGAAATATTTATCTTATTTTTCTTAATCATTTGATTCTTATTTAGTATGTATAAATATAAATTCCACATGTTTGTTAATATTTGAAGAAATAATTCCCTCTAAATTTATGTTCAATAAAAGGGTCATTCCCACTAGCCTATGGGGATCCAGAATCCCTTTAAGCATGTGACAGAAATAGTCATCTGGCAGGATTGAAGGAAATTCGGGTTGATTTCTCCTTGTCTGGTATTAAAGGGGGACTGTCCTCAAGAGTACATGTCTTTAAACATCTTTTAGACTGGATATAAGATATTTTGGACATGATATGTGTGGTGTGTTTTGTGCCTTTTCTTTCTAGACATAATAAGGCTCATGTTTCCATGGAATGTTGGGATGTTTATCTCTAGTATTGTTTTTTTAAATCATATTTTTTCATATGTGTTTTCTAGTTTGAAATTAGTTTTGTTTTATTGTTTGATTGTTTTGGTGTTTCGATGTCCAACAATATGGCTCGAAGACATCACCCCTGAGTTCCTCATGAAGGTAAAGTGGATTCTCTTCAAGGAAACCAGCCTATATATTATAACCTCATCAAGATGATATTATTATTAGTATGATTCATTGATCATGATGTACTAGATGATCAAAAAGTTATTGTTGAAGTCCAACCAGGAGCTAGAGGGGAGCAAGATCAATCGTAGGAGTTATTAAGTAAAAATACATATTCCATTAAAGGAATTATTAAACCATTAGAGTGGGAGGAAGAAATTGATTTTATCGAAAAAATAGACATCTTTCTAAAGACACCTGAAAATATCATGATGAATTGCCTTATGTTCAATCACAAGGGTTCTAGAAAGTGATGGTTGTATTCTATGTTCCATGAAGATAGGTACATAGACTTGGTTTGAAAGGGTTTCAGAACCCTATTCATTAACTAGTTTTTCTATATTCAGTCATGGTGTGGATGTATCTAGTGTTTCTGTAATTACAATACTACATCTGTTTAGTGTTAACATTCACCAATTCATTTGTGAACTTTTCCATTTTTCTCTTGATGAGGTGTAAGAAGACCAGTTAATGTCTCAGAAGTGCATCTATATTTTGTGACTAGATATTAGATAGAATGTGTTTATGATTAATCTTTATTCTTTTTTATATACTATAGATAGATTCTTGACGAATGAAATGAATATTGTGTGAAATGTTATATTTCCCACCACTTCTTCTTTTATCAGGTGGCAGCTTCAGTGGAGTGCATGGGGCAGAGATGACATCATAGGAACATCCTGGAAGTGATAGAGGTGGGTCTCAGTAGTGATCCACCTCTACACTATCCATCATATATTGATGTATTCCTCTAACTTGCAATCATTTTTTAAAAGGAGGACACACTAAATGTTAATTTTCTTTTCCTGTGAAGATTTAAAATAGTTATGGATGAGTTGGTCATCTACTATACTTTTTCTAGGTTATAAATTTTCCCAATTATGGGGAGGGTTCATCATCTACAAAGGATACTATGGTCTAGTCAGAAACATCATAGACAACATGTCTCTATCTAGATGCATCACTACTAAAGATTATTACATAGTAGATGAGTTTCCAGTGAAACAGAAAGAAGCATTAGAAATAATGACATGTATTATCCATATTGCATCTTCAGTAGAGATAGCTTTTTTTGAAATTGGTGACTCCCATTTGTTTATATGTTCACATTATATTGTTGTTTTTAAGATTCTAAAGAAACATACATATCTCCAAATGGAGATAGAATCACCTCTTGGTACGTGGAAAAAATAAGACTATTGATTGTCTACTTTATTGATGATAGCCGATATGGAGTTAGTTTGGAATTTTATTCATTCTTGATCTAAATCATCTTGACATAATCATCAGTATGGTTTGGCTTATCACTCATTGAGTTGAGTTTGATTGCTATCATTGGTGTGTTTTTTATTGATTTAAATTTGATCTGTCAAATGTTTTACTGGGAGTTGGATGTTGTGTTAGGTAATGCATGACCTTCCATCCCATAGCTCAAGAGTTCATTATATTCATTGTTTTTTATCCCAATTGAGTTTATTCGGTCGATGATGTTATCATTTTATTCGAGGCATTCTGGATGTTTTCCCGTATTATTTATTTAATCATAATCTAGAGGGATTAGTAGATTCTATGATGGATTATTTTCCAAGAAAATAGATGATATCGATTCATTATTAACACAATGAACTAGTGGATCTAAAAGAGTTCAAGATTCAGTTGGAAGAGTTTTTAGAAAATATTTTAATTACCCTAGTGTTTCACCTTTGGAAACCCCCTTTCATTCATCCATGAAATTAGATGGTTCACTTCATTGTTGTGTGTACAATCAATTGTTGAACCTGGTAACAGTTACGAAGAAATATACTTTTCCTAGTGTATAGAAAAATTTTATTAGTTAAATTTCAAAAAATTGTTTGAAAATATTGATCTTTAGTCGGTTTATCATCAGCTCAGAGTTTGAGAGTTTGATATACCAAAATTGGATTTCAAGAGATGTTATATACATTATGAACATCTTATCAGGTAATTTGGTCTGAAATATGCTCGTATAGTTTTTTTGGACATGATGAATTAGATAGTCTACTAACTTCTCGACACATTATTGACATTGTTTTTTGATGACAATCATGTTTATTAAAAATATGACTATGAGTATTTGTAGAATGTGAGTTTGTATCTCCAAATTCTGATAAGTAACAATTTGTATATAATTCATTCAAAATGTAGTTTCTATATCCAAGAAGTAATTTTTTAGGGGAAACATTTTTTGAGCATGGATTTTCAGTTGTTCCAGAAATTTTAAGGTTTGAATTTTCATGGAAGGAACCATGGAATGTCATTGATATATGAATCTTCCATGGTCATTTTGGGTACAAATTAAGGGTTTTAAATTAATTTTATAATATGGAATAACCTCTGATTATACTTATAAGGTAAAATGTGAAATTAACTTGGGATTTAAAGTGCCAGACTTTTCTAGGTGAACTAAAAAATCTTTTTACATCATTTCGTATTATAATATTACCTAATCGTCATAATTAGAAGGTGATGTTTTGGGATGCATCATGTTATAGTCTGTTATTCATGCATAAGAATGATGATAATTTGATAGATTTTGGATCCCATCAACTTCAACCACTTGAAATGAATTTCCCCACTCATGATTTATATATTGTTGTATTCATGAATGCACATAATAGTTGGTGGTACTATATTTTAGGGGAATGGATCTTGGTCTCCTCTCATCAAAAGATTCCATGTAATATATTTTCTCCAAAGGACTAGAATCATAGACAAATACTATGGGCAGAATACCTTCAAATGTTTGACATTGATATCACCTACAACCCATGGAAGGGAAATGTCATTGAATATTATCTTAGTAGAGAAGTACCATCATAGGATATTTTAGAATCTGTGGAAGAGTATAACACCATGGGTAATTTCACATAGTTTCATCTGGATACTAAAGAAGATATTTATTGTTTTATTCTGAAATGTGTTCACATATCATCATCTTTTATGTAGTATATCATTCAATGTCATCAGTATGATGATATGTTTCAGAATGTTCGGGAAATCCTTTATGGAGGGGATGTCATTTTGGGTTGGACTCCTTCAGCAGATGGTATGTTTCATAATGGGAAAAGGATTGTTGTATATATTTCAGTGAGATGCTCAGTAATGTTTGATTTCCACAGCACCCCATGGGACATACATCCTGGAACATTGAATATGTATTATAACATGAGAAGAAAATTATTTTTGTCAAGTATGAAGCATGACAATTCTGATTATGTGTCCCACTATTAGAACTACTAGGGGATAAATTTAGAGCACAAAATCCCTCAAGATTTCCACATACTCTTGTAGTGATGGGTTGGAAATGGAATAAGGTCTCAATTTATTTTGTTGAGGGATTTCCATATAAATCCAGAAAAAATATTTCTATCTTGGTGCCTTTTTCTTGATTGAAAAATGTCTGATCATTATTTTTTGATTAATGAAAACAATATCGTTGAAGATCTGGGTATGTTGTATGTGAATGAGACCATGTGGATTCGTGGGATTCCTTTATCCATTGATTTATATAGAGCCTTTGATTACCTCATGGGTGTGGAGGATTATTAAAGAGGTTATGTTAACTCTAATCAAGTTGTGTGCATCAATCCATCCATAGAAAAATGGTCAAACTGAGTGAGTATTTAAGATCATGGGTGATATGATCTGTGCCTATATCTTCAGTTTTTGAAGATCATGGGATTTTCATCAAGGACTAGTTGAATTTTTTATAAAAATATTTTTCATCCTTCAATTATTATGGATCCATTTTACAAATTGTATGGTCTCGTATGAAGATCACCAGTTTGGTGGCAAGTGGTGGGTGATGTATCTTTTGTTGTACCATGTATGGTTCTAGAATCATCTGCGATGATTTAGGACATTTGATGATGTCCGGTTATAGGCTAGAGTCAACTGAAATTGTATGAAAATTTTTTACATAATCCTTTGGAGTTTTCAATTTGTGAATGGGTCTTTTAGATATTTTATCATCATTTAGTTCATGGTTGACTCTAAACACATGGATAGTTGGATTCATGATATGATGGACAGTTCGAGAACGTTTAACATCTCAAAAAAGAATCAAATCAGTTAGCATTAATGATTTAGTTGACAAACAATCACGTCGTTTTACTTATATCTCATCTCATAAGTAACACCTTGATCCCTCTTACGTTTCGAGTTAGGAAGAAATTGATTTGGAGCCACATGCATCTGTTTTGGAGGAACTCGTTGTGATCCTCCACTCTTAGAAAAATTCATGCATGGGATGTAGATTTCATTGGTCATAATTCTATTGAAATAAGGATCATATTATCATGAGACTTGGGAACAAATTTTTTGGTGAGGGATTAGTGGGATCATCTTTTTTCCATGATTAAATCTTTAACATGACATCCTCAAAATGGAATCTCTTTATGGTGGGTAGTTTGTACCATCATGTTACCTTGATCAGGTATGTTTATCCCTCTCTCTATGATACCGTTTAGTTCAAAGTCTATAGAAATGGTTTTTCTAGATTTGTTGTAGTGTGTAATATAGTTACATTTCTTGTAACTCTTTTACATACCATATAGTGTTTTTTGGATACATGTCATTAAAGGGGATATCACGTTGTGAATGGTTTCATATAATAACATGGTCATACATGATGAGACAATCAAAAAGGTCGGTTTTTAAGCTAAGTTGACCAGTTTCTCTGTATACTATTCTAGTTTGTACATCACGCTATGGCCAAGGGTTTCACATCATGACTCCACCAATTCCCAGTATTTATAACACACACTCGAGTTTTTTTCAATTCATTCTCTAGTTCATCATTTCTCTCAATCCGAGGCTATTCGTAATATATTTTCATAAACATCGTTCCTCCATGATCAATACACTCATCATCCAATCTCTACTACAGTTATTGTGCATCATTTCGGTTATGTTATCTTTCTACTTCTTCATTGAATGTGATTACGATAAAACACAATTTTTTTGTTACATAATCCATTTATCTAATTTGGAATTTCCTTCTTGTCCTACTCCAGATCAACTATGTGATCTCGTTTTAGAAACATTTTCTTCTATTGTTCATGGTGCGACATGCATTCACCATTGAGGTATATCAGTTTCCTCTAATCTACCAACCCCTTGTGTACTAAATTGAATAAATAATTATATTGATTTGATTTTATGTTTTTTGTTGACATTATTGTGTTTCGTTGATTTTAGATACCATTATGGGTGTCTGCAACATGAGTTTTTAATTAGGAAGATTTATCTCTCGTTGTTGTTGATGTGCTTGATTTTTTATTATTTATAAATTGATTAACAAATGGAATTCAGATGATCTTTTTTTGTGTATTGAAATTGATTTTTTATGATAAATGGGTATTCCCTAAATATTGATAATTGAGTATTTTAAATAATTGAAATGGTTTGAAAAAAATTATCACATTGGATTCCTTGGGTAAGTATGTAGAAGGTTTAGATTACAGAAATCAGCCATTATTTTGTGATTATCAAGGAGGGTTGTATTGTGTATTCCTCTATTTCCTATTCTCGTTGTTCTAGGGGACTAATATTTAAATTTTTGGTGGTTTACTCAAAGGGTATTCCATTAATTGCTATGCCACTGTTATAGGATCGGATTTGTGAATAAGAATATAGTGACACAACTAGTTTGTAGTAAAGAAACGTAGTATAAATTGGTGTGGTTATATATATGATTCTATTTTGACTTGCAAGTATTTAAGATATTTCCTTGATTTACACATCTATTTTTTAAAAAATATGATATGTAAAGTATTCATTAATAATGATATACATTATTCTGAATAAAACTGTTGGAATAGGGAAATGATTACCATTTTCTCAATAAACATATTTACCGCTTAACATGAAATGTTATAATTTAAATTTATCATACATGATTATTTATATAGATAAATTTCATGGGACAATGAGGTGGGATCCTAGTGGGCCTAATATCTCACACCCTATTTAACTCTTCAGGGGTGTGTTGTCCATTGTTTGTCTTCTTGTGTAGTGAATGTCATGGAACCATTGATAGGATACAAGGTTCAAGTCATATAGTTGGGTAGCTGGTGGTGAGATGGTTGGAGCACATCCATACCTTCTTTTATATTAGCAGTTTGGTTTTTATTCCCCTTATTATGGATTGTCATGGAGTTTTTAACTACTTTAGAGTGTCTTTTTTCTAATGTTTTCTTAGATTTATGGAATATATATATATATATCCTCTTCATGTTACACTATTGCATATTATTTTGATTATATATATATATATATCATGTTGTTACTTAGGTTGTGAGAAATCATTCCCACTATTGGGTGGTTTGATGCTCAGGTTATTGTCACTAGCCCATCGGAATTGAGAACTCCCATTAGGTCTGTGACAGAATGGGTCTAGTGTTGAGTTTGAGGGATATTAGGGATGATTTTTCATAGTTTATAAAATAAATGGATCCATTGAGATTGTAAACTATTTATACTGCTAATATGTAGAATAAATCATATGATATTATTGATAAGGGGTTTATATTGATATGTGCCTCACCAGAGGGTGTACCACCTCTCTTCATCAAGAGAACAGATGAGTCCATGTGCCTCAGAATTTATAATCAATATCTATAAAATGTAATGATAAATAACTTGTATCAAATACCATTTATTGATGAATCTTTTAATAAAATAGGTGGGTCCAAACATATATATTTTGTATATCCCTATTTAGGATAGTAGTAAGTGAAGTTTTATTTGTTTTATATTACAAGGAATTCATTTTTCCAAGGTTGAAGGAAATATAGGTTCATAGTTGTTCCATTTAGACACTGTAATTGTAATACTATCATCCTAAACATAAGGAATATAGTAATTATCGATCATGTTAATAAATTTGTTTTACAATTTATATATTATATTCATAAAAACTACATAAGAAATGAGGAACATGAGGGATATTTTATTTTGTTTCCAAATAACATTTTAATGGAATATCTGATTGAAATGTATAGTATGTGAATGTTTTATATAGTGTAAGAAAAATTATTAGGGAATATAATCCCCAAAATAGGGATATATGTGGAACCATAATCAAATAGAATCTTAAATGATGAACCACAGAAAAATCTATGATGTATGTCAATGATTTATCGGATTATCCTTGTACTATCATCGAATTTTTAGAATCTTCTAATGACATTCTAGATCGTGACATAGAAAACATTGAAGGGAGTGAGGACTACATATAATGATGAATGTAAAGATAGATTTTGTGAGTTGAATAATATGATAATAAGAACAAATGAACTATATTAACCACCGCTAGGGAAATATTATTGATCTATAGTAATGTTCCCAAAAACATCTTAGAGTTTGTACGCGTGAAATAGTTTAAATTGAGTGCTTATACCTCAAAACAATTAACGATCCAAGAGAAGAACTAACCAAATCATAGAATAGAATTTTATATAGTGAAATTGAAATGATTATTGTATGAAATTATATTTATTGGATGAATTTGGACCTTTATATAGATCATAAGAGCCTAATGTGTATATTCTCCCATAAAGAGATAAATATGCACCCACGAAGGTGGTTAGAGGTGATCAATAATTTTGAATTTTCAATAAATTATCATCATATAAATGAAATAAAATTTGGATATGTTCAAATTATAATGTATCCAGTTACCCTATATATGATGGAGATTGAATGCAATGCAATTTCATATTACATATAAATGATGTTCCTAGGAATCATAAGATCGTATTCATCAATAATTTCTCAAATAAATTCTAAAACATCAAATAATTAGATGATCAAGGAAGAATAAAATGATAATAAGATAAAAATAAAATATTATAATGTTCAGCATATATAAATGATTGGTTTATTTCGTTTTCAATCTGTATATGTGTCACATTAAAATCGCAGTTAAAAATTTAAATTTAGGATTATGTGGAAATATCATCTTCCACTATAAATCATGGATGAATTAATATATATAGATATATGAGGAAAAGATTTTTTGAGATAAAATGAAGAGGTACATTAATTAATTATATCGTTATTCTTTGTATTACACCACATGAATGTTGAGTGAAAATAATTAATGGTATGATTCAATCATTTCTCAAACTTGTATTGAAATGGGAATACATGACCATGGATTTATCTATTGTTTTCCATAGGGAACCAAAATAAAAAATCTCTATATTGACCAAATTTTGTCCTCTGATAAATTAAATTCATTTCACAGATATGACTGAGGGTCAAAATTTACAAAAAAAAAACCACTATGATATATATAAAATTTTTGCTAAGATCACATTAGATAATTCTTCATCATGAACTATATATAGAGACATGTTTTAGAAAATATTTTACTCCCTAGAAATTGGACGTTATGAGGGAACAATTAATGAAATATATGATATGATATGATTATTTACAGTATATTTTCAAGGATTTTCGGAATAACACAAATCTCATGTGAAGATATCTTATAAATTTATTTTCCATTTCTGAAATCAATTTGAACCTTGCATGCTCTATATAGGAATCAGTGTCAGACTCCAATGTTTTGGGATGTAGACAGAGAGTGGAAGATGGTGTGACATGATATTATCCATGAGGTCACAGAATACTTCAAAACCATTAAATTTGAAATGAAACCCCCGCTAACACAATAGGGATGTTATGGCCACAATCTGCGATGATACTTAGATATTGAGGCTAGGGAAAAGGTTTTTGTTAATATATCAACATGGATGTTATTCATGATGATTGAGAAGAAGGGATGTCTCCGTACTAGAATCATAATCTAATTTTATATCATTTTTGGCATCAGAGAATTTCCTATTTTTAAGAACTCGAGCATAACCTATGTAATTTTCATGACGCATTCCATGTATCCCTGTTAAAGAAGTACATACTAGAACCACCAAAAGAACTGAAACTATATATGGTTCCCTTGGGAATGCTCATCCAGATTTAGATTATATAGTGATGATATTAAATTATACAGGAAAAGGTATATTAAATAATATATCTCAACTCACCATAATGATATTGCGGAACAACATGTAGTAGAATAAACATAGAAACCAGAATAGATGATAAAACATAAGTTCCGTAATATATTTTAGTACATGAAATAAAATTTCAAGGATGAAATTTTGGGACATGAAAGAATGCAATGATATAAAAATTATTAATTTAATACCCTTTATAGCACAATAAAGGTATTTTAAATTTTTATACAAAAAACAACACTAAATTTCTATTTTATGACATTATTAAATAAATGCAATTAAATTTAATTAAAAATAAGGCATCATAACAACTGATAAGATATCCATTGTACAATTACTATTATTATTAGTACAATAATGGTTAGGATAATGTATAATTGACATAGAAGGACAAATTGACGGGCTTGACTAATACAATCTAACCTAATGAATCCCATTTACTTCAGCCTTTGAGGGAGATTTCGTCAATGAGATATACCATTTAATGTGGATAAGATGAAATTAATGAAATAATAATTGAGTGAAACCATTAAGGGTATTAAAATAATCATTCCAAGATAATGACTTTAACCTTGTTAATATAACAACTAAGAGAAACCATTACCAACACAAACAATAGAACTAAGGATCATGGGGAGGTAATACAAATCTATGTATATATTCTATCATTATATATATTTTCGTACATCATTTTTAATGAAATAATTATTATATTTATCCATTTTTGTTTTTACATATTAAATGAAAATAGAATTATCTGATAAAAATTTTATTTTTATACAAATGATTCAAAATTATATATTTCATAAAATTATAGATTCAATTAATATGTAATTATAATAAATTTTATTATTTTTTAAATAATTGATATTTTAATCAAATATATTATATAATATATTAATAATTTTATGATAAATGATAACCTGATTAAATAGAGTCTATTGCTAACTTTTTATAAGTGTTATAATGTTTTAAATTTTGTAAAAGTATGTATTTTATAACTTATTGGGATATTTTTTTAATGGTTTAAATTAAAATATATTGTGAATTTTTTATAAAATTAATATTATTTTTAACTCACATAACATGTGTTTTATTTTCCAAAATATATTCCTTGTCTTCATAGAAACTATTGGGGTGGTGATCATCATTTAAATACATTTGGATCAATATTTTATATTTTTTAGTTATTTATATACTATTGGGTTTATTAATCATTTAATTTTATTATAGATTACTCATTGTCATTTATATAATTTATACATGTTTATATTATATATTAATAGTCTGTATCAATGAAATTAATTTTGGTTCCTTTTATTTATGTATTTCATGAGAAAATATAATATATTTTATTTTAAAATAAAATACACCATATTTTTTTGGTTTTACAATCACATTATTAATAAATTGAAAATCAATCTGATTGCAACATGAATTTCCATTAATCAAAATAAAAATAATCAATTTTACTTATATCAAAAAATAAAATTTATTTGGAATAAAAAATAATTGAAATAAAATATTTGTTTTTTAGAAAACCATTTTAAAATAAGGGATTATTTCCATTTTTCAATGAATGTCTAAAAAATATGAATACCTTTAGAATCCAATCTAATGAATTAATAACCATATATTTCATTATATTAAGTAATATATATATGAATCATTAATTAATTACTATAACTTGGAAATAACTATCTAATTAAATCAATTATTAATCAAATTTAATATATTATTGAGGAATATTAATTATTTTAATAAGGAAAATCAATATTTACTAAATATAATGTACTGTAATATAATGCCGTTAAATAAAAATAAGAAAAATAAAAACACATATAGAATATTAGTGATTTGTTTATCTTTCATAATACATGGAATTTATCCTATGAACTATTGACATTGAAACAATTATATTTATTTAAAATTAAATTATAACAAAAGAACCTTTTGGCAATACCAAAGGAACTGAATCCTTATTAAGAGAATTATTGATTTGAATCATAATTATGAACAACCTCATGTGTTATATTTATCGTATCGAATATATAAAAATATCCCAAATAATAATGACCAAAACCTGGTTCATAGAAACAATTTATGAACCAATAATAGATACCCTAACAAGGTACATGAATCACTTTGATATAAGGACTATGACACATTGCATAAATACATCCTAGAAAATAGTTCCTGAGAAATAAAAATAAATATTTTGGAAAATTATTCGTGGAAAATAAAACTCATAATTAATAAAATACCTAAAACTAAAATTTTGGCATCTAATCCCCACATATTATTGAAAATTATAAGTCAAATAATAGTTTTTGAAATTTAAATTATTCCAAAAGATTCTTAGTAAAAATAATGAAACATGAATTACATAAATAATTCAAATACCCATAACCATGTATTCTTATATAAAAATTAATAAAAATAAATAATAAAAAATATAAATTGGAAACTACCTCATAATATATAAGATCAAATGGTCCCACAATACTAGGGATGATGTCAATATTGGTGAAGTATAAATGAAAAAACTAAATCCCAAAAATCTATTTAAATGTTATAAGAAAATTATCATAACTTGATAACTCCCCAATACCTGAATTAAAATCATCAGATCATCTTCTTTCACCATGAAGTACATATACTGAACATGAATCCAAATAAATAAGGCATACATATAAATAGTGTATGTATATTGTGTGTGATTGATAATTCCTAGAAAAATTCCACCAAATTCCCTATTAATATCGATATAAAATTATGTTGCATTATTCTATCAGGAATGATTAGTATGAATGTATTATATTACATTCCAAATAAAACATATAAAAAGATATCCTCATAATAAATTAATTAATTTAATTTTAATGTATTTAAAAAAGTATTGATCAAATGAAAAATGAAATTTTACATGAAAGGGGAAACCATTTTTTAAATATAAATTTTATAAAAAAATATTAGAGAAGTTTAATTATATCACATGATATATCAAGATATATTGTTCTTAATGAAATCATATTTTGTATAATTGTACATTTATAAAGATTAATATAAAATAATATGGATTAAAAATATATTCAGTTTATGTTTATCTGTTTAATAATATTTTTATAATTTAGAAATATCATCACAATCTATTAAAATTCAATAATATTGTTTTTTTGATAATTTTACATATAAATGAGTTGATAATTTTAAATAAACCTAATACAATTATTAACAAGAATAATTTAATTATAAAAAATATCACAAAGCAATCATTGTAGAAAATATATTCCCATGAGATAATGATTGTCTGAAGAAGGTTTAGTTCTATATAATTATAATTATTAACATAATATAGCCTCGTAAACACTCTTTATTACCCAAAATGGACTTATTGATAGGAATTTTATTATAATTATAAGATTTCACTATACTTTTAGCCACTCAGAATATTCTATTCATCGATATTTGAGTAGTCAAACCATGATTTGGCACCTAGAATGACATGGTATAAAAAAATTCATTTCCAATGAATATTTCATTATATATATTTCAATATAAATACAATGAATAACAATAATATCATTCCAAGACATAAAATACTTATAATTTATGTAGTCTTTTTATTTAACAACATAAATGACATAACAACAATCACAAATTTTAATATATCCTTCTATTTTTATAATATAGAAAATTTTTATTTAGACATGAAAATTATTTCTGGGATTATATTAAGGATAATTCGTTAATAAAAATAACTAATGTCTTCAAAATGTTCTGTAAAATTATTCTTATTTCAGAATAAAGAATATATATAATAAAATTCTTCATCTTTAAATATTAAAAATACCATTCTAAATCATTAATATTCATCACAAAAATATGGTTTAACTAATAGATGAAGTCAATATAAACGTATAAAAAAGAGTCCATAACAAATGAATTATTATTATGTACATAATTTTACTTTGTTATAATTCATAAGTAGTCATTAAAATAATTTTAATTAATTTTATATTTTAAAATATACAATTACTCGTTGTTTTAGTTTTAAAGGAAGACTAAAAGATCAATGTACCAGTTTTGATGAATCCACATTCAAAAAGTATTTATCCTTGCATATAAAATATATGGGGCCTAAAAATATTATTTTAAATATTAAAACACCCAAAATAAAATTTTTAAAGAATAAATCCTATACACTGAGGACACTATGTGATATAAAAAGATAAAACGGATTAGGAAAAAATGGAAAGGGAGTGATTATATTAAATGAATATAACATCAAATTTCAAGGGGATTCCAAATAAAATTATTTGTAGAAGAAGAGGATTGGTGAGGGAGATGTTAGAGGAGAATATGACTATGTTATAGAATAATTACAACATAATGGAGACATATATCATTTATAATTAAAATAAAAAAACTATTATTATTTATTATGTTCCACATAAGGAATGAGAGGTTATTCAGATCACCCATGAAACATTACGCATGATGGGTGTCCCTTTACTGGAGATAATGATAATCCTACACACCATTGAATATTTTAATGTAAATTTATACCTCTATGAACTCAAATTCAATGATCACATATGTATCCTAAAAACTCATGAAATTGTCCAAGATTTCTTAAATATATCCAAATATTTCATAAAACTCATAATATATATATATATATAATAACTCAATTATATTTCAACTATTCTATAGGAATTGTAAATTATTATATCCCATATATTCTATGTCTGTGGGTTTCCATATATACATCAATAGTGGTAGTTTGATTCATTTCAAATTATTCAATATATCATATTTAATAATAAATTCCAATAAGTTTTACATGATTATCCCCAATTTTATTTTTATATAATGTATATATTTAATGATATTTATATAGTGTTTTATATTTTTTTATTATATTTATATAACAAGAACTATTTTAATTTTTCAATTTTTTTTAATTATTAATATATGGATTTAGTAAAATATGTAATTCCAATTTTTTGTTGTTGTTACCACTAGTTTTATAATGTTTTATCAATAATGAAGACAATGATTTATTTTATATACCACATTCATCACTAGAATAACCATGCCAAAGATGTACATTTATATACTACTATAAAAATCAATTGAAACTCAAGGGGGATATCCATTAGTGGAAATCGTACTAGAATAAGTGTTCATCCAAATCGAAGGATCTAATATTGAATATTAATATATCTATGTATAAATTATATAAATTATGGGATCATTATACCTTTATTCTATTAAAAACAAACAAAGACTGTATGATGTCAAAAATATCATTCTGTAGAAATATTATAGTGAGAAATATTAATCCCTATTGTTGAGTGTGGTAGATATGGACATTATTTAAAATTGTGATAGTATTATTTATAATAACATTTTGGAAAAAATGATCATTTTATATAAATATATAAGATAAAATAAGGAGGTTGATATTGTTGGAATCATTATTTTAATCTATTTGAAATAATGGCCTATAGGTATAATGTATAAATTGAATGGAGATTATAGAAGTTATGATTCAAAGAAAACACTTTTTAATAACATGTTGAGGTATATATATGACCAAAAATAAAAATATGAAAATAATTCTAAAAAAATAATAAATAAATGAATAAATGCATATCTGTAAAACAAATTATTCCCCTATCCATAATGAGTTTCTATGTCCCTTCTATATTTATGATTAGAATATTATAAAAAATGAATGCATTTATATTTGGGGATATTTTTTGTAGGGGGACTATTCTAAATATTTTTATCATCTATTACCTTATTGTCATATTTATTGTAATGAATGTAAAAATACTATATTTTTTTTAAAAATAAATTTTTGAAATTTCTTTTAATGAACTATATATACCATCGTAAATAATAAGCCACTCAATTCCCACCCTAAATTAATTTTGAGTGAAAGAATTGTATTTATTAGGAAGGAATATATAATGATCCACAGTTCAAGCATAAAAAATAAAGGAATGTCTAACATGGTAATTCATTATGGATAACTTCATGATAAAAATTTATAACTATAGGTCCATTGATTATCTAGACTATAATTTTAACTTGATGCATATAAAATGACATGGACTCTTAAAATGGACGTGTGAAATTTTTAGTCAGATTTATCTATATCACGTAATATGAGAAATTTTGGTTTCTTCAAATCAGTTCATTATCAAAATTATTGTATGGGATCATATCCTCATGGAATATCCCTTTCCATGTCTTAGAAGTCAATAGTTCTTAAAGGAGGCTACAATGATGTTTGGAGGAGTTCAGTTAAGTAAAATCAAGAAGGGGGGACTAAATGTCACGTAACTGAATTATATGATTTGAAATCCTATGTTATGAGTTTTCCTAGAAATCATCACAATGTTTAGGGATTTTCACGTTGTGAAAGAGGTATTCCTGGTGTGAAATACATTTCGGGATAGAAAATAAAATAAAGTGATGGGGCGATGTATTTTTCAATAAAACAAGAAACCATAGTGTTATACGATGTGAAATAGGATTTCACACTATGTAATACATCAATGTTTAATGTTTTCAAACATTTCATCCACCAGTGTTTTCAAAAACCATGAGATATAGAAACTCTTCCTCTTCCCCAACAATTTGATGATCCTCTCTTCAGTGTTTTAGGAAATCTATTATCATAGAAAGATTCCAAATCACACATTTTATTTGTACGGATTTGTATTTAATATATTGTATGATCTACCTCCACTATTATATATTCTCTTTTAATTTTTCTCCCATTCCACTTTTCAATTTGATTGTACGAGATCTCTTTTTTTTACAGAGTTTTCTTAATGTTTGGTTGGTGTTGTTGTGTCACAACATCCTCAGGTTGATGCATTTTTTATAGGAGAGGTGATGTTTATCACTTACGTTGATCTATTCTCATCCAATGAGAAATAAGGAACTTTTGATATAGGGGATTAAATGATTCTACAATTTAAATTAAATATTAGTGTTATAATGATTTATCCCATTGTATCTCAGTGAAATTGACATAATTAAATACATAAAACAGATTAAAGAATTTTTATTTAATTTAACATGTAGGTATTTATTTAATTAGTTTTATTTTCTAACTAATAATGATGTCATGATTTTCACAAAAATCAATTACCAAAAAGTGTCAAAAATTGACAAAAAATAGTTTTTAAAAAAAATTATATTATTAATTGTTATTTTATTCCTAAAAATCTAATTTTCGGCCAAATGACTTATATAAGATTATAAATATTAATAATGAACAACTTGGGGTTCTTTGGGCTTGTTATTTTGTGTTTATTAACCATATAGTGTAAGAAAACAATAAGTCACGGTAAAAGTTAAATTATTTTACTCAGAGTTAAATCTAAATGATAAGGTTAAAATAGTAACCTAAACTTCTTTAAAACCTATTTTTTGCGAGTATTTAAACAAATCCCCACCTTATCTTCTAAATAAATTAATTTTTAGCTATTACAAACCGAATATGAATTTATTATAAAATAATATTTTAAGTTTTTCCTAAAGTGCCCCTCCCCTCCCTTATAAAAGGGAACCTCCTCCCACTTGTAATTACACAATTTTGAGCATTTAAGCTCGGACAAACCCTGACCATTTTCCTTCTCAAATTCACTAGAATCATTATAGAGGTTCTGGTATCCTCAAAATACTAACTATAGTGCCTTAATTGGAAGCATAAAAGAGGTGTGTCGAAGAAGAGGTAATCTCTTCAACCGATTCTTTCAAGTTTTCTTTCTTCTTCAACATCTTATCCTTTAGTTGTTTCATTATAAAGTAATAAAATCTGTATCACTAATATAATGATATGTTATTATAAATATTAAAGAACCCCATTTTACCTTTTATCCATCCTATGGAAAACGAAATCCTCACGCGTGCGTACGTACGGAATACCGTCTCCACGCCGTGGTGTAATATGTTTTTCCACCACCACCATACATGGATGGGTATAATGGTGTAAATTATAAGTATATATAGTTATTATAAAATCATAATGATTCTGAGATATTATATCATCCACTACAATTCAATTCAATAATTATGGTACCAATATCATCGCTCGTGTGTACGTACGGATTACCGTCACCACGACGCGATGAGATTCATTCTCCATGTTAACCATTCAAGAATGATTATAATGTATATATATTGAATAATAATTAAATATATTACATGATAAAGCTACTGGATTTATGAATATATATTCCATCTACATACTTCCATTCAAGTCAATAAGGAAAGGAAAACAGCGTTCATGCGTACGTACGACCTACCGTATCCATGAACGGTGTATTTCATTTAATTAATATATCTATTATATATATGTAAATACTGCATATATATAATATATAAATCATTATTTACATTCTAAAGTATGTAAATCATGAAATAAGTAATAATAATCTGATGAAAAACAAGTCCAAGCACGTACAATAAATAAAACAATTTTACCCAAAACACAGCTTTCACATGGAATTTACAAAAGAACAGTTAATATAAAGACTTAAGTGACACATATATGATATCATAAAAAATAATATGATTATATAGTATGTAAATGACAGTATTTAAATCATTATACAGGAGTTTCGGATATGTACGAATCATATCATACCTAAGGTAAGGGATAACTATTCCAATATCGTTCTTATCCGAGATTGTTTATTCGTAAGTATTTTCTGGGGTTATTGTTATCATCCATGTCCATGTTTTCTAAATTTTTCTCATGTTTGTTTAATTTCCTTTTACCCATTTTATACTTTTATCACATGTTATGGAAGGAATCATTATTTTGTTTACCATATGAGGAAATTGTTGTCTTTTCCAACAAAAGTACGAGGAGAGTGTTTTTTTAACTTATACGACATGAAAAGATTTTTACGATTTTCATAATGCCATATTTTCATGAATTTTACTCTACAATATTTCACATTGATTTTAAATAAAATAATTTTCATTTAAAATTTCGTGGCATTTTGATAAAAGAAAATTATTTTTAAGAGGAAAGAATATTTTTCTCAAGAATTAATTTCAAGTGTTTTATCAAAACCACATTCCATATAAGATGACATTATTTCATATGTGTATGATTCAAGTATAATATATCTATGATTTACATGGTTTCACTTTTCTTATGATTAAAGTATGTCCATTTGTTTTATATGGATTATGTTATGGTGGGATGATGTTTATGAAACCCATTTTGTTATTTGGGTTATGATGAATGATTTATATTTATGTTGTGGCACACGTAAGAATGATATAATTATGAGATGGGTGGGACCTATATATACCTCCATTTCATTGGGTAATGATTTATATCTCATGAGATAGAAATGTATGGAATGACAGGTTAATCTGGTTCAGTGACACAGGACATGAATGAGGAGTGAACTAGATTCAGAAAGGGACATTGTCCACTAAGATGTTCGTGGCAGAAATGCCTTGGCTACTATGGAAATCATATAATATGTATAATGGTTTTCCACAATTAAATGGTTTATTCCCATTGTATTTTATCATGATTTATGTTCTTTTATGACCTATGTCTTACGTACTGCCACGATTAATTTCACAACCCAAGATTTTGATGTGTAATCTTTATAATCATGTTTTGAAGGTCAAATGTAAATGGTTTGTTTGATTTTCAACATGCATAACCTTAATGAGCATTTGATCTCACCCTTTATATGTTTTCATTTCCCTCTGATATAAATAAAGGTTTTATGTAGGTAAAAAAGGGATGATCATTATGGGATATGTTGAAGATCTTTCAACAAGATTATAAGATTATATTCCAAGTTTCCAATGAAACTAATATATTATGGACCTTTGGTGTCTATTTTTGTTATGTATTAGATATTCCTAAGAAGAAATATAATTTCCATGTATGTCATGCTTTGGGTCTCTACAGTTGGTATCATAGGAAAGTTTTAGTTATCCTTTGGAAACTAGGATGCAAATTTTAGTGAAATCCCTAGATATTTTTTTAAGGTATGTCTTGGAATGTCCCTAAGGATAAGTATATGTATATGTTATATTTCTAGAATTATGGTAACGATATTAAAATTAAATCTAATATGATAGATATTGAAGGTACTCCCCCTTGATTATGTTTTTTGACTCTCATAATATTAATTTTGGGTATTTGAAAATGGCTGGAAACATGAAGATTCACGATATTGGAGGATATGATGGACAATGAAATGATATTCTTCACGAGAAACCAAATGAAATTTGATCTGGAAGTCCACATATTGTTGTTCTTCCAAATTGGAAATCTCATAATATGATCAATAATCTCAACTTTGGTATGTTTCCCGACTCATCTAATAAGAGAAAGATGGAGATTCATGATGATCATAGAGGAACGAATGTTCAATTTCCCTCATGTAAATCATGTAGGAAGAGGAATAAGGTAGAGTGTTTCAAAGTAACTGGAAGATGATTTTGGGGTGGAAAAGAATGAATGAAATCCAGTAATTGTAAAGGATAAGGTTCAGTTTACACCATGGAAAAGGATAATGGTATTTCTAAGACATCAATAAAAGATAAATGTTTTAAATGTGGAATCTACGGGCATTATGAAAACCAATTCCCTAAGGGAAAATCTAATGAAGAGAATCAACATGGTCATATGGGAAGTATTTACGTGGATGATTATGAAGAGACTACAAATGAAATATGAGATGAATGAAATGATGACACTCAGTCTGTGTTTTATGAAGGTAGTAGAATTATTTTATGTTTATCAAGAATAATGTATGGTACTATGGAATAATGAAAATTCTAAATATTGTTACACTGTTGTATTTCCTTAAGATTGGGAAAGTATATGATGAATGATACCGGTAACCACGAAAGGTTATTCAAATATTTTTTGAACGTATATGATATGTGCATAATGAAAGGATAAGGAGACAATGAGATGTTTTATCGTATTAATGAGCTCATGAATGGTATATGGACAAAGTGATATCATTGTTTGAGTATATAGATTTTTGGGATTTTGGTATGTGGAAAGATTTAAATTTTGACAGTATTCTTGTTTTCACTAAGCTTCAATGGGTATTCATTTTTCAAGAGAATACATGATTAAGGTATTCACATGTTATTAATGTGACCAAAAAGATATATCATATGATAAATGATGGTATTCACATGATCGGTAGATGACATTTCAAGTAATCATTTTCTTTATACTATGAGATTGGAAAGGAGTATTTTGGATAATCCTAAATATTGGTATAGATTAAGTTAGATATCATATAATATTATATAAGGCTAGAATATTTTTTTATTTTATAATAGTATAGTTTTATTAAAAGGAAAACCTATAGGACGGGTGACAACCCATCACGTCGGACAAGGATGCTAGAATCGAACCCACAACCAAAGTGTGACATGCCTTTATCGCCTACCACTAGCCTACAAGAAGTCCCTGGTTAGTAGAAACTAGTTTTATTTTATTATGAACTATGATATATGAAGTATAAGTCCATTTTAGCAACCATATACGATTAATCTCAGCATTGATGGACTTATGTATATATAATGAATCGTGCTAAACTTTTTGCGATAGAGACATATGGAATGACCTATCATTCTATCGCATGATCTGCTAACACTTCACGAATGAAAAATTTAACATCATTTCTTTAAGAGATGAAGTGGACATTTTTCAAGGCGCGAACAACGGAGAGATTGTACCAAAATCAAGTATGTATTTATTTTAATTCAAAAAAAATTCAACATTAGGGAAATGATCTTGAGAACTAGAAACGTTGTCCTAGTACCCTCATACACGATGAATTATATGGTACCTTAAATCATCACAAATTTATGGATATGTGATTGATGGATTTTTTATAGCCTTGTTCTATACCACCCTCCATCAGAACTTGATGGTTAGATTTCTCTTCCATATCCATATTTTCACGTATGTTGTCTTATGTGGAAACCCAATACTGAGTTACTTTGGGTGACCATTATGATTCTAAAATTCCTTTTTAAAATGAAGATTTATTATTCCTTTTTACGATGTGGGTTTCCATTAATGAAACTATTATGTAGAAAACTATTTATAACTCTGACGAATTTTGAGGAAAAATTCATTTTAAGGGGGGTAGAATGTAACAACTCAAGATTTTATGAGAACCATTCTTTTTAATTTAATTGATTTATTGTGTTGTATGCTACACCAAAGGGAGCTTGCACTACACACATCCCTGAATTCACTTTCATTACACAAAATCACGTCCTTCTTTAATAGCGTGTGTAGTACGCAATACCAGGTTTCACTAAACAACGATATGTAATTAATATATTATATAAACTAGCTGTTATGAATAGTAATATCCAGTTTTTCAAATTTTATAAATTTTATCCTTCAAAATGGACTTCATTTTTTGGTTCGAAATTTCGAAATTAGCCTAGGGTGAAATTTTGCTATTTTTCTAAAAACATTCAATTTTTGATGAATAGTGATAACACTGAGTTATTGGTTAAAACCGACATTTTATTTTCATAATCATTTATTTTATTTAAATTTATTTTAGGTCAAAATAGATATATTATACTTATATAAGTTCAGTTTAATTAATTGGAGTCATTTTATAATAATTTTAGATATATAAAAATTTAATTGAACTTTTTACCGTCTTTTACCCACATCCTAGGAGCATTTGTAATTGTACAAAAAACATAATTTTACCACTTTTTTGAGTTGAATTTTGAAAATTTGAGAGACACGGTTAATATAATGGAGTAAAATTTGATTCAATAAGATAAAAATAATTTTGGTGAATAGTAACTTTTTACTTTTATTTACCAAAGTTAAAAGTAAATAGGGTAATTAAGGGTGAGAATGATATTATTTTTACACTAACACATGTCCTAATTCTATTGAATAAATGTAATTCAACCAAAAACTACCTTAGGAATAAAATATTACCATTTAGGTCCACATGGATTATATTAGGACACTTATTATTATTTTATTTATAAAAGAGTTAAAAGAGTTAAAATCAAAGTTTAATAACAAAAAAAAATTAATATAGGATTATATAAGATAAATTCTACTATAAATATTCACTAAAAATATATTATTAGTTCCTACATAATTATATTTTATTCATAATTTTTAGACATTATATCATATAATTAATTTATGACACAATGATGATGCAGTAATTACCTTATTAATGAAGTTTTAAGATAATTGATGTTATAAATACCCAAATAAATGTAATTTGATACTTTTTATGAATTCCAAAAAATTTCTAGGTTAATATGACATGTTTTTTTTTATTTAATTAAAAAAAATTCTATCAAATCATGCTGTTATGATTTTCACAAAAATCAATTACCAAATAGTGTCAAAATTGACATAAAATTGTTTTTAAAACAAATATTATATTATTAATTGTTATTATATTCCTAAAAATTTTAGATCCGACCAAATGACATAGATAAGGTTATATATATTAATAATGAAACACTATTGGTTAGTTTTTCTTGTTAAAGTATGTTTATTAACCATATAGTGTAAGAAAACAAGAAGACATGGTAAAGGTAAAATTATTTAACTTAGAGTTAAATCTAAATGATAAGGTTAATATAGTAACCTAAACTTGTCTGAAACCTATTTGTGGAAATTATTTCTATACATACCCACCTTAGCTTCTAAAAAATAAATTTGGAGCTATAAAAACGAATATGACTTTATTATAATATAATATTTTATGTTTTTTCTAATGTGCCCCTCTCCTCCCTTTTAAAAGGGCACATGCTCCCTCTTTGCTTTAAAAAATTTTGAGCTTTCAATCTCGGCCAAACCATTACCATTTCCCTTATAAACTTCCCTAGAAAAATTTTAGTGGTTCTGGTCTCCTAAAAAGTCCTACTCTAGTGCCTTAAGAGGAATCTTAAACGAGGTGCGTCGAAGAAGAGGTAATCTCTTCTACCGATCCTTTCAAGTTTTCATTGTTCTTCAACTTCATATTCTGTAGTTGTTTTATTATAAAGTAATAACATAAGTATCACTAATATACGGATATGTTATTTTAAATATGAAACAACCCCATTTCACCTTCTATCCATCCTACAGAAAAAAAATCATCGCACGTGCGTACGTGTGGAACACCGTCTCCACGCCGTGGTGTAATATATTTTTCCACCACCACCAAACTTGGATGGGTATAATGGTGTAAAGAATAACTATATATAGTTATTATAACATAATACTTATTCTGAGATATTATATCATCCCCTCCAATTCAATAACTTAATTATCAGAATGATATCATCGCTCGTGTGTACGTACGGATTGCCATCTCCACGACTCGATGAGATTCATTATCCATGTGAACCATTCAAGAATTATTATAAAGTATATATACTAAATAATAACGAAATATATGACATGATAAAGCTACTTTATTTATGTATATATAATCCATATACTTACTTCCCTTCAAGTCAATAAGGAATGTAAAACAACGTTCATGCGTATGTACGACCTACCATCTCCATGAACGGTGTATTTCATTTCAATCATCTATATATTATATATATTTATATACAGAATATATATGAAATATAAATCATGATTTAAATTCTTTATGTATGTAAATAATGATATAATTAATAATAATATCATGAACAACAAGTCCAAACATGTACGATAAATAAAACTATTTTACCCAAAAAACAGCTTTCACATGGAATTTTCAAAAGAACGGGTAATATAAAGTCATAAGTGATCCATATATGATATAATAACAATGAATATGATTATTTATTAAGGTAATTACATTAGTTAAATCATTATATAGGAGGTTCGGATACGTACGAAGCATATCGACATAGGTTAAAAGGGATAACTATTCCAATCTCATTCTTTTCTGAGATTGTTTATTCATGAGTATTTACTAGGGTTATTGTTATCATCCATGTACATGTTTTCTAAAAATGTTTCATGAATATTTAATGTCCTTTTTACCCATTATTTACTTTTAACGCATGTTATGGAAGGAATCTTTCTTTTGTTTACCCTACGAGGAACTTTTTGACTTTTCCCGGAAAAGTAAGAGGAGAGTCTTTTTTTATGTTATACGGAATGAATGGATTTTTACAGTTTTCGTATAGATTTATTTTCATGAATTTTAATCTAAAATATTTAATGTTTACTTCCAATAAATTCCTTTTATTTTAAAATTGTGTGGCATTTTATGAAAAGAAACTTATTTTTAAGAAGAAAGGATATTTTCCTCAATAATTATATTCAAGTGTTTTATCAAAACCATTTTCCATCTAAGATGAAATTATTTCATATGTGTATGTTTCAATTATAATATCTCTATTATTTAAATGGTTTCACTTTTCTAATGATGAAATTATATCCATTTGTTTATATGGATTATGTTAAGATGGGATGATTTTTATGACACCAATTTTATTATTTGGGTTCTGATGAATGATTTATGTCTATGTTGTGGCACACGTAAGAATTATTTAATTATGTGATGGGTGGGACCTATATCTCCATCCAAGGCATTTGGTAAAGAATTATATCTCATGAGATAGACATGGCTGGAACATAAAGTTAATCTGGTTCAGTGATACATGACTGGAACGAGGAATGAACTCGATTCAGAAAGGGAATTTTTCCACTAAGATGGTCCTGGCCTCAATGCCTTGGCTACTATATAAATCTTATAATTTTCATAATGGTTTTCCACAATTAAATGTTTTATTCCCTTTCTATTTTATCATGATTGTTGTTCCTTTATGGCCTATGCCTTACGTACTGCCAAGATTTATTTCACAACTCAATATTTAGATGTGTAAACTTAATGATCATGTTTTCAAGTTCAAATGTATATGGTTTGTTTTATTTTCTCCATACATACCCTTACTGAGCATTTGAGCTCACCATTTTTATATTTTCATTTCCCCAGGATATAATGAAATGTTTTAGGTAAGAAAAAAAGGGATGATCTTTATGGGAGATGTTGAAGATCTTTCACCGAGATTAGAAGATTATATTCCGAGTTTCCAAAGACATTAAACTATTACGGTCCTTCGATGTTTGTCTTTGTTATATATTAGATATTGTGAAAAAGTAATGTAATGTCCATGTATGTCATTATTTGAGTCTCTACAGGTACCGTTGATATTATTTATTATATTTTATACTCGTCAATGTGATACATGGTGATTGTAGTTATAGTGAGGCTTAAAATTTGTACAACTATTTTGGTGAAATTTTCATTTCAATTATTGTTCTCTTTTTAGCAAGGTCTTTTTACTTTTTCATGAGAGTCATTGGGGAGAATCCTACATAGTACTCTGTTATACTCACCCAATTTATATATAAACCATTTTAAGGTTATTTGGAGAATATTGGAGATCAGTTTGGTCACTACTTTCTTTTGGGTTGAATGAGCTATTTAGGCTTCGCGGTCACTACTGTCTTTACTTTAATTTTTGGTACTGTAGTTTTTCATTCAGTTCTAGTAGATCATGCATGACATTATATTTTTTCCATGTGTATATATTATTATGTAGTATGAGTAATAGATGGTTTGAGTATATCGTTTCTCTATCTCTCTCATCCATGTATGTTTCACTTATATAGTAATTCATTCCATATGTATGTTTAATATACCCTCGATGTTAGTTAATATTTGAGTCCTACTAGAGAGATGACTTAGTTATCACTATCTATTTTCTCCAACTATCATCCTAGGAGGTGTACACATTGTGGGGAGTGGGAAATGACAGAGTGGAATCAAAGGTGGGGTTGAGTGATAGTGTTTTGTTTTGAGTTAGGCACATGTCATGTTGCATATGCAGGTCAGAAAAAGTAGTTAACTATGCTTAGAAAAAACTGTAAACAAAGGAGACCAGCTGATACATGGGTATTTAGGGCCCCCTGTGATCTGATTCAAGGACCATTAATCTTATAGTGTCTACTAAACTTAGTGATATTATTTGTATGTTAGATATTTAGTAATTGATAATGCATCATTATTCTTTTCTCTTATGATTGAATGGGTAGACATTGGGATGGGTTAACCTAATGTGAATAAATAAAAATAATTTATTATTGATAATTTCATCCACATTTCTAGTTTATGATAACTAATTGACTATTAATTTGTAGTTACGGCTCCAGGCCACCTAAATTTTTCTGGTGGAAGATGATTTGAATGTTTCACCTCGAGGATACTATGAGGTTGGGGTGGATGATGATTGAACTAGGTGGAGGACACTATGAGAGTTTCCATTCCATGTAATTCTGATGTATGATGGATCTATTTCAAATGAAGTTATATATGTTTTGGTTAGATTTCACGTGATATCCTTCAATTTGATCCATTCATGGAAAGAGCAATGTGTATCATTTGTTTTGATGAAGCTATGTGGGGAGGATAGTAAGATGGTGGTCTTGTTCCTCCGTGATTGCAATGAGTCGGTATTTTGGTTGGAGGATTTACAAGATCATGTCAGATATGGGTTTCTTTCTTTGACCATAGTGGAGGCTAGTCACCAAGAGCTACTTACCCATCGTAGGGGAGATCCTGTGTATGAGAGTTTAGATCGGTATTTAGAACATTATGTGATATTATTAAAACCTACATCTGAATCATGAGGCTTGGGTGAGGCATTTCATGGGTTGTATATTTCCATTGATTCAGTACTAGGTTAATCCATTTTTGTAGAATTTTTATCTTGAGATGCTTTCAATATTAGAGTTCAAATAGAGTATGTTGGATATAACATGATCATCATGAGAGGGGAGTCACCAAGATTTATCATGAAGTATAGATATGGATTGGGTTACCTGGTTTGTAAGTTAAAAGTGCTTCCGGTCAGGCAGTGGTAATTATCATCCATAAATGTATCATTTCATAATTGGATGTGTCTCTCAAAACCATGATAAGTGATTAGGAACATGTTTTTCTTGTGGGGGAAATGGTCCATAGTGGTTTGTGTGCCTAAATATTTTGAGTAGTCAATGTGTTCAAGGTGTTCTACTCCAGGTTCTTATATTGAGGAAGTTCCATCCAAGGAATTTGCAGAATGTTGCACTTCATTAGGATTAGCAGAGACCAGATGGGGTAGGTAGAGGATAGCATCGAGAAGCTCAACATCCTCACATAATATAGAATGACCACATAGGTGTTCTTCATTATGGTTAGAGATTTCATGGAGCAGGTCATGGTCAGTTTCATGCATTAGCATTCCAAATTCCAGGGGAGCCAGATGTCTTTCAAGATACCCTTATATATATATATATCTGTGTTTGTGTGTGTGCATTAAATATTTGATTTTAGAGTGACACACACTTTCATATCATCTTTCATTGTACTTATCATGGGACATGAGGTAGATAGTATTCTTGTGCCATCAGAATTGACAATGCCATTTGGAGGTCAAGCCGACTTGTTTGAAGTATATTGATACAATGAGTTAGTGTTGTTGAATCACTTCTCTTGGGGAGATTTACTATGTTTATGGATAAAACAATATGATTTCTTCCTCAGCAATGATTTTTTATTTTTGGTATATGCTATTGTGGATTATATAAGAGGCTATAATTTTTTTTGATGCGGATAGAGAGACAAAAAAAATTTCTGGAAAGAGAGGCCCTTAATTTGGATAGAATAATGTTACTTCCCTTTCATCCATGATGGATGAGTTGATATTTATTTCATCATAAGATCAATATTTTTTTTTCTAATGGTCATGGATTACTACCCAATTGTATTTCCAGAAGAGGTTGTAGCATTACCCCCTTGAAGAGAGACCGAGTTTGGGATTGAGCTATAGCCATGCATGTCTCCTATCTTGATGTCTCTATATATGGTTGTTAATTTAATGTGTATGAGTTTCATAAAAAACTCGATGGAATGTTACGGTGTATGTTTTGTTATCCGAGTGGGTCACCGTGGGGTGTACCAATTTGGTTCGTGAGGAAGGATGATATAATATTGAAGTTGTGTATAAGTTATCATCTCTTGAACAAAGTAAAAGTGAAGAAAATATATCCTCTTCCACTGACTAATGACTCATTTGATCCGATGAAAAGTTAATGGTGGTTCTTGGTGATCTATTTTAGTTCACAAGATCATTATATGCATGAGAAGGATGCATATATTCTAAAGAAAACATATTATTATTGTAGAGGGAATTATCAGTTTGTTGTGATGTCATTGGGTGTAAAAAAATTTGCTGCTATGTTTATGGGGTTGATGAAATCTATGTTTCATGAAATCTGGGTTATGTTCATGGTGAATTTCATCAAAAACATCCTTGGGTACTATGCATTTGTAGAGGAGCATTAATGGAATATACATAATGTTTTTGGAGTTCTTTTCAATGATATAATATTTGGGAAGTTGTTAAAGTGTGAGTTTTGGGCTCAAGAAATCAGTTTTAGGGGTCATGTTGTATTCCATCAAGGTGTAGTTTTTGATTATTAAATGATATATCAAGTTGCGTTTTGGAAATACCCCATGATTTTGGGAGAGGTGCATTGTTTACTTGTACTTTACTCCTATTATAGGATGTCCGTGGGTGATTTCTATCAGGTTACGACTCCTCAATTAGTATTTACCTGAAAGGATGAACAATCATGTGTACTAATTAGTGTATTGAATCATTTCAGTATCTGATAGAGAAGATGTTCAGTGCTCTTGTTCATTGTCTTCCAACAAAAGACATTCAGTTTGAGGTTTTCTATCAAGTATCATATTTGGGGATGGGATATGTTTTGATAAAAATAGATTATTTGTTTTTTGTGGGTCATTTTAGATACATTCCATTGACTGTAACTATTCCCCAAACAATCTCTATAATGTGGAAATGGTGTTTTCACTATAGGATTGGAGAGATTATATCATTAGAAATATCATTTTGGTCTTCACCAATTATAAAATCATGATGTATGTTTTCCTCCATGCCTGACCTGAATTTGTGCTACCATAAGTGGATAGAGTTATTATAGGATTATAACATTGATATATTTTATACCCCTAGAATTGGGAATATTGTGGGAAATGCATTGAGATGGAAGTCAAGAAAAGATGCAGTGTGTGAATCTAGTGATTCATATTGAGTCCTGGAAGAGCCTTCATAATTACATCTAAATATAAATGAAGTTGGTGGAAGAGGTTGACTTTGTCAGATGAAGGTGTAGTAATCTCTTGCACAGAAGGTAGATGAATCCATGTCGGGTGATCATAAGTTGGAGGTCTGGAGAGAAGTAATATATTTTCTGTGAGGCCCTTAAAAGTTGGTCTAAATATGAACAACATTTATTGTTATTCTGGGGAATACATTTCATTCATTTGGTGATGTATGAGATGGTACACCAATATTTCCATAGTCTTTTTATAGCGGTACATCCTAGTGTGGAATAGACGTAGCGAGGCATTAGAGGTTAGTTTTTCTAGCCTGGGATGAATCATGTCATTGCTGAGTTTGTGTCATGATTTTCTTGTATTCTCCAACCATTATATTTTCCCAAGTGGATGTATAAATACTATTTTATGGTCTTTGATACTAGTTTTCTTCGAGTTCACGGTGGATATGATGCTATTTAGGTAGGATCGGATTGTTTGAAAAAATCATTCCACTTTATAAAGATCAAGGAGTCGAGATCAGTGGAGGTTTTTTCAGGCATCATTCTGGAGTATGTGGTGAGATTCTATAGAGTCCTGCAGATGATTATTTTAGGTTGTTATCATTGTTTTACCTCAATATTGGGGATTAGTATCCAACAAGATTTTTGTCCTCAATTATTCCATAGTTTTTCTTTTAATTTGTAGATGGATGGCTAGAGAAAGTGGATCATCCAGACTATGGATGATATGTTGTGCTATTGCATCCTACTATTTTTATTTATGTGTGTGATGCATATTCCCTTTGTGAAGTTACAACAATAGCTTTCACCCCGCCACCGGTAAAGCGGCGTTTGATGCCTTGTATGGTTGAACATTTTGTTCTCCGTTGTGGTGGACTGGGGTCATAGAGTCACCATATCTTCTGTTTGAACTGGTAAAAAATATGATTGATATGGCACATGTGAGTCATGAGTGGATTCAAGTTCTATACGATCATCACAAATCCTATGTTGTTCACAAGATGAGACCTCTGAAATTCGATGATGGAGAACATGTGTTCTTGAAGGCGACTCATTGTCAAGGCCAGAGAATGTTTTATCATGGTAGTATGCATTCTTTCTATTTTTTGGGCTTTTTGAGGTGTCGTCTCATGTAAGAGATGTTGAATATCAGGTAGAACTTTCATTTTAGATGATCTATATACATAATATTTTTCATGTGTCATAGATCTTACAATATATTCATGAGGAATCTCACATCATCAGATTTGGAGAGATCGATGTTGATGATGATGCAACCATCAAGGAGAAGCCAATGTAGATTTATTACTAATATAAAATGGTTTTGGGTGGGTATTATTTCTCCATGGTTCAAATCATGTGGAGGTATGGTGGCATAAAGGTGAGTACCTAGGAATGTGAGTTTAAAATATGAGATCAGTACCCCGATTAATTTTATGTTTATCTCATATCTGGAAATATTGTTTGTTTGATGGGTGTAGGGCCATTCTGTTATGAGATAAATTTATATCGTTTATTGTTTTCCAAATATTTATTTAGAGAAGTATATCGCCAAAGAGAGTTTTTAGGAGCTGTTTTTGGTTTTTTTGAGGTTTTGTGCTTGTTCTACAAGTGAGGTGGTGTGCTCCTGTTGTCAAAAAAGCTCAGGGAGGCATCTCATGGGGTGGCTGTTCAAATGACCCATTTATATATCTTCTATAGTTTGGATTTAGATTATTGAGTATGGTGATGTCTTTTGAGGTATGTGGTAAAGGACAAGATCAACATGGATCGACCCTTTTCACGATTTGGATTATTGAAGTGCTCAAAGGAGGCCCAGAAGATGTTTGGAGATGTTTGGTTATGTAAAATATGTATAGGGGATTAGACATTGTGTAACTAAATTAAAAAATGGGAAATTATATTTTAGGAGTTTTCCTAGAAAGCTTCATGATTTGTAGTTGTTTAAATGCCATAAAAGATGGATTCCCAACGTGATATATTTTTGAGTCTGAAAAATAAAATAAAGTAACGTGGAGACAAATATTTCAACAATACCTTAAAAACTAAGTGTTACACAATGCGAAAGGGGATTTCAAGCCATGTAATACCCCAATGATGTATGTTTTTAAAATATTTGAGCCTCTCCGTTTTTCATAAACTTATCATTATAGTTGACCTCCATCGACCATAGGAGACTTGACGAACCTCTCTTTAATGTGTTAGGGATTCCATCATCATGGAATGATCCCTATCCCCCACAATTGATTTTTAGAAATATATCATCGATATAAGGTATGATATACATATATTATTATAGATTAAATTATCTAATTTCTACTACTTATCTTTTTTATATGATAAAGCATGATCTCCATGTTCCTAAAATCATTCTCTGGGTTGTTGGTTGGAGAGGTTGTGCCTCAACATCCTCAGATGGATGAAGTTTTTCTAATAGATATTATCATCACTGATATCCTTGATTCATTTTCCTGAAAATAACATCAATAACCTTTAATGGAACATAATTCAATTCTTCCAAAATTTTCAAATAATTTTTGAGTTAGCATGATTTATCCGCATGGATCACAATGAAATTAACCAAATTACATACTTGAAAATAGTTGAAGAATTTGTATCAATCATGTAGCCATGTTGTTTCTTTATAATTTGATACATTTTTTATTCTTGATTTCAAATATATTTTTATATAGATTCCTTCCATGTATTACCTTTATGTTCTATAATGAAAATTTTAATGTATGTAAATTTAGAGTTAATAGGATAGATGATAATGAGTCATGTTTAACAAATCTAGTTGTTTTTTATGTAATTTTATAATGTCCATGTTGATGAAAATATGAATGTATAAGGGAATTTTTTAATGAACATAAATCTTATTGATTAATATTAAAAAATGAATAAATTCATTATAAATTAATTTTTTCAATTTTTTATTAATTATGATATCTTGTTTCTAGGTTTCCCATAGTTAGAATTTATGAATAACTTAATTAGTTATTCAATATAGAACAAGCTATGGTTCTCTGATAAGGATAATGGCATTATAGGGCCTGAGTTTTGTAATTTCGTGTAATGTACAAGTGACGTATTATTTAGATAAATGAAATCTCATTGTGTGTGAAGGTTTGATGCTTTTTTTAGGACCAAGAGCACGTTTCTATGTTTTTTAATGTTTCTTGTGATGTTCTTTGGATATGAGACTTGTGGTAGGTGGAGCAGGGTGGCCCAAATGTGACGTTATCCTAGGATAGCTGATCATAAAAGGATTTTTTGGTAAGTATGGATGGTAGGCCTAGTTTTTTGTGGCATCAGTATATTTTTAGTGTATATATTTTCCTCAAATTCAGCATAGAGTTTCTGGGAGGGCACTAGAGATGATGTAACATGTAAAATTTGGGAACACCCTTTGACATGAAATATATATTCTTTTTTAATCTATTTATTTTTATAAGCATTAATTTCCCCACAATTTTAGAAAGCTATAATTTCTTAACCCTCCCAATAGAGGTGAATATGAAAATGGTATGCGGCATGATTTTAATATCTAGATTCTAGAGGATGGATGATACTATGCTCCTACAATTGGTGGAAAATAATCTATGTATAGTTTATATACACAATATATTGATCCCATATGGTTGTTAGATTAGGATGATTTCCTAGAATACCTAGAAATATGGAAATTTGGAACATGGTAACATTGTTAATAAATTTATAAATGTATGAGAAATGGGGTTGGGGATTTCGTGGATGCAATACAGACGTAAAATTTCCGCAAAAAGACTACATATCCTATATCCACACCAACATTTTAAGGGAAAAATTATTATAAATTTCAATTTTTACCAATTTAAATTTACATTAATTAATAATTCATCCATTAATTAACCATTATAAATATACAGATTTGTTTGTGAGATATATAATATCATGTAATTTTGTGTTCCTATATGATAATCCACCTCATCAATTAGGTAGATTGAAACCATAGAGAATATGATCATTGTGGTGGATGAGGTGTTTTCCATAACATACAGTTTATTGGATGAATAGCTGACTACCCCCTTTGGTCCTACTCTCTTCTCATGGTCGTTAATAGTACATATATGCATAGTGGATATTTTTCCCAATTTATGTGTGTAGAAGGATGTAATGTATTATGTTATTTCACATTTATATTTTCTAGGTATAGTTTCTTATGTGTTTTTTTATCTCTAATGTGTATAGGATGTAATGGCTTCATGATCCATACATGGTGTATGGGCTATGGTGGATTGAGGTATAATACTAGATGATTGATACTTGTTTTTTAGGCTTTGATGGGTATACAAACTACCTAGATACCTCATTTATGTTGATGTGGATGGGTGTATCATGTTGTTCTTATTTTAGTTCTTCGCCTAGGTGTCTTTGCAATACCCTTTTTAGTGAGAGATGATCAAGACATTCGACGTTATGGAAAAGAGGATAACTGGTTGGGAAGTGGTAGTAGGGTTCCATTGATATTTTTTATTATATTATATTACATTGTATATGATATGCTGTGAGAGTAGCCATGGTGAGGTAGGTAAATTAGTATACCTATTTAGTTGAGGAGTTTGTTTCACTTCTTGTGTAACGACCCAAACCTCCATTAATGATAATTCCTCTTTCTCTAATTATATGACATATTGTGGTTATATAAAATGTGAACGTCATTAGTTTTATGTTTCTGTATTTTAATATACTAATATGAATTGTAGTCTTTTCTAATATAGTCCTTTAACAATGATGACATTATTAGTATGAATATTGGGATTTATCAAATATAATTTACATAGAAAAAGGAAGTGATGGCCTCATATTGTATACTTGAACCATTTGAAGCCCATTTGTCGGAGCACAGAAAGGAGGTTGTGTTATTGGGTTTCGATCATAACCAATCCCAAGCTGAGCTTGAAAACGTTAAACTTGTTCGGAACATACTATGGGAAAAGTTGAAGTTAATAGAGATTACAAACCGAGCGATGTTATCTGAGCCACCCTAAGAGTCTGTCACTATCACACACCTTACACATCTATATTATGTAGGTTTTATAAGGGGTTATGTAACAATACCCTATCACTATGAAATTCAACATTTTTTATAATGAATTTATATTCATTTTATTACTGTTACATTGAAAATAATTTTTTAACCACAAATAATTTTTTTAGTTTATATTCAATTAAGAAAGATTTTTTGATGAATTAATGGATATTTGAATTAAATAATATTTTACTAAAATATTATTAATATTATAATCAAATTAATTTTAATTAAATATAAATTTCCATATAATTTTATGAAGGGAATTGTTAATTTCATTAAGGATTGAAAGCTATTTTTGTCAAAACCCATGAATTTTAAATAAATGATAGTTTTTATTTTAAAATAAATTCACATATATACAAAATTATTTAGATAAAATGAATATTATTTTTGGAATCAGGACGTCAAAATTATCCAATTGTAAATTTTTCATAATTTTCTAAGACAGTCGAATTTTTGGGAAAAAATTAAATATCATTAAAATATATGTTTTGTTTTATGACATAAATATGACCCAATAGTGATGTAATAAAATACTATAAACATTATCATCTTCCAATATATTTCTTCCTATTAAAATAGCGTGATTTTATATTTGTTTGATTTATTTTACAAATCGTTTGTCGACCCTCCACAACCAATAAAACATTTTGACATTTTAAATTGATTTCCATGAGAGTGTGACTCTCCTCCACATAATCAACCATATTATTTTAAGATGTTCGTCCATTGAAATTATAATGTTTTTTTCCATTCCTATTTTGAAAAATCCTTGGTAATGAACCATGGGTTGGATTGTGTTTTTGATTAGTTTAGTGTGAGGTGTCTCAATCCTAAATAATAAGGAATTCCCTCTCCATTCCTATATAAACCCACCCATGATCCCACTTCCTCTTCATTGAAATAATTTGTAGTAAGACCAACCCCTTCCCTCCTCACTCAATAATCCTAACAATGTGGCCCAAGATTCCAAAACGCCTCTCTTAAGCCTCTCCCAAGCCTCTGGGATCACTCTTCCATGTAGGTGATTTCTTCCATTCTCAATTTGTCCAATATTCATTATGTTTTTATTCCCTTTTGTTTTAAATTAAAGATGTTGGGGTATAATTCTACACCTCCCCCATACTGCACTTTTTATATTTTGATTATGAGATACCCATTTCACTCACATCAATGCCTCACATGTACACCTGTTAACATGCTGATATTCTGTGACATATTTCTCACTCCTCTTTTTCTTCCAAGTAATTTTTATGTATTATGCAACTAAATTCAATTAAGTTTGTTAGGACATGTATCTATATGACCAACTTACTATCCATTTCATTTAAATATGATGATACACGCCTTTCTCTTTCATCAACAATATTTTATGGGTATTTATTTCACATCGTTATTCTTATGAAATTGCACTATGATTTTCCCAGCCAATTTCATTATGTAGTGAATACCATGCCCATTTCTCTATCAAGAATATTAAACATTATGGACATTAACTTAATTATTATAAATATTCATGTATTTATTCCACATCCATTTATTGTGGAATAAATTATGATGATTGATTCGATGTTTTATGATCCATGTGGCACACATATTCATTAAATGAAATGTGTAAGAAGGGTGTGCCCGGATAGTGCTCCAATGCATTGTGTAATGTATAGAATCATGATACGTTATGGTCAATGGGTGTTGACACATGATAATATAAGGAAAACTATGTTTTAATCATGCTTCAAGTGCAATGATGGTTTACTCATGATCTTTATGCAATGATCCTTGTCTCTTTCTAATTCCATGTTAAGTGTTGTTGTCACATTTCCATGTTATGATTATCATGCATTATCATGACATTATGTTCTTGATTCTCTTGTGCTCCATTGATATGCTTGTTTCCCAACATGTATTGTATGAATCATGTTATTCCATGTTTATTCCCTTTCTGGACTTTATAGCTCACTCTTTTCTTATGTATGTGCTCAGGTTATCCCATGAAATGCTATGTACACGGGAATGTAGTGGTCATGTAAAGGACCTTTTCAATAAATATGTTGTCTGTTTTATATTCTAAGCTATTATGTAATGTTAATAATCCCTAAAGTAACTAGAAATCTCAATCATCTATGTTGTATCAAGTGATGATTTTATGTAATAAATAGGGTTTAAGTGTGTAATAAAGACCATCGTTGTTATAGTTGGTATTATAAGATAGGTTTAGTTATTTAAGGGATTTGGATTAGAAAACCCTTGTGAAGACATAGAGACAACTTCTGCATGAAAAAATTCTAGGATTCACTCTTGATTATGACACTCTTGGGGAATATGCATTGGTAAATTCACATGTTTATTATGAACCCTTATTAAGGGAATTAAAAAATTCCCCTATAAATATATGTTAGAAATTTGATCATCTATAGCATAGATTGAAGCGTAGGGTTTCATAAGCTAATGAAATAAAAGTTGTTTATGATCATCAATTTTTTCCTTTGATTACCCCTTATGTGTTACTCGTAACATTTCTTTTATTCCATCCAATGGTCGGTAATAGAAGTACTCGGGCTAATAACTAATGTGTTGATCAATGTGATGGTTGTGCAGATGAGATGCCCAATTCAATGGGAGAAGGAATAAAAAAACATTGTTACATGTATATCTCAGTTTACTCATGATTTGAATCTAAACATGTGTCAAGAGTAACATTCAATCCCCCCTAGGAAAGGACAAGTCGCTATCATGAGATTATTGAGATAAAGGCCTGATACTTTTAATGGATCCTTTGATCCATTAATCGCCGAAAAATGGATCAACTCCAGTGAAACGATATTCTCCAAAATTAAATGTTCTGAACAAGAGAAGGAACATCTGGATGCTTATCATATGGAGGGTGAAGCTGATCATTGGTGGAAGACGATCAAAAATAAGAATATTGATGAGGAGGTCAGGGTGTTGGAATGATAGGATGTCTGCAATATGTTTTTTGATAAAAAAAATTTGCCCACCCATATGACTTAAGATGTTAAGGGGCTTTCTTTCCCTCAGGAAAAAAGACAGTGCATCTTTTGAGAGTACAAGTAAAACATAAAATTTCTGGAATGATACACCTATGTGTTTGTCGTTACCCCTCAAATCCATGTTTGATCGATTCTTTGGTGGGCTGAAACCTAGCCTAAGGAAATTGCTAGCGATCTATGTCTTCGAAAGCTATGAGTTGATAGTCTAATGTTACCTCAAGGTTGAAATGGTGATCTTAGAACTTAAGGGGTATCGTGGGCATATAAATCATAAGTTGGACATAAGTGCTGGTGGTCCGATGTATAAATCCAATGGTTCGTAGAAAATCAAGTATCACACTTTCCAAAGGTGTGGAATGAAGCACCCCTGAAATTGCCTGAATGAAATGAGGAAATTCAATAGGTGTGGAAGAGAAGGGCCCATAGCAATTAACTGTTGACAAAAAAATCATGCAGCTGCAATAGAGAAAATGAATACTCCATTCGAACCTCAATGCATTTTTCATTGACACAACTGTAAAGAACCTCTGAATCTTGAAAATCAGTGCCCTTAGACAAGGTTTTTCAGAGTCAATCAACAACTTATAGGGGATAAAATGATAGCTTTTTTCATCACTACGTGGGAAGTGTACCCCAATAATGAAGTGGTGACATGTACGCGAGTTAATCATTCAAGAATAGCGAATGTAATTCTTGATTCACGTTCTACGAATTCAATTATATCACAATTGTTTAGTAGAAAAATCCAATCACCTCAAAAAATCATTGAACCAATTATTTTGGTGAGTATAGTAAATGAGGAAATCATAGCATCCCATGAATATAACTCATCCTCTATCATAATCTGTGGATTTAATTTCCCAGATAACTTCGTCAAACACCCTCTGGTGGAATTTGATGCAATTGATGACATGGATTGGCTTTCATTATATATATCGAATATAAATTTTCATGTGAGTAAAATCACTCTCCATGTGGAGAATCGACCCCCGATTCTATACATGTGCAAGGAGGAAGATGAATCTTTTTTAGCTCCATCATCTCAAGCGAGGATATTACTTCTATATGAGAACACATATTTGGATTAGATGAATGTATCTATGGAGGCATATATCCTCGATGAAATTCCTATTGTGAGGGAATTCTATAATGTTTTCCCCAAGGAATTGCTTAACCTTCCTCTTAGAAGTGATTTTTAATTCTCAAAAGATCTTATAAATGAGGAATTTCCAATATCAATGACTCCATATTGAATGACAGTTGTGGATCATGAGGAGATGAAGAAACAACTAGGGGAGAATATAGTTAAAGGGATTATACACCCATGTTCTTCGCCATGGGGTGCACTAGTCCTCTTTTTCAAGAAGGAGGATGGGTCAATGTACCTTTGCATCGATTATCGTGTGCATTACCAAATCATGTTAAGGAATAAGTATCCTTTCCCACGAATTGATGACTTTTTCTATCAGTATCATGGATCTCAATATTTGTCCAAGGTGGATATGCAGTCCGGATATTCTCAAGTAAGGGTGAAGAAGGATTATATCCCCAAGAATGCTTTTCGTACAACATACATGCACTATGAATTCTTAATAATTCCTTTAGGAATAACTAATGATCCATCAATCATCATGGGCATGATGAATAGGGTATTTAGGGATTACCTTGAATTTTTTTTGGTAGTCAAAATAGATGATATTTTGATATACTCTATAAAAAATGAGGGTCTTGACGAGAATCTAAGAACTATACTAGAGTCTTTTTAGAAGGAGAAAGTTGTTGTAATGTATTAAAAGTGTGAGTTATGCTTTATGGAGGTCTCATTATTAATCCAGATAATCCCACGCAATGGGATATCTATGGATCCCTCCATAACAGATGCAATTGAAGGATGGCCGAGGACAACATTGGTAATGGATATCCGTAGATTCATGGGGTTAGCTGGATATTATCGATGATTTTTGATAAATTTCTACTGATTTTCAACCCTCTTACCAAGCTAACTTTGTAGTGAGTAAGGATTTCATGGTGTGATGAATGCAAAGAAATCTTCATGAAGTTAAAATTGAGGCTTCACACTACACAAGTCCTCACATTACCCACAAGTGGAAAAACTTTTGTGGTATTCAGTGATGCTTCGAAGAAGGGCTTAGTATGTGTGTTGATGAAAAATGAAAAAAATCATTGCCTATGCTTCAAGGCAATTGAATGTTTGTGAGCAGAATTATCCAACACATACCTTGGAGTTGTATGTGGTGATCTTCGCTTTAAAAACATGGCGTCATTATCTTTTTGTGGATAAGTGTAAAATATATACGGACCACAAAATCCTCAAATATATATATTTACAAAGAAAAATTTGAGCATGTGCCAACGAATATGGTTAGAGCTAATCAGAGACTATGACTACTCAATCAATAACCTCCCTGGGAAAGAGAAAAAGGTAAAAGATGGTTTAAGTAGAATAGACCAATAAATTATATCAATGATGATAATTGAGAAGGATTCAATCTTCTTAGGCTTGATGAATATGGACATGGGAATAATAGTGAAGGGAACATCAAAAATCATTTCATAAATTATTTATCAACTGTCTCTTTTTGAAATGATAAAGGATCCTCAAAAGGATGATGTGGGAATTGAGAAGAATGTGGGAGCTATGAGAAAAATAAAATCCTCATAGTTCAATGTTAATAAACAAGGAATTGTGATGTTTGGGAAAATACTATGTGTTCCATCAGGTCCAGTGATGAAGAATGAACTTTTGGATGATGCACATAGTTCAAATTTACCTATTCACCCATGAAACAAAATGATGTATAAAGATCTCCAAGTTAAATATTGGTGTGATAATATGAAGAAGGAGATCGCTGAGTATACATCAATGTGCCTGGTGTGTCAGGATGTGATGGCAGAGAGGCATATTCCTATGCGGATCATGCAACCATTGCATGTACCAGCATGGAAATGGGAGAACATCACCATGGATATTGTCACTAGACATCCAAAGACATCAAAAGTCAATAATGAAATTTGGGTTGTTGTGGATTGTCTTACAATGTCTGAAAAGTTTATTGAAATTCTGGAGGATTTCCCATTATATCAACTAGATCATATATATATCAGGGAAGTGGTAAGGTCACATGGAGCACCACTATCTATTGTATCTGATCGAGATCCAAGATTCACCTCTATGTTTTATAAGAGTCTTCAAAATGCTATAGATACTGAGCTGAACTTCAGTATGGATTACCATCCTCAAACTAGTGGCCAATCCTAGCAGATTATCCCAACGCTTGAGTACATGTTGAGAGCATGTTCTATGGACTTTAATAGAGGGTGGGATAAAAATCTTCCACTGGTTGAATTCTCCTACAATAAAATATTCCACTCAAGCATCCGAATGGAACCTTATGAAGCCCAATATGGGAAGAGGAGTAGAACACCAACATGTTGGGATGAAGTCGTTGAGCATAATCTACTAGGACTGGAAATGGACGAAGAAATGGTAGAGAAGGTGAAAACCATTCAACATCATATCACGGCAACCCAGATTTGATAGAAGAGTTATACAAATAACCATTGATGAGACCACGAGTTTAATGTTAGAGAAATTGTATTTATACACATATCTCAGTAGAATAAGGTCATGAGGTTAGGAAAGAATGGTATGATAATTTCTAGGTACATTGGCCCCATCGAGATTATTGATTGTGTTGGGGAAGTGGCCAATCGACTAGCACTTTCACCTACCATGGACAATTTTATTTGTTGTCTTTCATGTATCCTTCTTAATCAAGTAAATACCATATCCTTCAAATGTACTCTCTTCAGATTTAGTACAGTTCTATGATGATCTTTCTTACAAGGATCAACTAGTGATGATATTAGAACGTAGATAAAAAGTTATACAAAATAAGGCAATGACCCTCGTCAAGGTGTTGTGGTGAAACCATAACTGTGAAGAAGTGACATGAGAATTGGAGGAAGTGATGAAGAAATGTTACCCACATCTATTTTAGTGTGGGAAAATAAAATTTTGAGGGTGAAATTTCATAACGGGTGAAGATTGTA